>JAXCHB010000064.1:17745000-18987601 GCA_036926305.1 Uropetala carovei
CGACAATAATTACCTAAGTCTTCACCGAAATCTGCCCATCCTCCCGTCCTCAACATCTACTCCTTCATTACGCTATTCATACTTCTAAATTATCGCTCCTGAGACACGTGATAAAATCTTTCAGACATTCTCAAATTCGTTGAAACATCACCATAACTTACTTCATGGAGGCGACATCGCAACAGCTTTTTGTGCGAGCAAATGATAATTGGGTTAGTTTATCATCGATGTGGAAGTGGAATATGAGAGGGCAAGACCATAAAGTCTACTTTAAACTTCAATTTCCTCCTTCCGTAACATATGAGGTGTAGGCAGGTACCTATTTGGAAATTGCCCCTTTGTTTTCGGGTAATACCTATATTACCCAGCCATGTTTGGAAATGAGAAGTGACCCTGAGGAGGACGAGGAGGTAAAAGCGATTATATCATTAGAGACAATTGGAAGAGAAATTAAAAATATTTATTTCGAGATGACGTGCCAGACTCGTTATTTAAGACATTCGATGGCTTAGACAAGTATGTAAAATGCAACATTATCTAAAAATGAAGCCAAACAAAATACCTGGCCATTCTAAGAAGCAATAAAGCGTGATCAAGATAATAGTTTTTCATTTTTATGTCGCTCTCTGTTTCCAGTAGGTATTTTCCAAATCTGTAAGTGATCAATTTATGCCATTAGATTGTATCTCAATTTTAATGCACTGATTCCTATGCTTTTCTAAGATGCGCGAACGAGAAAAATGTTCCGGAAAACTTTCCTAAAAATGAACATTTTTGGAATTTCGGAATTTTCCCATCGGTTGCACAATCGTCATCCAAAATTTCCATCTGTATTCTTTTTAGAAGTACCTTAGGTTTTATGTCATCATAAGAAACCTTTACCCTTAAGTTATCGTTAGTTTTATCTATTTTAATAAACAGATATAAGCTATAATTTTATTAAACCGAATAACGCTTTCCCGTTGGAAGCTGCCTTGCTGAAAAAGCAAAGAATGAAATTTTGTCTTGTGTTACAATACGAAGCCATTTTGCATTAAATGAGTGTTCTTTGTAACATTCAACATTATACAGTATCGATACTTCGACGAACAGTACTGACCATTATGGATAACAGTTTCCGATGTATCATTCGGTATAACTACTTTCTAAAAATATTCCTAACAACACTCTAAAGATATTGCTAGAGAAATAAAAGCAAACTTTAAAAAATAATCGTCAACATTTCGTTTCATGTCTCTTGCTACTGACGACGAATACTGACGGATATTGAAGAGTTGCACAATTTCTTTGTTGCGTAAAATTTGTCCATGGCGATGGTTGTGTCTGGCAAGAATTGCTCAGAATTTTACATTTGCTTGGCAGAACAACTTCTGAGGATATATTTAAGAAAGAAATGCAATTTTTCAAAGAAATGAGTGATATGTAACGAAAACAATATCACCAGTTACATATGGAATCCCACATACGATGTGCAACCATAAAGGTTGTCTCGATATTTTTCAAAAGTTTTGTTCGCATAATTCATCGCAAATGCTTTAAAAGTGTATTAAGTTCTTTGAAGCACGGCGTGGATCCTATAAATCTATTCATTCTTTAGGAAATTGGGACGCTAATTAATTGTCTGAATTCAAAACCATTCAATAAGAGGTTTTAAAAATATTCCTTTAAGAAGTGCAAGCTCGCCATAACGAGTTGGTAATAAACACTGATATGCACTGCTTGAGCAAAAGGAGGTGCTTTCCCGTGGCTGGGAAAACTTTGATGAAATTAAAGTCTTTGTTAACAGAGAAATTTCCAAGAAAATTTCCTGCAATGTTTTCTCAGGACTTCGCTCTTTCCTATACTGCAGACTTGTCTACTCTCGTACTTAATATGTTTAATTTGAAACTTCAGAGATAGAATCACTTACTAATAGATTTATTTGGCATAATCTCCGCTATAGAGAGTAAATTGTCCTTATTCAAAGTTCAAACCTAGGGCCTGTTTCATCATTTACTTGAATTTGAAAACACACTGCAGAAATATGAGAAAACTAAACTCCCAGATTATGTAATAGCATTACGAGTGAGGAAATCCAGAAAAGATTTCAAGATATCATAAACATAAATTTCAGCTTTTTTATACACACCCATACTATTCGACCTGCGAAATTAAAAAGCAATTTCCTCAAGACCAGACCTTAAATTTGCCGAAATGCAATTATTGGCAATCCAATAATCAATATCACTGGGGTAAATTTTGAATGACTTCAGATAGGATGAAATTTCCTATCCACCGTTCTGAAGCTCTGAAAGCGAAGTTTTTATGGAACAAGCCAGGCAAGTAAGAAAGCATTTTCTGTTGCGAATAATTTTTTTAAAAATAAAGGATGGGCGAAGCTGAATAGCGACCATCTGGAATATTGGTAGAGTTGCTTCAAGAAAAGATTAAGAGGTTGATTTGGCAAAACTGGCAAATTCAATTCAGAACCATAGTTCTCAAACATCTTTATAGGTCTATTTTGGAAATTTCAACTAAAAATAAGCTGTACTACAAATGCTCTGTTAAATATGTTTTTGGCAATGCATTGTAAAATAACTTTAAGTTCTATTTATTCTAATTTTATTTCAATAGTTTGTAGTAGCTATCGCACTATGTTAAATATTGCTCAATTTTCCTAAACATTTAGTAGAGCTCCTGTAACGTAGCGATGGAAAAAAATGCCCGTTTCCGAACTTTACATTTTCCACTTTGCATATTTTGCGTCGGTGATTTACGAGTACTGTGATTTAACAATGAACATCCAGTAAAGTGAAATTTCATAAAAATAGAATGTTAAGAAAATTCGCTTTTTTGAAGCGTTTAACAACCTTAGTTATAAAATCCTAAATCAATTAATTGACAAGTGATTCAATAAACCGAAATAAATTATTACAATGAGGGGAGATTTTTGAAAACGTTAGATACAAAATCGTTTTGGTTTTTCCGGTTTTGTTTCAATAAAGTGGCTGATACAATTAACCACTGATTCTAATATGCGGAAGCCACTGTACATACGTATATGGAGAAAGTATTGTGTTTGTGATAAAATACTAATTCGAGATTTTGATGAATATTCACGTTTTAGACGCTCCTAAGTCCGAAGTAGTGTTTGCTGTTTCCAATATCGGTGGTCCGTCGTCCGTAGGCGACTTTAGGGGCCATACGGATTTTACAGAATATGAATATTAATAATAACAATATGGATATTAACTTTAAAGGAACTATATTTCGCAACAATTGATCGTAGCTCATTAATATTTTCGCAGAACGTAGATTTACCGAAAAATGGTAGCGAGGATTTTTATTACAACACATCTAGTTATAGAGCTTGATGAATAATAATAAATGAACGATATGTCTTGAATATTATATGCAAAAAGAATAAAGTTATAATATAATACATCACGTTTTAGGTCCAGCTACCGCGAAGCAGTCCGGTCAATTATTTAACCATTGATATCATTATAAGAACTAGGAGCGAAGGGATATGAGGAAATCTGCAAAGTGCGTTGCACCAATTTTAATTGGGTGGTTATGCACGAATACTTTCTTTAATATATATTACACTTCAAGATTACAGCGCTGAATGTGGTCATCACTAAATGCGGAATAATATACATTAAAATTTTATGAATGGATACACCGCCGATTATCCGGGGCCCGATTATCCGTGGCCGCGGGTGGCGGTCGAATTATTTCCGCGTTTACATTGTTGGAGTCTGATCTTTTAATCTCACTCCCGTTACATTTTAAGTTTAGTTTTTCGTCATTCTTTGGCCATGTATTTACACATTTACATTGCTTGAATAAAAGACTCCATCATGTGAACAAAAGTGTGGTTCCCGCCAATTACCACAGATAATTGGCTCTCTACTGTATTTATAACTAGCATGTCCGCTGCAGCTACGCTCGCAATTTGTTCGTAGATAAAATTTACCCAATATAAATAGTTGAAGAAAAGCGACCAAGGAACTGAACTGAGGAGATTTTTCGAGAAATCTTTATAATATGAGAGGGAAAGGTCCTGTGAGAAAAACTTGTCAAAATTTTACTAAAAATAAAGAAATACATTACCATATGGAATTAATCCTATCGTTGTTTTCTCATATTATACATGTACAAATTTTATAACAGAAAATAACACGATTTCCACTCAACTTTCAAAACTTATCAACTCTATCAGAGAATACAGTTTTAGAACTATATTTTTTTCACTTATTTTCTCTTCGATGAACTAATCTCAAATCAAAGTGCGTCTTATATGCTGTAAAATACGGTACGTATTTCCCGTGTTCTACCATTACAATGGTAAGCAGCGTAACATGTAAACACTTTTTCAACGATTTAAGTAAATAATTCAAATTTAATTACGAGAGAATAATACCGCGAATTCCAATTTTTATACTGCTTTAATTAATCCAATTTTATGTTTATACTAATAATTTATTATACAAGGTCGTTGCGGTACTATTGATCAATTTATTCAATAGAACTCTACTACTTTACTAGGATAGACTTTAAGTTTAATATATGATCGAGTTTATTCAGTATAAAAATCCTTCAACAGTCGTAATGTACAGTATGGATGTCATTATTATATCAGGGAGGCGTTAAACTTAAGCCCCGATTTTCAATAAAACGAATGTAATTTTAATTTCAAACATAACATATACCTAAACGTTTACTCGACAGATCGCCTTATTAATTCTTCTCGTTTTCTTCTTTCTCCCGCAATAATTCGAAGGATAAAGCATTTGCTTATTCAGAATGAAGGCGGTGTACTGGTAAGATAGTATTAAGATAACAGAATGCATTTTTAAATTTTGTATTGTTTGCTCGTTGGGGAATGCAAACTATATTAATCATTTATTATGAGAATTTACTTACAAACGAAAAATTATACGCTGAAAATGATACTCTGCCTTTTATTACGTCACCGGAAACTGAACCTCCATACGAAACTACGTATGTTTTTTAATAAATAAATGTAGCTGCGTAAATTAATTAATTTTTCCGCAAATAATATAATTATCCATATAAATAACGAGCATCATATGTAACTATAATGCTGTTAAGTGGGAGGATAAGAAAAAAGCTTATAAGTCAAAACTTTTCCATTCTTTTTCGATCAATCTTTCAGAGCTCACTTGGCAATGCCACTTTTAAATTTTAACCTGAATGCTTTCTCTACATTGGAGTCATAGCTTCGATTGCAGTGGTTTATATTCTCCATTTTATTAACACAAGAATAAGTGCGGCACACTAATCATTTGCAAATGAAATTTACTTAGAAGTAGAAGTTCAGGATTTGAAACTACGAACGCCAAAAATAAAAAATTTCGTATTCCTTGCAATGCAATGCATTTGGAATTTGAAAATTTTGCAAAACACGCCGCCGTTAAATGCTCTAAAATTAATTCGCCGAACACAGTCACTTAGCCATACTATATTTCCGCCTTCAAGAGAGATTACTGATGATCTAGCAAATCTCCTTGGAAGAAAAAAAAGGTGAATCTCCATGTGGGACACTGAAGCTGAAATGCGAGTAGGCCTTCAGTAGAAATGGAGGCGCGATTAATTATTCAATTTGCGATGATGACTTCAATATTCTCGGTAGATATATATAATAGAACTAGCAGAACTGCCCGCTGAATTTAACGGATTTTGTGAATCTAAAACTTCGACCGTGTAACATGTAAACATCGTAATACAGTAAAACCTGGTTAATTCGAAATTCACGGGACCAAAGAAAAGGTATTTCGAATTACGAAGAACCTCTATAATTCGAAATTTACAAAAAAGCGTGATTTACCTAATTTAAAAAATGCAAATATAAATTACAGAAAAACAAAAGAATATGACACCATATTAAAATACAGAAAAAAAGGATGTACTACACATGCATACCTCAAAATATGATGTCGATGAATAAAGGTCAAATTTAGGATTACTCATTTAAACATTGAAACATATATGAACATATAATTAAACCACTAAAATGTTAATAATATCTTTCACTTATTTCAACTTAAAAGTAAATAAATAAAAGTGTGTAATAAAATATTAATTTAAATTTATTTTAAAAAGTTGGTTATTTTCCCGTTTCAATTTCAGGGCACTCCCTAGCGCAATGTGTTGCATAATGGCATCAACTTTTTCACAGATATTCATCAATTTAAATTTATTTTAAAAAGTTGGTTATTTTCCCGTTTCAATTTCAGGGCATCCCGGACACGTACCTTTGAAGGGTATCTTAAGCTTTTAAAACATCCTCCTTATATGGCAATGGCACATCCAACCTAGCATCGATGTTATCCACAACGTCTTCTTCGTCGCTATCACTCGCAACGGTTTTCGATTCCTCGATCGTGGGGTCATACACAACCGACGTAGCCAAGTCATTATCAAAGGAAACAAAGTCTCCGAAACTGACAAGCCCCAATACATTACTGTCGATTACTTCCTCCACTTCTGTACCTTGGAACACTTCTGTCGGCTGCGAAGATAGCCCGCTTTTCTTAAAACAGTTGGCGATGGCTTGAGGAGTCACCAATTGCCACGCCGATGATAAGGCCCGGCACGCGTCTAAAATCGTCCATTTTCGTAAATCATCCTGCGAACATCCATTTGTAATTTGCACCAAGTATTTTTCTTCTGTAATGACTCTTTAAATTTTGAATGATGCCCTGGTCGAGTGGCCGCAGAACACTGGTTGTGTTCGGCGGAAAATACAGCAACTCAACATTGGGCGTATTTATCTGAGCCACATGGTGAGCAGAACAGTTGTCTAGTGTCAACAAAATTCTACGATTTTGCACCGACACACGTTTTTGCATTCTTATTAAAAAAACTTTTGAATATGTCTGTTGTCATCCACACCTTTTTGTGATGCTCGTAAATTATCGGCAAATAATCACGATTAATACCTTTGAAACAGCGTGGGTTGCCATATTTTCCGATGATTACAAGTTTTTCTTTATTCGACCCATCCATATTTTTGCAGAGCACGGCGCAGCGGTGAGACGCTCCTTACTACCTTTGCCGCAGTGACATTTTTCGCCTCGGAGAGCCAAAGTACGATCGGGCAACATGTTGAAAAAAAAATGCGTTTCATCCATATTAAAAATGTCCTTGAGCGCGTACTTCTCCAAAACATGTTTATTACTTTGCAGCCAGGTCGTCACTTCCTCTTCGTTAATTTTTTGGGCATCACCACATATACTGCGAGACAAACAATATTGTGGCGTCTTTAAAACCATCCAACCACCTATTGGACGCTTTAAAATCTTCAATGTTCGCAAGACTTCTTGATTTTTCAATGAGCATCGGGCTTGTCACAGGTAAATTCGCCGCTCGTACTTGTGAAAAAAAATCGGACAGTTCTCCCTTTAAATTTATAAAAACTTTCTTCAATCTTCGTCCGATTCCTTAAAATTGTAGATAAAGACGAGTTCGGAATCCCATACTTTGAGGCCAGCTTTCCTTTCCATTCTAACTTCTTGTCAATGTCTTGCAGCAAGGACATTTTTTCAGCAAGAGTAAGAGTCTTATATGCACCACGAACCGGAGCCATTGGAGGGTATATTTAAAAAAAATATTTTATAGCAATAAATTTAAATATAGTCTCTCTTGCAGTTATTAAACTAAGAATATTATTTAAACAAGTAACTAACAATGATGAAAAATACAATCTAATACGAAACAAACAACGAACCAAAGGAATATTGGAACGCGTTTTCCATACAAAACTCGCAAAACAGTAGATAAATTGAGGGGATGGACAGAATCTTGTGACAATATGATCACTGTATGATCACGATCGCACAATGTTTGTAAACCAGCCGACATAGTGCCAGAAATATTTTAGTAAATTTCATTTAGTTTCTTTTTGGTAAGTTTTATTTCAATTATGTCGACAAAAATGCGTTGATATTCCGAGAATCGGACAAAAATTTTTTTCGAATTACGAATTATAGAGATTTTCGAATTATTGAAATACATTTGTATGGAATTTGCTTCTTCGGTCTTTCAAGTGTTAAAAAATTTCGAATTACGTCGAATTTCGAAATAAAGAGGTTCGAATTAACCAGGTTTGACTGTAATACGATAGTACACAGTTTTAACCGTCGAATAAAGCAAAAATGAAGAAAACCTGTTCGCAATTACCAATTTAGATGAATGAAGGAAGAAAATCTTGCACTGTGTAAAATCGAAAATTACGTGTAAAACTTATGGGAAAATAATTATTGAATTAAGCACCCTTCCCCCCCCCCCAAAATTTATTATCGCCATATAGCCTATGTTATCCTCAGCATAAAATTATTTATCTATGTGAAGTTTTGTGACGATTCTCTCTGTTTCTCTCATCCACGAGTTCTGTTACGAGAAAATTGTTACATCAACAATAATTAGGAAACAATGAAACGATTTATCCAATCACAATTTGTGGAAAATCTACGTCTAATTATTTAAGTTACTTACGTAGTTTTAAAAACATATTTCTTTGGAGAACTATACGCCACACGAAAATATCATCAAAAACAGTTTATTAGTAATATTTCAATTATAATCAACAAATATTAGGTTGTCATGTAAACAAAGTAAACTCGCACACAGAAATTGAAAAACGATATTACGTTAAAAATTTTCCAATATAAAGGGGCCCATACACGTAGCAATTTATCGCGCAATCTGGTCGCAGCAATAGGTTGCGGCGACAAATTTCCTAGTGAGTGGCGTTGTTGCTGCAATTTATTGCCGTTGCGATTGCCGTCGCCCGCCAGAGACCGAGAATCGTGCAACTGAGCGACCGCAACTGCGACAAGTTTCAACGTGTATGGTACTGTTGCGCAATTTAAATCCCCATTCCTGAACTTTTTGCACTCACAGTCAGTGAGTCAGTGTCAGTGCAGCCTCAAAAAACTACGTTTTGGTGGTACTTCACTTTTGTTTTGCTGTGTGTACCGTAGTTTTGATATTAACGACAATGGAACGCGAGTTCTGGGAAGAGTTTATAAACATGTACAAACTGTATCCTTGCCTATGGAACAGCAAATCTTCGGTCTACAGTAATAAAATACTAAAAGAAAACGCCTATAGAGACCTGGTAACCTTTTCGAAGACCAAGTATCCCACTGCTGATACAGATTTCGTGGTAAAAAAAAAAATAATAATTACCTTGATATATTTCCCGACTAGTTCCTCATATACAGGGTGTCCCAAAATGACCGTATAAGAACGTAATCACGGGAATCCTCGCGAAATTTTCAAACGAAAATTTTCTATGTCCAAATGTCGGCAGACTCCTTGTTTCCTCAGAAAACGCGATTTAATTGAAAGCGATGTGGCAACACTGCATCTGGAAAATTGTGGGTTTCATACGAATAAGAGCATATTGTTCCAAAATAAGTGTTAGCACGACCTGTTGTAGATAAACGACCGAGTATTAATTAGTATTACAGGCAGTCCCCGCTTTTTGTCGGTTCGCTTTTCGTCGTAGTTTTCAGGAAGGTAACCTGACGAATTAGCGGGGACTGCCAGTACTTCATTAGGTTGGCGACGCTTGCAAGCGGCAACGTCATGCAGCTCCTTTTCCCCTTAAGGGAGGTTACCTTCCTGAAAACTGCGACGAAAAGCGGACCGACAAAACGCGGGGACTGCCTGTATTACTAATTAATGCTCGGTCGTTTATCTACAACAGGTCGTGCTAACACTTATTTTGGAACAATATGCTCTTATTCGTATGAAACCCACAATTTTCCAGATGCAGTGTTGCCACATCGCTTTCAATTAAATCGCGCTTTCTGAGGAAACAAGGAGTCTGCCGACATTTGGACAGAAAATTTTCGTTTGAAAATTTCGCGAGGATTCCCGTGATTACGTTCTTATACGGTCATTTTGGGACACCCTGAATAGCATTGCATGTTTCTGGTATAATCCGACCAAGTAATTGGGGTGAAATTCCAGTGGAAAATTTTAAGTCCTCATAGTTATTTCCTGTAGCTAAATACCTCAGGGTTACAGTAAGCCTTTCTTCTGCACTGACAGAATCTCTCATCACAGTATTCTTTTTTTCTGTTCTTGGACGAATTTTTTCCAGTAAGCTGTGAAAGGTGTCACTCTCCATTCGAAGATAATTTTCGTAGTCCTGCAGTTCGTTGGCTTTGAGTTCTCTTAACAACTTTGTCACTCCATGTCTTCTCCTCTCGAACAACCAGTTCTTTGCCCACTTTCTTCGTGCCTTCCTTTTTCTCATAGTAGATACTGCCACAGCAACCCCACAAGAGATGAGTATCGGAACGGCCAACATCCTGCTACTGTCTGAACACATTTTGGCACAAACAAATTGCAGCGTGTGTGGAAGACGCTCATCATCAACTTATTGCCGCAATCGGTACACCGATAAATTGAAGCAATTGGTCGCGCGTTTAATTGCTACGTGTATGGGGTACTTAAATGCATTGGACTCACAATTTCGGCGACAATGGGAGTTGTCATGGTAGCTTATAGTGGGTATTGTAATAAAACTGATAAAATCACGCATTTTATTGACTCTAAATGCATTTCTATGCTAATTCGATCAGGATTCGGATTCTGCCTTCAATAAAAATAAATTTGTTCTTTTCTTCATAGAACCATTAATGTCTCAAGTTCGTACCATGTTTCTAAGTAATTTTAAAATTCAAATGAAAAATGTGCTGCACTCGTCCCTATGTTATTCAAATGAAAAAAGAAAATACTTTTTAAAATTAGAAAGGTCAATCACATCGATATAAAAAGCTTACTACACCACCGTGTTCGCTATTCCGGTTAAAATGATACCTTTCTCTTGTTTCTACGTGCTGGAGTTACTGCGCTATAAAATTACATACATGCACTTTATTTTATAGATATATATAGATAGATGGAATGTGCTGCCATAGCACCAACTCACCCGAAAGCAAAGGAGTCGCAGTCAGGTGCACGTGCGTTGCAAGCCTCCCTGCATCGTGAGAGCGTCGCAGCTGGCACGGACGAAGATATCACTTTGGAGGACGGGATACGACGGCCGACCGCTATCCGCTCGTAACATCCTTGAATTAAAAGTCACATATTTATATATATATATTCTCATTGCGTTATAGTATACGGATGACTTAAAATGTTATCAAAACCCGATTTAAATTGCGTCACACAATGCAGAGTTATGACTTAAATATTATTCACTCATTCAAATGCCAATACATGTTAATGTCAACAATGATGAAAATTGCTCTAATCTCCAAGTTCTGCGAGGCGCCCTTAGAGGGCGGACGAGGATTCCAGGGGAGGGAAGGGGGGCATGAGGATTTGAGGAGGGGGGGGGGGGGGGGGGGGGACGAATCATTTTGGGCCAAAATCAGTTTTGCCTCAAATTTCCACCTTCCATATTATTCGAATGCCGTCTATTTAATATTTAGCTTTGAGCTATTAGAAGCTGAAGAAAAAGGCTATTAAATAAATATACAGACGGAAGAAATCAACCAAAACATAACTTGAATTAGTTAATCAATTTACGCAGAAAGTCGCAGTTAGCCTCAAACTTTTGCCTTTTGCAATAATTCGCGATTGGAACGCCACGTATCGAACTACACTTAAGATTACTCAGGGTCGATAACGACGACACGCTCGTGTCTCGCAGCGAGAACTGATACCAGAGATATCTGTACTTTGTGATTTATGCATTCCACTTTCTCTAAATTTTTTAACGATTATAAAATCACTTGCACAGTTCGTTAAAAAAAAGTTCCAACTGTATGTTCAAAATCTATATCGGCTCAACAATTCTCACTTGATTCAATAAAAAGTAATAGCGCTGAGGCAAGATTCAGCGATCGACTTTAAAAGAGCCAAAGATGGACCGGTCGATCGCGATCGACTGGTTGGAGACCCCTGGTCTAAGAGATGCATGGAGAGTTTCGAAACATACTTGTTCTCGTTAAAAGACGAGAGCAAGGCTACCGATGATTTCTGTCTGTTGGTGTTTATTCTGACGATTAAGTCTCTTGGGCTATTAAACGATGATTTCTGTAAAATATCGGCTAACTTACAATAGGATCTGGGTAAGTTCGCGGAAGAAGAGAAACTATTATAGACACAAACACTGAGTACATAGAGGATATTAATGAAGAGGAGGTAAGAGGGCTTTTAAATCTTTCAACAAGTTAGGAAAGTGTACAACGTATCACAAATGGGCGCGTTTCGTGCAATGGAGTATTAGAAAAAAATTATATACCTGTACGTAAGGGAAATTGCGTTATAAAGTTCTTTTCTTCATCACAAATAATCCATTTTCTTCCTATTCAATAATATTGCAAGCACACGTAAGGAAATTAAACGTTTGTTTGTAAGATTGTTTATGTTAGCAACAATGAAGAAGTAACCATGCAAGAAATTTTCCAAGTTCAACTCGAATTATGACATTTTTGCTTGATTTTCTCGATAACAGCTACTCCTACGATAAAAATGTATAGGAAAGGAAATACTCTAATTTACTAGTCCTACGGCTTTTATTTGAAAAATATTTTGATATGACTAATACTTTACGAGATATGACTGAAAGTTCATTTTTTGTCCCCAGTAAAGTGGTACCCCTGATTGGATTACGTGATTCATTTTTGCGGTTTTCTTATTATCTTTGATTGTAAGTCCTTAATATCAAATTTCATGAAAATCCGTTAGGTAGAAGCCGAGAACGAACATGCGGACGGACGGACAGACCGACGATAATAGGCGCTCACGCTGGAAGCGAAACGCGATAAAGATGGGAAAACTTGAGTCCCTGGTGGGATTCCAATAGAATTTAAAAAATAAGTGGGATCAAAAGTTGTGAAGATCTTGAGGGCGATATTTCAGATGATTTTAGATGGCGGCGGGATTCCAGAGGAATTGAAAGTTATATTTCATCGATTGAATTGGAACGTGGAAATGTGTAAACCACTTGAAGATTAGCGTGATATGTTTAGGACTAGTAGACGGTGCTTGCATTCTGCAAGCATTTCATCCTATTTTCAATAATGGGATAAAAACAGCCCATAAAAATTAGAATTTTAACTATGTCGGATTTTCCCCATTGTTTGTGACTGAAAAACTATAATGGTGCCAAATTTGAAGTCCTTAGGTCACCTGGAAGTGCGTCATCATTTTTATCCTCGTACGGGGCAATAATGGGGCCAACCGGCCAATAAAATTGAAATTTTAAAAATATTATATATTGTCTCCAATGAACGTTACAAATGCCATACATTTCTGCAAAATGCTAATGATGTAATACCTCTCTCTATAAATGCATTTATAATGATTTCATTATTTAAACTTTATGAATTTTTAACGGTCACAACAATAAATTTTATTGTAATTTTCAATGTTAATTGCCGTTGGAATACCAAGCTCTAACTTTCTGAAATTTTTCAGCTCCCTAGCTCGACCGAAAGTACATAAACCGTTGTCTATTTGTTTAACACTTATGAATTTTTAACTGCCAAATAAATAAATAAATTTAAATTTAAAAATCCTGTTTTCGATATTTTGCGAATTGTAGCACATTTAGAAATACCTAAACAATTAAATATTTGTTGAAATTTTGGGATTTTTTAACGGCCAAAAAAATAAATATTTTTTTAGTTTTAGATTTTTCTCGTCGGTTTTGCTACAAGACCTACCTACATGCCAATATTTCAAGTTTCTAGCTCATGTGAAACTGCCTCATAATTTGTATCGTCCTCATCCTCTTCCTCCTATAGTCAGAATACGTACATTATCGATATAGACTTTTTAGCAGAATTATTAGTTAACGAAAACTGTGTCCATCATGTACGAGGAAAAGTGGGATTTAAAGCTACCGAATCATGTCTAGACAAAATATATATCAAATGATTTTTGTGTTGCGTGTCAAGGAAGTAATGTGAATAATCCGAATTTTTTCCGCGTGCCACAAATTTAATTCTTCTTAAAGAAACTTAGTATTTTATACAGAAAATACAAGCTTACGCCCGACAAATAAAATAGCAAGCGTACCTTAAGCGGCACGCTTGACACGTATTTTCCATCCCTGAAATACACTGTCTTATAGAAATCACTAGGAAGAAACGGACAAAGAATTGAGAAATGCATACGGTTTTTTGGGATTTGGGAAAAAACTCTGCACCGGGAAAATTATTGTGGGAGAAGAAGAGAAGAATGAAATTGAACGTTAGAATGATAAAACGATTAAGGAACTGCATAGGAATAATAAATCTGGGATAAATAATGATAACAGGGAATCACGGGAATGTTGCTGCATGTCCCCTACCTTGTTTAATTTATACCTTTACTAGCAGGAGTGCCCGTTGAAATCCAACGGATTTAGTGAATCTAAAACTTCGACCGTGTAATAAGAATAAGATAGTACACAGTTATACCCGTCAAATAAAGCTAAAATGAAGAAAACCGCTCCGCATTTTCCTATTTAGATGAATGAAGGAAGAAAACCTTAGGAAAATAACGTATAAACTCCCTCCCCCACCCTTCCACACTCTCCTTCCCTTCTCCCCCTCCCTCCCCTCTCTCCCTCTCCCTCCATCTCCCACCCTCCCCCTCCCTCTCTCCACCCCTTCCCTCTAATTCCCTCTCTCCACCCCTTCCCTCTAATTCCCTCTCTCCATCTCCCCCCTCCGTTACCATCCATCTCTCTCCCTCCCTATCTCGTATTAAAAGCATTCAAAGCGAACAAACTTACAAACATTCTCCTTTATATGTTAGATTAGAAGATAATTCAATTAAAAACAACTAATATTTCAATGAAATAACCAACAATTTAAACAACAATTCAACAACAATTTTTACGTAAGATATGGAATGTTAGCAAATTTCTATACTTCAATAATGCCATAAATGCAAAAATTATGTTTTATAGAAATAACTGATGAAAAATTTATATTTTTAAACCTATTTCAATTCGTTGCTGAGATATACTCAAAAAACCAAAATTTGAACCGGCCATTACATTAAGACCTTTCGACCCAGTGGACTGATTTTGTCCATTTTCAGCTAGAAAATGTATATCATCAAAACATTGATATTGGTGTAGGATTCATCAAAATCGGTCCAATGGTTGCTGAGATATCCTCAAGAAACTGAAATTTTGACCGACCGATCCGTGACCTCCGGGGTCACGACCCCGTGGGCCGATTTGAATTATATTCGGCACTGCAACTCCCATGATCAACCTGAATCTGCTGTCAAAATTTCAAGCTCCTAACATTATTCTCTGATGAGTTATGGCTGCCACAGACAGACAGACATCCTCATTTATTAGATAAGAGGTTCTGAAGCGTTTGAATGGCAAATTCAGGAGTATCGCAATTCGAGGTCATCGTATTCATCCTTTTTATTGCCCGAAGACCACATGGTCATCGTCCAGCTTCAGGAAGACTTCGAATAATATGATGAGAAAACTAAGCGAGGAACATTTCATAATGGGGTTTCAAATTTAATTTTAGAAAGACAGAGTAGCTTAGCGTAGGGATAGAGGATAATTATGGGACCACTAAGGAGTGATAAGGTCAAATATCTGGGATCAATCATCGATAATAGAGAAAAATGGGTTGAAAATATATGCCGGGCGTGGTGGAGGGGTGGTTAGGTGTCTGCCTCTTAATCATAAAGTCGCGGGTTCGAATGCTGCTTTGGGCATGGATGTGTGTTTGCCTTTGTTACTGTTAAAAGCTCTTTGTAAAAGGCACGTAGACGTGCTGTTTAAGAGCTATTGAAGATAGATAAATAAATAAATAAAACAAGAATAGGTAAAGGAAGAGCTGCTGTCCGTATGATTAACCGAGGAATGATTGAAGGAACGAAAAAATTTCGGAGTATTCCCTGATGATGAAGTGAGAAATTACACGGCCATTAACCGAGAGGCTGGATAGCAGGTGACTGAGAGATGATATGCGAAGGTGAAAGAATTGAAAGATTGGCCTCGAAGAATGTTTGAGTGGTACATACGCATATCCGTGTGTAAGAAGATTTCGCCCGATACCTCGGTGGAAAGTCGAAAGGGACATGAAGAGTATAAGAAGTCTCAGAATGGCTAAACTAAAAGAAGCCTCCTTTTCACGCGACTCGAGAGGAGTCCACCACTCGTGCGCGTGTCACACGTCCGTGACGTCCCATTTCCCGTAGGGCGGCGCCTCTTGAACGTCGATGGCTCTTATCCGCTACGAGAAACGGATTGTGATTTCCATCCGAGCGAAGATTTCCCTTCTTCGTCACTCTTTACAAGCACCGAACAATGACGCAACAATTTCTTCCCCTCGGCAGTCTCATCCTCCAGCAGTGTTGCCAACTCACCGGATTTTCGACCCCATGTCTAAGGGTTTATGTTGCTTCTGAATTGAAGTCGCTTTTAGGGATCCTCGGGTTTATGGAAACAATCCATTTCTTATGTCAAAGAGGTTTTTTGCGATAAAGGACAACATTTTTACCTGTATGATAGTAAACCAATTGAGAGAAAATTTATGGAATTAAAGGGCGAATTTTAAGTGATCTAATCATATTTTGCAGGAAACGTTCCTGTTACTTCCGTAAATGATATTCAAATTATTTTAAATAAATAATTTTTAAATAACCTGTATTTATTAGTAAATAAAATTGCCATCTGTCTTTCATTTGGATGCTCATAGTTGTTAAACATTTGTCCTTAATAAACGTTTTCTCATTTTAAGTTTTTCAAATATTCGCGTTGACATTTTGTGCAAAAGCATATTCATTCAATTTAATGTTAGAATTTCGCTTCTCATAGCTTATCATTCGAATTCGACCTCGAAGTCATATCATTTTGTATGTGAATAGTAGTTCTCGTAATTGAATATTGCATCAAACGATGAAAGTATATACAATGCAGCCACGAAGTTTCGAATACAAACCTTTTCGAAATTCCGAAGTTTCTAACTGCTTCGTAGAAAGCAATTTAATTTGATAATTAATTTCATCGCAAAAGCTTTTTCTATCGGATACATCATGGTCCATTGTAAAAAGCATTCCATAAGTGCATCGGTATTCAAACATACTTTTCGGGAGAATGCAGTACACAGTACATCTTATGCTCCATAAAATTTGCAAATGCCAAATGAGGTTAGCGATTCCTTCATATAGTTTATATTAACAGTTATGTAGGGTATTTTTTTAAAAGCCTTTTAATGGTGTTTTTTGAACTTTTTTATGACCGTCCGTACATATTAGGGTGACCGGATGCGAGAGTCGCGAGTTTCGAGCGGCCCAACCGACCCATTAGTTCGATCGACCGTGACCGCATGTAGGTATATAAGTACAGTAGAACATCATAAATCCGGCATCCTCGGGACATAGAACGTGACGAATTTCCGAAAATTCAGGTTTAAAAAAAATGGATGCGGGTTGCCTAGGTATCCAGGGGCAAACAGTATTATTGCGTAATCAGGCTAGCTCCGACGCGACGATCCCGTAGCATATTTTTGATGGAGCTCGGTTATAAAGGTTCAAATATTAAACTAATAATGCGCAAAGTACTTTCATTTGGCACTTACAGGTTCCCAAGTTTTGCTGTGGTTATGTTATTGTTTCATTTTTAACATATACATGTGTGTGTGTGTGTGTGTGTATACTTTGGTACCCCATCGGCAGGTGTGAAAACTTTCACGATTGTATTCCTACAGAGAGCACCTGCAACTTCCATTTAGTAACAGTATGCTTTCCTTTATGACATCTTGCACATTTCGTTTGAATGGAGCAAACATCCGTTAGCTTTCATTATCCTTCTTAAAGTTTCAAAGTTACATTATTTCCGTCAGAAACATAGCGTAGCATAGCAATACCAATGTGTGTACGTAACGTATTTACTTTTTAATGTGACCGAATGTCGGTTACTAAGAGTGTGATATTGTTTAAGTGACCAAATCTCAAATTTACCAATACGAATTCGAAAAAAAACGAAATGAGCTTTCGATTGCGGGATAAAACAAAAAGTCGTTTTATAATCTAAATAATTTATCTCAAAATTTTATCGGAAATCACACCAAAATATTCTAAATAGAAAATACACAAAATTTGGAAAGGAAATATAGAATTAAAAAAGCTTGTATATAAACATGCAGAATATTATAAACAAATCATAACAGATGCTAAGCCACTGTTCCTTCTCACCATATCACGGCCTATACATAAAAAAATTAAATAACGTGAAAATCCACATTTGATTCCAAGACTTATAAAAGAAAGAATCGGTAACAAGTGGACGAATTTGGAGCAAGGACATTGCAAATTTAATGCATGCTTACCACATTACACTTCTCGTTTCTACTTCCAAAGTTAGAGGCATGTGAACAGTTTTTGCTGATTTAGCGGAAACTGAATGGCTGTAGAAATCTAGACGATGAGTTCGAGGCAGCATCTTCATTGGTAGGAAGAGAAGGATAATAAATTTCAGTGGCGGAAGCTTTTTGAAGGTTTTGCTTGAACAAGTCACACAAACTAGCTTGCTCCATACATTGTGATCTTTCCTTAATAAGTGTATCCCGAATTCTGTAAAAACTCATCATATCCTGTGATTCTATGCATGATCGCTGCTCTAAAGCCGATATTGTATCAGTGACCAACAGGGCCAGATTGGGGAGGGGTTGGCAGGAGGGTCATTTGGCCCGGGCCTCAAGCTCAAGGGTTGTTAATTATATTGGCAGGTATGTCATATCACTATAAATGGAGCAAAGAGGGTCTTCTGATCAGATCCTACGTATACAAATCAAAATTGATTTTCATTTGGTGATAAAAATACATTTTTAAATGGGGATCATTTAAAATTATTATTGTTACCAGGGGCCTCAAAATCTGGAAGTGACCCGGGCCTCTCTGAATACCTGAGAATGCCTGGTGACCAATTGTATGCAGCTGTCTATTGGAGGTTTGTCTGTGGCACTGTCTTATGATCATCGCCACTTTCACTTCCTTCATCTTTCTCACGTTCGGATTCCAAAACCATTTCACAGTTATTTCGCGCCAGTCAACCGACGCACGAAAGACGCTTCATTGTCGATTTACATCCACTTTTCAACGTCATTATCTTCCAGGCTCTTCGTAACGACGTTATTTGTCAATCACTTACCAAACTCTTTATTTTCAGAAAAAGTCTCTTTTTTCACAAGCATTAAAACATTGAAAATCTGGTGGCGATTCATCGCCATCTTCAAACATACTTATAGGCCAAAAATTATGACATGAATTATTCAGTGTTGCGGCCGTTACATCAGCTCACGCATTAGCAAGAGTCCAAATAGCGTCCTTATTGTTGAATTCCTTTTCGAATCCGCCAACACCTTCGTCTCCATTGCAAGCAACAAGCTATTTCTGTATAAATAGTTTTCTGCAATAGCATTTTAATGACCGTAAAATTCTCATATTGACTCGCTGCCTTGAAATTGTTTCTCGAGTTCGCGTAATTTGTTGCACTTCAGGTAGTGGAATCGCTTTGATCTCTAACTTCCTCTAAAAAGCGAAGCGCAACAATTTTCAGAATAGCACACTGTATACCACCTAAATGTGAACATGATTGAACACGAAATTAATTATTTTACGCGTATTTTTACATTAACATTTGCATTTATATTGCGTAAGACTAATGAGTTTGCGAATAGTGACGATGACATTTAATCTGGCAGATGAGAAATCCGGCACAATTTGATGATTTGATTCCGGAACGTAATATAAAAATCCGACATTCGCGGAATTTTCGGTAAGTCTGGCCACCCTATTTCCCAGCCCAGCAGCTATCCAACTTATAAATTTTAAAGACATATCTATACGAGAGTGAATGCAATTAGAAGGCTCTTGGGTAGGTTTTAATTGCAGTCGAATATCATACCTTTAGAGATGCATCTGAGACGGTCGGCTACCCGCGGAAAAGTGCCGGATTTTTTATAATTCCGGATTTACGAGGTTCTACTGCATATATTCAGGATAGTAAAAAGAAGGGATGTGGAAAATGGAACAAGCGAGTATCGACTTGGCACCACGATTCGAGATTAGAGAGAGATGAAAGATAAACGTTCCAGAGTGCAAAGAAAGAATTCACGGAGAGAAAATTTCCTCAAAATGATATCGCAAAGTAATAATTTTAACGAAAGAAAACAAGTATTAGTATTTTTTCGCTTTTATAAAACGTATCTCGTAACTAATTCTTCAATGAATCCGAAAAGTGTTTTCATTACGTCGATATAAAAGCATTTCTAACGTAAAGATTTCGTTTTTAAATCTATTTATCAATGAACAGAATTAAGAGTTGAATGAGCGGTGAGATACGTACAGCTGAAATTTCCATAGTCGTTTGGTCAACAATGTGCAATTTTAGCATGAGGCAAAAGTGACACCTGCGGCAGAAATTTACGTCTACCACAGCGCCAAAAGAGTTCTAATGACATCAGTTTCACCTTCCAGAGAAAACACGAATATTTCATGCGATGCAGCTCTACCACAAATCGTTACATTCACCTCTGCCCTATGAGATTGCCTATATTTTGTCTATCATTAGAACCGTGTTATCACCTAATTATTCCATTGATTCAGTAGGTGACTCTAATCGCTCGCTCTCTCTCCACTCCTCATCAATCTTCCATCCCACTTCATTCCCTCCCCTCTTCCCCCCTATCTCTCTCCCTCCCTCCCCCACCTCTTCGCCCTCCTTCCCTCCCTTCCTTCATCTCCCCCTCTTTCCTTCCCACTCTCCATCATTCCCTCCCCAAATTCCTCCCACCTCGTCTTCATTTCCTCCCAAAGAGGAAAATAACTGTTCTGAGCTATTCCGTGGAAAGGAGGAAATATCACAGAAGTTTGGTTTTAAAATTACGAATGTGAGAAAACGTCATCCAATACGATTTTGCACGATGTGTACACTAAAGACAATTCCGCTTCACCAGTGTAAACGTTTTCGATGAAGAATGCTCTAGAGAACAACAGAGAAGCATGGAGAAAAATAGGATTCCCGTACGAATTGTGATAAGGTTGTTTCATTACGTTTATCAATTGAAGGTGTACCGAATCGGCTCAAGTGTCTATTAGGCTCTTAATACGGTGTGCAGGGTTCCATAGAATCCGCACAAAAAATACGCAATCTGCGCGAGGAGGAATAAGGAATGGTAGGGTACGTTAAGGTGAATCGGATCAGTTTCAGAAATAGCCTTCCCCGCGGCGCTCCAGTTAGTGTGGAGAAGGTGTTGTGTCACCCACTGTCAGTCATTGAAGCTTACAGCGTTAGTTATCGTGGAAACCAGGTTATTACACGTTGTTTAGAAGCTGCATACAACAAAGAAAATAAGCTACGTTCAAGGTATGATAACGAAAAAGATTGTTCTTATTAAATAATGGTCCTTTTCTCCTGTATGTTTTAACACGCTGTAGGTTTTAGTTTTGGACGAGTCTTCCTTCATGATTGGCAGAAATCAGTTTCCTGATCACAAGCTTCTGCCGTCTTCATTGATATTACAGTGTAGCCAACTCATGAATACCAAATCCGTACACTTTAGCAATTAAGAGACACAACGTAACATAAAAGGAAAATAGAAAATTATAAAAACAATGTTTTGTGTTTACCTCTATAATACGATAAGAGATAAAATCATTTAAAACAAATCAAATAGTTTCGACTCACAACTAATTTCCTTAAGTTATTCTAAAAACTCTATTTTCGAGTGGATTTGGCCCGCGAGGAGTACGAAATTCAACTATGTGGCCGAAAGATTTGGGCATAACTGATCTATGTTCGTGAGATTGTTAAAAATAAAAATAGAAAACAAATTCAAATACGTGACGAAATAGATGGCGTTATGATTCGCGAAGCGTGTCCATCTTCCGCGTCACATAAATCTTCCTCGTGTCTCCTGACCGTGCGAACAAATCGAAAACCGTTTCCGCCGCGGCCGTGCGTGCCGAGGGCGTCCCAACGCCGTCTTCCGTTCGAGAGCATTTTGAGAAAGGTCTGAAGAGGGCTTCCTGATCGCGATTGAGGGAGAAATGGCGCGTGAAATGAGGGGGAAAGGACAGAGACGCTTCTTCCTCTCGTTTCCTTCTAAACGTGGATCTCCCGGGATACCGTTGCTAGAGAGGTCGCTCAGCCTCGGAGTGGTGCAACTTGCGCGTCGGAGGAGAATAAGGGTGTGGGAAGGTATATAAAGAGGGATTTGGTGTGGGAGTTGGGGTGGGAGGTGGAGGGGAGGAGGGGGGTTAAAGGACGCGCGTTTGTATGGGTGGATGTGTGGGTGGAGGGAGGACCCAATGGATTAAAGAGAGATAGCGAGATAAAGTAAATGAGCCGACACGTTGGCTCTAGGAGCGTGTCTTGAATAAGCGGAATTGTGTGTGTGTATATATATATATGTATATATATATATATGTTCTTCTTCTTTACTTGATATTCGCATAACCTTGGATTTTTCTGTATTAATTTCCATACCGTATTTTCTACCTGTTATCACTAGTCTATTTATCATTTTCTGGAGTTCCTTTTCCTTTCTTGCTAGAAATACCTGATCATCCGCGTATTTCACCGTTCTTATAATCCTTCCTCCGATTTTGAAATCTCCCGTGCCTTCTAACGCTTCCTGCATTAGTCTCTCTCCATATATATTGAATAGTATCGGCGATAGACAGCAGCGCTGTCTTACTCCTCTACCGATATGTACTCCGCTGGTGTCCGTATTCTCCAACCTGACCTTTACAACTTGATTCACATATAGATTCCTGATCAGTCTCCTGTCTTTCCAGTCTACACCTATATCCTTTAATATCCTCATCAGCAGTACCCATTTTACTCTATCAAAGGCCTTCTGTCAGTCGACGAAACATACGCAGCAATCTTGACTGTACTCTATTGCCCGTTCTGATATGATTCTCACTACACCGATAGCATCTCTGGTTCCTCGTCCTTTTCTGAAGCCGAATTGATCTTCCCCTAGCATTTCTTCGGCCTTTTTCTCTAGTCTTTTATTAAGAATCCTCGTGATGATCTTCGAAGTGTGTGACAGTAGGGATATCGTTCTGTAGTCCTTACACTGTATTGCCTTTGGCTTCTCCTTTAGAGGGATCATTGTTACATCTAAGAAATCCTGAGGCCACTCTTCCGAGTCGTAAATCTTGTTCATTAGTTTCGTAATCACTTTTAGTACTTCCGATCCCATGACTTTAAGTACCTCTATCGGTATTCCATCGCTGCCTGTAGCTTTTCCTTTCTTTAGTTCCTGTATCGCCTTTTCTACTTCGCATTTCATAATACTTGGTCCCAAGTTGTCTTTTTCAATGCAATTCTCTTCTTCCAGTTCCATTTGTACCGATCCTGCCTGCTTTTTGTATAGTTCCTTAATGTATTCTTCCCATACCTGTGCTACATCCTTTGCTTCTGCGACTATTTTCCCATCTGTATTAATAATTCCTTTACCACGAATCCCGTTAGACTTCTTATCTTCTAACTCCAGTGCCCTAGCGTACATCATATCGTATCGTCCTAATTTCTCAATCTGTTGTATTTCCTCACATTTTTCTTTTATCCAATTTTCCCTAGCTTTATCTGTTACCATTCTCATCTCATTGTTTATGCGTCTATAGTTGGCTCTACCTTCTTCACTGTTAACATTTTTCCATTTCCTTCTCTCATCCATTTTCTCCAGCATTTCCTTAGTGATCCATCGTTTTCTGATTTTCTTCTCTTGTTTCCCAATCTCTTCATTCAAGGTATCTTTGATGCTGGCTTTCACTTCCTCCCATTCTGTATCCACGGTCTTCGGTTTGTTTTCCAAATTTCTAAGGCGATCTTCCAACTTCGTGCTGAAGGCATCTTTCCTTTCTTTCAGTCTTTCTAGGTCCCAAGTTTGTCTATCTCTTCTCGTTTTCCTTATTTGTTTCAGCTTTGTAGTTACATCGACTATTAGAAGGATGTGATCTGAATCAATGTCTGCTCCTGGTAATGTCTTAGCATTTTTATGCTGTTCCTGAATCTTTGTTTTACTAGGATGTAATCTATTTGGCATCTCATTCTATCTCCTGGGCTTTTCCATGTGTACAGCCTTCGTTTATGGTTTCTGAACCATGTATTAGTCACTACTAAGTCGTTATTAACACAGAATTCTACCAGTTTTTCTCCTCCTCGGTTTCTTTTCCCAAGTCCGTATTGACCGACAACATTTTCTTCTTGTCCTTCACCAACTATGCTGTTCCAATCTCCCATTATTATGCAGTTTACCTTTCCTCTTCCGTCTTCTTCGTAAATCTCGTTAATTTGTTCATACATCTCCTCAATTTCTTCTTCTTCATGAGTGGACGTTGGCATATACACCTGGATTATCAACATGTCCACTGGGACTGCTTTTAGCTTTATTGCCATCAACCTATCGTTCGTTGCTGTTATTTTTGTCACGCTCTTCATCATATCTTTCCTAAGTACCAGAGCTACTCCCCTTGCCCCACTATTTCCTCCTGAGTAAACCACCGTGAATTCTTCCGAGTCGAACTGTCCTTCTCCTTCCCATCTAGCTTCGCTCAGCCCTATGATATCAATCCTATTTCTTCTCATTTCTTCTTTCAGGTTCTCTAGCTTTCCTGCCTTCCTCATGGTTTCTACATTACAAGTACCTAAGCGTAAGTTACCTTCGACAAATGCTTTCCTCAAGGCAGTCCCCGCCCGGAGATCCGATTGGGGGACTATTTTACCTCCGGAATATTTTACCCCGAGAGAACTCATATTGTCCAACCATATAATCATTACTAGGGAATCTTAATGTGGTAGTTTCCCTCTTGCTTTCCACATCGCAGTACTGTAGCCGTTCAAATCGTCCCGATCACGCCTACAGCTCTATTGGATATAGACCCAGCCAACATAATTTGTTTTCGGCTCTATACCACACTGACAGTACTGCTGCCTACTGTCAGGCACCGATGATAGCTTTTTTTTTTTTTTAAAACCTCCATTCGCGGGGTTTGAACCCCGGAACTTTGTAACGGAAAGCCGACACGCTAACCACTACACCACCAGTGCAGATGAAATCAGGACTAGAATAACAAAAGCAAAAGCCGCATTCAGAAGAAAGAAACTCCTGCTAACGGGATATATAAAGCAGGAAATCCGCAAGAGGTTGATAAAATGCTATGTATGGAGTATATCTTTGTACGGAGCAGAAACATGGAAGCTAAGGAAAAGTGATATTAAATACTTGGAAAGCTTCGAAATGTGGACATGGAGAAGAATGCTGAAGATAAAATGGACAGATAGGGTGAAAAATGAGGAAGTACTACGAAGAATAGGAGAGAAGCGAACGATTATACAGACTACCAGAAAGAGGAAGGCGAACTGGATTGGGCATTACCTGAGGAGAGAGTGCATGATTAAAGAAGTGCTAGAAGGGAAACTGGATGGAAAAAGAGAAAGAGGTAGGAAAAGGTTTCAGCTAGTAAACGACTTGAAAGGGAAAGAGAGCTATCAAGTCATGAAGAAAACTGCGGAAAATAGGAGTATATGGAGAACCAAGTTTAACCTAGAATAATCACGGACCTGTCAACGGACAGACTACCTATGATGATGATGATATGTGTGTGTGTGTGTGTGTGTATACAGGGTGTTTCAAAAGGTAAGGTCAACCGGCGAGGAGGCGATAGAGGACGTTGATTTGAGCAGAAAACTAAAATAAAGTTTTTCTCAATTCACTACTTATGATACTTTTTCACTACAAATGATTAGATTAGAAACTGCAAATAAAAGTTTCCTTTATTTGCTGCGGTTTGTTAGATACAGCGTTTTAAACATTTCAACAAGAATCTTAATAATAAAACTCACAAGGGATGGGGCATTCAGGGCTCATTATTGGAGCAAATGCTCGAAATGTCGTCCTCCCTCAAGCAAGCATGCCTCAGCGCGGAATCTAATAGAGATTTGCACACTCTTCAACAACATCTTCTGGCCTCTAATTTCTTGAGCAGCGGCATGAATTCATTGCAGGAGATCTTCCCTGTTTGCAACCTCCGTGGCGTACATCTTTTCTATCGGGCAGTCCCAGAAAAAGAAATCCATCGGAGTTAAATCGGCCAAGACACAGGACCTCCTCCCCCGATCCATCGTCTTGGATAGTGTTGATGCAACCACTGATGTACTAGGCGTGTGAAATGCGCCAGTGAACCATCCACATGTGCTGACGAATATTTAGAGGTACATCCTCCAGTAATGTATGCAGTGTCGCTGTAACTCGGAAACGGCAGTGAATTGAGAAAAACTTTATTTAAGTTTTCTGCTCAAATCAACGTCCTTACCGCCTCCTCGCTGGTTGACCTTACCATTTTAAACACCCTGTATATATATATATATATATATATATATATACACACACACAGGACCGTGCCCAGACATTTTGCCGCCTGAGGCGAGATATAATATGGCGCCCCTTTAATTTTTGTACTAAGTAATTTTATTATATGTTAGTCGAAAACGATAGGAAATAATAAAAATCTATTTATTCAAATCCATAATCACTTATATTTATGAAAAATCTCAACTATACATAGTTTAATTGTCATAGCATTTGAGTCAGAATCTATTTTTAAATTTTCTTTGGGCTCAATGAAAAAATTATTTTCTACGTGATCTAATTGCTTATGCTTATGCCGTACTCTTAGTCTTTCTTCTGTAACAAACACTGGATCAATTTCTAGTTCTTCCACGATTTTTTCTGCTGCTACTATTATGTCGTTGAATCCTGGCGTGCGATAATCTTAAAAAAAACAATAGTTTTATCAATGGCTTTAATACATTCTGAAAGGTCAAGTTTAGGGCTTTTTAGTAATTTTGAGAGAATGTTTGTTTTAAAAAGTGGCCTTTCTTTTGTGATATTCAACACCAGATAATTTTTTATGGCCAACCATCGTCCGCTGTAAAAACTGTAAAATAGTAAGGTATGGCCTCTTAACTTTTTATAAGAGTAATATTGAAAATATACTAACACTAACAATTATTTATAGTATTAATTGATATTTGTACAACAAAATACATTTATTCCGTATTTTTGTGAACTGTCTTAATTAAAAAGGGAATTCTAATCTAAATCAAAAAGAATGAAAGCCTGCATGTCAAAAAGTCCATTTTTAAGTGTTACCTTATGGAAAATGTAAATGTCTTCCTTGAAGTCGAACCCAGGACTTTTTCGAAATTTATTTTCGTCGTCACCTTAAAATATGTGAATCGGACATTCCTGCCAAATTTGGAGTTACTATCTCGATATATTCTCGATTTAATCGCAGTTTTATGTGACAAATAAATAAATAAATGCCAAAGGAAGTTAAGCAAAAGTTTGTAAAAGGGAAGACTAGTGTAATTTTCATGAGCATATAATTGCTATATATTACCGGTATAGTTGGATTTATTTAATTCGGTGGGGGAATATAGTTGGCGAATCGTCTTTTACTTGCTATAATAAAACCCATTCGTCCATATTTAACGAAAGGCTTACACTCACTCAACCCATTTATAATTACGTCATATCCAAATTGAAAATTCTGGGCACACTAATTTTCGTATCAATCGGATACCTTTGCCTGCGACGACCTAAATTAAAGGGAGATATGGAGGATTTTATTCCTTAGATGAGAGGTACGAACTTTCCTACCTTTGCTTTGGTGTAAACGTTCCAGCGGTGGAAGAAGAAATAAATCCCTTTCCTCCAGCGATGTGAAAAATTCCTCACACTCAAATATACACGGCACTTCCTCACAGAATGAACATTACACTACACAGGGACGTGCAAATGGGGTAAATGAAAAGCACTTTGGGGTTGACGAATGAAATAAAGGGTGAATTTTTTTCTCTTGCCATTACAGGTGATACGGAATTGTTATTCCCACCAATTTCTTCAATTTCCAATATCAAACCTTTATCCTTAAATGGCCACATCAGATTTTCTTCTATTTACCTTGAGAAATCTCCTATAGGTAATATATTTTGAAGCGTGTGTGTGTAGGTGTGTTGGTTTGTTCATGGAACTCCTTCTAAACGATAAAAACTAGAATAACCAAATTTGGTACGATTCTTCCTTACATCCTAACTTAGTGAATGGTCAAGGTTTGGTCAACCGGGATTAATCACTGCTGCCAATATAGGGGATTAACATTTTTCCATTAGATAACACGTATGAATCCATTTCTTGACTTGCAAGGTATTCTTCCTTCAAGCATCAAAATACGTAAATATGGACCGATGTTTTCGTTTTTGCTTTATTCGACGAATAAAACTCTATACTATCTTATCTCTGCGACGTTTACATGTTACACATTCGAAGTTTTCAGAAATACGCTATTTGTTTCGAAATTTTGTGGATTTTTCGTACCACTCCCGGGCGTTGCCAAGGCGGCCGTCAATGTTACCTCCGATTCAATTAGCTTCAATGAAAGACGAAAGTTTAGTGTTATTCGATCCGCACTTTTGTTTAAGCAACGAAACGATCGATGTTTATGGACAGCAACGTAAATAAATACTGATTATTATTCAGGAAGCGTTTATTGATGAAAGTAATTGGACCTTCTTTCGATTATTGAATACTGGAATCTTACATTTTTGTAAGTAAAATCATTATATGTTACATTATAATGTTTATTAACGTAAATAAGCTCACGTATCTGGTGTACATCTACCGGAATCAGTGTTCAAACATGGACAACTGTACGTTGCTTTTTCAGGGGTTTCTTACTTACAAGACATAAATGTAAATATTTCAGAGGCATAATTACACAAGAAATTAAGCTGGATTTGGCGAAAATTACATTATCATAGGAAATACAACTATCGTTACATTTTAATGCAATACGTTCGGAAACGGACTGTTACAAGCAAATATGATTGTTAAGAAAAGCTAATTGTAAGTTTAAAAGTATCTACTATGTATTTTAAAGAGTTTGTATGTTGTGTTGTAGTAGCTTCACTAAATCCGTTGTAATTCAACGGGAAATTTTGTTAGTATAAAATAAATCAAGGATCGGTGGGACCACAGATGCACTAGAATTGCACAACCCAGTTAAATTATCGTGCCGACTATAGTAGAAGAGTACGGAATGAGGAAGCCACTGCAATATGTGCTGCGCCAAAACAAACTCTTTTCATTTCGTTCTAGCAAATTCAGATATTGATTAAAGATGAACAACGGCCAGCTAATGAGAAACATTTCACAAAAAGCACATACATTGGCTGGCAGCTGAAATAATTCACCGAGAACGGACAGATATCGACATCTCTTTCGATTTAAATTCGAATGAACGCACGAATGTTTGCAAAACAAACCCTTCCGGGTTACATGCATGGTTCTTTCTAAGCTGCACGACCGCGCAGCAGTTTTTCCAGTGCCGCGCACTAAATTTTTCAAGCGCGCACGACTTTGTTTATCTTAGGACGAACAGAGCCGCGACAACCCGAGCGCACATCCGCGCACAGCGATATTCATTACGCCCATGCATGAAAAAAAAATTAGAGGGAACTATGGTTCCATGTTTCCCACTTCTCCTCGCCATGTTTTTCTCTTGAAATAGGAATTCTTAAAGACATAGATAGATCGACCCTCGTTACGACGAACATAAGAAACGCAGAGCGTAACTCGGATGCACTCCCGAGTGACACCGTTTGCCCTCTTACCTTCCTTTGAGGTGTCCCCAGCAACATGCGACAGCACCAGCATCAGGATCAGGTACCCGGTGGACGTGGTCGTCCGGGAGAACCTCTCGGTCGTCCAAACGGCCATCTCTGGTCGGGAGACCAGAAGACGCGTTCGCCGAAGGACCTCAAAACGAGGAATCCAATTCAGTCTCAATGTGAAATGCAAGACCAATAAACGCCTGAAATAAAGAAAGAAAGATCTCTCTGTATGTCTCGAAATGTCGTACATGTATTCATACATGAGAAACTTAATCTTTTTATTTATATAATTAGCAGTTCGTAACCATTCTACGCTGCCAAATAGCGAATAACTCGAGAATGGCCTAAACCAGGCATCTCAAACTCGCCTCCCGGGGGTCGAATGACGTCCGCGTGGTAATTTAATTTATACTACACGACCAAAACTCAAATGCATATCTTTTAAAATATCGAACGTAAATGTTTGTTGATAATCAACGAAGTGTATTAAATCAGTGCTTTTAAAATATCCGCGCTTCATTTCTCATTCACATTTATAATGGCCTGCACAGTTGAGTTACAGAATAAAGTTCACCCAACTACCAACTGCGTTTCTTGCGAAGGATCTAATCACCGACGCCGAATCAATTATTTTTGTAATGACTGCGCTGAAAACCGCGTTATATGGTGTTTTACCCTCTTGTAGAAGGGGAGGGTGATTATCCATAGAATACGAAAACGTGTGAGGACAGAGGGAGTGTAGAATGCGGTCCGCGGATTTGGCGGAGAACCATCATGCCATCACGCCGATATGAGTTTAAGACCCCTGACCTATAAACGATTTTGGTCATTCATTCGATGTCCATTCGGCCTTACGACTAAAGAAGATTTGGAAGGTTGTCGAGAACGGTAATGGACCGGGTTCCTTCTTTCATTCCGCCATTTTAATAGCATGGGAATCTGTGCATTGTATTTTTGATTTGAACGATAGAATTTATTTTAGTCATCGTATAAACGCCGGACTTTTACGAAAGAACGCTTAAAAAAAAGAATTTTTATTTCCTTAGTGGCGATTTTCCTATACAATTCGAATCGACCCATAAAATTGTTTTGAACTTGAAAATTTGAGGTTTTTTAAGAAGAAAATCTACCGTAACCACGGGCAACCGAATTCATTGCTGCCGCTATTTAAACGAATACTGGAATTAGATAAGGAGAGAGGAAGGGAGGGAGGTGGAGGGAAGGAAAGAACGGGGGAGGGAGAGATAAATATATAGCTGACGTCTTTGTTCTTGTACTGAAAATTTAAGTCCAGATCTAATGAAATAAGTGATGGACATGTTTGCGTAACATATAATCGTTTTCAATAAATGATGCAATTACTTTCTTCGACAAAACTTCAAGGATTTTGCTCCTATATGTTGCTATGTATTTGAAATCAAATTTTTTAGGCAAAGATTAATAATTTTGACATTTGAGAAATATGAATAAATAATCTCAAAGATTGCAAAGGACGAAAATATAATTTAAATGACATCACGTTGACGGAATTTTACACTAATAAGTTAATGTTTATAAATACGTAGATATTTCTCCGTCCGTCAGTGCGATTGCACTTTTTCAATGTCACAACGAATGCTATGTAATATCGCCGTAATCGCCGAAACATTTCCATTTTTAGAAAGGGGTCAACGTTAAAAACCCTTCAAAATTAACAGTGAATTTTAACAGATCTGCATCTGAATAAATACCATGCAAGCCGCCGCAATTGGCGTGTGGCAGCGGGAGATTTTCTCCGACCTATCAAATTATTCTCCTATTGTGCTCTCTTATCGTCTTAGGGTAGAAGGATCCCTTGTATCTTTCGGTCCTACAATCAATTTCTCGAATCTTGTCAGTGTGGTCGTGGTGTGGACCGTATATTTTGAGCTCGTCTGTAGAAATACCGGGTTGTAACTTCTATCGCAATGAGAGGATTGGAAAATGAGGAGGAGCAGTAGTAATATATGACCGTAAAAACCTTCCATGCAAAGTAATTGTCGCTAGTAATGCACAGTACTCCTGAATATCTTTTCCTCGGAACAACAGGTAACTCAAAAAAAGAAACCTTCTGTTAGGGATAATATAGCGTCCCCTTAAATAGAGGTCATCCATCAGATATATTGACGAGACCATCGCTAACCTAAGACATGAATACGAACATATAATCATAACCGGTAACTTTAACGCCAATCTCAATTCAAACCATCACGACGCCGCAGCCTTTCTTAAAAATTCCTTTACTTCTCATAACCTTATTATTCTACCATTAATGTCTACAAATTACACTAAAAATATATCCACATGGATTGACATTGTAGTATCAGAGAAAGTAATTATACACGGACAGCCACCTGTCCCTGATATCTCATCTCATGACGTTATTTTTCTAGCCTATTCCCTTAAGTCTCCAAAATATAAATAAAAGTTCATTTCTTAGCGCGATTTTAAAAACATTGATTACGATAATATAATGGCTGAAGCTCCCCTTCTTCCGTGATACATTATACAATATGATGACCATATCGATAAAAAACTTGAATCACTTTACACCTTGCTATCCGTCCCTTATTCAGTTCAGTTTCCCTCTTCCCTTATTATATACTCTGTTCAACTAATTTTCTCCAATCTGCGCCATATCCTCATCTCAAATGCCTCCAATCTGCTCGCATATTCTCATTTTCCATGTCACGCACTCGTATAATGCTACACTCTATATCAGGGGTATCACTAAAATATGTTTAACATCTTTATTCAAGCTACCGGTCAACAAATCTCGTCGTCTCGTAAATCCCTCTTTGCACTTGCTATCCTTGTCCTGATCTCTTTCGTACTTCTCCCGTCTTGTGACATAATACTACTTACATAAGTAAAAATTCCACCTGTTTCAGCATTTCTCTATCCTCTGTCTGCATATCTAAGCGTTTTAACCGGGCTCCTTCCCACTTTTATCCCTCTTTCCACAGCTTCCCATGACTCCCTTATCATTTATTTGGCATAAATGCTAAACAATGCCGGCGAGAGTGGGCAGCCCTGTCTCACCCCTCTCCCTAGCGTTTCCCAATCCGATTCTCCTTCTGCTACCCTTACCTGCGCAATCTGGTTCATATACGATCTCTAATTAAACGTCTATCTCTCCAATCGACCTCTACATCCTTCAAAACCTTCATAAGCGTAGGCCATAAAACTCTATCAAAGGCCTTTTAGAAATCCACAAAGCACGCGAATACATCCTGGTTGTGTTCAATGTTTCTTTCTACCAATGTCCTCTCCACCTCTATTGCATCCCTGGTGCCACGACCTTCCTAAAACCCGAACTGGTTATTGGCCTTTGCTCAATGCTTTTATTTGTACAGTGTACCTTCAAAATAGGGGAAAATGCTTGCAGAATAGGGAATACTGTATACCTAAGTAGTTTCAGGGGATATCTCGAGAACCATATCCTTGGTACAAATAGTCTAGAAATATGCATTTTTTATTCTGATGATGCCGGTAACAATTTTATTTCAAAATGTACCCTTAAAATTTGAATCTAAGATTTTTTGTAAAAAAAATCGCCTTATAATATACGCTTTCGCAGTACTTTCCTAAATTGTCTTCAAGAGTATATACATTGATATAGCGAAAATCTTTGGCCTTTCCCCCTCTTCATTATCTTACGACACAATTGAAAAAAAACTCACTTTTGCCTCATTTCCTAATTCTTTTAAAATTTCTGCGGTGAAGTCAACTCCTACTGCTTTCTTTGACTTCATATCTATGAGAGACTTTTCAATCTCACTATTCAATATTCCCGGTCCATATCTCTTTATCTCAACAGATTCTAGCTTCAAATCTTTATCGTACAACTGCTCAATGTACTCTTTCCATCCATTCCGCACATCCTCTAGCTCAGCGTTTCTCAACCGCCGATCCGCGGTTCATTGTTTGCCGGTCCACGAAACTTTGGTGGACAAATGGGAAATGTTAAAACAGGTGAAAAAGTCTGCCATGGCCGGGAATCGAACCCGGGTCTTCGACTTGCCGGACGGATATTCTACCACTAAACTACCGTAGCAGACTAATTCTACTGTTTCAGAAAGGGAACGGGAAAGTTTAAGAAAAATTTAAAATGTTTTATACCGCTACGAATCTTTGTTCCCGTGCTCTCTAAAACAGTTTTCTACTTGCTACAGGACGAAAATCTGTTAAATTGTGGCTGCATATAGATTTTTATTACCGTGCATACTCAGAATGGTTAAATGGTATTTCCGAATGCGGTTTCTAAGAAAGATAAGGACCACGGATGGTTGCATGTGATTATCCCGACACTTTTATTGCTATATGGGTTCCGTATTATATTTTGAGTTGGAGAAAGCAAAACGAACGCTTGCTGTGAGGACTACTGGAGACCCATCTGCGAAGCGGAAGAAGGAAAAACGGCAATCTCCTGAGCCACCGAGAGCGGGGATACCGGAGCAAAATCCCCGGGACCTTTCGATATATGCGAGTGCAATGCAACCAACGGGCGGTGTTTGCTCCCTTTCCCATTTCCTTTTCTCAGATCTCCATTAGGGTTTTCCTTGTTTCACCCACTGCTTTTCTATCACCCCTTACCATCCCACTACTGTAATTTTTATCCCCTCAGGGAAATGCCATCTTTCGGCCAGGGGCTCTGGCCCACAAGCATTTGGAGTGTCGTCGCACGGTCAGTTCTACAGAACATTATTTTTTACTCTCAATTTTTGTATAGATATAGCAGATTTTCTTTCTTTATTGACCATATTTTATAATGTTGAGCTTGGAATATTTAACTACACTTAATATCGCATATAAGGCTGACAAGACGATGAATTCCATCGAATTAAATTTTACTAAAACGCATAAATATAAGACTTACTTCGTGTTGGCTATTCTCTAATTTATAGTAAATGTAATAACCATTTACCCGCAAATAAATGGGAATCTTAAATTTGATTCGTTGAATCGTATCCTTACGAAATCGCGACCATTCAATAACAAACTTATGTTACGCTATTATAATATACAACCAAATTTATACGTAAATCTTATGAAGGAAAAAGTAGGTAAAAATCAGGAGGAATCTAGAAGAATGCCTATAACGCAAACATGGGACGATGCTTCTTCGACTTCAGGTAAAGAGAATGGGAAAAATCCCTTCGAAGGATGGATTATCAGTATGACTCCTAGAAATGTAAATTTAATGGGAATTTATTAGTGAAAGTACCATAGAGACATTTGGAGATCGGTACTCATCCAAACTAAGATCTACTCTCCTGTAATCTTACTTTTGGACTCTGTTTCAGCGCATGATACGGAAGGGAACTCAGAATGCAAATTGTAGGAAATTCCGATTCAAATGTGCTTGTCTGTTATGACATGTACGGATTTTCTTTTACGCGTTGGTTTTTGGAACTAAAATACATGAGGTGATAATTTGGAAAACCAAATTAAAAAACTAAGACATAATTTCGCAAAAAATTTAATTACAAAAAATCGACACTTATGAACGGCAACTCATTTTCGTCGAATATTTCATTTTTACAAATTCGTTGTTTATCGACATTAATCTAATCATATTCCGTGGAATTCAGTGGAATTGGATACTGCAGACATCACGAGTATTATTTGTGAACATCTTGAAGCACTTTCTCGAGCATTCTATGTCTTTACCCACCAGAATAAGAACCACGATCAGTAAATTTTATGGATTATCGACCCGTTTTAGTGCACCGAAACAATAGGCTGGCAGACATTGAAGAGGAACAACTAACTGAACTATCTATGATTAAAATCAGCCTTTAACTAGATGAGTGTGGCGAAACTTTGGATAAATGTCAAGGCTGAGTATCCAGCAATGTAAAAAAATCGTATGAAAATACATTCAAGTTTTTTATTGCCATTTTCAACAACCTGTGCGAAACTGCCTTTTCAGCCATTGCTGTCATAAAGACAAAAGAGAGAAATCGGCTTGTTATTACTTGTGCACTATGTATAGCAGTTACCTCTCTTAGCCCAAGAATAGAAGAAAATGGTTAGTGAAAAGGGTGCAGTAGCAATCTCATAGATTACCTGAAAGAACTACGATTTTATTTTTAAAAATTAATTGTAATTAAACCCCTTTATTATTAGTTTTTCTCTGTTGTAATGAAATTTCATTGAAGAAAATAATTTTCAAACTGTCTTCATTGAAAGCAGTTTGCTAAATTTTACCGGTCCTTGGTAGAATGTTCATAACATTTACCCGTCCGCGACAGATTTTCGGTTGAGAATCACTGCTCTAGCTCAGTGGTAACTAACCTTTTCCGTCTCGCGCCCCCTTTCTGTTCTTTCCGAATCCCCACGCCCCCCCCCCCCCCCCCTCCCTTCCCCAGAAAATTTTCTTTCGAGTTTTTAAGGATTTTTGTCAGAAAAGAATTAGTAATGTTTTATGACAGTTTCTTAAGTATCTGCTTACCTAAGCGCATGAGCTGCGTTCGGTTGTGTGAGTTTATTCAGTGAATTCTAATGTTTCATTTTGGTTTCTACGCACACGCATCATTTTTTGGGCAGTCAGCAATAAGTTGTCATTGAGCAAAAAAATCCGTGTATTTTTTCTTAACATTATTTCTAACAATAAGTATAATAAATTCATTCGTCTGCAATACATGTTATGGAAAAGATAAGTTGGCTGAGCATTTGAATACATAAGTACAACACTAATATCATCAAAATAGTTATGAAATAAATATGATAATATTAAAGCATGTAAAATGGACAGCATTAAAAACATATGAAATACGGAAATTTGAGGAAAAACAGATTTTGGACCAAAATGCTTCGCGGCCCCCTGGATTTCTCATACGCCCCCTAGTAGGGCGCGCCACGCAGCTTAAGCCCCACTGCTGTAGCTGAAATAGGAATTTCGTTTTTATCTTTAATTGTAGCCAGAGAATATCCATTCTTGTTTCCCGTTAACAGCGACGGAAATAAGTCCTTAATGGGCATGGCCCATTACACGTCGTGAAACAAATTTCTATATAACTGTGCCATGATGCTTGGGGTATTAGTTGAGGTGGTGTCCCGTTGTCTTCCTCAACAGTGTTTATAACGTGACACCATCGCATAATTAGGCCGACCTATTATTAGACACCTTTTGCAGCCGCCTCACTGAAGCACGGTTCTCCTTAATGCGAATGCATTCAAGGGGCCGCGGCACAAGTTGCAAGTGCTTTGCTTCAGAATTTCAAGAGAAATGTCCTGTCAAATATGAAATCGTTCAATCCTACGGATATTTTTTCATAATCCTTTACGGGCCGTATAAAATGCTTCCGCGTGCCACATGCGGCTCTCGGTGTTACGACCTCGGCCGTAGTCGACGTGTTTCACTTTCCCTTTCGCCCGTCTGTATCGCGTGCTTCTAATCGCCCCTTTCTCTTCAGACCCCAGTCTATAAATGATGGCTCTGCCGCAACGAGCACAATGGTCTCCGCCCAACGCGCCAATCGTGCGTAAAGCGAATACTTTTTGCCAACAAATGACATTATTCTCGTTCGTAGTCGCCAATGAGGACAAATATTCATTAGCCTTTTCCTATTAGTACGCGCACTTCCCGCGGCGCCACACTCGCAGCGCCCTTTTCTCATTCCGCGGGTTCTTCGCCATCACTTTCTACATTTGCGTCTCCGCCAACTTGTTTTAATTAAAAGCGTTGTCGATTGAGAAGCCGAAAAATAAGTAAACGACCGTGTCTCCACCTGGTGAGCAGCCGCTTGCTGTACCTACTCCTTCACGGATGGCCGTTCTTCGACGACGCAGCCAAACCATTGTTGACGTCTGATCCGTTTCACGACGTCAGGACCGAAACCGTGGACCTGATGGATTCATGACGTTGTTTTCGAAAGATTCTATCTAAACTTGAGACATTGTAGGCGGTCGCCGTGGCGCCGCGAGTGCACGCGTTGTTCCGATGTATTTTTGCAGCCATAAGATGGGATCGATAATTATCTGTTGCACAAATTCGAGATTTCCTTGACTTCGCTTCTGATGTACCGTTTTTCAGCGATTAGACGTTACAGTGAGTCATTAATATTCACCTTTATTTGCCATGATAAAATAAATATTAAATAACGCTACATGGAGTAGACCATCAAAATTCCATTGTTGCTGACTTCGCAGAATTACGTACCTACGTTGCATTGGATTACATGGAAAAAACAAAATATTTCGTTAATTTACACCCGTACTCACTGATGGTACCTAAGGTTTAACTGAACAAAGTATAAATTGACGGAATAGATGATCCTAAGATCCTTACGTGACAGGCTTAAGCTGAATAATGGAAAATATGGAAACAAGATCTTAGGATCATCCATTCCATCAATTTATAATTAAGGCAATCTCACAATTTGAGAGGGTAGGGGTTTTCTTCGATGTATCTCTTTGAGGATATCTGTTGGGACTGGTTGATACTCTTATTAAATAATACTCTTCTTCTGTAACCGTGTCACGCTATACGGAGTTAATTGAGAGAATAAGGAAAACGGTCCATAACTAATGAGCTTTTCAATCTTTTTCGATCAAACTTTCAGGGATCACTTGGCTTTTCAACTTTTCAATTTGAAACTGCTCGTCGTGTACATACTAGCCCTGGGTTTTACTCCAGGAGCATATTGTTTCCTCATTTAAATAACATGGGCAGAGTTGAAACGAAACGAGCAAGCCTTTTTTCTTTTGCATTTTAAATATATTAAGGATGAGATATCGACGTGGGATTTTCACAGTTATGCCGATAAAAACTATATTAATTAATTTTCATATCGTAGAAATTCAAATCCCAGTCGAATAAGGCCGAAAATTACGTTTAACGACTATTTTTTGTGATTTTACGCAATTATTCAATTCATCGCCAACTGAAATTGTTGGCTCGCTCCTAATGCGTAAGAAATGTATAAAAGTTGGGAAAAATCGTATTAAAACATAATTTTTTGGAGATTTTCAGTTGATATTTGAATTGGTACGATACGGAAATTAATCTTTATAATTTTCTCGGCGTGACTGCTCAAGTTTCGCATCAAAATCGTATTTTTGAGATATTTTAAATTGTTAACGAAATAATTTCTGCATGTCAAAAAGGTCGATTTGTACGCTTTATCCTATGGGAAAAAGAAATTATCCCCGAGAGCTGAAAGGAAATACCTACAAAATTAACAATTTCTCGATAAATCTACAACGCCAAAAGCATACTTCCATCAGTGCTGCCAATATATGGGATTAACAATTTTAAACGTTAAGCATGTATAGTCACATACACAAAACGAATTCTGAACAACAATAGCCAAGTAAAGTATTATTTACCTTTATCCTTTAATTAATATAGTTCATAATCATGAAAAGTAATAAAAATCAAGGAGGAGAAGACATAACAGAGGAGCAGAAACTCGCTGGAGATCTAGGCAAACGGAAATATTGCTGAAGCTAGGAGAAAAGAAACGGAACCGTATAGAAAGAAAAGACTGAACGATCAGAAGAAACAAAAATCGAGGCATAGAGCAAATGAGTCACTAGAAGCAACAGTAAATCCAATGATGTAGATGCTAGAAAACGAGAAAATGAAAGTTCATTACTATCTGTGTAATGATTATTGTGGATAAGGTTATTTACATTTATGTAACAAAATTCTTATATAATTATTTAGTATGTTTAACATATAAATCTTCATTAACATGCCTATATCTGTTCCAAACAACTTTTATATGCCCATGACTATTATTACTTTTTGGAACATTCGGTTATGTGGATTTTATATTAATCTTTTACGTTTTACTGCACATAAAAGTTGGCGTAGTTAATTTTTATTATAATTTAACATTTTGAACGCAATACTTAATTCACGGATACCCGTCATATTTGACGGGAAATTACGCTAGCCGAATAAATAATGCCGCAATTTTGTTATTATTTCATGCTCATGTTTTATTAACATTTCTTAGCTTAACTGCTTTAAAAAATTAATCTTGTTATATAACAAACACAGAATATGTTGAAAGTGTTAGCGCGTTTGACGTTCATAGGTCGTTAAGTGAACTGACACGGCAAGCGATGTAGATAGCGCAATAAATGATTTGACACGCAACGGCATGCATCCCTTTTCGGCGTCCATTCCCACCGTGGCCGCTGTAGAGGCGTGAGAAGAGTCGATCGTGAGAATGGAGAAGGAGAGACTGGAGAGCGGACGACGGGACCTTGCGACGGAGAGAGGCTTTTGTTTGCCGCTTTTAATGTTTGGAGAACCGTTTGCAAGAGAGAGAGAGAGAGATAGATAGAGAAAGAGAAGGGTCGATTAATCCTTCGGCCACGTTGGAAATATTGTTGAGATTCTAGGGTGTGCGATGTATTTTGAATTACATTTAATATTAAAAGCGTTAACGAATTAAAATATACTAACGGAAAAGACGCCAAGCTCACACCCATGTCATAGATATGGAGGAAGAAAAGAATCCTGAAATTAAGCTCGGGCCGTTATATTATTAAAAAAATAAGCGAGGGAAGAATTGCAGAGCAAATTACATAAGACGCTTTTTTCTTGTTTTAGAGTTATGACGTCATCATAAGATTACATCTTTGGTTGAAATCAACGGCCTTTTCTATATATAATAAAGTTTTTGTATTTATGCGTGTGATACTATAACTCAACGTCTACAGAACGTATAAAAAATGAAAGGTGTCATTTTAACCATAAGAAAAAGTAAAGTTTTAAACCGATTTTATTTAGCTTTTTAATTGGAAAAACAATTTATTTTTATTTTTCTCCGTTTAAACAACATGGAAAAGAGTGTAGTATAGTTATAATTTGCATTTTAAATTATCTATATTTACTCAACGTTCGAATTTGGGATTTGAACCCAGAAATGTGGAAAAGAATGAAGTTTCATTTTCTCACAGTGGAATTTCAACTTTAATCACAAAATTCCAAGTTTTTTCAGTAAAAAATTGTTGATAATTTAATACAATAGAGTAATAGAAATTAATTAATATATATATTATAATCGGCGTACGATTCTTGTTTGTTTTCTTGTCAACACACTTTCGCAGTCACTCTCTAGGGGCGATTTAAGATAATTTCCGAGTTGGTAGGAGTTGGAAATTTGGCAGGAATATATAAATCATGCATTAAAAGGCAATGACGAAAAAAATCCCGAAAAAAGACACGGGTTCGACTCCAGGAGATCATTTCTGTTTCCCGTAAGATAACACGTAAAATACGACATTTCGACGTGCAGGGCTTTCACTCTTTTGCAAATGAAATTAGAAAAAATGACCTACCATCACCCTACGTTTTACTGTTTTAAAGAATGATGTATGTACAAGGTTTCTTATTCTTATCGCCGATTTTCGCCCTCCGTTAGAAATTACTCACATTAACGAATATGTGAGAAATTGTGATCAAATATCGCGCTTTTATCGATAATTTTCCTCGAGAACAAATAACTTTATTGAGACTCGAGATTCCTATTATTGCCTCAATACTCATACGTCCTACGATATAAATACGAAGCATTTAAGTAGATGTACCGAGCGAGAGGGAGGGGAGAGGGAGGAGGGGAGAGGGAGGAGGGGAGAGGGAGGAGGGGAGAGGGAGGAGGGGAGAGGGAGGAGAGGAGAGAGCGGGATACGGCAATATAATTTTTTCTCTGTCATATTGAGGGGCATTTACGCTAAGTACTTATACATCGTAGATATGAAAAACTTTCAAGATTCTCCGTGTTTATTATTAAAAATGCTGGCAACATTTGAAATAAAGTAAAACATCAATACAAATTACATAGAGAAAGAAGGTATGCTCATTAGTTATCCAATTACATAAAATATGGTGTGAAATGATTTTTCTTGAGTTTCGAACAATAAAAGACAAATTATATCGGACATTATGATTGTTATTTACATCGCTATGGCAAAACAGCCGAAATTTTTAAAATTTATATTACATATATACGTTACAGATTGCCAAAGTTAGCTTAATGTTTAAAATGTTAATTTAATAACAGATTTGTATACTTGATTTCAAATTTTCCAACTCTTAACGTTTTATATAAAATCGTCGTTTACACGGAGGAAAACAGAAAATGAAATCTCTCAACGAACGTGAGAACATTCAAAAGGAGAAAATACGGCTGGTGAATTCGCGGAACTATAGTTGCAAATACGTCATGAAAAATTTAAAATATAAATCAATCAAATGCTAAAAGTTGTTGCGGTCGACTTGGGTGTTAGTAGATTTTCTCGTAGTCAGTTGTACGCAACATATGCAAGTGTAAGTAACTGAAATAATTTGCATATTCTTTTGGCAAGCGGTAAGACCCTAAGCATAGCTTAGAATGAGATATTGTTAAAGGGTTTTTTAAAATGTGTTTTTCAAAATTATGGAGGTAAAAGAGGATAAAGCTACGACTTCGAAGTCATGAAAGATCATTGGAAGCTTTTCAAGATACCAATCGCAAATGCCCCGGGCAGTGGCGTACGCAGATCCGTGGGATCTAGATCCCAACTTAAGAAGTAAGACAAACGTCAATAAATTAATTAACCGTTCGATATTAGCTCTGCCACTTCAAAATTCACTTCTATAATACCCGTTTATAATCCCTCGTTTTTAGTTAAATTTAAACATACAAAAATTATTTCAGCTTTTTAACATTGTTTCATTTTTGTTCCTTAAGAATAGAATTTGGACGCCCCCCCCCCCCCCCCCCCCCTCCCCTCCCCTTTAGGAAAATTCTGCGTACGCGACTGACTCCGGGTAAATAACGGCTCCTTAAAAGCACTAGGTCAATTCTATGCAATAATATGATTCTCATTTAAAAGCATTGGACTAGTTACTATGTCAGTTTCATTTCCCATGGTTAAAAATCGGATATTTTCCCTCTTTTTTGTTTAAACGCAATTGTTTGCTCTTGATAGACACGGATTTGAATTCTGTTTCTAAAAAATATAAACCTGTCTTTTACCCATAGAAATGTTCATGTTCCGAGATCTTATTTAATCTAACTAATTTAAAAATGCAAATTTATAATGCCCTTCACTGATTTCATGCTATTCTTATTTAAGGGGGTAGAAATGAAACAAATGGATTGAAAAAAGAATTCCATTACTCCTCTGCAGCTAATCTGAAATACGCCAAATTTGCACAATAACTATTCCTCGTGTAGACTTCTCTATCACACCTGCGGCCCGCTAAACCATTTTACGCGACCCAACACCAGCGTTTCATAGTTTTCAAACATTTTTATTTATTTTAATCAACTACCAAATATTATTTTCCAGAGAGCAAAATCTGCTAAAACATCTAACGTTAAACATTTCTCGATTCAAGTAAGTTCCTTTTAATGCTGTTTTTGTTCTTCTCTCAAATGTGTTCCTAAGATTGGATTCCATCACGATTTTTATTATTGAAATGTTAACCCTAAAAAGCTAATTCCAAGTTGATTTCCACGCATACGGTGTCTAATTGTAAGACTCTCTAAATAACTTACGATTTAACTATAACCCTTTGGCAATTTCCAATGCGGCCCACCGAAGTATCCAGTGCCACCAATATGGCCCACCATGCATATAAGGTTGTTCACCACTGCTCTATCGTCGAAATTTGGCTTCTCCGAGTACCAGGGATATTTCCCGAACAGACGGACAGACAAATCGAATACATACGAGATTTTTTTCAAAAACGCTCTAAAAAGGATGAAGGACTGCGCTCAACGTTGTATATTAAATGTAAAAATGTCATAAAATAACGCATAAACTAAGGAATTCGCCCATTCCAATTCGTTATTTTCACTCGGCTCCCGCTTTCGATTGAGTTATACGTAACTCGTTTAAATCAGTAAGATATTCTAGAAGGAGTTAACGGACAAACACACGCAAAGAACACACGCATGCACGCGCAAGAATTTCATTTTACGAGACGTGTAGAAAATCATTACGTTTCTAATAAACAGTTCATTTGACACAAAAATGGACTTATTCCCTTTTTCGCACATCCTAACAACTTTATACCTATGATGAAACAACAGCTGTCCTTTCATTAAGACTTCTATAAATAATCCTGCTTCACATTTAGAAGTCGGTCTAAGGTAACACGAATTTGAGAAAGCAAAAAAAACTTCAAATGAAACAACAAACAAAACAACAAAATGAAACAAATGAATGATGCTATGAGAGAGGCAACTTTTAATAGAACAGCCTTTACCAAGTGCAGCCAACAGGGAATTTCGGTGCGACGCTCCTCGATCCAGAGGCCATTTTCTCATCTGATTATGATGAATCAATCCTTATATTGGTTTGACTGACTTGGGAATATACACAAATGATGTCATGGTTTCCCGCAGCCTTCCACACCAGACACACAAAGAGAAGAGAGGAGGGAAACCCGAGTGCCGGCATTAGCATATGTATGTACTCTTACCAAGGATGGAGCACTGATCTGAGTGTTCACCTCAGTTTTCGTTTACTCGATCTCTTATTTCACACCAGTAGTGCCGTAACTAGGGTATGGCGAAGCTGACATTTGCCATAGGCACCAAACGTTCCTGAAAAAGTGCCAAAAGTTCCTTTTCCCATAAATAAATATCATTTTATTACTCAAGCGTTAATTTTCATGTAATATAAACGCTATTATTTTTTACTGAAACGCAGAAAAAAATTATAACCTACATAACTAAGGTGTTTCCTGAAGTGTTGACATAGGCGCCACATCGCCTCGGTACGTCTCTGGTTCACACACACGCACACACAAATAGGGGATCACTAGGAAACCTCCGAAAAAAATTCAAATTTTCCACGATTCGTGCCCGCTGCCGGTTGCAGCAAGGGGCGAATAGCAAACCAGCTCCTTGACCACTACACCACCGACACCACAAAAACCTCATCTACCGAGCGTATTTACTCGACTTCTACAGAAGTTATTAGAATTCATACTAGCTGGATTAGAAATGATAAAGAAAGATGTGAGCCAAATACCTTCCTACATAATGTGCGTTACCAGAAAGTTCACAGACTTCCCTTGGCGCATACGTGTTGTGCCGAGTCACCCGCCACAAGCCGCGTCATCCTATCTTGCTTCCGTCTTGAGTAAAGCACATGAGAATTTGTTTGTGTTTAGTGACAGGTGTGATTTTCGTTTTTCGAGTTTTTTCGTAAGATATTTGGAGCTAAAAGAACAGCTCTAATACGAACTTAGGAAAGGTTAAAAAAGAACAACGCTTGGAGAGCAATAAATAGGTAGGACACAAATGTTTGAGTAGTTCGCGAGGCTGAAAAACGTGCTGACCTACATTGACAATGCAGCTCGATGATGAAAACGGACGCAAATGTTAAAGCGAGATTATTCACCAAAACGGGCATCTGACCATTCACAGGTTGGCTGATAAAGCAGGATCTTGTAAGGATCATGCCGAAGCATTTTGACTGAACATCTAAACGTGCGACGTATTGCGGCCAAATTTGTCTCCTCTGTTCCGATGTACAGAAGCAAAATCGGGATTTCAAATTTGTTATAAAGTAATGAACACAAATAAAATGAAGAAAACTCACTAACACATTATAGTCTATCATCATTTGACTTATATTTTAGTGATCCCTTTACTTATGATTTCACTGAAGTACAATTTTTTACTCCATAGCTTCCGATAGACATTACTTCAACTGGGGATAGTTATTCATTGCTCATAGACGAACGTAAAAAATTCATTATCAGATTTAATTTTGCGAAAGAACTCCCAGCAGAGTTTTCTATAACTGGAATAGTTAACAATGTGCGCAGAGCAATAATTAAGTTGGGGAAAACGACACTGTATCTTTTGCCGCAGAGAAAATTCAGTAACTCCGAAGAAATCATTTCACCAACATTACTTATCTGCAAAACTTCCTTCAGTAAAAGTACTTTTTCTTGTAGCAAATCTAAAATAGCTCTTTTACAGTCACATAGACATTTCAATTTCAGTTCACTTTGCAAGCTCTAACGCCTTGTTTAAATACTTATATCTTTTTTATTTTCCGTTTTGGCTGGAACAAATCCCTTTGAGATTTGATCAATTATCGTCTCAAGGACTAAAAAAGTCATTTTGAAGTTGTACTCACAATCTAAAGGAATTTCATCGGGACAGAGATCTTCAAAATATTTCTTCTTTCGATCACAAGAGGTTGGCGAAAATTCAGAACTTAATCCAAATCCGAAATGACACATTTTTTGTCTTAGTAGGGTTTACTAAATTTCATTCTGAGGCGAAAATAGGATGCAGAATGATATGTACTTTTATTGATAGTTAAATATCTACAGCGTGGAATTTTGCGGTTAAAAAGTTAATTGAGAAAGAAAAGGAGAATAATTTCGTTTATGGTGGGAGATCCAGTATCTTCATATGAAATTGATGTTTTTATACGAACTTCGCTCCGTAGAGAATTATCGCCTGCAAAGCAATTTGAGTTTCGACTTTTATTTCTAACCTCGCAAACGAAAAAATACATTACGGAGGATAACTATAGTTCGTCCACTACAACTTCTTCCCTAGAGTCTCTCTTGAGTCGAATTTTTCATGATTACTGCGTTCTTTACATAGAAAGTAAAAAGCAAGAGCATACGGTGAAGGCACAGTTATTCTACGAAAGCCGTTTCGAGAAAATATTCACGAAAGGTTATTTTAATATAACAGGTAATAATAAAATTACAGACATTAAAATTTAACCTCTTTTTTGTTTCCGATGATCCACTTTCACCGATTTAATTTAATGAGATTTTATCCTAGAATAATCCATGACTGCGCCAAATAATGTAAAATTAATACAACAGTAGAACAGGAAAGATTGTTGACGGAAGTATTGGATTACTTCTGAAAAATGTTACTTTCCTTCGGAAATCAATTGAACTGGCTATTGAGGCTTCCTTCATCCCTCGTCACAATACCACATACGGCATTAGACTCCAAAATCAGCAAAAACAAGAAGGCGGATTTAAACGTAGAGAGGATTTTTTCATATTCAGTGGATTTGGTTGGCAAAAAAATGAAAAATATGCATGAAATTAATCTGCCTATTTTTCCTGTAAGTATAAATTCACATAAGTATAGCTACATTGTTGCCTATATAGAGAAGAACTTCGATTATCCTAACTAAATTTTAAATTCCTGCATTTCCCTTTAATTTCATCAGCCAATAGTTTCCTAAATAAATATATTCCTGGACTACTGTGGGTCTGACAGCAAAGCAGTTCATTTTCTACTCTTATCCCATAATTCCTCCTATTTTAACAGCCACAATAACTTCCTCGGATACGTGAGAAAAAGTTTTAAGTGGCTCGTCAAAAAAATAAATCTCGTCAACTAACACAATTCAAAACACCATCGTGCTAGTAAACTACTCAATAATTTCTGACAAGTTGAAGCGTTTTATATAGCACGATACTGAATGGTTCCAGTTTCCTTCAAAGCAAGATTGCTTTCAAAATAAGGGATCAAAATACAGGTGCTCTTCCACTACATGCAATTTTTTTATTTTGTCCAATTATCAGAACCAACCTTATTCCCAATTAGTTTGCATAATCGGAATTCATCCGTACACTGTCCTTGCGACAAAACCAGAGAATACTCTTCTAGTTACACACACGTGAGATGTGTGACGGGAACACGGGTGGCCGAATTCTCGTAACGCACGATACATTGTACAGTTTTAAATATATTTTTTGTTTTTAAACATACTTTAATTTTAGGCGTTTCACTTCCATCGAGGGCACCTATTAGATTCGTTATGACCGTCCGTCCGTACTGTACCGTAACTGGTTCGGGGCAACAGTCCCGGGTGCAACTAAGTAGTGGGCGCAAAACATCCAAATAGCAACTAAAGAAATTAAAAACAATAATTTTTTTGAAGGGCGGTGCGCGTATTTGGTTTAGTTTATCCCGGGCGCCAAAATAACTAGTTACGCTGCGTCCGTTCGTACGCATGTACCTTGCATGACTTCTTATTAGTTGACAACGTAAACAATCTTCCTAGCAACTTGAGTAAGTACATAAGACATGCTAAAGTTAGAAAAATACGTTCGATTTTCTTCCGTGTGCTTGGAGGATTTTGTAAGCGGAAGGAATTGTGTTATCAACAAAGAAGAAATTAATGTAAATAGGTTTATTTTTCTTTATTGCAAGTGAAAAGAAATGGATAATTTACGACGAATGGATGAACATTAAAGTAAAGATTACATTACAACTACTTAACTCAAGTAAGATATGTTTTGAATAATTTTCGATTATTTGATTAATTAAAATTGATTAGAACGGAAGTCGGCAAATCAAAATGTTAACATTTCTCGGACATAATATCTGACGCGTCCTTTTGTAGTATTAAGTCGTTAAACTGAAATTACGCAAGCGCGTTTATTAAAACATCAAACTCAGGAGAGGAAAGAAATTTTTAGTAGAGACATAATCGGGTTGTGGTGTTTCGCTGTTTTATGGTGCGGTTGTTTTGTTCAAACGATATCATCAAGTTTCAATTACTCGAAACGTGCTTATTTGCGATACGCTTTCCTATCTTGTTCAATTAAATGTATGCCGTGCTCCTGCTTGCGAGTCTCACAACAGACGTTTTTATTCCGACGTAACAGGAACTGTTAAGGGCAGAGGGGGCATTGCCCCAAACTCACCCCGTGAGAACGGCCGGAAGATCCGAGTACATATATTTTTTATAGTAAGATTGACTTACAAAATATATATGTATTCCAAACACCCTCCATGTTATCGCCTTGTCTTATATCGAAAAATGGCGCCCATAAAGGGAAATGCCTAGGCAATGCGCGGCAATGCCCTGGTTACACTAGCTAAAGATATTGTTTCCACTCCTCAATATGTTTTATCAATTCAGAAATCTCCATTTAGGTATCGTTTACTAACAATAAGTCATTCTAGATATTTTAAAAATCATAAAAACTTGGGGTGTTGCATAAAAGAATTATAAATTTTTCAGCATCAAAATAATCGGTTGTATAAAAAAATGGCAAATAAAATGTAATCAAATTTTTATAAATAGCAAAAGATTTGATAAAAACCTTAGTAAAAATCCACTACAGACATATCGAGGAGCACTGATCAACGTTCAGATTTTAACTAGCTAATTGAAGGAGGCGTGGAATACGCGACGGAAAGAAACAATAAAATTAATTTGAAGAATACTGAAGGAACGAGAGTTATGATGGGATATGATAGGGCAAGAGATTATCAACAATGTGCCTGAAAGGGAGGGGGAGGGAGGTATGGACATGGTTGTCATTCATGAGCGGAAATTGGCTAAAATGTCTATATTTATGGGTAATAATTATCTCTAAATCAGTGCTTCCCAAACTATGGTCCGCGGAGGTTTCGTTGGTGGTCCGCGAAGGTTTCCAAAATGTAATTTTTTAGAATGAACCGCATATTTAATTGAATTTTTTTGGGAAAAGTTAATCAATTCTTACACTACCACAGATATTCAATACTTTAGTAATGTACCTAGTTAGCTTAAAGATTTTTCTACTCCTTCATATTTCCAGATTTCACCTCTCTGCAGTCAAATTAACCCCTTTTCATTAATGTGGTTACAGTAAGTACGTTTGTGTCAGAAATGAGGTGGTCCACAGGGCCTGGAGGGTTGCTATAGTGGTCTGCGGAGCTCAAAAAGTTTGGGAATCACTGCTCTAAATTGATCTTGGACGTTATGGTCATATAGTTTGTTTAATAATTTAATTAATTCACACAAACGAGATTGAATGAAAATAGAAGAAAAAACAACGGGTTAGATCGAATCTGGAGCATCGGCGTTGGTTTGCAGTGCACTTTTAAAATGTTTGTTTTTATTTCTCGCAATTGGAGTTCCAGATATTTTGAGGACTCGCTCGTGGATTTTTATGTGAAAAGTCTATGAACATTCTCCTAAATATATTAGCTAATATGATTTTCTGCCGATCTTCCTGACTCATTTCCGGATACATTAGTTTCAAACCAGTATGTTATATAATTGGAATCATTAATAAAAACTCATCAAACGGTCGTATGCTATTTTTTTATAAATTACTCGCCAATTTATTCCACCCAATTAAAAAGTAATCAAATCGGTCTATATTGTTAAATTCGCAAAAAACGTTCGATCATTATTATTTAGAAGATTTCAAGTCGCTGTTGATCATAATATTATAAATGACGCATGCAACTCGTATTTAGTATCGACCTGGTACAAATCGATAAGTAAGCTCGATGCAAAACATTGCAAAAAATAACCATTTTATTAATCTATATCATTACTGAAAATATTTTAAGATAACATTTAATGAAAACGTTTTACGAAAATATTAAAGTGGTACCTTCCTATGTTTTGCTCAAAAATGCATTATTAACTCTATTTAGCAAACGTTGCACGGAAACCGTACTGCATTCATACTAACAATAAGATAATTTTTAAATTATGCCAAAAACGATACTTTCATGAAATTTGCGCTTTGGTTGTTTAACATCGTAATGTGACATCCTATTAATAGCGGTTGCTTAGCGTAACACCACAAGAGGTTAACAAAACGACATCAGTTATCGTAAACATAATAATATATATCGACGACGTAAAATTCTAATATCAATCGGTCAATGTGCTTCTCTCTCTCTCTCTCTGCATGCCTCTGACGTAATTATGGCCTCTTTAAATTTACTAACGAGCAAGCAAAAGAGAACATGGTGCGGACTACTTACGTGATGCAGAGCGCAGCGTTGAGCTCTTCCTCGATCGAGAGGGAGACGATTATCCTTTGCGAAGACTTCTTCCTAGCAGATCTTTTGTGTCCGATTCAATGTCCTCCGATTGTATCCAGGGAACCGCAGAACGGAATCGATGACGGTCGAGGCGACCGCATTTCCCGGCAAACTTTTTATATTATATATATATATATATATATCCGGCTACGGGACCCGGTAAAAATCCCAAGAGAACAAAAGGAAGGAAGAAACTCGATTCAAAATAAAATGGTGCTTCGAACCATCGCGATGTAAAATAGAGAAAAGCTATTATAGCATTATATATATTACATATATAATCCAGCAAATGGCAGGCGAGAGAAAAGGAATGGCTGAGCGTGCGTCGTTCCCCGTCTGACGGAAGAATCCGAATGCGAGCGATAAAAAGGTGCGCTCAGCCAGGAGAATCATCTGCCTTGGGAAGCATGAGGCCGCCGCCGCCTCTAAGGAGTTGCGAGGGAGGAAGAAGGATGGAGGGGCGGAGGAGGATGGAGAGGAGGGGGAGGGAAAGTCCTCTCTCTCTCGAAACGCTCCAACCAAGACGCCCGAGAAAACCCATCCGAATCGCGAATTCCAGTTACGACCGCCGATGGGTCGCGGACATTAGTTCCTCGAATGCTCGCAGTTCTAACGAGCGCCCAGATCGGCTACGTTTCGATAATTATTAGGTGATGAAGTGTCTGCGACACTTATCTACTATTCTGCTTAAAAATTAATTATATTGGAAATTTATGCCAATATAAATAAATATTAGACGTGTAGTGTCGCTATTTTTTATCATCGTTAAAAGACTCGGACATTTTCTAATTTTATTTGTAAGCAAATGCCACTGGATTCATTTTTAAAATTCTGGATTACAGCAAAAATTTCTCTCCCAACCATTTTTTTTCGCAGATCCGGCGAGGGTCCCCTTCGAGATATTCGACGCACGATTTAATATGTTGGATTATGATTACACAGGAAGGACAAATTGTGTCGGGAGGACTTAAAATTATGCCAAATAAAGTACACAGCATTGAAGTATATACCTTATACTGAAACGTTTTTACATTATTTGTTCGTAAAATTCGAAGGGAAATAATTATTATAGCCCTCTTTAAACTTCGATTGCTAAAGCATCTCCTAATTTATTTTTCCTCGTAGAAATCATTTTAAAAAAGGAGAATCATCTAAGGTTCATAAAAATTATTTTAAATAAGATTCGTACAAATAACACTGGATTAGTAATAAGACACATGTTCACCGTAGCTAAATATTACGAACCTGTATAAAAGTCCGGCAATGTGACGGTTTATCTTTAATTCAACTTAAAATAGTTGCCTCTCTCCCTCCCTCTCTCTCTTCCCTTCCTCTCTCTCCTTCCCTCCCTCTCTCTCCTTCCCTCCCTCTCTCTCCTTCCCTCCCTCTCTCTCCTTCCCTCCCTCTCTCTCCTTCCCTCCCCCTCCCTCCCTCCCTCTCTCCCCCTCACTCTCTCTCGTATTAAAAGCAAACAAAGCACGCTTACACCCACTAAAATTGAAATAACAATAGGAGTTCGAGGTATAACAATGTAATTGGTAAGCAAGGCAACATCACGTTAAAATGGCAAGATTTCCTCAAACTATGTGAATTAAACGTTTAAATTGAGCAATTTCCAACTGTATGCGAAAAAAGATGAAAAGAATAAGAAACGTTATAATATTTTCTTCAAAATAGTTCAGATTCGAAGATCTTAGGTTAATTATTTCTAACTTGAATCTCAAAATGAATGAAGGACTGCAAGCCGAAAAGTCGATTTGTATATCTTATTTTATGGGAAACGGAAATGTCTTCCTTGGAGTCGAACACAGTACTGCTTTAGAAATTTTCTCGTCATTACCTTGAAATATGTGAATCGATCATTACTTCCAAATTTAGAGTTTCCTTCTCGAGCTATTCGCGTTAAACAATAATTCGCCACTAGTTGCGTGACCAACCAACGGAAGGACAGACGTGGGCGATTATTATTAATTAATAATACTGCGTTATTCGATGGAAATAGGGCGAGGTGCTATCGCATGTTTTGGAAATCAGTTATGGATGACGTGTGAACAACAAAAATAAAATAAATTCCTAATTAAAAAAATTAATAGACATTCTATAGGAAGAAGTGACAGTACATACACGTACGTGCCAGAAGGAAAAATATTTTTATTTCGTATTTATTTTTCACTACGTCGTTTTCCCGCAGAAATTCATAGTCGTAAATAAATAATCTCTATAATAATCTATTGTCGCGGAGTATAGCAATTACAGCCTCCTTTCCAGCCAAATCGTGGGACCCAAGGATCCAAGGAATGGAGGAAGAGACCGGCGGAGCGAGACGACGACGGAAGGAAGGATCGTCAACGGCCGGATAAAAAACACCGAGGAGAGGTTTATTCGAAAACCCCTCATCTAATATATATATATATATATATACTTGTGGAAGAGGAAAGGTAAATAAGAATATTTAGTGCAACTAGGTGTTGAAGGAAACCCAGCGAGCACTTACCGGAAGGAGAGCCGCTGGGGTGTCGGAGAGACACATTTATAGACGTTGTTGAAGCTTTCGGGATGATCCCTTCGTCAGCACAAGGGAGATCATCCCGAAAGCTCCAACAACGTCTATAAATGTGTCTCTCCGACACCCCAGCGGCTCTCCTTCCGGTAAGTGCTCACTGGGTTTCCTTCAACACACACACACCGCTCCCCGGTTATAACGCCGTCGGTTATACCGCGGGTCTTCCTCCCTATTTCTTGGAAAGAAAGTCCTGTCGTTTTTTAGTAAGTACTAAAGTAAAAACAAAATATACGAACGTTTTAAGGAATCGATTAAATAAATTTATTCTACTCACTGTTTTTTTATTTGAATTTTATTGTTTGTAGCAAGTATAGAAATTAAAAAAATGAAAAGTCATGTCCTCGGTTATACCTACCGCGGTTGTCTTATCGCAGATCCTCCCCCGATACTATATATATATATAATGAAAGGTGTCTGTCCGTCTGTCTGTTCTCTATGCATTCGAACACAGCAAGAGCCATTGAAATTAAATCTTGCGTGGAATCTACTTTCATCTTGGGTAAGTTCAAGGGCTATGTGCTATGTTTGCTCAGAAGAAAAATCTAGTATATTTTTCAGTATAACGTCTGAAAAATATCCAATATATTCTAAAATATAATATGTAAAGAAAAGTGTATCTGTCTGTTCTCTATGCATTTGCATATCGCGAGACAGTGAAGACAATTTTGCATGGAATATACCTTCATCCAGGGAAAGGTTGAGGGCTATGTTTGCATCAAAGTCCCAAGTTCGATTCCAGAAGCTTTTATCTATTTTTCCTATCAGAATAGCATGGGAATGAATTCAGCACATTTTTAATTTCCATTTTAAATTACTTATAATCATTGCAGAAACTAGAAACTTGAGCAAAAAATCGCCTTAAAGAATAGATTTTTAAAATTCATAGTGTCGATTTTCGAGTAGACACCAAATCTATACTCAAATTTGTTTTGAATGCAATAATTCGACGTCTTTTGAGTTGAAAATCTTTGGCTTTCACAGCGACCACCAAATGCACCAAAATTGGAGCCATGCTTTTCTTTCCGATGCACCAGGGTTCAAGTCCGGGTGCAATTTTTCCTCCGTTTATAGGGTTAACGTGTTAAAATTTCTCCAACTTTTTTCACTGAATAAATTGTTCATTAGTACCTCACGGATCAAACAAGATCCAAGGAGATGAAAATGTTTTTTTAATTTGTTCTCAAAATAGGATCTGTGTCAATCAATGTAGACCAAGTACGTAACTGTACGTTTGGAAATGCTTCGAATTTTCATTTCCGAAAGTATTAAGTTTTAACTGTGACATCGGGCTTACTTTTAGTGGCATATACTGTACTTTCTCCTAATGAATTTTCTAATCCGCCATGCAAGAACTAGAGAGAGGAAACGCATTTTCGTATTATTTTTCCACGCAAACGATCTTCGTAGCAATCTATGTAAGCAACAGACGAACTTTTCCACGACACACCAAAAGGATGAAATGAACATTCTTGGATTAAACCGAGGCACTTCTGAAGGAAATAAAAAACGAGGAAAAGGTATGAAATGAAGAAAAACAGCAGCACTTGAGTAAACGAAGATACTCTGAGATGCGCGCAGAGCAATTGAGACGAAGATTAAAATTCTAAAGGTTAGGTAGCCGACGTCTTTTTAAGAGTAAGATTGAAGTTCCTTGACATCGATATATTTTCACTTTACAAAAACTTGAAAGGGGAGGGTGGATGGAGAGAGATGGAGGAGGGAAGGGTGGAGAAGGAAAGGAGGGAGGTGGGAGAGAGGAGGGAGGTGGGAGAGAATGGGGGAAGGTGGAGAGAGAGGAGGGAACAATAACTGCTTGTGGCCCATTGTGTAAATAGTTCGATTTTAGGCATCTGAAGCTCGCGGTCAGCGTCGGCCATTTAAGCACACCGAACTCAAATATATTAATTAGATATGCATCAAAAAATTAAATGTATTTAATGTTAGAAACAGAGGTACAACTTGCTTATTATACCGCCAGCTCATTCTCATCTTGGTTGCTACAATAACATTTATAAATAAAAAATTTCAATTTATACATTGCTAGGCGCGTTACGCTTCCAGCATAAGCACCTATTAGCGGCGGTCTGTCCGTCCGTCTGTCCGTCCGCATGTTCGTTCTCAGCTTTTATTGAACGGATTTTCATAAAATTTTATATTAAGGACTTACAGTCAAAGACAATAAGAAAATCACATAAATAAATCCCGTAGTCAATCAGGGGTACCACTTCACAAGTGACAAAAAAAGAACTTTCCGCCATATCTGCTAAAATATTGGTCATGTCAAATTATTTTTCGAATGAAACTTGTAGAACTAATGAAGTAGAGTATTTCCTTCCCTATATATTTTTATCGTAAACAGCCGTTATCAAGAAAATTAAACGAGAATGTCTTCATTCGAGTAGAATAGAGAATTTCTTGCATGGTTATTTCTTCATTGTTGCTAACATAAACAATATCAGAAAAATACGTCTAATTTCCTTACATGTGCATGTAATATTTTTAAATAGGAAGAAAATGGATTATTTTTGACGAAGAAATGAACTTTAAAACGCTGTTTTCCTTACGTACACGTAAATAATTTCTTTCAAATAATCCATTGCACGAAACGCGCCCATTTGTGATACGCTGTACACTTTCCAAACTTGTTAAGGTTCTAGTATGGTTAACCACGTAATGCCATTCCTAGTCAGTTCAGGAGATATTGTAGCCGGGGTGTTGGTCTAATAGGCGATCTACACATGAGCTGTGATCTACGCGGCCTAATATGCGATCTACGTATGTGCGTGTGACCACAAAAGAAGATCGAAAATCGCACCGGGAAAATCGGCTGGGTAATTCGCAACATCAAGGAGAAAATAAAATTGTTGTATGCGGTCTAGTGTTTCCTTTTTCGACATTTACCCACCCAATCACCGCCCACATGGTGAGGGTTTCTTTCGTTCCATGGTGGCGAAGGGCGCGTCAGCGTCCCTGAGTGGCCTACACCCGATTAAAAACAAAGCTAGCCGAATGCGATACCATTTCATATACCGCGGTATCATACTAGAAACTTAGCAACGAATAAATTGAAATTTTATTTATAAATATTATTGCAGCAACCAACATGATAATGAGCTGGTGGTCTCATATGCAGGTTGCACCGAATTAGAAATGTGTAAAATCAACAGTTCCAAAATATCTGCAATTCATTGACGATTACCACTAAACAATTTACGCATGGTGATAAAAAATGAAAAATTTCAGTCATATCTCGTAAAATATTACTTATATCACAAAAGTTTCGAATAAAATCCAACAAGAAAGTCGTAATTTACTTTGTTTTTTTTAATTTTCAACGAAATCAATCTTCGTAGCAACTGCAGTAAACAAGAGCTACTAAAAAAACGTCCAAACCCTTTTCGTGCGCCTACAACATGTAGTAAATGAAAGGAAATGGATTTTGCATGACGAGAAAATTAGCATTAATACGTTTATTTTTCCGTACTTGTGGTACACATTTTAACGGGATGTTGCCTTGGTTACCAATTATATTGTTAGACCTCAAAATCCTATTGTTATATCAATCCTCATGAGTGTGAGCGTACTTTGAATGCTTTTAATACGAGATAGGGAGGGAGAGAGAGGGATGGTAACGGAGGGGGAGGGAAGGGGGGAGAGGGAATGAGGGGAAGGGGTGGAGAGAGGGGATGAGGGGGAGGTGGAGAGAGAGAATGGAGAGAGGGAGGGGAAGTGAGGGGAAGAAAGGAGGGAGAAAGATGGAGGGAGAGAGAGGGAGGGAGACAGACAGACAAACGACAAAAATTTCTAAAAAATTAAATATAATTTTAAATATACGAAATCTTAGATTATATTTATTAATATTACTCAAATAGTATACAACGTTACGATTCTGTGAACAATTCTCTTCAAAGTTTCTATTCTGAAAATAATTTGCATAAATACGAGATAAACTTCGATTTTCTTGTTTTTCAGTAGCAGTTGACGAAAGCACAGCACTATCTATATATGATGACGGCAAAACATCGTAAATATTTGGTGGGCATAGGATCAGTTTCTGGGGAGTCTTTTTTCCGACGCCTTTGCTTCATTTCAACCTCCCATAAGAATAGCAGGAATTTACGAATTTGCATTTTTAAATCAGTTAAATTCAAGATGCTGGCTCGAGACATTAACAGTTTTATAGTTAAAAGACTGAAGTTTATATTCTTAGAAAGCAGAATTCAAATCCGTGTCGAATGAGAACAAACAACTGTTATCAATCCAGAAAAGAGGGATTTTCCGGTTTCTAACAATGGGAAATGTCAACTGCCATAACGAGTCCGCAGCTCTTAACATGGGAAACATCGACTTATATAATAATCGAGTAATGTCAATCACAGCTCCCAATAAATTAATATGGAACGATTTTCTTCGACGGCTAAAATTCTATATTATCTTATTCTTGCGATTTTTACATGTTACACGATCGAAAATTTTAGAAATACGCATTCTTTTTCGAAATTTTATGAATTTTTCGTACTATTTCCTGTCGTTGTCAAGGCGACTTTCATTGTAGTCTCCGATTCATTTATCGTCGATTAAGCCTTCTAATAGACTGAAAATAGCGTTATTCGTTTCGAACTTTTGTTTAAGCAACGAAATTATTGTTGTAGTAAAGCCAGTGTTCAATCATGGATAAATATATAGGTGCATTTATTGCTCACACAGCTCCAGTCTCAGAGCTCTTTAGGCAGCTAACACTGCTGCGCGGTCGCAGCAGAGCTCCGATTTCGGAGCTGAACAGGAAACTAAAATAGTCCTATACGTAATTTCCCAAGGTTCTACCTCAAAATATCGCACTAAAAATGTCGCTGACCATTTGATCGCGCTCAAAATGTCACGAAAGTAAATTTTAAAGTTAATTCTTAAAAAATATAGTCATTTTTATTTAAACAGTATTGATTCGGTGAAGTCAAGTCATCCACGTTAACTTAATAGTAACATTAGTGTTGAATTAACATTAATATCCTATATCTAATTTTACAAGTGTCCGTCCGTCTGTCCCCGTTTGTACGCGGGTTCGAACCTTAGGAATTATACATCATAAAACATGTATAAAAGACAGTGTCACTCTGTCCCTTTGTCATGTAATGCTTTTTGAAGCTTAATATCTCGCAAACGACGGAACCGAATTTGATGAAATTTTCAGGATAGCATTATGATATAATAACAAAACGTTTTACTGTATCGAACTCAAGATCAAAGACCCGGGTTCGATTCCAGGGGATAAATTCCATTTCCAATAAGATAACACGTAAAATCGGATTTACGACGTACAGGCTTTCATTCTTTTTTATATTAAAATTAGGAAGAATTGGTCTACAATCTTCGGATATGAACCATTTTTAAAAAAACAAAGTTTTTTATTTTGTTCATCTTTTTCCGCCTACATTTCGAAATTTCTCAATGTAAACGTTAAATTCACACAGTTTGTGGAAATCTTGCCATTTTAACGGGATGTTGCCTTGGTTACCAATTATATTGTTAGACCTCAAAATCATATTGTTATATCAATCCTCATGAGTGTGAGCGTACTTTGAATGCTTTTAATACGAGATAGGGAGGGAGAGAGAGGGATGGTAACGGAGGGGGAGGGAAGGGGGGAGAGGGAATGAGGGGAAGGGTGGAGAGAGGGGATGAGGGGGAGGTGGAGAGAGAGAATGGAGAGAGGGAGGGGAAGTGAGGGGAAGAAAGGAGGGAGAAAGATGGAGGGAGAGAGAGGGAGGGAGACAGACAGACAAACGACTTTATTGAGGGCGAAATTGAGACCATATAGTCCCTTCCAGGGCCACCGAGATGGTGGGGATACCGGGACAAAATCCCCGGGGCACGGGCCTCTGAGGGGCCCGGAATTGGGATCTGTGATAAGGTTTTCCTATGGCAATACGCGGGAGCAACCAATACCAACGGGCGGCGTTTTCTTCATTTCCCATTTCCATTTCTCAGATTTAGATTAGGGTTTTCCCAACTCAAACCACTGCTTTTTCATCACCCCTTAGCACCCTGAAACTCCTCCACACTACTCTTATTTTTCTCCCCTTCGGGGCCCACAAGCACTCGGAGAATCGTCGTACGGTCAGTTCTACAGAAAAATATTGTTTACTCCCAATTTCTTAGATGTGAGAAATTAAATTTTATTCGTTGAATCGTACAATTACGAAATCGAGGCCATTCAATAACAAACTTACAATTAATGTTACGCTATTATAATATACAACCAAATTTATACGTAAATATTATGAAGGAAAAAGTTGCGATGTCGGTAAAAAATCGGGAGGAATCTAGAAAAATGCCTAGAACGCAAACACGGAACGATTATGATGGGAAACTCTCCTTCGGAGGATGGATTATACGTATGACCCTTAGAAATGTAAATTTTGTGAGGATTTATTAGTTACAGTACTATAGGGACATCTGGCGATCGGTATTCATTCATACTAACATCTACTCACACGTAATTCGTACTTTTGGACTCTGTTGTAGCGCAAGATACGCAGCTACTTAAAAATGTCATGGGGACAATGCATAGTGTAGGAAATACCGATTCAAATGTGGTCGTCTGTTATGACAAGTACCGATTTTTTTACGCGTTGTTGTTTTGGTACTAAAATAAATTTTAGGTGTTGTAAAACCAAATTTAAAAACCATGACGTAATTTCGCAAAAAAATTTAGTGATGAAAAACCTACACTTATCGACGGCATTTAAATTTCGACGAATATTTGATTTTTACAAATTCGCTGTTTATCGACATTAATCGAATCATACCAAGTCTAATTATGATGTGATACATACAGTACCAACATATATTTTACATGTAATTTTGATAAAAATGTTTAATTGGATGGAATTTGACAAACTCTGTTTATAATACTGCGAATCAATACCGTATAGAACGGGGGAGGGGGAGTCGGCTGTCCTGGGTCTGCCGAGGAGCCACGTTCCCTTTTTGAGCTTAAAACAGAGAAAAGGGGCCCGGAAATGGTACTTGCCCCAGGGGCCGCGCTAGCTCTCGGCGGCCCTGGTCCCTTCTTACATTTAGGAGAGAGAGGGAGAGGGAGTGAGGGGGACGGAGAGAGGAGGAGAGAGAGGGGGGGGGAGGGAGGCAACTATTTTAAGTTTAACTAAAGTTATCCCGTCATATTGACGGACTTTTATACTATTTTATACTATAATAGCCCAGGTCTGTTGGTTGGTTGGTTGGTCACGCTTTCACGATGGCCGATATAGAGCGTTTTAACAAACTTCCCAATAGGTAGAAGACTGAAATTTGGCAAGGATGCTTGATTAACATATTTTAAGGTAATGACGAAAATAAATCTCCAAAAAAGTCCTGGGTTCGACTCCAAAGAAGACATTTCCATTTTCCGTAAGGTAACGTAAAAATCAATTTTTTTATGTGCAGGCTTTTATTGTTTTGGAAATTCAATTAGAAGGAATCTTCGGATCTGAACCATTTTGAAGAAAAAATTACAAAGTTTCTTATTCTGTTTGCCTTTTTCCGCATACAATTCGAAATCGCTCATGTTATATGTTTAATTCACATATTTTGTGGAAATACTGCCATTTTAACGGAATGTTGCCTTGGCTACCAATTATATTGTTAGACCTCAAAATCCTATTGTTGTATCAATCTTTATGGATGTATTAAGCGTGCTTTGTATACTTTTAATACGAGAGAGAGGGGGGGAGAGAGAGGTAGAGGGGGGAGCGAGAGGGAGAGAGGGAAGTAGAGGGGGGATGGGGAAAGAGGGGGAGAAGAGAGGGGGACGGAGATAGAGGGTGGGAGAGGAAGAGAGGGGGAGAAATGAAGGGGAAGGGAGATAGAGGGTGGGAGAGGGAGGGAGGGGGAGGGAGAGAAATGAGGGAGGAGGGAGATAGAGGGTGGGAGAGGGAGAGAGGGTGTGAAAGGAGGGGGAAAGGGAGGGAAAGAGAGGCATCTATTTTAAGTTTAACTAAAGATAACCCGTAAACAACAGAATATTCACTAGATATGACCAAATATTTCATATGTGAAAGTGGAATATTAATTATTTTAAATGAAAATAATAATAATCTATCTATCTATAATTCTTCCGTTGATATTTCAACAAGCATTACACTAGTTCATTTATATTTTCCATAAGATAACGCGTAAAAATTCGACTTGTCGACATGCAGTATTTCATTCATTTGCTCATTTAACTTCGAAATATTGGCGTACAAGCTTCGGACCTGGATCGTTCTAAAGGAAAATGTTCAAGATATTTTATTCTTTACGTCTTTTTTCGTTTACGATTCGAAATCCCTCGCATTTTAAATTTAATGCATATAATTTGTACTAAATTTGCAATTTTAACGTTAAATGCCTTGACGACGGACATTGTCGTGCTCGAACTCCTATTGTTGTAAAACCGCATATCTATCTATATATCTATCTATATATATATATCTATAAAATAAAGTGTTTGTATGTAAACGACGCATTAGTATATGATAGATTTTGTCATTAATGTTGCAAATGATATGTTTCTCCAATCAGAAATATATTTTTTAAACTACTGATCTGAAGTTTATTTCAATTTCTATTGTACAAATGCTTATGTAGGTTTATGTATATATTAAGAAGGGCAATTAGCTCGATTTCATTAATGTGTACTAAAATGTTTCGTTATAACGTTAAACGTAACGAAAAACGTAATGAAAAACGATATCTTTCTTTTGACCGTAAGGAAAAACTTAATAAAACGTAGTTTTTTTCGTTTACCATTGCAGCGATTTTCCCCCACAACTCCGCACTTAACGAAAGCACTTAAGAAAGCAGCGATATTCTGCGATTTTTCTGCGTTTTCGTCGCGTTATTTCGACAAATAACAAAATAACATAAAATATCAACAACACTTAACCACTTCAGAAACTGTGGACTTATTGTTACCGTCTCTCCAACAGGAAACTTTTCACTCTCTCGTTCCCTCTCTCTGTCACTCTCCCTCTTCTCTCCTTTTTCTTTACCCCTCCCGTCACAGCTCGCTCTCCGTCTCTCTCCGTGGTCTGCGTCGTTTTCTTGACTGCCCGCTCTCGCCTGACGTCGCCGCTCGAGGGAGGGGGTACGGCGGGTCGTTTAAATGCCCGTCTCCTCGACTTCGTATTGGTTAAATTCGTGATTAAGTGATATACCCCTACGAAAAGGAGGGAATGGGAAATAGGGGTAATATTCGCCCTATATAAAGCGCGTTGCTGTGGTACTAGCCATTCGGCGGGGCCATTCGGCGGAGGCGTTTGGCGTTCTCTTCATCGATGAGAAAGACATCGATGAGAAAGCAGCGATATTCTGCGATTTTTCTGCGTTTTCGTCGCGTTATTTCGACAAGTGCTTTCGTTAAGTGCGGAGTTGTGGGGGAAAATCGCTGCATCCTCCCTCAGAAAATGAAAAAAATAAAGTTTTGAAGGGTGGGTGGAGATTCCCTGGACCATCTTTTCCCCCAATTGTTCACACCCTTTCTCTGTAGCACTTCCTTACTCGCTCTTTATATTAGATCACACACACGAATTCTCTTTAGTATTGTTAATATAATTTATTTACTGTCATTGGAATAATTCAAACATATTGGGAATAATTCACTGGAAATGTTATTTTGTTCTGAAAATCCGAGTCTGCGCCCCTGTTTCCGTGGAAACAGAAAAATATTCACCACTGATCAACACTGTTCGGGTTTAGTACACTCCTTGAAGGGAGGTTTGGAAAGTGTTCACTAAGCACTGCAGTGAGATGTCTTCTCGGATGGAAATTCAATCACCCCACTTATGTCTTTACCATAACAGATATTAATTATCATGAAAGGTTCTGGTGTGTGGTTTCAGAATAGCACCAGTGAATTGAGATACAAAACTTATTGCCCACTCCTTGCCTTAGGCTTACAACAAGGGCACATTCAAAGACAATGGGTATTATAAGAAAAACAGGAGTTCATGGTAGTTCCAAGTGGGAAGTACCGAAATTTAACAAAAGATTATTTTGAATTTAAAGTATTAAGTAAAGTAAACATTATTTTATGCTGGGCACATACCAGCAGTTATTTTCTAAGACAAGGGCTCGAGTCAGTATGACATTAACAATTTTGAGCTTAGTAAGTGGTACAGATAATTGTTATGACATTAATTAATTTTCACAGTAGTACAGATAATTATGATTAGTGAAACAATTTTAAATTAGTATATTTCCCCTGTTTGAGATGCACAGCCTTTTGACAATAGCATACAGTGTAATAAACATTTTAAGGTACACTATCCCAATTGGGGAGAGTGCACAAAACTATTGTGGTAATAGAGGCAGTATTACCAGTAAACATAAGAAAAGCATGGCTAGGTTACTTTAACTAATAAAAATTTAGAGCCATGGAGACAAACATAAAGGTCTAAACATCCTGTATGCTGCCTCGAACATCATCTTTGTATTCACAAAGGCATAGCTTAAGCTGAAAATGGATATATTTTTCCAGATTCTCATCTGGGGGCTGATTGCAATGATGCAGTATCATTGGGCGATGGGGTCGCTAATTCCCTACGCCGGCACATACAAGTTATAATAACAGAATTATTTATGATATAATTTTAAATGCGATATATTGGCAATTCTCTCCTTAGTGGGTGACAGTTCCAGAACAGCTGTCACAGGAGATAAGAAATTTTTAATCGAAAATGGACTGACCCATTGTGGTGTGAGTTTGGCGGTTTGGTGGAGCGCTTTTGAACTAGTAGGAAACCTTTTATACAAGACCATATCACCAGTTTTAAAGGGATTCCCTGAATGACTTCGATTAAATGCCACTGCTTGTCTAAGTCTTGTCCTTTTTAAATTTCTTAACACCTCTTGCCATAGGGACTGCCTTTCAGATTGTGTTAACGTCTCCGACAGAGCTTGTGGAGGAATTCTCCAGAAATTTGTTAGAGGGTGCGGAAGTTCTCTTCCCATAAACACCCTCGCCGGAGTATATCCTGTACTACTGTGTTTGGCAGAATTGAAGGCAAAAGTTAGGCTGGGCACATCCTCATCCCACTTCCTATGGTCATGTTGAGATAAGATAGTTAGGGCATATTTCAGGTTTCGGTGGACCCGTTCAGCTTGGTTAGGTTGCGGATAATAAGGGGCTGTGAAAATTTGTTTTATACCATATTTAAAACACATATCTGCCAGAAGCGCAGATCTGAACTGGGTTCCATTATCAGAAACCAAGAATTTAGGATAGCCAAATTTAGGAAAGATTTTCTGGAATAACGTGGAAACAACTTGGGAGGCTAACTGAGAGCGTAACGGTTCAATGAAGGTAAATTTGGTGAAACCATCAATGACTGTGAGTGCACAGGTATTTCCATTCCGACTTCTGGGTAATGGACCAACAAAGTCTATATAAACTCTCTCCCAGGGGTAGTTAGGAGTAGTAGAACTCATTTCTCCAGGGGGAAGGGTGTTCCTAGGTTTACATGTTTGGCAGTCATGACAGGTTTTTACCATCTGGGCTATTTCTGACTTCATGTTACTCCACCAAAACTCCCTACAGATTCGCTCAGAAGTCTTACTAATGCCCATATGTCCAGCAGTTGGTAAGGAATGGAAATAGGAAAATAGCATGGCCTTGAGGGCATCTGGAACCACCACTCTACCCCTTTTAAGTCTGCTTGTTCCATGATATAATAATCCATTCTTAATGAAATAATTGTGGGATGGGCTTCCCTGTCTGATTTGCTCGATCAGCTGTTTTAGCTGCGGATCTGAATTCTGGTGATCCCTAATGTTTGTGAAGGACAGAGGTATTTGATGTAACAGCATAGAACAATGAGTTGGATTCTCAATTGGTTGGTCGACCGCTCTAGATAGACAGTCTGCTACCCTATTTTTAGAAGCTGGGACATGATGGATTACAAAGCGAAAGGATGACAATTTTAAAACCATTCGTCCAATTTTTCCTAGTTGCTTGGGATGTTTAAACAACCAGGTTATCGCCCCATTGTCTGTGTATAAATGGAATAGTTTTGGCTGTAGATAAGTCCTGAATTTTTCGACCGCCCAACAACAAGCAAGACACTCCAATTCATAAGATGGCTGCTTCTGTTCAAAATTATTTAAGGTTCTACTAGCATAAGCTATAGGCTTTAGCTTCCCATCGAACGTTTGGTGAAGAACCCCCCCCAGTGCCACCTGACTGGCATCCACGAACAAATGGAATTCTTCCTCAAAGTTAGGAAGTTGAAGTACAGGCGGAGACGACAGACATTGTTTCAATGTGACAAAAGAATCTTGCTGCAAACTGGTCCATTTGAAAATGACATCTTTCTTGCGGAGTGCATTCAGAGGGGATGCTATCTCCGCATAATTTGGAATAAATTTGGAATAAAAACCGCACATACCGAGAAAGCGTGACACCTCCTTAACTGACTTAGGAGCAGGGAATGCCGAAAGGGTTTGTGTTCTCTCTGGGTCAGTGGTAAGTTCGCCATCGGAGATTCGATGTCCAAGGAAGGTAATGGATTCGTGGGCCAATTTCATCTTCTCTGGATGGACCGTTAGACCAGCTGCCCTTAGCTTCTCCAATACCAGTTTGACATGACGAAGATGTTCTTGCAGGCTCTTGGAATAAATGCATAAATCATCAATGTATGGATACACACAAGAATATTTTAAATCACCTAGCACCTTGTCAATTAACCTCGAAAAGACCTGAGGAGATGTGGTTAAACCAAATGGAAGACGATTATATTGATACAGCCCAAACGGTGTGACGAAGGCGGTATACTCCTTTGAAGGCGATGTCAAAGGAATTTGATGGAAGGCAGAATTTAAATCAAGAATCGTGAAATATTTGGCAGAGCCCAAATATTGTAGGGCATGTTCTATCGAAGGCGTAGGAAAATTATCGGCCTTGACCTGCTTATTGAGTTTACGATAGTCGACCACTAGTCTTTCGGAGCCATCTCTCTTGGGGATGAGAAAGGCAAGTGAACTCCAGTTTGATAACGATGTGGCGACCCAAAACTTACCGCCACATACAGCTCCAACTAAATGCTATATCGTACACATAACAAAATAACATAAAATATCAACAACACTTAACCACTTCAGAAACTGTGGACTTATTGTTACCGTCTCTCCAACAGGAAACTTTTCACTCTCTCGTTCCCTCTCTCTGTCACTCTCCCTCTTCTCTCCTTTTTCTTTACCCCTCCCGTCACAGCTCGCTCTCCGTCTCTCTCCGTGGTCTGCGTCGTTTTCTTGACTGCCCGCTCTCGCCTGACGTCGCCGCTCGAGGGAGGGGGTACGGCGGGTCGTTTAAATGCCCGTCTCCTCGACTTCGTATTGGTTAAATTCGTGATTAAGTGATATACCCCTACGAAAAGGAGGGAATGGGAAATAGGGGTAATATTCGCCCTATATAAAGCGCGTTGCTGTGGTACTAGCCATTCGGCGGGGCCATTCGGCGGAGGCGTTTGGCGTTCTCTTCATCGATGAGAAAGACATCGATGAGAAAGCAGCGATATTCTGCGATTTTTCTGCGTTTTCGTCGCGTTATTTCGACAAGTGCTTTCGTTAAGTGCGGAGTTGTGGGGGAAAATCGCTGCATCCTCCCTCAGAAAATGAAAAAAATAAAGTTTTGAAGGGTGGGTGGAGATTCCCTGGACCATCTTTTCCCCCAATTGTTCACACCCTTTCTCTGTAGCACTTCCTTACTCGCTCTTTATATTAGATCACACACACGAATTCTCTTTAGTATTGTTAATATAATTTATTTACTGTCATTGGAATAATTCAAACATATTGGGAATAATTCACTGGAAATGTTATTTTGTTCTGAAAATCCGAGTCTGCGCCCCTGTTTCCGTGGAAGTTCTTAGGGGAAACAGAAAAATATTCACCACTGATCAACACTGTTCGGGTTTAGTACACTCCTTGAAGGGAGGTTTGGAAAGTGTTCACTAAGCACTGCAGTGAGATGTCTTCTCGGATGGAAATTCAATCACCCCACTTATGTCTTTACCATAACAGATATTAATTATCATGAAAGGTTCTGGTGTGTGGTTTCAGAATAGCACCAGTGAATTGAGATACAAAACTTATTGCCCACTCCTTGCCTTAGGCTTACAACAAGGGCACATTCAAAGACAATGGGTATTATAAGAAAAACAGGAGTTCATGGTAGTTCCAAGTGGGAAGTACCGAAATTTAACAAAAGATTATTTTGAATTTAAAGTATTAAGTAAAGTAAACATTATTTTATGCTGGGCACATACCAGCAGTTATTTTCTAAGACAAGGGCTCAAGTCAGTATGACATTAACAATTTTGAGCTTAGTAAGTGGTACAGATAATTGTTATGACATTAATTAATTTTCACAGTAGTACAGATAATTATGATTAGTGAAACAATTTTAAATTAGTATATTTCCCCTGTTTGAGATGCACAGCCTTTTGACAATAGCATACAGTGTAATAAACATTTTAAGGTACACTATCCCAATTGGGGAGAGTGCACAAAACTATTGTGGTAATAGAGGCAGTATTACCAGTAAACATAAGAAAAGCATGGCTAGGTTACTTTAACTAATAAAAATTTAGAGCCATGGAGACAAACATAAAGGTCTAAACATCCTGTATGCTGCCTCGAACATCATCTTTGTATTCACAAAGGCATAGCTTAAGCTGAAAATGGATATATTTTTCCAGATTCTCATCTGGGGGCTGATTGCAATGATGCAGTATCATTGGGCGATGGGGTCGCTAATTCCCTACGCCGGCACATACAAGTTATAATAACAGAATTATTTATGATATAATTTTAAATGCGATATATTGGCAATTCTCTCCTTAGTGGGTGACAGTTCCAGAACAGCTGTCACAGGAGATAAGAAATTTTTAATCGAAAATGGACCGACCCATTGTGGTGTGAGTTTGGCGGTTTGGTGGAGCGCTTTTGAACTAGTAGGAAACCTTTTATACAAGACCATATCACCAGTTTTAAAGGGATTCCCTGAATGACTTCGATTAAATGCCACTGCTTGTCTAAGTCTTGTCCTTTTTAAATTTCTTAACACCTCTTGCCATAGGGACTGCCTTTCAGATTGTGTTAACGTCTCCGACAGAGCTTGTGGAGGAATTCTCCAGAAATTTGTTAGAGGGTGCGGAAGTTCTCTTCCCATAAACACCCTCGCCGGAGTATATCCTGTACTACTGTGTTTGGCAGAATTGAAGGCAAAAGTTAGGCTGGGCACATCCTCATCCCACTTCCTATGGTCATGTTGAGATAAGATAGTTAGGGCATATTTCAGGTTTCGGTGGACCCGTTCAGCTTGGTTAGGTTGCGGATAATAAGGGGCTGTGAAAATTTGTTTTATACCATATTTAAAACACATATCTGCCAGAAGCGCAGATCTGAACTGGGTTCCATTATCAGAAACCAAGAATTTAGGATAGCCAAATTTAGGAAAGATTTTCTGGAATAACGTGGAAACAACTTGGGAGGCTAACTGAGAGCGTAACGGTTCAATGAAGGTAAATTTGGTGAAACCATCAATGACTGTGAGTGCACAGGTATTTCCATTCCGACTTCTGGGTAATGGACCAACAAAGTCTATATAAACTCTCTCCCAGGGGTAGTTAGGAGTAGTAGAACTCATTTCTCCAGGGGGAAAAACGAACCTTGATATCGCTCGGTCTTGCAGTCGATCTCCCTAATTTTATTCATGTAAGTAGGTGCCTCTATTATTCCTGAGACCTCCTCTAATAGAACTTCCGTCTTAACACTTTTCCAAATGCCTAATCCTAGAGCTATTATAAGTCTGCGATCCTCTAGCGTCATCCAATTCTAGTCCTTCAACAGTGATGTCACGCTTAGCTTTTGCTCACATTTTTGTTTTACGAATGCTACGTGAATCGGTGGGACTCTTACCATGGCTACTCCGATTTAGGGTCAGTGCGTGTCATTTTGTGGGTACCTTATACCAGTTGATGGAAGCCGATAACTGGCCGACGAGTATTTTTGTCTAATTATATAAGCCTGTATGTGTTTTCTATATCATCCATCAGTCTTCCATATAAATTTCTATAAGATCTACTAAATTAGCGTGCGTTAGGTACAGTTGTATTTTCGCCCTTATGCTGTCGTAAGTTATTTTCTTAAAGTTTTTTCCCGCACTTCGGTTTCTTTTTGGTCCGCCCAAGTGCCAACATCTTTCACACTGTTCGAGAAGAGTTCTGCATTCATTAGAGGAGCTTAACGTCAACGGACCAGTTAGTATTTATTTCAGAGCATCGAGACGGATCTGAACTGTAAAAAACATTTCCTTACCGCCCAGTTACACCCTATTTAAGAATTTCCATCTCGTTTTCACGTTGAACCGCCAGGAGGTCCAAAAGCGCTGATGCACGACATAGGAAATTGACAGACTTCACCGTTCCATCGATCACACACCCTTTGAAGGCCTCGGGTCGTTTGCCTTTTCCGTTTAATGAAAGACGTTCGTAAGACGTCTTTTTGAAAGTTATTGGCAGTCGATTTCCTCCAAGAGACGGAAAGATGGGATTTACCGAAATGAAAATTCTAAGAAGCCTCAGGGAGCGTCAAGTAAGGGAAAAAGGAGATTCGGCATTTATTGGCGGAATACTTCTTGTCCTTTGGGTCGTTTTTCAGTTCTGTTCCATTAAACCCTCTATTCCAAGTTACGCGTCCCATGGAGCCAACTGTTTTTGGAAAAGATACGTTTCTTTATTTTGTAAAAAGTGTTTTCCCTAACTGAATGAAAGGAACTCCCTATTCGACAAACTATCATTCGGTCAGTCTGACCTAGCTAATTGATGTGGAAGTACCGTTCCGTTTTTGTGCTTTAAGGCGATTTCCTAAATCATAAGCCTCTCCTCCAACTCCGACAGCCTCACTTCCTGTTCCTAATAGATTTATCCACAGAGAAATACTAGAATGTTTGCCATGTCTTACCTTCCGAGGAATTCCTACGCGATGCCTAACCCATCAATTACGGTGGAGCATTGCCCAGTGATTAGAAAATCCCAGATATCATATATCATTTGGCTACGACTATTTGACAAACAAATTAAATTATGTTCAATGCTTAAGGTATTTCGGGTGAGCTAGTCAGTTGGAATCGTATGTGAATAGTGTCGACTTTTTGAAATACATTTTTAACCCCCAAGTGATTAAAATAAAAATTCAAATATGTACTCAGATAACCCAGGGTTACCAACTGTACTGCATTGTCCGGTATTTCCAGTAATTGCAATATTTGTCCCGTGTACCGAACGAACTACATACGGGGCACTATTTTCCCATATTTTACATTTCACTGTTGTTTTTTTAACTAACGCTTTATATTACAAAAATATTTTAAAACCCATCAAGGATTAATTATTAAAAAATAACTCCATTCAGTGGATATATCAATATTGGAGCCAATTCTACGGTGCTTGGTATACATAAACATGTCGTGCGTAGAGTTTTATAATTATACATTTTAAAATAAACAGTAGCAGAGAGACGCATACACTTCAGAGAAATATATTTTTAATTAATTATTATTGTTTAAATAATTTATTAAACTTTAGTTCAAATTTTATTAAGTTGCAGAGACACGCGAAGGCTTCATACAAATATAATTTTTTAAATTAACAACAACTGTTTAGTTATTTTTAAATTTTAGTTCAAATTTGAAAATCAAAGTTTGATTACATATGTATTACTAACGATACAGTATATATATTATCCGTCAATAAGAACTTTCACTTTACAAGAGTTCTTAAATAAACTTACACTCGTATCTCATTAAATGGCATACGTCAAGTAACAATTAAATCTAAATAAATAATAAATTAAAGATTGACTCTTTAACTCAAGTGAGGTGTTTTAAATAATTTTCGACTGTTTTGTTAATTATATCTACCGTTTTCACTCGAGTTACGCCTTTTCGCTAATATGTCATGAAAAAATTAAGGACACAAAATTTGAGATCTTCCCTCACTACTACGACGTTTTAAATATTGCATTGTCGTTACTTGTTTCTCTCAATGATATGACACATCAATGTTCTCAGCAACAAATATTAGCTCCCTCAATCGCGACTTTTCCGTGGCATTTAATTCCCTAAGCGTGTCTTTTTTCGGCTACGTCGATTTCCGAGCACATATGTATTATATTCCCTTAATGCGTCGTCGCCATCCGGCGCACGAGAGCCAGACGACATTTTGAACTGATTGTGGGCTGTACTAAGGGGCTGTCGAGAGAAAGAGGAAAAATATTTATGATTTAAACACGGACGACGAAGAATCACGGAAATTAAGCAATAGAAATGAATCCATAAACCAAGCGTAAAACTCGAAATTGTGAATAGCTTTGAAAAAGGAAAGCGTGGAATGGAAATTGCTACGCCTTTCAACCTTCCGCCATCAATTGTGCGCATAATATTGAAGTCTAGTGACAAGATAAAAGAATGTGCATGAAATGTGCACGCTTTTAAGTGCTTCTCGGATGTGAAACAGAACGCTGATATGGATGGTGAAGATGGCGAAGTTACCTGACATCTGGATTGATGAGCAGATTCAAAGGAATATGCCAATAAGTACTCTTTTAATCAATGAAGAGACAAAATTATTGCATCAATATGTGAATTAGCGAGCTATCAATACATAGGTAATGACTAAGGTGAAATTTAACATAGGGCTGTATGGGAAAACGTCTCCGGAGATACTCTTTTCTGAGGTAAGCTCAGTTTTCTAATATGAACGCATCTCTCTTCATAATAAAAACGATTTATTTAATTACAATTAGTATTTGATTATGAATAATAATCATAATAAAAACGATTTCTTTAATTACAATTAGTATTTGATTTTATTTCAGGGATGAAGGGAGGCGTAGAAAATGTTTACATGCTCCGGCGTGGCGTTCTAAGTTTGATAAACACTGGGTTAAAGTAAACAGAGGGGCGTCAAATTATAAATTTCCTCAAAAATGTCTGGCCACGGCTCAGTTTCCGAGAAGAGGCCCATTAAAAGCAGGCTTTGAATGCCACAGTTATTCTATTTACCGAAGATTTTTTAACTCGCAATGGTTATTTCTGAAGAAATTGCGTAGTTATGTCCTTGGATTGTATTTCAAATTGCTACTTTTAACTTTATATTGCATCTAACTAATCTCTTAGAACTCGACACAAAGAAATAATATGTCGCGTTCCTTAAGAGCACCTTCCGCTCATCATTTGATTTTGAATTCCGATTGCACCAAGTCTCTCACATTACTAACGCCGTGTACGATGGTGACTCTCGTTTTGCCGGCGAGCTTTTTCGCCCCGTTTCACCGAAACCTTGGCGATTTCCTCCTCCTACGTTTGCTACGTCTTAAACGTGCACATCGATCCACGCATAAAATTTCATTCGGATTCAGAAAAACACTCCTCGCGAGCAGAGGCGCGTGAAATGTTTCGATTCCTTGCGTCGCCTGCGAAACGCGCGAATCACGGAGAGGATCCGTTTAAAACCGTCCGAGGGCGCCTCTCTATGTGACAGTCGCATATTGCCCTCTCTCAGGCCGCCACGGGAAAATTAAGAGACTACTATATAGATTTGCCGATTCTCTGTTTCCGTTTCCGCATATCCCGAAGGGCGAGAGAGAGGAAGATGGATTCCCACGGTGGTGACGGGGAGGCCGCATCAAGGTGCGCGTCATTCCCACGGGGGCGGTGTGTGCGTGTGGTGTGTGTGTGTGTGTGTGTGTGTGTGAGAGAGAGAGAGGGAGGGGTGTGGGGGCAGACGAGAAATTCCTTGAGGCCGGCGGCCGTGAAAGGGAAAATTACAGAGGGTCGGTGAAGATGATGTCAACAGACGATTCCTCGAGGAATGCTAAGCATCTCTTGTTCCCACGATGACGTCAGAGCGGACGATCCTTGCCCCGCAGGCAGAGGAGACTATGTACCCTGCAATCCATCAATGACGTTTCGAATGGGGATGCCATTACCCCCAACATTCTCTTCACTTACTCCAATGACCTGCCTTATCGCGTCTGGGAAAAATGATCTCGGGCTATTTCTCGGTTCTAGTGACTATTTCGACCTATTTTCTACTACGCTCTGGTCTAATCTTACGCTCCCTAGCGCCGGTGGGTACAACTTCAAAGAATTCGGAGCTATAAAACTATTCGAATAGCTTCCGCTTGTATCCCATTCTTCTATTCATAAATGTCTGCTATTTCATGCCTCTCAAAATATGTGATACGCTTGCATCGTAGTATCTCCCTTTAAAAATCTCTACGCTTGGCCATTTCGAGGTTCCTAGTTTGGCCCTCCAAAGGGTCCCAGACTGCGCAGTAGAACACGAGTTAAGTAGAATTAGTCAAATTGCTGGCAATGTTTTTCAACGAATGACTTGATGGAGTCGACACTCTGAGATGTGCGACCGATGTCCTCACATTGGGGACTGCAATGGCAGAAAAATTCAACCAGAACGGGTTTCGTAATGAAATCTGTTACTAGTCATTAACATTTCAAATGATTATTTATCAGATTCTCGATGTAATTTTTTACTGCCCGATACGAAAGATTTTCTTCAAATACTGCTCTGTAAATTTCTTTTCCTTTTTAGTCGTTTTTACAAATTCCGTAATCTTTGAGTACAGTAAAATGCCTTTAAAACGGACTTTTTGGAAGTATAAATCGTTTCGTAGTGCTGAAATTTCGTTCTGACGAATATTTTAAAAAATAATCAGTGCCAATTGTTTATTCAATGAAGTCCTACTACACGTTTTTTAGGGGCGTTTCGCTTCCAGCATAAGCGGCTATAGCGTCGTTCTGTCCGTCCGCATGTTCGTTCTCGGCTTCTACCGAACGGATTTTCATGAAATTTGATATTAAGGACTTACAGTCAAAGATAATAAGAAAATCATTGAAATGAATCACTTAAGCCAATCAGGGGTACCACTTTCCTGGGACAAAAAGTGAACTCTCCGTCATATCTTGTAAGTATTAGTCATATCAAAATAGTTTTCAAATAAAACTTATTATAATATGTACTTAATATAGGAAAAGTAAAGTGTTATAAACAAACAGCCAAAGGCTCGACTCACGGCACGTGGCGGATTCCATCGAAAAGGAAGAGTAATAGACAGGAAAGGCCACGATTTACAATGTTATAAAATGTCCGTATGGGCTGCATCCCGTCTTGAAACGCTATTCAAAGGTTTCCTTTTCTTGGCCCTCTGAATCCTGGATTTTGCCACCCATTCATCTTGCAGTCCTAAATATCTACCGTCTTTCTTATCGTTACGAGCCAATAACAGGTCACATTCAAGTTCAAAGAAACGAAACGAAAACATTCCGTACCCTTGCTTGCCTTTATGTATGGTTGTATGAGAAACGAAATGGAGCGGCTGGGTAAAAAGAAGCAGCACGGTGTGGAATAAGGAATTCCCCAGAAAGAGACCGGAAAAACCAATATTGAGAAAGAAAGGGATTGCGAAAATAATATTAATAGACCAGCGGGAAGTTCTTGATGTAGGTCATCCATGTGTCGTAGCACGCTGCCATTGACGAAACTAATTCTACAAAGGAGGAATATGAATAAAATTGATTGAAAACTATGCGTACTTGTTTATAACAAGTCTTTGCACAGTTTAATTTCCTGTAAAACTTTTCGCGAATTTTATTATCGAGAAATAGACGAAAAAGACAGTGACTGGCCTCGCAGGCCCCTCTCCCTTAATATTTCCAGAGTTAGGGTATATCAGTATTAATTTGTCCATTTATTTTGCAGGACTATTAGCGATAAATCAGTTATGGCAAACGAAACAAATACGTTTCGTTAGGTTTTTCGTTACAGTCAAAAAAAGATTTCGTTTTCCGTTCCACTCGAATCTAAATTTCATTTTTTGTTACGTTTTACGTTATAACGAAAATTTTTAGTACAAATTAATGAAATCGAGCTAATTGCCCTTCTTAATATATACATAAACGTTTTTTATATTCTGTATGTTTGCAACCTACATAAGCATTCATACAATAGAAATTGAAATAAACTGCAGATCAGTAATCTAAAAAATATATTTCTTATTGGAGAAACATATCATCTGCTACATTAATGACAACAGAAAACAGTCCTTAGGAAGTGATATTTGATAAAAACTGAGTAATGACATGAGTAAACCCACCCACATCCGGTTTGCCATATGACCGGCCTAGTTTAAGCATCAAGCGTAAAAATAAATAAAAATATTTATAATTTCAGGGTTGCATCGTCGATTGCACACATTGAACGACCTACATGCCAAATTTCGGCTTCCCATCTCATCTGCATCAGCCCTTGTTTTCGAGGCGGAGTGACGTCACCGTTTAGATAATTCATTATTTCCTTAACAATGCGTTTCACGAAAAAGAAATGACACAAAAGTAGTAAAACATACAATTTTTAATGATTTGACAATGGTAAACATTTACGTTATTTCAACATAACAGCAAAATTTCAAAAACTGATATATTGCAAAAAATAATCTCCTACTTCCATTAAACCTTTTTCAGCCAAAAACTAATCATCTCTTTACATTTTAATAATAGTTCCAAATATAAAATTTTATTGATGGTATCATATTTTCAATATAAATACTGACAATGATTGTGTTAAATTTGGTGTATTTAAAAATTATAAAAGTGATAATAACAGGATTCTACAGGACATTTTCATGCTGGAAACATGACATGAAAATACATTGGTTATAGCCATGACCTATTTTATTAAAATATCTAGAAAATATTTACCCCAAATTGATGGGGTGGAAATTTTTTTGTTTGCCAAGGAAGCAACTTAAAATTTATATTTTCTTCTTTTTGATATGGTTAGATATTTAATGGAACAATATAATAATTTAAGGTATTAATTTCAATGAAAATTGTTTATATCGTCTACAATCTAATTTTAAGGCTAACGTTATAAAATAACTTTTTAATTAAAAAATAATAGTAGAGATGAAGCAATTAACTATTTGGCGGATCGATTTAGCCTTATTATTAGTCGTCGTCCACGCCTAGGACCGGCCCTGTGTTCAACCACTCATTGTCAGTGAAAATATCGAAATAACGGATTTTGTCTTTCCTTTTTCGTTACGATTTTCGTTACAGCAATTTTCGATATTTCTTTAAAGTTTTTCGTTACGTTAATCAAAAATAATTTCGTTATTCCGTTATTTAGTTACGTTACGCCTAATGTTTTCCGTCACTGCTATAAATGAATGAAGGGCTAAAGTGCCTCTACCTCCCTCTCCCCCCCTCTCGTATTAAAAGCATTCAAAGCACGTTTATACCCATAAAGATTGAATTAACAATATGATATAGAGGTCTAACAATGGAATTGGTAGGCAAGGCAACATCCCGTTAAGATGGCAAGATTTCCTCAAACTGTGTGAATTAAACGTTTACCTTGATAAATTTCGAACTGTAGGCGGAAAAACTTTGTTTTTTTTAAAATGGTTCATACCCGAAGATTGTAGACCAATTCTTCCTAATTTTAATATAAAAAAGAATGAAAGCCTGTACGTCGTAAATCTGATTTTACGTGTTATCTTATTGGAAATGGAAATTATCCCCTGGAGTCGAAACCGGGTCTTTGATCTCGAGTTCGATACATTAAAATATTTTGTAATTATATCATAATGCTATCCTGAAAATTTCATCAAATTCGGTTCCGTCGTTTGCGAGATATTAAGCTTCAAAAAGCATTACACACAAAGTGACACTGTCTTTTATATAGTTTTGAATAAGAAGAAAAATATCTGCATAACATGATGGTACATTAAGCCACAACCTCCACAGGTTTCCAAAGGCACTCTCCTTATGCATCCAGCGATGACATAAGAGCAATATTTCAGTCAGTAACTTTTTGGACCATTCTCAAGATAGCAATGCCGCACAAAAGTTATTTTCGTCTGTGTAAATACTATATATGCGGGTAGGACTAAATTGAAGTAATCATTTTCTCTAGGTACATCTCAATGGTGCAGGCAGTGGAAACGTCTTGCGCCTACTCATTTGCGGGTGGCCTGGCATGAACAATTTTATTCAATCAACATTTGCCATTTTAGACCATTCGTTAATAATAGGCAAAATATCGTACGACTGGCCTCAGCAAATGCGTACGGTATATGATGGATGGCTCTTCCATTTGGCGGACTTCTTTACTTTCCGATTATTCCGCCAAAGGACTGACTGATAACCCGAGAACTGCAGAAAGAAATACGTTTCACAAACAGGGACTGCAGGAATATATATAGCGAATGGTAAATACATATTGAATCCAATAAAAGAATTAGATATTATTATAATTTTATTTCGTATATCTCCAAACTTAGATATCCATAAAAATGAAGGTAATTATATTATTCGACTTTAATTCCTTTAATTTAACAAAAAGATGTTTACTGACAAAATAATAGACTCTTATAATATGATGAAGGACAGATAGGCAGTTTCGTCACTGAATATTATATTAATGTCTCCGATAATTAATTCGCGAGTTTTTCTGAGGTTGAAATAAAATGGAAAAATTTCTACGTTTTACCTCGATACACGTAAATTACGCAAATGCAAAGAATATGTAATTTAATTAAAATGAAGCGACATTAATTTATAGTTAATTGTAGTTGCAATAATAATTAAATATAGCTATGTTTACGTTAATTTATTCGTTGTAGAAAGTCCATATCCTTTTACTTAACCTCTTGTTTGTGCGAATAAATTAGAAGTGTCCTGTGGAAAAACTCAAAAGTGGTAATTTTCATTCGTTCCCTTTTAGCGCACGCTTTATCTCTGAGACAATCAAATTAGTTCGAAATTCTCACAAAATATGTATCATTCTGGAACATATGCAGCAAATTTTTATTTAAAGATGCAAAGTTGGTGCATATAAAAGAGAATATTTAAAAGAACACATAACAAAATATATCGTAATTCGACTTTTTCAACGGTTCTATTTGGTTCTATTAACAGAAAACTATTTGCGACAACAATGCTTCTTCTACAATGTGTGAATGTGGATGTCTAACAGTTAGTTAAACCGAAGACACCTTAACTGGATTTAAATGTTCAATTATCCTCCATAATTTAATTTAAACATTTAACGTTTTTGCTGCTTATAATTTACGTATACAGAAGATAACGAATGTTCACGAAACTTAAATGTGATTAGTGGAATATGAACCAATGGATGAGTGTCGTGTAATGAGACGACTAACTGTTTTATATTATAGAATTGCCTCATTGTCGAGATATTCTCTCCAACAACAGTAAAAGCAAGTAAAAGAGAGAAGTAAAATGGCGAATGTGGAAGTTCGAAACTTATCACCTATCCTTCAAATGCTAAGGAATTTTCTGTTGGGGGTATGTTTTACTAAAAAATAACAATTTACACTAACTACAGTTTTCCAAATTTATTTTATTTAAATTCGTTTAGAGAGAAATGACACAGCCTCTACGATTCCAAGACTTTCTATCTGATCGCACTCAACCGCCACCTAATCTACCCGATGGGCCTTCTCATAAATTATCTGCTAACTATTATTATAATCGCAACGCAAGGCAAGAAGTGAAATATCCCACCGTGATAGCTGTTGCTAGCTCTCAGAAAAAACTTTCGACATCATCCTGGTAAATTTTTATTTTCGCAAGGATATAGTTTTATCTTTTGAACTTACATTGGGTGCAAATAAACTATTTCATCTATTTTCTGCATAAGCAGTGATGTGACATTAGCCAAGAAACCACCAACTCCAGGAATTACTTACCAATGGAATTAGTTTTAGCAACATTTTCCAAATATAGTGCGTATTTTATAATAATTAATGCAAAATCCAATGTTCAATTCAATCCACCCCCCTCCCATCCAACCCTTTCCCTCCCTTCAATTCTGCCTTCCTCTCCCTCTCTCTCTTTCCTCCCATTCTCCCTCCGTGTAGCGATATCTTTCTATTGGATATTTAAATGATAGAAAATTACCTTTAAACATCTTCTCATTATATATGTGTGTGTGTGTGTATTATAGTTATATTATTGTTCATAGTTACGAGAATTACTGATTTAATGCAGTGCCTCTAATTTGAATTCTGTATTAAATATTTCATGTTGTTAAAATTTTCCTGAAAATTGAACTACATGGATGTAAAAAGACTTGTTTTAACATTATTCAAATGAAAATAAATTTGCATTACAGTAAAGTCCGGATTACACGAGGTTCCGCATTATCCAATGCGAATTAGAAAAATGCAACAAAGCGTTATTTTGAAAATTTGCAATTGATAAGTATCATATATTGACATCACTGTAAATGAAGGCAATTATTTTGAAAACAATAATGATCTGATTCACTAAAATGATCAGCATTTAATATTTCCTTTGCTTTTCTATGCGTAACAGCTGAAACCTTGGTGTTCAAATGCAAGGAAATAGTCATAAATTATTTATATAAATGAGACATTTTAAAAATGTATTTCATGAATTCGTTAAGAGTAACTCAAGTGTTGTTGTCGTTGTCGGTTTTTCTAACAGACCGAGCATGTGGCGTTTAATGCTATTTCTTCAGTTGTAAAGATTATAGTAGCAATGAGTATTAGCGCATTGTTTAGAAGCGCGTAATAACTGTAGTTATTAGCGTAATTTGAAAGGAATGAAATTAAAGTGAAATTTAAATTATTATATCATTGATTATGAACACATTAGTATTTATTAACACTAAGTTTTCATCGGGATTACGTTTTTTACTTTCTCCATATGTAGTATGGGAAAGTATCTGGTTCACGAAAAAAATCGACTTCGAAATTTCAACGGAAATACACGTTTTGAGGTCCCTAAAACACGTTTAGATTATTTTCAAAATGATGCAAGAGCACAAAGAACCGATTAGTTTTTGGACAATACCGGTTAACCGGAATTCGAGGTTTATTCGAAACCCGATTCGGTTTTTGCAATATTTCTCCATTAAAACATCATTATGGTATATACCAGGGGTGCGGAACCTGCGGCCTTTTGTGGTACCCAGTGCGGCCTTATGCAGTGTTGCCGTGCGATCCGGGTGGACGATCCAGCAGGGCGCCACCTACCCTTTGAGGTAGTTGAATCAGTAGTCGACTAAGGTCTGCTTTTTCTGTTACTCTGAAGGAAATGGGGAAATCCGAAACCCTAACACGGGTCAACATCCCAGGAAAAATTTCCTCTTTTATGGCCCAGGGTTGCTGGAATACAAACAATAGCGGCAAAAGATCAATTCATCATAGGAGTAGCGAAGAGGCGGGCACTTAGTGCAGCCACTGCTAATCCGGTACGAAATGAGACGACCCTTCTGGGGTGGCAATCCTTGAACTAGGTGCTGTTGACCTTCTCCACGAATCCTTTCTCTGGAAGAATACTAAATTCTTACCCCTTTTCTTTTATTTATCGAGTTTGGGAAAACCTAATCTCTCGGTATAGCTTTGCCAGAAACTGGTTCTATTTATTTCTTTAAAATTGTTCTCCATCGTGCAAATACATATTCGCTCTTAAATATCCCTGGGTTCTTGTTAGGGAAGGATCGCTGCCGCTCACTTCATTTTAAAAAGAAAAGGAGTTAAAGTTGAACATCTTGTATACTTCGTTCTTCAACTAAGAGATCACCAGAAAAATTGTCAGATCACTTCTAAGTGCCACGGGCTCGACCCCAAAAATTCCCAAAAATGCCTACTTTCCCATATGAATAACACTGGGGGCACATTGAAAATCATTTTAGGGGACTTTCCGTTATCGCATTGAAATAAATTTTGGTGTAACGTTAGTAGAGCACCAAATCTATCGGTTGACGATATCACTTTTTCATTATTTCCCATAAGAAAGCATGTCCAGCCAAATCTACTTAGCCGATTTATATGAGATTTTCAGGAATTTTAGTCCTATATGATATACCACCAGAAAAATTGTCATCTTTCTCCTAAATGCAACGGGTTCGACTCCAGAAATTCCTAAATATGCCAATTTTCCCATAAGAATAACATTACGGATGAGAACCATTTTAAAAGAAAATATCAAAGGATATTTATTGTGGAATATAACTTTAGATTTGAAATCACCCAAAGTTTGCTTAATTCGATATTTAATCAAAAAACCACTTTTTTATTTAAACGTTCGATTTACTACCAATAGCATTGTCGTACTCGGGATCCTCATTGTTACCTCGCCTAGATTGCCTCATAGCATACTGATTGCAAGATCAGATACGGTGCCTTTCATATACTACGGTGAATCAAAAAGTTCTCAGAAAGATTAAGTAATAAATGTCACAAATACAAGCTTATTTTTTGAAATAATTATTATATGTGATGATCAATCTTAAGTAAATCAATGTGTATTAATATTTGGTGAGCTTCAAGAAGAGATATCTACATTGTGACAAAGATAGTGGGTACTATGTGCTCTAAAGCGTGATTTAAGAAGTTGCATATGGGTATTCTATTTGCGAGGACCGTATCCATTGAATTTCATTCGTGGAAACGTATATAAGCACCGACAACAAACCTTACAAATGTACTAGATGAAGTGCCTGTATGTATGTGACCCACAATGCAGAGTGCGGCCTGATGAGATTTCCCAAGGATGAATTTTGGCCTTCCGATTGAAAAAGGTTACCCACCCCTGGTATATACAATTCTATACAATGGTTATAGAGAATGTAATTTCCTAAAACTTTCATTTGAAACAATTTTCCATAGCAGTTATTGTTTAGGAATTATAAATAATCGGTTTTTTCGGTTTCCGTAAAATATCTCCCTAAAAACGTCGTTATTGGTAATCTTCGTGAGGACCAAAGTTGCAGAGAATAATATTTCTTCCAAGTTTTGTTTGAAACAAATTTTCGTAGAACCATCCATTTCGGAGATATTCAACTTTTTTCGTAATTTTCAGTATACAGCGCCACCACCATGTAGCGGTGAATTCTGTAAACATATTCAAAATATAATTTATGGCAATGAGGATGACTGTATTCTTTTACGATATGAAATAATAATTTTGCCTTATATGTAATGCTATTCATAATAATTTAAATATCAATACCCCAAATATGGAGAAAGTCATGTGTTGGCCACATTAGATTTTTTACTTTCTCCATACGTAGTAATAGTACGTAGTAATAGCAAAGTATTGTGATCACGAAAAAAATCGACTTCGAGATTTCAACAGAAATACACGTTTTGAGGTCCCTAGAACACGTTTAGATTATTTTCGGAATGATGTCCGTGTGTGCGTGTGTGTATGTGATTGTGGGCGCTCTAACTTAAAAGGTACTTGTCATATCGTTACCAAACTTCATATATAACACTTTAACATGAGCACAAAGAACTTATTAGTTTTTGAACAATAACCATTAACCGGAAGTCGAGATTTATTCGAAACCCGATTTGGTTTTTGCGGTATTTCTCCGTTAAAACATCATTATTGCATATACAATTCCATACAAATATTATAATGTAATTTCCTACAACTGTTATTTGAAACATTTTTCCATAACAGTTATTGTTTAGGAATTATTTATAAATAATCGGTTTCCATCAAATATCTTTAAAACGTCGTTGTTGGTAATCTTCGTGAGGATCAGAGTTGTAGAGAATAATATTTCTTAAAGGTTTTTTTTTTTAAACAAATTTTCGTAGAACAATCCATTTAAGAGATATTCAACTTTTTCGTAATTTCCAGTATACGGCGCCACGACCATGTAGCGGTGAATTCTGTAAGCATATTCAAAATATACGTAATTTACGGTAGTAAGGACGACTGTATTCTTTTAAGATACGAAATGATAATTTTGTCTCATAATGCTATTCATAATAATTTAAATATCTATACCCCAAATATGGAGAAGGTCATGTGTTGGCCATATCAGATTTTTTCATTAAAACAATACTTTCTCTATATATGTTCTACGTATATGGAGAAAGTAAAAATAGGTAAATACTATCTAATGGTGCATTATACTCGATTATATTACTTTAGGTTTACTTGTCATAATGAAAGCAACACCAGACGAAAGAAAAATCTGATTTGGCCAACACATGACTTTCTCCATATTTGGGGTATAGATATTTAAATTCTTTTTATGAATAGCATTATGAGGCAAAATTATTATTTCGTATCGTAAAAGAATACAGTCCTTATTGCCGTAAATTATATTTTGAATATGTTTACAGAATTAACCGCTACACGGTGGTGGCGCTGTATACTGAAAATTACGAAAAAAGTTGAATATCTCCGAAATGGATGGTTCTACGAAAATTTGTTTCAAACAAAACTTGGAAGAAATAATATTCTCTACAACTTTAATCCTCACGAAGATTACCATTAACGACGTTTTTAAGGAGATATTTGAGGAGAACCGAAAAACCGGTTATTTATAAATAATTCCTAATCAATAACTGCTACGGAAAATTGTTTCAAATGAAAGTTGTAGGAAATTACATTCTCTATAACTTGTGTATAGAATTGTATATCCAATAATGATGTTTTAATGGAGAAATATCGCAAAAACCAAATCGGGTTTCGAATAAACCTCGACTTCCGGTTAACCGTTATTGTCCAAAAACTAATCAGTTCTTTGTGCTCATGCTAAAGTGTTATATATGAAATTTGGTAACGATATGGCAAGTACATTTTGAATTAGAGCGCTCACAATCACACACAGACATCATTCCGAAAGTAGTCCAAACGTGTTCTAGGGACCTAAAACGTGTATTTCCATTGAAATCTCGAAGTCGATTTTTTTCGTGAACCCAATATTTTCCCATTACTACGTATGGAGAAAGTAAAAATATGGGCATATATAACGGAGAAGCAAAAATATATTAAAACAAAACAATAAATAATATGAAAGAAAGAAAAATGTGAAAAATGGATGTTTACTATTTTCGGAATGATGTCTGTGTATGTGTTTGTGGGCGCTCTAACTCGAAAGATACTTGTAATATCGTTACCAAACTTCATATATAACACTTTTGCATGAGCACAGAGAAATGATTAGTTTTTGGACAATAACCATTAACTGGAAGTCGAGGTTTATTCAAAACCCGATTCGGTTTTTGCAATATTTCTCCATTAAAACATCATTACTGTATATACAATTCTATGCGAATGTTATAGTGAATGTAATTTCCTACAACTTTCATTTGAAAGAATTTTTCATAGCAGTTATTGTTTAGGAATTATTTATAAAAAATCTGATGTGGCCAACACATGACTTTCTCCGTATCTGGGGTATAGATATTTAAATTATTATGAATAGCATTATGAGGCAAAATTATCATTTCATATTGTAAAAGAATACAGTCGTCTTCATTGCCATAAATTACGTATATTTTGAATGTTTACTGCTACATGGTGGTGTCGCTGTATACTGGAAATTACGAAAACGTTGAATATCTCGTAAATGGATGGTTCTACAAAACTTTGTTTCAAACAAAACCTGGAAGAAATATTATTCCTTACAACTTTGGTCCTTACGAAGATTACCAATAATGACGTTTTTAAGGCGATACTTGATGGAAACCGAAAAAACTGATGATTTATAAATAATTCCTAAACGATAACTCCTATGGAAAATGTACCAATGAAATCAGGACTAGAATAACAAAAGTAAAAGCCGCTTTCAGAAGAAACTCCTACTAACGGGGAATATAAAGCAGGAAATCCACGAGAGGTTGATAAAATGCTATGTATGGAGTATAGCTTTGTACGGAGCAGAAACATAGACACTAAGGAAAAATGATATTAAATACTTGGAAAGCTTCGAAATGTGGACACGGAGAAGAATGCTAAAGATAAAATGGACAGATAGGGTGAAAAATGAGGAAGTACTACGAAGAATAGGAGAGAAGCGAACGATTATACAGACTATCAGAAAGAGGAAGGCGAACTGGATTGAGCATTACCTGAGGAGAGAGTGCATGATTAAAGAAGTGCTAGAAGGAAAACTGGATGAAAAAAGAGAAAGGGGTAGGAAAAGTTTTCAGCTAGTAGACAACTTGAAAGGGAAAGAGAGCTATCAAGACATGAAGAAAAATGCGCAAAATAAGAGTACCGTGTATACTCGTGTATAGTACGAGTTTTTACAACCAAATTTTTATTGCAAAAATTGGGGATCGTACTATACACGAGTAATGCATTTGAGGATTTAAAATTCATGTATCTTCACGGTCATTTTCGGTGAAGTTATTCCACCCGCACACATTCTAATGGTGGGCTAACCTTAAAGTGAGGTCCTTTATACACGAGTATATACGGTAATTCTGGACACTGGTTGCATTCTCCTTCTTGAACATTATGGCCAGGGCTATAACTAGGTTTCTAAGTGTCAGGGCACAGTCTAGAGAGAAGTGTCCTCCTCCACACACACCGCGTAGCAACTGTAGCTTCACAACTTTGCTTGCAGTGGATAACAGGCCTAATAAGTGACTGGCAGACGTTCAAGACAAACTATTTTCCAGAAAGAAAGAAAAATAATAGTTACAACTGTTACTTATTTTTCTAATAAAACAATTTAGAATAAAAGCAATAGTATTGACATGCAAAATCCAAAACTAAGAAATGGAAACTTCATTTGCTGATGCAACATGAAAAAAACTTATTTATTGAGGTTCATTTAGAATTGTAAACTAAAAATCAACATATATATTAATTAAGGGAAAACCTGTCAGTCACAACCCGAAGCTAACAATAAGCTTCTCCTCCACTTTCACTCAGCCACACTTGAGTGGAAGTGGTGGGGAAGGAGATGCAAGGAGGACATGCGGGTAGTTTGAATGGGCTTTGAGCCTCAATGTGCGGCAGCGAAGTAAATAATTCTTATATAAGTATTGGCCAAAGCAGTTCAATTTGAATACTGAAAACGTACCAATTTCGTAAGTAAAATTTTCCCTTCCAATTCAGCCATGCTTGAGGGAAAGTGGAAGGGAAGGATATGAGTGGGGCGTGAGGGGGCCACGGGGGTTGCTGGAATAGGGCTTACAGCCTCAGTCTGGGGAGGCAACAACGTAATAAAAAATTATTATTTAAGTAATAGGGGCTCTACCCCTGGCCGCTCCACGGCTCACCCCATGAGATTTTAGCCGCACCGCCAAATAGTTCAACTCTAGCATATTACAAAGGACATTAATGCTACACAGTAATTGATCATTAACTTTTTTATTTATAATTTTCTTTGTTTCTTTTTTTTAAATATAGGCATGTCCTTTCTTTTTAATATAACAATCAACGCAACTGTTTATTTAGATTATCTACGAAAAGAAGATAACCATATAACCATGTAACTTTCAATATGCTTAAAAAATAATGTACGTCCCTATTCTCATCTAATTTCAAATTTATGTGCGAGCCTATTTGCGATACCGTCGAACCTCCATAGTCCATTCCGTAATCTGACAACTCCCCTAATCCGGCATAGTCTCTGAGTTTGCCTTGTTTCCCATGAGCCTCAATGTTAAGAACCAACGATCGTCAAGTTCAATGCATTATTTATTAACCCCTCAATGGATTAAAGGATTTGAATGCGATTTATTTTATTACCAACTTTTATATTAACTTTGCTAGTTATACATATGTTTTATATATATTCAACCCTTCAGATATCAGAAAAAAATCTTCCTCGAACAGGATGAACATAACTTCACCTCCCATGAGTGGTTGCCTATCATGCAACCACCTTTGATAATGGAAAGCGCATATCTTTCTGAATGCCGCACTTAAAAATTTCTTTTGCAATTCGCACTTATTTTTCACTACCTTTATTTTGATGAGCAGCTTTAACCGTGGCGTTTTTCAATTGTTTATGGCAGGCCTGTGCAACCCGCGGGCCCATGTGGCCCATTCTGAGTTTTTTTGCAGCCCACAAACTTCTTATGATTTTCCCAAAATTCCCTAACTTGAGAAATCATGCTGCAAAAATGGTTAGTTCTTTTGGGAGTACATATGCACTGGTGGTGTAGTGGTTAGCGTGTCGGCTTTCCGTTACCAAGTTCCGGGGTTCAAACCCCGCGAATGGAGGTTTTCAAAAAAAAAAGCTATCATCGGTGCCTGACAGTAGGCAGCAGTACTGTCAGTATGGTATAGAGCCGAAAACAAATTATGTTGGCTGGGTCTATATCCAATAGAGCTGTAGGCGTGATCGGGACGATTTGAACAGCTACAGTACTGCGATGTGGAAAGCAAGAGGGAAACTACCACATTAAGATTCCCTAGTAATGATTATATGGTTGGACAATATGAGTTCTCTCGGGGTAAAATATTCCGGAGGTAAAATAGTCCCCCAATCGGATCTCCGGGCGGGGACTGCCTTGAGGAAAGCATTTGTCGAAGGTAACTTACGCTTAGGTACTTGGAATGTAAAAACCATGAGGAAGGCAGGAAAGCTAGAGAACCTGAAAGAAGAAATGAGAAGAAATAGGATTGATATCGTAGGGCTGAGCGAAGCTAGATGGGAAGGAGAAGGACAGTTCGACACGGAAGAATTCACGGTGGTTTACTCAGGAGGAAATAGTGGGGCAAGGGGAGTAGCTCTGGTACTTAGGAAAGATATGATGAAGAGCGTGACAAAAATAACAGCAACGAACGATAGGTTGATGGCAATAAAGCTAAAAGCAGTCCCAGTGGACATGTTGATAATCCAGGTGTATATGCCAACGTCCACTCATGAAGAAGAAGAAATTGAGGAGATGTATGAACAAATTAACGAGATTTACGAAGAAGACAGAAGAGGAAAGGTAAACTGCATAATAATGGGAGATTGGAACAGCATAGTTGGTGAAGGACAAGAAGAAAATGTTGTCGGTCAATGCGGACTTGGGAAAAGAAACCGAGGAGGAGAAAAACTGGTAGAATTCTGTGTTAATAACAACTTAGCAGTGACTAATACATGGTTCAGAAACCATAAACGAAGGCTGTACACATGGAAAAGCCCAGGAGATAGAATGAGATGCCAAATAGATTACATCCTAGTAAAACAAAGATTCAGGAACAGCATAAAAATGCTAAGACATTACCAGGAGCAGACATTGATTCAGATCACATCCTTCTAATAGTCGATGTAACTACAAAGCTGAAACAAATAAGGAAAACGAGAAGAGATAGACAAACTTGGGACCTAGAAAGACTGAAAGAAAGGAAAGATAAGTTGGAAGATCGCCTTAGAAATTTGGAAAACAAACCGAAGACCGTGGATACAGAATGGGAGGAAGTGAAAGCCAGCATCAAAGATACCTTGAATAAAGAGATTGGGAAACAAGAGAAGAAAATCAGAAAACGATGGATCACTAAGGAAATGCTGGAGAAAATGGATGAGAGAAGGAAATGGAAAAATGTTAACAGTGAAGAAGGTAGAGCCAACTATAGACGCATAAACAATGAGATGAGAATGGTAACAGATAAAGCTAGGGAAAATTGGATAAAAGAAAAATGTGAGGAAATACAACAGATTGAGAAGTTAGGACAATACGATATGATGTACGCTAGGGCACTGGAGTTAGAAGATAAGAAGTCTAATGGGATTCGTGGTAAAGGAATTATTAATACAGATGGGAAAATAGTCGCAGAAGCAAAGGATGTAGCACAGGTATGGGAAGAATACATTAAGGAACTATACAAAAAGCAGGCAGGATCGGTACAAATGCAACTGGAAGAAGAGAATTGCATTGAAAAAGACAACTTGGGACCAAGTATTATGAAATGCGAAATAGAAAAGGCGATACAGGAACTAAAGAAAGGAAAAGCTACAGGCAGCGATGGAATACCGGTAGAGGTACTTAAAGTCATGGGATCGGAAGTACTAAAAGTGATTACGAAACTAATGAACAAGATTTACGACTGGGGAGAGTGGCCTCAGGATTCCTTAGATGTAACAATGATCCCTCTAAAGGAGAAGCCAAAGGCAATGCAGTGTAAGGACTACAGAACGATATCCCTATTGTCACACACATCAAAGATCATCACAAGGATTCTTAATAAAAGGCTAGAGAAAAAGTCCAACGAAATGCTAGGGGAAGATCAATTCGGCTGAGATAAGGGCGAGGAACCAGAGATGCTATCGGTGTAGTGAGAATCATATCAGAAAGGGCAATAGAGTACAGCCAAGATTGCTGCATATGTTTCATCAACTGGCAGAAGGCCTTTGATAGAGTAAATTTGGTACTGTTGATGAGGATATTAAAGGATATAGGTGTAGACTGGAAAGAGAGGAGATTGATCAGGAATCTATATGGGAATCAAGTTGTTAAGGTCAGGTTGGAGGATGCAGACACCAGAGGAGTAAATATCGGTAGAGGAGTAAGACAAGGCTGTTGTCTATCGCCGATCCTATTCAATATATATGGAGAGAGGCTAATGCGAGAAGCGTTAGAAGGCATGGGAGATTTCAAAATCGGAGGAGGGATTATAAGAACAGTGAAATACGCAGATTATCAAGTACTTCTAGTAAGAAAGGAAAAGGAACTCCAGAAAACGATAAATAGACTAGTGATAACAGGTAGAAAATATGGTATGGAAATAAATACAGAAAAATCCAAGGTCATGCGAATATCAAATAAAGAAGAAGAAAATTTGAACATAATTATTGGAAGAAAGCCATTAGAACAAGTTTCACACTATATATACCTTGGAAGCATCATAACGACAGGAGCAAAATGTACCGATGAAATCAGGACTAGAATAACAAAAGTAAAAGCCACTTTCAGAAGAAATTCCTACTAACGGGGAATATAAAGCAGGAAATCCACGAGAGGTTGATAAAATGCTATGTATGGAGTATAGCTTTGTACGGAGCAGAAACATGGACGCTAAGGAAAAATGATATTAAATACTTGGAAAGCTTCGAAATGTGGACACGGAGAAGAATGCTAAAGATAAAATGGACAGATAGGGTGAAAAATGAGGAAGTACTACGAAGATTAGGAGAGAAGCGAACGATTATACAGACTATCAGAAAGAGGAAGGCGAACTGGATTGGGCATTACCTGAGGAGAGAGTGCATGATTAAAGAAGTGCTAGAAGGAAAACTGGATGGAGAAAGAGGTAGGAAAAGGTTTCAGCTGGTAGATGACTTGAAAGGGAAAGAGAGCTATCAAGACATGAAGAAAACTGCGGAAAATACGAGTATAAGGAGAACCAAGTTTAACCTAGAATAATCACGGACCTGTCAACGGACAGACTACCTATGATGATGATGATGTACTTTGCTTTGCGAGTCCATTTTTTCTAAACTGAAGTTCGCGAAGAATAAATCTCGTGGCTCCTTGGAAGATATTAAATTAGAAAATCATTTGAGAATTTCTGCCACAAAAATTGTAGTAAACTTTGATAAATTAAGTCAGTGCAAAGAAAAACAAGTTTCCTATTGAATAAATTTAGTTGTTATGGAAAATCAAGTGTTTTAATTTTTTCTCTTGCGGCCCACCCAAAATATTTGTTCTTAAAATTGGCCCACTGATTTGGGTGTTCAGGCCTGGTTTATGGTATCAGTATGTAAATAAAATGAGGAAACTGAGATTACGCTGAAACTGTCAAAATCATACTTCGGGCACCAATATCTTGTCAAACGCTGATTTTCTGTTATCTTCGACAATATCCATTTTATACGAGCTTCCAAAATTTTGAAAACACATGACGATACATACCAATTTACCATAAAATAAAACACACCGCGTATCTTTACTTTTTTGTTTATTACCCTATTATTGTAACTTATGTTTAAATAATAGTTTGTGCATTTAATTTAATATTTACTATATTATATGTATTATCATAAAGAGATGGGCTAAGCTTAACTTTGGGATTAGATATCTCCCGTAATCCGGCAAATTCCCTAATCCGGCTTCGGTCAGGTCCCAAGGTTGCTGGATTATTGAGGTAACTGTAATAAGCTTTATAGATGTATGATATAATGGTTTTAATTACAAAATGGTGAAATTCCAGTATGCACACGATCAAAGAATATTCAATTGCTTTGATCAATAGTTTTAAATGCTTCCCACATGCCGTTTCGTAAATAATTATCAGTAACTATATACGTTGCTATGTATAAATATTGACGTTCTTATGTTAATTTTGATGCTTAAACAAAAGTTCATTGCGAATAACGCTATTCTTTTGTCTGTTTGAAGGCTTAATTGACGATAATTGAATCGGAGGCAACAATGAGAGTCAGCTTGGCAACGTCAAGAAAGAGTATGAAAAATTCACAAAATATCTGAAAAGGATGCTTATTTCTGAAAATTTCGATCATGTAGCATGTACACATCACACAAATAACTTAGAATAGAGTTTTATCCATCGAATAAAGTAAGAACGAAGAAAATCGGTCTATATTTAGATATTTTGATGAATGAAGGAAGAATTCCTCGCATTCTGAAAAATCGACAGCGTAGCATCATGCATAGTGCACTTCTTATATAGAGATATAAGTATTGGTCAAAGGAGTTGAATTTGAATATTGAAACTACCTATTTCGTAAGTAAAATCATGATATTATATATTATTTTTGTTTATTAACGGAAATTGTCCCATGAATTTGGTTTACATTTACCAATTCAAAGTGTCTGTTGTGTCATTATGATAATGGATTAGTTATAAATGATAACTTCTTTGCTTGCGCATTTATTCCTCCACCAATCAGTCCTTTTTAGCTATCATTGGTGCCCTTGAAGTAACCTGGCATTTCGTAGCCCAGCTACTGGGCCTGCGGCTTAAACGTGCCAAGTATCAAGGTATAACAGGTGCACACCCAGGATTTTCTCTAGGAGAGGGGGCTTAATTCTAAAAAAAGTATTCCACCAAACATTTGGACAATTCGGGGTTCCTTCAACTACAAGCAGGAGCAAAGGCTCCTCCTGAATTCCTACATATCTGGTTAATACAACTCTTAGAGTTTAAGGTTCTTGAGTCAGAAAATTTAGCATTTGGGGGAGGGGGACTAAGCCCATCAGCCCCCTCCTGAGGTATACACTCTGTACTTTTACGTTGAGTTGGTTGGAAGAAGGGTTTCAAAAATATCATTTGGTTAGGCTGGAAGAATAGTATTAAAAAACGTTTGGGTTGGTTGGATGGCCTGCTTAACATAATACTCTTACAGAGCTCCTATTTCAGAGCTGTATGGGCAGCTAGTTATTTATAAACTTAGTAATATAATTATATTGCAAAGCAATTTATTCAATAGTTAATTCAAAAAGTATATTCATACTCTTACATGTGATAGGTTTCTAATCTAATAACTATTGGCTTATGATATGAACATACTACATTATTTTTTAAAAAATGGCCCTCCAGATGCCCTCACATTTCTTTAAAAAAATGACCCACTCCCTGGTGCACACTGATTTTTCAAAAAACTTTCACACAAATACTGAAATTTCTTAGTTTTATATCTAATAACATATGCTCAGAATCTTAATTTGAAAATTTTGAGGGATTCCCCCTGAAGCCCCTCAATTTTTTCCAAAAAATTTCTTGGCAGCATAATAAATGACATAATAGATCACTTATGCCCTACAAATTTCAGTCTTATATCTCTATTTACTTGCTATTTGAATTTCATTTATTGCACAGATGGACAGATAGACCGAGAGAAAACATTCGCACGTTTATGAAATAAAACATGCTAAAAAATTGCTGAATTAAACACACATAATAAGTACAGTAGAACACGCAAATTTGCGGGGGTTATGTTCCCAAAAACACCGCAAATTTGGAATCCGCAAAAATAGAAACAAAGGCCTTATGAGAAAATGGGGGTTAGGTTCGTGGCTCTCCATTATTTTGACAACAATAAATGATGAAAAGGTAGGCTAAAAGTGGTTTTGAACCAAAACAATGTTGCATTTAAATCTGCTGTAGCCATACAGTTTACCGCATATTGCCTGCCCACTGATGCCGCACTCTGGCCACTAGCATGTTTATTTTGCAACTCAATTTTCTCACTTAAGCTTCACTTTTATCCATAATATCACAAATATCCCTCTCAATCTTCTGAGAATATTTCTTCATGTATGTTTTACATATGAAACATTCACTGCAATGGAGAGGATTTTATTGCTCCAGTTGCCTAGAAATATCCTATACAGTTAGAGGAAAGTGGTCCTACCGGTTAGAATTCACAAGGGGATGCAAAAAAGGCATTAGAGGTCACACCGCTTTCCCTACCACAAGGGCAGGTATAGGCATCCCCGAATTACACATGCAGGGTTTTCATACGAAACTTATTTTGTCTCAGCAAAAAGAAGAAAACACCATCTATGGGCTCTAACCTGTACTAGGACACAGCTAGATACCGGAGATGCTTCATGACAGAATATTTCGGCATACCCATAGTGGATGGCTCGAAAAACGGCGTGACGGATATATACGGCATACAGATTACGACAGGCCATGACGAATATATACGGCATACCCCCTCAGCTGGTTAAAGTCAACGTCTTCTTTTTGCTTCTGCTTTCGGTATTATCACTTGCTTTCCTCTTGGTAGACATTTTCAGAAAACGGGATCACAGCGTGATAAAAAAACCTCGCGGATAGGGAAATTCATTTGTTTAGTGCTTTTTCTCTTCACTTCAAAGATAACAGCAGTAGTCCAAAACCACAAAACTGTGAAGCATGGGAATTTGGAAGCCACGAATTTGAGGGTTTTACTGTATAGATGTTCTTCTATTAAAATATGTAAAGGTTATTACCATCTAAGAAAAATCACTGCAACAAAAATAATTATTATGCACATGAAACCATGGATACTCAGGACCTCATACAGGAGTTGGTAAAACGGTATACATTTCAATAACCGTGGACACTCAAAACCACGGTTTTGCCAACCTCAGTTGGCATGGGACTACTGGATTGTAGCAATGACTCTCATTATATTTTGTGAATGTGATCAATTCCTCCATGTGACATGCTCAACAACTGGCTCACCAAGCTTCAACAGACGAGGCTAGTTGCAGTACATCAAAACCAAATTCAAATGAGTCAAAGACTTCCCAATTGCCTACTGTGCAAATAATCAAAGATGAATCACCACTCAACTTACCCTGGACTAGATTGAAAATAATTTTATACCAGAGGCTACAGCACAATGCACAACAGTAGAGGCTGAATCATAAACGCAAAATCTTATTAATATGCCAATCTAATCAAGATTACTCTGAGCATAAGCCATTTTCCTGGTGGTAATTTTATCAGAAATACTGTGCGCACTCTTTCTAAAACAATATTTAACACCTTCATCATTTACATTAAGTAGATAGTAATGTTCAAACAAGTAAGGAAAGAGCTGCTGAAGCAGAGAGTAAATGGCAGTTTTTTCAAAAAGTTTTAATCTGACAGAGAGACAAACCGAGAAAATGTGCACGACTAGAGACAATACTGAATTGGCAAAAAACAGTCTCTATAGCTGCTTTTCTTTATGAGGAGCTAGTAAGTCATACAGAAAAATTCAACTAAACAAAAACCTACAACACTCCCAGGACCAGGTGCACAACCAGAGGGGGCTGACGGGCTTAGCCTCTCCTCCCTCAAATGCTAAATTTTCTAACTTAATAACTAACCTTTAACTCATTTTTATTAGCCAGATATGTAGGTACTCAGGAGGTTTGCTGTTTCGATTTTGTATTTCTCTCTCCAAATACTTTATATTCATTATACAGATAATCTCTTAAACTACGCACTGTTTACTTCATTTTGCATCTTAAAATAGATGGATTTTCTAATATATCATCAAAACGATCCAATGTTCCAAGACTCTCATTTATTAGAACAGTCTCTGCTCCAGCCTGTAGTTGAGGGAACCCCAAATTGTTCAAATGTTTGGTTGAATATTTTTTGTTAGAATTGAGCCCCTCCAAGAGTAAATCCTGGGTGCATGCCTGCTCAGGACTCTGATATATCATACACATCCTCTTTCCTTTAACCCAGAGATGGTGAACCTCCAGCCCATGGGCTGCATGTGGCCCCCTAAAGCGTTTTGTGTGTCCTGCAAAGCAGTGATGAAAAAGAGATCCTTAATATTTAACACATAAATTCATATTTTTAAAATTTAAATAATGATAATAAAGCATTTAATACTGAAATGTTAATCCTAAATACTGTAATTTAGAATTAATTTCCACTTATATGATACCTTATAATCTCTCAGTAACTTCAATTTAAACTCTAATCAGGCCAAAGCATTAACAAATTTCAATGCAGCCGCTGAAGGATTCACCACCACTTATGCCGCCCGCCATGTGGAAAAGGTTCCCCACCCTTGCTTTAATCGAATACACTACATATCTCCTCAACTAAAGGATGTGGTGACAGATTTATGGGAGGTTACCTGGTGCTAGATGACTATGGCTGACTTCTGCCTCTCAAAAAATTGTTGCATTAAAATAATATACGAACTTGGGTGATCAATCTTATTCTGACAACTACAGAATGTCACCATTGTGAACAAAACTGAATAGCCAAACCTCCACCATTGATAGTTTTGCTCTCAGGATCTCAAAACAGGTTTTTGGTAGCAAAATCAATTTCCTCTTTGTCTGAATTTTCACTGCCTGAATCACTGTGAAATGCAATATCATCCTCTGTATTTTCAACTAGATACTGAATTTCTACTTCTTTCAATAAAGAACCACTCGTACCAGTTTCCATTGCCTTCCAGATAGTGACTGTTAAAAGGATGTCTTGACTTCTTCTCATGAAAAAAGTCTTTCGACTGAAGATTAGGAAGTGGAATGCAATGCAGGCTAGCTAACTTATTAATAAAGAGATACAAAAACCAGATGCCAACCAATGATAAACAAAGAGAAAATGAAATAACAACAAAATAATGAACACAGGCCAACACAGATTGGAAAAAATAACAAAATTTTTAAAGCATTGCTGCCCCCTACAATCATGCCAAATTTGGTCGGAATCGGTTGAGAAATGTGGGCATGCATAAAGGAACAGACAGACATACAAACTTACTAAAATATAATGGTGGAGATTTTATCACCAATAGTTGATGAGATATGCGATTTTTCCAGAAAACAGACAAAAATAATTTTAAAATCCCAAATAAATCTGGCATTTAACGGTTAAGAATGGCTGGCATAATGTATGACTGTGTTAATATCTTAGTACAGTTATGACGTTGATTAAGATGCAGAATTTATGCAGGATTTCAAGCAAATTGTATGATAGCTAGAGAAATACGACAATGATTTATCAAACTGTGCAGTGAAGGAAGTAACAAAGGAATTTTAAGATTTAGCTCTGTAAGAATGAATGGAGTCTAGCGAATAAACTGATTAAGAAATTATTGAAATGGTACAGAACGATAATAAAGACAAAGATGAAAATGATGATGATGGTGTAGTTGAATAGAGAATTTCTATTTGTAATTCTATTAAGTTATGCACTGAATTAGTAAAATGGAGACAACAGTAGAGTTTGATTTCAGAATAAGGAATGTTGAATGTGCACATGCTGTGGATAAGCTAATCACTTAAAAACCTTAAATATAAATAAATAAATAAATTTTATTTGCCATAGGAACAATATTTTTACATTGTATTGGCATCGTCATTCGTTTACACAATTTGCAATGTTAAACAGTATCCTCTTCATATTAACACCATTTTTAACAATTCACAGGTTTTAAATATTATCCTCTTTATATTCATTGACAGAGTAATACGCTTTATTTATAAAAAACATTTTTAACTCCCTATTAAAATGGTTTACATTTAAAATACCTTTCAGTTGTGAAGGGAGTTTATTATATAGCAATTTACCAGCATAATCAGGACATTTCTCTAATAATTGAAGCCTGTGATGTTTCATATATAGAAACTCTTTATTTCTAGTATTATATTTATGAACATTTCCTAATTTGATTTTTTGTACATTTTGTGTTCTTTCGTATAAAATAGTGTTATACATATACGACGAAGGGATAGTCATAATTTTTAGTTTTTTAAAATATTCCCTACATGAGACACTTAGTTTCACATTTGCAATTATTCTAATGGCTCTTTTTTGTAAGGTAAAAACTCTTCTATTATTTCCCTTTGATGAATTACCCCACACAATAATACAGTATCTGGCAATACTTTCAAACACTCCATAATAAGCAGTCAATAATATGTCCAAATCACAGTACTCTGCTAAACATCTCAGCAGAAAAATAGCCATGCTAAGTCTTTTTCACACCTTATCTACCTGATACCTCCAGTTTAATTGATTGTACACTTCTATACCTAGGAAACTGGCATTTTTCACCTCAGTTACCAATTCATCGCCCATTTTTATGTTGATGGTTCTTACACACTTTTTATTGCTAAATGACATATAAATTGTTTTTCCTATATTTATATTTAAATTATTGGTTTCAAGCCATTGTAAAACCGAATTTGCCATGATGTACATATTTATCTCTAAGTTTTCTATAGTAGGACTTGTTGCCAACACAGTAGCATCATCTGCATACAAAATTATATTTTTATCATTTACATCTGGAATGCAATCTACCATGTCATTTATGTATATTATGAATAAAAAGGTCCCAATACCGAGCCTTGAGGCACACCATATTCTATTGTTTTTAAAGATGACCTGTACACATTACCATCATTATCACAAATTTCCACAAACTGCTTTCTATTTTTTCAAAAGGATTCAAACCACTGATATGTCTTATCCCTAATTCCATATTTTTCCAATAATATATTGTGATCCACAGAATCAAATGCTTTACTTAAGTCTAAATTTATCCCAGCCACATATTTCATATCATCAAGTCCTTTACTTATTATATTAATATATTCTGAAAGAGCAGTTTGCGTAGATTTGTTTTTAGTGAAGCCATGTTAGCATTCCTCCAGTATATTATATTTAACCAAAAAATTTCTTAGTCTAATTTCCATAAGTTTTTCTATCACCTTTGATATGGCAGAGATAAAAGAGATTGGTCTATAACTCTCTATGTTTTCTTTACTCCCTTTTTTATATAATGGAAACACTTTTACAATTTTAAGTTCCTAAGGAAAATATCCTGTCACAAATGATTTGTTTATTATATCTACAAGTGGTTGATGAAAAGCATCTTCACAAAATTTCAAAATATGGTTAGAAATTCTATCATACCTGGATGATTTTTTGTTTTTTAACATTTTTATTACACTTCTCACCTCACTTTCAGTAACTGGGTTAAGGAAAAAAGTAAGATCATTATATTTATCTTGTTTTTTTACTTTTTGAGTCAGATTTACTTTTTACAACAATATTTTTGGCAACAACACTGACATAGTAGTTATTAAACTACTCCACTATTACTTGTTTGTCATTAATGATGACATTGTTGCTTACTACTTTAGCAAAATTACCCATTCTATTGTTACTCTTTGGAATTTCACTATTTATAACTCCCCAAAGAGTTTTTGATTCATCTGTCGACTCTTTCAGTATTTGTTTAACATGGCCAGATTTAGCTTTTTTAATTGATTTCCTATATTTTGACTTATGTTCACGTAATAGGTTTTTAATTACTGGATCATTTGTAACCCTGAAAAAGTAAGCTATATCTTTTAACCTTTCCTTAGCTACAAGAATCTCTTTGGTAACCCAGGGTTTGCCCTTATTTGCTTTTGATTTATCAGGAATTCTCACTTTTGGGAATACAACATCCCAATAGTAGTCCACTAATGATTTAAAAGCAGCATACTTCTCATCCACAAGATTACTATTTTTAACTTGAGAGCAATCTGCATGAGAGATGTACCTCTTAAAAATTTCCATATTTTCGATACTGTACTTCCAAGCTTCAACATAAATTGTCCTGCTTTTTTCATGCTTTATTGTACTGTATATGCTTTGAAAGGTTAATTTTAAACCTATTTCTATTTTAAGTGCATAATGGTCTGAGAAACCAGTTTCTAGGATTACAGTTTTAGAATTTCCTTTGATTAAATTAACAGCAATATTATCAATAGTTGTTTTTGAGTAAGCTTTCTCTCTGGTAGGGGAATCGACTGTTAATTGAATGTTAAAAGACAGGAGTAATTCTTTAAACTTTCTTGAAAAATAAGAATCCTCAGACACATTGATATTAAAATCACCTGCCATAACAATTTTTTTCTGTTTCTTACAAATCTTTTGCAATAGTATCCTTAGTTTTTCTAAAAATTCCTCAACAGAACAGCTGGGTGATCTGTATATTCCAATGAAAGTAATATTTCCACCCTCACCTGACCATGTAGTGATTATCGTTTCAAATTCTTTTTCAACACACAACCTACGCTTTAGTAAATCATAGAATTTGGTAACTTTATGCTGAGAGTTGGCAAAAAAGGCAACCCCACCACCTTTATACTTTGATCGACAAAAATAATCTACTAACACATAATTCCTGAAATTCAAATTCAATCTTCATTAAGAGCATGTTCAGTCATACAAATCAAATCAGGTTTTTCTGTCTCTAGTAAAACTTCGAATTCAGATTTTTTGTTTGATAAATACTGTAAATGCTCCAAAATGTATTCAAGAAATATGCAAAAATCCAGGGCTATCAACAATGTAGTGATAGCAATGAAAGTCCGGAAGCCTTGATTATGTTAAAAGCATAAAATTGTGGCCTGGGTAGAGTGTAGAGTACAGTCATTATGTTCTAACCACCAGTGGTTCAGAACAAAATGCCCCCAGTCCTACACTTTCTGGATTAGAGGCTCAATCTCTATAGTAAAATTCATTAAGTCAACTTGTCCAGGTTTATCTTGCTGGAATCCGCTCACCTTACTGATTTAGCTGTAACTTAATGGAATGGCTTCATAATAAAAACTCAATCTGTTCAACATAAACCCAATGATGACGAATCCAAAAGCCAAAATCTGGTTCTTGCATTTCTTTTCTAAATGGATTTGTACAGTCGGAATTGTTTCTGCAAAACAAACCGAGTTGTCACTAAACCAACAGAGGGTACTTTGCCTCTCGACAATGTGAATTGCAGTTATGATTAAATCGATTACAATCGCGGCGCACGTTTTCAAAAATTAGTCATTGAATGAATTCAAATTGAAACGTAAAAATAAAAAAATCCAACTTAAAAATAATTTTATCAATGCCCCTTTTCATTTTGATTACACCAATAACAAACACCTAATGAAAATGTAAAGTAACAACTATTATAACTTAAGAAACAAGTAGGTAAAACACAAAAATTGTCCAATTTTAATTTTTAAATGGATAGCTACGGTAAAATGTATAATCATACACTAATTAATTTTCAATGCATCCACCACGGAATTTTCTTTTTGAGTAAAAAGTTGAATAAATACGAATAGTCCCTGCCAAGCAGTTTCTGGAGACACTGAAAAGTACACAACCTACAGTTTAAACTGAAAACATTTAGCAAGTACGTTTTTCTTAATGAAGTAATGTATATATCTGCTTAATATGAAAACTTACATTTAAGATTAAAGTGAATTGCACCAACTCCATTTTTCCTTACAAGCATACGCGAAAGCTTCGTAAAATCCACTTGCTCATTGACAGATCTCGCGATATACTGAGAGATGGCAGTAATGAGACCTAGTAATTTTAATTAAGGTGACCAGACGCCTCTTTTCAAGAGGACTGTCCCCTTTTTGGAGACTGTCCTCTTTTCACGTATTTTGATGTTTATGACGATTTTATACAAAATATAGCATAGAATGCATTAAGTAATGAATTTAATTGGCTCCACCTTCAGGAATTTTGCAAGTTCTCGCATTCTAGCGAAATGAACTTCAAATAACCCCACACGTTACCACGGTAATCAAATACATCCATTCCAAGGTAGTTTATAAACAATGTCCCCCCAGAATATGCGACGTTGCAGATGGTGCTCCGATTACGCTGGAAAATATTGCGCTTCATCATATTTTTAGGTATTTGTCCTCTTTTCACGAGATAAAAATCTGGTCACCTTATTTTAATTGCAACTTATGATGAAGTTAAGTCGCAACTTCTAATATCCTCATTGAAGTAGAGAATTATAAAATGATTTAAACGCCATGTATTAACTCACGTAACGCGCGCCTTTTATTTTCGTTAGTTAGCTGTTTTTCATCTTAACAGACTTTAAATGTTGTCGCTTTCGTCGTTTATTTGTCACCATTCTGGGTGTAGTGGATTTTGGGGTTTCATCTAATGAAAACAAAAAGCGATTTATGTGTTTATACAAGAGTTTTTTTAGCAGATTACATGTAAAAAGACAAAAACTATTATAGACTGTGGCAACCATGGCTGAGCGGACTGATACACCTGCTACATCAACTACGGTAGTGGATAAAGAGAATGAATCAGAGGTAATTCAGAATAAGTTCGCCCTAGTTATATATGCGTAGATAGTCTTGAGAATGCAGGGGTACTATGTCAGTTATGCTGATTTAATTTAGATTGGCTATCTTCAATATCAAACTATATAAACTTGACCTCGGCAATAAAGTGCTGTTTATCTTATCTAAAGTACCTATTGCTAATTTAAAAGGCTTTCCATTTTAAGGAACTGTCTTTTCTCGAAAGGAAAGCTAGTTATGTGAGAGATTGCTTTCTTCTTTGTTGTCAAAGAAAGTTATAACTGTGATTGTTTTTATTTTTATGATTAAGAAATTCAATAATGTTTTCCTTGCCGTTTACCCATATTGCTTGTCGGATAAAATTGCTTTCCAGGCAAAGTAAGTTTGTTTCATTAACATGTCGCAAAATAAGTTCCACAAAGACTACTCAAAACGACGATCGTAATCTCCTTGAAGGCATTAGAGTGCTGGATTTAAGCCGTATTGTAATGGGTCCGTATTGTACGATGATATTAGGAGACATGGGAGCTGAGGTTATTAAAGTTGAACGACCAATCGTTGGTGATGAAACTAGACGATGGGGATTACTGGTGAGTGGCGGAGAAACTACATATTTTCTCGCAATGAATCGCAACAAAAAAAGCGTGTGTATTGATTTCAAATCACCAGAAGGACGGCAGGCATTGCTCGACTTGGCTGCGGTGAGTGATGTTCTTGTAGAGAATTACGTTCCTGGCAAGCTGGAGTCTTTGGGTTTAGGTTATCAAGAATTCAAGGAAAGGAATCCCTCCCTAGTGTACGTTTCGCTCACAGGATATGGACCAAATGGACCTCATGCATCTAGACCGGGATATGATGTCATTGCAGCTTCGGTCGGAGGACTTCTTCACATTACGGGACCAGAAACGGGAGAACCTTGCAAGGTGGGAGTTCCAATGACTGACATCGCATCGGCTCTGTATGCACATGGTGCAATTTTGGCCTCTCTATTCAAACGCGAGAGGACAGGAAGAGGAGAGCGGATCGACGTCAATTTGTTGTCCACGCAAGTTGCTTGTCTCGCTACTGCAGCATCGGCATGGCTAAATGCCGGCGAAGAAGCTAAGCGAAGGGGCTCAGCACACGACTGGATTGTACCTTACGAGGCATTAGAAGCTAAATGCGGTGGACGAGTCACCGTCGGAGCAGGAAGCAATGCTCAATTCAGTGCGTTTTGCCAGTTACTAGGTTTGCAGCAACTGGCCACCGAGGAACGATACAAGACAAACGTGTTGAGGGTTGCCAACCGCGAAGCCCTTATGTCCACTATTAAGAAGCGGTTTAAGGAAAAGACGGTCGAGGAGTGGGTGGAAGTTTTCGAGGGCGCTCCTTTCCCCTATGGCCCCGTTAATACAATTCCACAAGTATTTAAAAACCCGCAAGTTACGCACTTGAAGTTGGTAAAAGAAATGACCCATCCGACAGCGGGAAATGTTAGCGTCATTGGCCCTCCGGTGACTTTTTCGTATAGCAATAATGAAGTACGAACCCGTCCACCATTGTTGGGTGAGCATACAGAAGAAATTTTTTCGAAAGTTTTGAAATACCCAGAAGGTAAAATAGAAGACTTATACAGAATTGGAGCTATTAAGTAAGATTTTGTAACATCTATTCTAAGAAAATTTGCATGGTTGCAATACACATTTTGTTCATGCATCAATTTTCTTTATGTGAAATCTGTGTTTTGATGATTAAGTTTAAATGGTTATTTTTATCATAAGATTATGTAAACCATCCATAAAAAGTCTGTCACTATAACATGTAAGCCAATTATAAGATTGAAAATATGGGATCAATAAATGAATATTTTAAAATGTTGTTGGCATTAAGTATTTTAATCAGAAAACATCATTATAAAATCATTTTCGTGAAGTGGATTGAACAATTTTATTTTATTTATTTATTTATTTATTTATTAGCAAGAATTCAGAGACAGCACAAGGCCAATTATACTGAATATTGTAAGAATAACAAGTAACAACAATAACAAGGACGAACACACACGACCATGCCCTCCGCAGGATTCGAACCTGCGACCCAAGCAGTGAGAGCTAGACATGCTAACCACCCCTCTACCAAGGCCAGAAGGAGTTCAAGGATACCATTCTTTTCTACTATCTACTGTAAAGATAGGGAATCTTCAAGTGTATTTTTTGTATGCAGCTTACAGACAGTTATAAGTTCTCATCTGCACAGTTGGATGTGTTTTTATGTCGTTACAATTTTGCACGTTATAGCTCTTATTTGAATATAGCATCTAGGAGTAAAGTGAAGGATGATTGTACACTTGATATATTGCTACATATCTCTAAAGATTGTGCCAATAGAGATAGATATTGGTAGTGACCATGATAAAATAGGAACTATTAAAAATAATATTTTGGGTTTGAGTGGAAATGTGATGTGATGGTGCTTGCAGAACCTTCCTTTCAGTCAGACCACCATATTTATATCACAAATCTTTTCTCCAAACTTTCTAGAAAAAGGTCTCAAAGCTACAGGGAAAGCAAACACTCAACGTACAGACTATCCTAAAGAACTTATGGCAGGTAGAAAGTCATGAAAAAAATATCAGGAGAGTTGTTCATTTATAACCACGAAATGTGGAATGACAAAAATGGTCAATTGTCTTTAGTTAGTAACTCTCTTACACCCTCTTCAAAGAGCAAGAGAAAGATAGGTTTGAAGGATTGTGTTGTCCCAAAATTGCAATAGTATTGAATACATTTGGGGAGAATTAGATATAAATGATCAGATGTGAAGTTATTACCATCACCTTGCTAAAAAGTGTTGACGTGCTCTGTCTGGCCTTTGGCCTGACAAATACGACAGTAGTAAGTTATTTGCAACAAAGAAGTCACAAATCAGCCAAGTTTGCCACTTCAAAATTTCTATGTGACTCTCATCAAAGATCTCATCCATAGATTCATTAGGAGAAAGGCATGTGGATGCAAGACAAGTATTCATCACAAGCATAATTTTAGAGATTGCCACTATCCTGAGTAGATAAAAATAAAGAAGAAGAATACTTTAGTGCAGAAAGAATGTATGGCATGCAGAAGCAGAAAATTAAAAGAAAAAAGACAAGTTTTAAGTGCTCTATATATCAAATAGGATTCTATATTCACCTTTGCTTTAGAGATTACCATGTAAAGCTCCTTTATAAAATCAATAAAATTTTGTAAATACTTCATAACCTCTTCATCATAAACTTGGGAAAGTTAAAAAAAATAGAATAAAGGTATTTTTATTATTGCATTTTCCACAAGGGAACAAATTCGCTATTTTCTGGACTTTCAATTCCATCCAAAATGAGTTGAGGACAGTTATATTAATAGCTGTTTCAGGAATGTTTTGTCAAGTTGTTTGTTCTTGATATGGTTGAATATTAACTAAATATTTTTAATGTTTATAATTCTTTCAGCCAGAATTGAAATTAGCAACTAAATCCATTACAAGTTGGTGACATATTACTTAGATGTCATTATAATTGCTCAGCATATTTCTAATCTTTCAACTTCTTCAAATTATTTTGTGATTTTTACTATATTAAATAGGCCGGTGAAAGGTTTATATTAAGGCTTAAGCTGCGGAAACCAGAGTCAAAAAAGAAAGTGCAGTGGGAATCTGGAACTGTGGATAATGAGAACATGAATAAGAAGAAGTCTAAGTGTGAGTCTGTCCTTTTGTAAGATCTACTATGCTAATATTATGTGAGAATAACTTGTCTAATTTGATATACAGCATAATACAGTGATTTTCAAACTTTTTGTCTCATCTCCAAGGAATATGAAAATTCTTTAACTTATTCATTAACTCGCAAGGAAACAATTTATGCTATAAGGTTGCCATTTAAGTAATAAGAGCATTTTCTTCTGTCATTGTATATACATTTCAGTTGGTTGTACATTTTCCTTGCTACCCACTTCTTTGCCCTTACTTTGAAAAATACTGGTTTAATCCTTTTAGATAATTTCAACAACATATGATTCACTGTAGCAACACTGTCATTCTTTGTACTTAATGTGAGTAAACCTTTGCCTTAATTATCTCTATTACTTAGCGGTAGCTGATGATTCCATAGAGACAGCTTGAAAACCAAGTTTCATATTCCCAAAACTTTTGCTAACTCTGAGAGAAAGAGAGTGACGTCAAACATATCTTAAGCCTTATGTGCACTTTGTCATTTTCAACATTTTTATATTACAGGTTGCTGTATATACCACAAGCCACATGAATTTGATGTGAGCTCATCAGAAAGTGATGATGAGTGTGAGAATTGCTTTGGACATGTAGAAGTGAGAAAGAAGAGGGTGAAGAGTGAAGATGATGATAAACCATTGGATGTTCCTGAGAAAGAAAGACAAAATGAAAATAGCAAGGAACCTCAGGATTCAAAGCCCAAGGGTGAAGACTCCTCTGAACAATGAATTCAGTTGAAAATATTATTTTCTGAGATAATGGAAGTAAGAATAAAGAGTCCTACTAATGAAACATTTAGAAGAATTTTTCTTTTAAAAATTTTTAAATATATTTGGCTCTTAACAAATGTATTGTCAGTATTCAAAATTTTAAAGGAGTGTAATATAAGTATTTTCCTTGATTATTTTTTTCACCTATATTTTTTGTGGCCATAGTAATGTTAAAATACATCCATAGAATCCTTGAACATTTTGGTAGTCTGTCTTGTAAGTTATGTCTTACTAAGTTTTGTGGTTAAAATCAAGCCCTCAGTGATTGTATATTTTGCAAGTCTGCATAGCACTTGTAATTAATCTTATTGTGGCAGTTGGGTGGCATGCTTGCAGTGACTGGATTTTAAACAGTTGTGAGAAAGTCGATATTGTAAATTTCAAAGTCAATGCTGTTTCTATAATTATTTGAGAGCGGTAGTACATACTTGTATAATTTTTAGGCTTATATAATTTAAATATCTCATTTATTTCCTTTGTATAGTTTTGTAATAGTGTAGTGCAGCATGTTTGACAACATTTGAAGCTGTTTTCTTAATGATTATGTAAATTGATTTTTAATGACTAAGTGAACTAAGATTTTTATTTATAAAACTGAAGCATTTTATTTAAGGTTTCTATGTAACATTTCCACTGGGTAAAAGTTATTGCCTCGTTTTCCAATGGAACTACAGGTCGAGCACCCTTTATCCGAAATCCTCGGGAAAGACAGTATTTCGGAATTGGGAAAATTTTGGTTTTTGGATATTATGCATTAAGTTAGTGTGCATAGCGTTCTTGCATAAGTGTATCCTGTACATTATTCTATGAGCACTACACTACTCATGCTACCTTTTACCAGCTTGAATACAAATGAACAATTATTACGTTTTATTATAACACGCTATATTAAAATAAAAAATACAAACAAACAATTACCGTAGAGCCATTAATTTCTGCTTTATTAGATCTCCATAGTGAATTTTTATGGAATGACTCGCAGGATGAAAGAGTTTTAGAATAACTGCTACAGTCAGTACACAATTCACGATACACAGTACAAATATGGAGTTTCTACATGGTAGATTTTGTTTCATGATTATTTCACCCGACATTGGAATCCCTTCACTCCTCCACTGACAGATCCACTCCAACAACACATGATCAAGCTCGTCATTTTTTATCTTTGCATTGTTTTTCTATTACCCATTAACTTTTGAGATTCACTTTCACTAAAAAATTCCAATAACTGATATTTTTGTTTTATGAAATCATACACAGTGGTGATACCCATACCATAGTCCTCGCTTAATCACTTCACAGATACACCACGATCAAGTTTTTGCAGTAACTTAACTTTCTTAGTGATTGATAATGAATTGGGCTTCCCTTATGTTTTAATACTGTTACCCATAAGGGTATATGATGGTTTTTTTGACATGTTCACTATCATAAATACAATAAATAACCACAAATGTTTTACGGTTTGTTAGGAACCAACCACTATGAACCGCCATGATGAATGACGCAGTGTAGGTGGTGTCAGATGTCACTTTACATTGTAACTTAAGTTTGTCAACAAAGAATTCTTTGAGCATGTCAGACCCAGTGATGACAATTTAGCTATTTTTTCACTAGATTTAGAGACAATTTCATCTAGCAAATGTTTTTTGTGTTTAGCAATGTAGCAAAAATTTTGAAGATTTAATTGTAGTGTGATTTAATAATTTAAACATGGTTAATAAGTAAGAGTGCATTTCATTATTTATGTATTAGTTATTACAAGTATTATTTTGAAGTATTTTTTCACTTATCCAGCGGTAGCAGTATTATAGCAACATTCCTTTTGAGTATAGCACCTCTATGAGAGCAGACCATTTTTCCTACACTTTGGTGTGAGCACATCAAAAAAATTTCAGATAATTTTCGTTTTTGGATTTATGGATCAAGGGTTCTCGACCTGTATTGTGTCTTGCAGAAGGCAAAAATGTTATACCTATGTCCATTTCTTTAACCTGGATAATAAATTTCATAATATAATTATTTTTATTGGTGGTTAAAATATGTATAAGTTCCTCTCATGTAAGCCATCCCTAACTTTTAAAAGTTTTTACTTTGAAATATATATTTTTATGAAATATATTTAAATACAATAGCTTTTCATAATATGCAAAATTATGAAAATAATGATTATTCATATAGAAGCAAAATATGAGTTTTAATTAGAAGTTCCTGTAATCTGTGAATCTATACTGAGCAATTCAGTTGGCTTTGGAAAGCTCAATCATTTTCTTTGTATAGCTAATAAGGTAGTATTAAATTTCAACAATCTTTGATAAGGAAATATTAAATAAATAAAAAATTAAGGTGCTATCCTCTTGTACTTCTCAATGTTGACAAACATAGATCAGAACAAAACATCTATAGTATAATTGGCTTAGGATTCATGTTTGCAGCCACTCTCTTGATGCGATTTAAAATAATTTCCAAGTAGGTACAAGTTTGAAATTTTGCAGAAATGCATGAATCACACATTAAAAAGCAATAGGGAAAGAAAATCCCAAAAAAAGAACCGGGTTTGACTCCAGCAGATAATTTCTGTTTCCTGTAAGATAAAATACAATCTTTTACAGGCTTTCACTCTTTTACAAATTAAAATTAGTCATGTTGAGATACATTAACATAGGGTGACCATACGTCCCATTTTTAATAGGATCGTCCCGTTATTTATTTGGTTGTCCCATTGTCCCAATAAAGTTAAAACGGGACGCCAATTGTCCCGTTTTTTGCAGAAGTGCCAATTCATATACAAAGTTACACATAAAATTAACACTAGAACGTCGGACAGGACAATTTTGTCCCATTCTGATGTTACATCCCTACAGTTTCTGTGATTCCGGTTTAATTTAGTCGAGATTTCGTGACTTTTAATCATTTGAGGGTTGCATTCCACTCTACACTTTTGAGCATCCCCCCCTCAATATTAAGGATTATAAAACCATTTTACCCTAGAACAGCGGATGGGACAATTTTGTCCCAAAATGAGTTACTACTTTGTTTCACATTCTCTGTGATATTATTCTTATGCAGGTGGCTTTGTAACGTTGTAGACTTCCCCTCCCCCCCTCTCATCTTTTGCCAGTCCAACTTCTAGCCCTACCCTTTCCCCCTCCCACCTTCCACTTGCTCCTGCAGTGTGATGCAGGTTAGAACGGGTTCCTGCAGCACTGTTTGCGGGCTAATTTACTAGAGCGTTTCAGTTGAGTACGGTGCAACGCTACATTCTACAGCATGCCAAAGTATGCAGTTAGTAACGTAGAGACTACAACGTTCATCAAAATTGAACCTAGTACTGTGAATGTACGACTTTGTCGTATAGGACATTTTTGTCCCGTCTGCCGTTCTAGGGGGTATGCCATGTTCAGACGTTCTTGTGTTAAGCCTAAAAACGAATTCAGAATGTGGTAGCTTTTTCATTTATTTTATGTTGGCAGTTCAACAGAATATATTCATTTTCGTAGGTTGGTAACTCAGAACAGCAGCTAGTTTAGTTTGTTTTGTTGCTCCGAACACGTGGTGTTGGAAAAACGTCAGCGGTTATACATGTGCTGTTGGATTCAGAAAAGTAAATAAAATCCAGGAAAATGCCGAAAAGAAAATGTTTTTTTACTGAAAGGTCAAAAACTGAATTCCCTTCTTTAAAGGAAGATACACTAATGGAAAAAGTGTTGCATACCTTTTGCAAATCACTGTTTTCTATAGAACTTGGAGGTCGTTCGGGTATGCTACAGCGTAACGAAAAAATCATTTGATTGTGGTAAGCAGTAAGAGTTGCGGCCAAAAGGTAATCTCAAAAATTAAACCAAGCAAACAATGACAAAAGAGTGCAAACACATAGCAGCCGAAGGTTTGTTTGCTATCCACACAATCAAACACAACCATTCCTTTCGGTCTATGGACTGTATCTCCTCAGTGATAAAAAGACTGCACGAGCCAAAATTCTCATTTGATCGAACAAAATGTGAATCAATTGTAAATATTCTGGCGTCTTTTGCGATGCAAGAAATTTTGGAAGAATTTAAACTTGTTAGTTACGTATCAGTTATGGTGGATACTTTAACCCATAAAAGCTTAAAGTTAATACCTGTGCTAGTTCAAATTAAAGTGATTGAATTTCAAAGCTTAAAGGATGAAACCGCTGATTTGTTAACAACTCACATAATGAATGTACTGCATAAGCTATCTGAAAAAATTGCCGTTTGTGGGGATAACTGCAACACAAATTTTGGAGGAGCTGCAAGAAAAGGAACGAAAACGTTTTTGCCAAACTTACAGCTAGCAACTTAAAAATGAACATTCGTGGTATAAGATGTGCTGCCCACATTTTACACAATGCTGTACAAACAAGTGATGATATTTTGCCCATTGACATCGAGGCCTCAGTGAATAAAATATTTCAATTTTTCCATATATATACGGTACGAGTGGAAGAATTACAGAATTTTTGTGACTTTGTCGATATTGAGTATAAGCAGATTCTAGGAACTGTGAAAACTAGATGGCTATCACTACAACCAGCAATTACCAGAATTATTGAAATATTTCCTGGATTAAAATCTTACTTTATTTCACAAGAAAAATGTCTGACCATTCTGAAAAAGTTTCCATTATTTGGCTTCATTTCATGGAGAGTAAATTAAAGGTTTGCTGGGAAGCTATTAAAAAAATAGAGAGTGATAATATTTCAGGAAGTGAAGTAGCTGAAGAACTGGATAATTTAGCAAACAAAATTAAAAACCGAAGGAATGAAAATTTCTGCACCTCAAAAGTTAGATCGGTTTTATCAGATTTAGAAGATTTCTGCAGTGAAAAACAATTCACAGAAGCTGCAAGTTTCTTTTATGACACATAATGTATTTAAACAAAATAGGAAAGTGTACAACGTATCACAAATCGTGCAATGGAGTATTAGAAAAAAATTATATACCTGTATGTGAGGGAAATAGCGTTTTAAAGTTCTTATATTCTTCAAAAAGAATCCATTTTCTTCCTATTTAATAATATTGCATGCACGTGTAAGGAAATTAAACGTTTGTTTGTGAGATTGTTTATGATAGCAACAATGAAGAAGTAACCATGGAAGAAATTTCTAAGTTCAACTCGAATTAAGACATTATTATTTGATTTTCTCGATAACGGCTACTCTTACGATAAAAATGTATAGGAAAGAAAATACTCTTCTTTACAAGTTCTACAACTTGTATTTGAAAAATATTTTGATATTAGCAATACTTTACGAGATATGATGAAAATTTAATTTTTTGTCACCAGTAAAGTGGTACCCCTGATTGGAGTACGTGATTCATTTTTGCAATTTTCTTCTTATATTTGATTGTAAGACCTTAATATCAAATTTCATGAAAATCCGTTAGGTAGAAGCCGAGAATGAACATGCGGACAGACGGACGGACAAACCGACGATAATAGGCACTCACGGTGGAAGCGAAACACGCCTAAAAATGGAGTTATCACTATCGACCATTAAATGTATTTTATTGGGTGCGGCTGAAGAGTCCTCATGTTTGGGAACAAATTCAGGATACACTGAAATACATGGCTGATGTCGACATAAACATCACGGAAATAATAGACGAAGATGAGCTTTTCCATGAATACCACCATGTTATGAACATCAGTGAAAACAAAACTGCCGAATGGAACACGAATTTAACTGAAACTCTGGAATGATGGTTCGGAATTTTCAAGCTCGTGCAAAGTGAAGGAAAATCGTTAAAAAACATTTAAATGATTTTGGAATTTGCTTTAGCCATACCCGGCACCAGTGGAACTATAGAAAGTGTTTTCTATTACAATTTTTTTGTGGACAGATGAAAAGAATCGTTTCCTCGTTGAAAACAACAAAGCAATTATAGTGACAAAAACTCATTTTTGGGAACTTTCGTGCAATGACTTTTACAATTTGCTTTTAAACAATCCCAAATTACTGCAAGAAATATCTTCGATCGCAAAGTACAAAATGTCTCAGGAAGAGCATGAATCATCAACACTCTTACCTGCTTCAGAATCGACTCCTTCAATATCAACTGCAAATTAATTGCAAACAAACCTATGCAAAAGTAAATAAACCGAATTAAATATTTAAAAAGTAAATTAATTTGTTCATCCACCAATATTTTAGAATTAATAAGCTAAATTTATATTTTGCCCCACTTAGAACAATACTTTTGAGCGACTCTTTTCAATGAATTAAAATTTACGTCGGCTGTTTTTTTTTAATTTATAAAATACAATCTCCATATTGCATAACAAAATAATGATAGAAATATTACATCAATGTGTCGGAAATGAGAGAATGATTTTTTCCCCAATATTTCATATTTCATTTTACTTCTTTAGAAGAAGTCCAGAAAAACTCGCTGACCCGAAGAAATTATACCCTGACATCAGATCGAGATCCATAGGGCCTAGGTAAGGAGTATGCTGGTTAAGCGATATTGTTGGTAATCCTACATATATTCACAGTTGCTAATAATATAATATAATTGATTGTGTTCAACAAGTTCATTTAATTCTTTTTACTCCATACAACATTATCTAAATTTTCTTGTTAGTGAGTTTGTTTTTCTTGTCTACGTACATAAATGTTCAAATTCTTCTATTGATCTTAATAAACCAAACTTCACTTTTAAAATTTCACATGAAAATTTTGTCCCATTTTTTTTTGAGAATTACAGAAAATGTCCCGTTTTAGCTTTGTAAAAACATGGTCACCCTACATTAACATCAAATAATATATTGCATTCACATACATCCAAGCATACTGAAGTGGCAGCCACAAATACAAGTTATCAAGTGGGAAGGAGGTTGGCCACACCTTACCTATACGAGGAAGCGAAAAAAAATTCTCAACGAGATACAGTATATCACATTAAACTGCCCTCCACCCCCATATAGTTTTGTCTCTGATCTTAGTCACTTGCTTAGTACAGCAGTGTCATTTTATTTATTTATTGTTTTGATGACATTGTTTGAGATAAACTAAAAGTGTGAAAATATTTGTTCTAAGGATGATTCTAAAAAGAAAACGACTTTAAGTGAAACTTGATGTGATTATATGATTTGAAACTGGAGAGTGCCAACTTGGTGTTTGGAAAGCCTTGGTCTTAGCGGGACTGACAGTAAAATCAATTTTGAAAAATTAAGCCAAAATTAAAGTGGAGAAACATAGCAACTCCTTGGAATGCTACAAAATGAAATAGGCCTATTCTGACTGAAATGGAAAGGCTCCTTATGGTATTTATTGAAAACAATATTCAACACTGCATACCTGTGATCTCAGCTTCAAGAAAAAGCATGTTAGAAAACTATGTCTTTCACAGGCAATAAGGGGTGGTTCGAGAGGTTTAGCAAACCTGCCAATCTCAATAATGTTGCCCGTCAGGATGAATCTTCTATGACCTGCGGTTCCCGATGACCACTCTCCCACTTAAACCGCACCAGACGACAATAAGTCTCCATTGATAATACTATAATCGTTTTCAATAAAAGGGTCCTGTATGGGCTGTTGGGTAAAAATTTCATTTTCAACTTTCTCATTAGTCCTAGATTCATTTTCTGCAAGAATCTCTTTATTTGCTTCATTTGAATGTTTATTTATATTTTCATAGAATGAAAAATTATGTAAAACATTATTTTGTTTCTCAAAGTTCTTTTTACGAATTATCTCCAAAACATCATTTTATGGGTATGTGTGTGCAGATTTTAAATAAATAGATCTCATTAAATATCGCCTGACCGTATTTAATACGTATTCTTTCATTATACATGCTCTGCGGCTCATGTTTTGTTGGATTCTATAGAAATTTTGAAAAAATGGTCCTACTTGTCAAAAAGGTGGCTGACTCCTGCTCTGGAGGAAATAGTGGGGCAAGGGGAGTAGCTCTGGTACTTAGGAAAGATATGATGAAGAGCTTGACAAAAATAACAGCAACGAACGATAGGTTGATGGCAATAAAGCTAAAAGCAGTCTCAGTGAACATGTTGATAATCCAGGCATATATGCCAACTTCCACTTATGAAGAAGAAATTGAGGAGATGTATGAACAAATTAACGAGATTTATGAAGAAGACAGAAGAGGAAAGGTAAACTGCATAATACTGGGAGATTTGAAAAGCATAGTTGAAGGACAAGAAGAAAATGTTGTCAGTCAATACAGACTTGGGAAAAGAAACCGAGGAGGAGAAAAACTGGTACAATTCAGCACTAATAATGGTCTAGTAGTGACTAACACATGGTTCAAAAACCATACACAAAGGCTGTACACATGCCAAATGGATTACATCCTAGTAAAAAAAATATTCAGAAACAGCATAAAGAATGCTAAGACATTACCAGGAGCAGACATTGATTCATATCACATCGTTCTAATAGTCGATGTAAATACAAAGCTTAAACAAATAAGGAAAATGAGAAGAGATAGACAGACTTGTGACCTAGAAAAACTGAAAGAAAGGAAAGATGCCTTCAGCACGAAGTTGGAAGATCGCCTTAGAAATTTGGAAAACAAACCGAAGACCGTGGATACAGAAAAGGGAGGAAGTGAAAGCCAGCATCAAAGATACCTCGAATAAAGAGATTGGGAAACAAGAGACGAAAATCAGAAAACGATGGATCACTAAGGAAATGCTGGAGAAAATGCAAAAACATTAACAGCAAAGAAGGTAGAGTTAACTATAGATGCATAAACAATGAGTTGAGAAGGATAACAGATAAAGTTGGAGAAAATTGGATAAAAGAAAAATGTGATGAAACAACAGATGGAGAAGTTAGGATAGTACGATAATATGTACACTAAAGCACTGGAGTTAGAAGATAAGAAGACTAATGGAATTCGTGGTAAAGGAATTATGAATACAGATGGAAAAATAGTCGCAGAACCAAAGGACAGGTATGGGAAAAATACAGGAAACCATACAGTAAGCAGGCAGGATCTGCACAAATAGAATTGGAAGAAGAGGATAACATTAAAGAAGACAACTTGGGACCAAGTATGTATTATGGAAAGCGAAGTAGTAAAAGCAATACTGAAACTGAAGAAAGGAAAAACTACAGGCAGTGATGGAATACAGGTAGAGTTACTTAAAGTCATGGGATCAGAAGGACTAGTGATTATGAAATTAATTAACAATATTTACGACTCGGGAGAGTGGCCTCAGGATTTCTTAGATGTAACAATGATCTCTCTAAAGAAGAAGCCAAAGCCATTGCAGTGTAAAGACTACAGAACGATATCCCTATTGTCACACACTTCAAAGATCATCACAAGGATTCTTAATAAAAGGCTAGAGAAAAAGTCCAACGAAATGCTAGGGGAAGATCAATTCGGCTGAGATAAGGGCGAGGAACCAGAGATGCTATCAGTGTAATGAGAGTCATCAGAAAGGGCAATAGAGTACAGCCAAGATTGCTGCATATGTTTCATCAACTGGCAGAAGGCCTTTGATAGAGTAAATTGGGTACTGCTGATGAGTATATTAAAGGATATAGGTGTAGACTGGAAAGACAGGAGACTGATCAGGAATCTATATGTGAATCAAGTTGTAAAGGTCAGGTTGGAGAATGCGGACACCAGCGGAGTACATATCGGTAGAGGAGTAAGACAGGGCTGTTGTCTATCGCTGATCCTATTCAATATATATGGAGAGAGGCTAATGCAAGAAGGATTAGAAGGCATGGGAGTTTCAAAATCAGAGGAAGGATTATAAGAACAGTGAAATATGCAGATGATCAGGTATTTCTAGCAAGAAAGGAAAAGGAACTCCAGAAAATGATAAATAGACTAGTGATAACAGGTAGAAAATATGGTATGGAAATAAATACAGAAAAATCCAAGGTCATGCGAATATCAAATAAAGAAGAAGAAAATTTGAACATAATTATTGGAAGAAAGCCATTAGAACAAGTTTCACACTATATATACCTTGGAAGCATCATAACGACAGGAGCAAAATGTACCGATGAAATCAGGACTAGAATAACAAAAGTAAAAGCCGCTTTCAGAAGAAACTCCTACTAACGGGGAATATAAAGCAGGAAATCCACGAGAGGTTGATAAAATGCTATGTATGGAGTATAGCTTTGTACGGAGCAGAAACATGGACGCTAAGGAAAAATGATATTAAATACTTGGAAAGCTTCGAAATGTGGACATGGAGAAGAATGTTGAAGATAAAATGGACAGATAGGGTGAAAAATGAGGAAGTACTACGAAGAATAGGAGAGAAGCGAACGATTATACAGACTATCAGAAAGAGGAAGGCGAACTGGATTGGGCATTACCTGAGGAGAGAGTGCATGATTAAAGAAGTGCTAGAAGGAAAACTGGATGAAAAAAGAGAAAGAGGTAGGAAAAGGTTTCAGCTGGTAGACGACTTGAAAGGGAAAGAGAGCTATCAAGACATGAAGAAAACTGCGGAAAATAGGAGTATATAGATAACCAGCTTTAACTATGAATAATCACGGACCTGTCTATGGACAGACTACCTATGATGATGACATTATGAAAGCATTTGTTCAAGCTGTCAGGATAAGTGCTGGCAAAGGAGCACCAACCATCACAGAATTTTGGAAGTCTTGCAATTTTAAGAGAGGCAATTAATAACATAATATGTACATACATACTTTCTAAAAGAATTTCACTTTCAAATTATAAACAATCAACCTTTTTCTTCTGTGCATGGCTTTCTATTATTTTATAGAACAAAAATGCAAATAGTAGTTTTTTACTCCACAACTGTGGAGCAGGCAGATTTATTGGGAACTAGTGAGAGGATAGCAGTTATTTATTCGCACAGATGGCTAAGAACCTTTTTCTTTGTGTGCCAAATATGAGGGCTTGAGAGAAAGTAGTGACAACGTGGTGGTACTAGTCAAAAGGATTTAAATGCATGTAATATTGTGTTACATGTTTTCAAAATATTTTGGCCATGTAATGACCTCATTCCCAAACCTGTGGATGGCGACAGATGCTGTCAGCAGACTGGTTTTTCTGGATGTCTGCAAGGCATTGCCCTGCTGCATGCAGGGTGTCTTCTGTCTAGTGAAATGATTTGCCTTGGAGTGGCTACTTCATCTTGGAGAAAAAAATCTAAGTAATATAAGCTCATGCCAGGGGAGCAGGGCCGGCCCGAGGTACCAGCAAGCTGGAGGGCTGCCCGGGGTGCCCAAGTATTAGGGTGCTAACCATAACATCTATCTCTACATTACTTGCAAGTGGATAAATACTGGATACCAATTTATATTGTGAGATAGGCAGGAATCTATATAAAATTCCTTTTACTTTTGATTATCTATCATTTGACAGGGCATTGAATAAATGGATGAGCTCTTTTAAAAATATCTTAAAAATTTACGTCGGGCCACCCTTGCAGGGGAGTCAGGCGAATGTTCAAGTGTTTCCCACAGCCACCGACCCAGAAGGTCCTGACAACATCAGCACATGGCAGCATGCAATACAATTTGTGGATGTGTTAGAAATGCGCCCACTTTTGTCACAGCACCAGATATAGATGATGCTCAAGAAACATGATAGTGCTGCGCATTAACATCCTTGCCCCAGGGGACCGCATGATATCATCAACATCCTACATCACAATTTGCATAACCTTGACGTTACTTGGTTCCTGACGAAGTTACGTCACATTGGGAGAACCCCGGTGACACCAGTCATTTGACTGCCTTTTCAGTTTGGGCTTGTATGACCATGCCCACATTTTGTCAAGAATGCATCTCCTTCTCTGGAGTAATATCATATTTACTCGTGTACCCTGCTCAACGTTTTCTCAAGATATCAGTAAAAAAAAGGGACTGCACATAACACATGAAAATTTCCGAACAAGGTATATAAACTGTGTCTTGATAGTAAATTTACTACAACGTACTTGCATTTACATTTATACTCAAAGGAGAAAAATAATTCTACAAAGTATACATGTATCAATACGACCAATCAAATGTTTAGGATTTAAATGCGCCATTTATACTGCTGTTCATGCATCTGTAGATCACAATGCATAATTTGACGATTGAGATGTAACATTTTTATATTAATACAAATGTACGTTTTAAATGAGTTTTATGTTGCTTATTGTTACTCAAAATAAGCAGTTCTGTCATTAAAAGTTTACTATCAATCTCTACCTATACTTTTGCTAGAATAAGTTGGCATCTGTGTTCACCAAATTAGGTGTGAGCCCTTGATGCTCCTTTAACGTAAGAGCAGCAACTACTGAGGAGAAGATTTCTGCGTCAGCATAAAGAGATCACCCAATAAATTCTGTCATGCAGGTAGGAGGGAGAAGGCACTTAATTTGGGTGGACCTTGTTTCAGGGAGGGGAAATCAGTGATTTTATTTTAATCCTAGATGAGAACGTATTCAAGCATGAATTTATTTTTTCCATCCAAACTGGCCCAAAAATAGGAGTGCACATATTACACAAGGGTACAGGTTACACAAATAAATACAGCATTCCAGGCAAGGGTGGGTCTAGAAGCTTCCCAATGGGGTAGGGGTGATTACTGATTATTTTTCCATAGGGGTGAGGGATATTTTCCATTTGTACACAATTCTTGTTAAAATTATTTTTATTATTTTTTATTAATAAACCACGGAAAATGATAGATCCAACACTGATTACAGGGCATAATAGTACCACTTTTATCCCTCTTATTGTTAGAGGTAGAGGGGGAACCAATGTGATGTGATCCTGCATATCCCTAGGTTGTTCAGGATGTGCAATGCCGTTAAGTGACATCCCAACCTCCATGGCCAGCTTTTGCTCTGTTCACTGTCTGCATGTTCACACTGTTCTGCCCACTGTGAAATGCTGACACCCATCAGATAGGTCAAAGCATTGCCTCTGCATACTTTGTGTGTGTTGTTATTGTTTGCTTGTGCACTTTTAGCATACCTGACTGATTTAAATAATTTATAAGCCAATCAAAAGCTAAGGTCAAGAGAAAAGGATAGTAGATTTGAACCAGTACTCAAAATGGAAAATGTTACAAAACGGAACACTTGTATTGGTAGTGAAACAGAAATTTTTATGAAACGGAATGCTTGTTATAAGGGACGGTATTTCTAATATCTGACAAAATGGAACGGTATCATCAGCGTCTGTGACGAGCTGGAGCGGTGTTCCGGCTCATTCTGAACACTGGTTTGAACATATGAAAAATACAAATTTCAGCAGGTCAATTTGACACATGCAGTCTGTCAGGTGGTTGTATCAGACAGGAGCGGAGCTCCTGGAGACTGATGACTTATTAATTAATCAAAATAAATTTTTAATAAGAAAAATTAATTAAGATTTTTATTTTTGACTCAAAACAGAAAAATAAAACCTATATTAAAAATGTTTAACTTACTACCCTTTTATATGAACTAAAAATAAAAAAGTCCACAACTGATTGTCCCAGAAAGTACAAATATTTTTGGGAATATACAAGTTGTGGTATAATGTTTAACATATAAATAATCACTAATATTTGTCTTACACACATTTATATGCCCAAAAGTTTTTTTTTTGTTTCTGGAACAATCAGATGTCAATTTCATTTTTAATTATAGTTCAAATTATGCATACTAAAAAAACTTAAGCCTTTTTCACAGAACACCATTTTTATTACAATACAGAGAATGCCTCTGCCTTGACAAAGCAAAAAAATCTGATGTGGCCAACACATTACTTTCTCCATATTTGGGGTATAGATATTTAAATTATTATGAATAGCATTATGAGGCAAAATTATTATTTCATATCATAAAAGAATACAGTCGTCCTTATTGCTGTAAATTACGTATATTTTGAATATGTTTACAGAATTCACCGCTACATGGTGCTGGTGCTGTATGCTGGTATTAAGATAAAGCGAAATATCTCCGAAATGGATGGTTCTACGAAAATTTGTTTCAAACAAAACTTGGAAGAAATATTATTCTCTACAACTTTGGTCCTTACGAAGATTACCTATAACGAGTTTTTAAGGAGATATTTGACAGAAACCAAAAAACCGGTTATTTATAAATAACTCCTAAACAATAACTCTTATAAAAAATTGTTTCAAATGAAAACTGTAGGAAATTACATTCTCTATAACCTTTGTATAGAATTGTATATACAGTAATGATGTTTTAACGGAGAAATATCGCAAAAACCGAATCGGGTTTCGAATAAACCTCGACTTCCGGTTAACCGTTATTATTCAAAAACTAATCAGTTCTTTGTGCTCATGCTAAAGTTTTATATATGAAGTTTGGTAACGATATGAGAAGTACTTTTTGAGTTAGAACACCCATAATCACATACACACACACAGACATCATTCCGAAAATAGTCTAAATGTGTTCTAGGTAGGTACCTCAAAACGTGTATTTCCGTTGAAATCTCGAAGTCGATTTTTTTTGTGATCACAATACTTTCCCATTACTATGTATGGAGAAAGTAAAAATATGTATGCATGCATTTAAGAACAATGTACACTAGGGCCCCGATTTGCATTGACTCGATCTGAGTTGTTTTGCAGGTGCGTTGTTCAGATATTAATGGCAAATATCTGTGTTGCATTGTTGAAACTCATAGTTGCATTATTTTCTACTCGGGTTTCCCCATTCACTGTTTGCCATCCCAAAACAGAAGGTCGTATTGCCCCCAAAAAGTTATGAGCAAGTGATTCAGAAGGAGTTGACTTTGGGAGGGACTTAGCAAAAAAAGAATCGCTTTCATAATTCAGCAAGCGTTGAAAGTGGGAGACATTTTTTCGATAAAGAAATGCTTCACATTGAAATAACGCAAGTACAATGAGTGTCAGAAATGCATTAGACCAGACTGGGATCTTCAGGAATTAATCTCATCATATAATTCATTTGCATTTCACAATTGCTTCAAATCAAGATACCTATGTAACCAGGACTTGAGAAGAAGTAACATAAAAAGAGCAAAGTTTTACATTCACCATGAAGAGAAATAGAATTAAAAACAAGAGTGGGAATGAAGTAGGTTGACATCGATGACGTACTTCGTTCTTATGATAAAGAGCTGAGCAACAGGGACTTAATGGATCTAGATTTGCAGAAAGCCTTTGAAGATGACAACTCTGCAGAAATACCCCTCATGAAATCGTTTTCAGACAAAATCAAAGTCTTGTACAATCCAAGTGTTAACAAAACAGAATAAACATAATAATAAAAAAATGTATAAATACCATTTAGAGTCCGTGATATTCCATGTGACAGATGTTTTAATTTCAACCAATAAGAAACTGTTATTCTTGGAAAGCTTGAACCACTAAATAAACTCAGTTGATGACAGCTGCTAATGATATGTACTATCGAAATTAACTATTATACCTAGTGATTGTGATTGATCTCTACTAGAGATTTTGATTTCTCGACTTTTTTTCATTCTCAAGATTTGAGATTTCTCTTTTTTCCCAATTTTTTTTTTCTCGAGAATTCGAGAATTTATTTTCAGTCTCGAGAATTCTTGAGAAATCTCGAGTGCGAAAGCAATTGTTCGAGAAAATTTTCATAAAATATTTTTTTCTTAAAAAGTGGCAATGGAAGATAATAATTCTGAATTTAAAAAAATTAATTTTAATTAATATTTCTCGTACAAAAGTGAGCTACTTACTATTTTCGATAATAATTTTCTTTAGCATTACAACAGAAATAATTTCGAAATGAATACCATATTTTTAGTCTTTAGATGATTTTTAATTGAAACTCAATAACAAACAAAGGTAATATGACTTTGAAAGGTCAAGATTAAAATACAATTATCAGTGCATTACCTTTTATCACATCTTAGGAAGTAATGTTTTAAAAAACACAGACAGTCTATTGATTTGTCAGATAATCTTACCCTTCTCTTAGAGACCAGATTTCCAGAAATAGAGAAATTCCTTTCGTTTTGGGTCGACGATGGTTTAATTGTACTTAAGGCATTTTTCAGCTTTTCCAAGTTGGCTGTAATTTTTCACGTTGCCTCGTACACGTTCATTTCTTTTGATAACGAACGGAAGTCATCGTCAATTACTTGGCTTGGCATCAAGCATTTACGGATTGATTCTTCCAATTGTTGATTCAGGCTCAGACTATCACCTTGATCCGTTTTTAAGTTTTCTTCAACTGGTTCTTCAGCATGATTCAGTGTAGTATTCTTTTCATTTGAATAATGGTATAGTCTGTTCATGATTAATTTTGCTGTTTTGACGATTTCATTTTTTGGACTTAGTGCAAAGAAATCGTCTTTTTTACATAGCTGTAGGCATTTTGGGTCTTGAAGATACTTTATCAAAGAAATTAAAGGCATCTCTTCTGTTGGCAATTTAGTTTTTCAATGCAACAAGGAGATTCGCACTTATTTCAGAGGTGTTCTCGCCTAATGGACGGTTCATTCCTATGTCTTGCAGAGAATCTCGAAATCTCGAGAAACTTTTTCGAGACTCAAGATTCTCAAATATTAGAAAAAAAAAATTTCTCGAGAAATGAGAATTTGAAAAATAGGAATTTCTCGAGAACTCTCAAGACGAGAATTCTTTAACACAATCTCTAATCTCTACGGTGGTGAAATTCAATAAATAATCACGTATGTGCACCTTTTTCCCCAAAATGTCGGTAAAAAAAGAGACCGTGCCATACATGAAGATTTCTGACTAAGTTTTAAAAATTGCAAGTTCGATAGTAAATTTTCTGCAGCACGCTTGCGTCTACGTCTATCCTCGCAAAAAACGAAGAATTCTACGAAGTTTATGCATATCTACACGACCAAGAAACGTTTAGGATTTCAATGTGCGGTTTATACTGCCGTTGGTGCATCTTCAACATTGAGTTGGCATAATATTTTTTATAATATTAAAGCTGTACATTTTAATTGAGTTTTAAGTTTATTATTGTTACTCAGAATAAGCAATTCTGTCATTAAGAATTTACTATCAGTTCTAACCTACACTTTTTGCCGGAATAAGTTGGCATCTGGTATCTGTATTTGCCGAATTCATCGTGAGCCGCTGACACTCCTTTAACCCGGGAGAAAACCATAGTTCCCTCTAATTTTTTTCAACCATGGGTGGAATGATTATCGCTATGCGCACCTACAGATACTAGTGCGTGGATGTACATCACTTACTTTTGCTTCATAAAACTGACACATTGTTTTCGTGGTCTAATGTAATTAAAACAGTAAGCAGCGTACCACGTGTTCATTTTAAAGAACAAATGACATCGAATAACCATACCAGGAAAATGTTTATCTCATGACTAAAATGAATATATCTAAGTGAACAATTGGCTTAATATGATATTGTCTTCTGCTTCTGTTTGCAAAGCTGTAATAGCTAAAGAAGCCTATAGCTGAAGGAATTAGATTGAACCTTACCGAATATTCCTGAAGAATTAAAATAACGTTTCGTTTTCGCTGTATTTAAGGTACATTTATTACTCTTAGGCTTTTTATTAATAAGATAGAGCAGCTACCATGCAAGGCAGCACAGCGCCAAACCTCTGGGGCGGAGCCCCTAGTACACTGTATATTACAATACATACCTTAATTACATTACATGTTGAAATAAAGAAAACTACAAACAGATTACTGTGAAATAAATTGGATTTACTATCGAAATACCCTAAATGTTAAGTTCAGTGTTTCCACTTTGATGCTTATCAAATACACCATTTTTCAATTGCAAATTTTCAAAATAATTCTTTGCTACATTTTTCTCATGCACCTCGGATAATCAAAACTTGGATAATCGGGACTCCACTGTATATTGTATTCATGTACTTGAGAAATACCATTTACATAGATTCAATAAATGGAATCTAATGACACCACTTGCTGGCAAATACATGAATATGCATGTATTAAAGACATTGAAGGAGGATATGCTAGATAAAAATCACTGTGGATATAGACTGCAGGCCATAGTTTGGGAATCCCTGCTGTAGATATATGATGAGTGGATGGTGATGTCTCTATTTATGGTTTTATGTTGCTGTATTCTTCTTTTCTCAACAAATAAAGTATTTATATCTGCAAGGAGCGTGCTTCACCATTGGTTTGGGACAAGAGTTTCCAACCTTTTCACCATGAAGACTATCAAGTTATTTATAGAACTGCTGCTGCAGGAAAGCATAACTTTTCTTCTAAAGCCATTCTTCTAAATATTATTACATTTTGTGTGAAGTACCGCACAGCTTAGCTTTCATACCATTAGCTAGCTGAGCAATATAATCCAAGATGTCAACTTTTTCCGGCACAAATTGATTTTTTTCCCTCCGAACTAAAAATAGGAGTGCGCGTAGTACATAAGAGCGCAGGTAACACAAGTAAATATGGTATATTGATGTTTGGAGTTCAATAAAACAAAAAGGGAAAAATATTCTTAAGTTCTAATCTCAAAAAGATATACTCCCTCTCCATGTATTTAATTACCTCATATTTTTATACAATTTTATAGTATTTCATAACACTACATAAAAATATGACATCATTTAGAACTATTACAATATTTCAATGAATAGTGGAGGTATAATAGGTACCATTCTCACTATCATTTCAAAACTTGACAAAATTTTCACTCAGCTTTGATTTCTGCAAGAATAAATCAGTTTATTTGGTTTTATGATTAAAACATGCTGACCTTCAATGTTCCTTCTTCAGCTAATACAATTCAATGTTAAATATTCTCCTCTGAATTTTACTGCTTCTAATTCTGCAAGTTAGCTAGTAGAGTGAGAATCCGATCTTGCCATCCTCCGCCTCCATGACGACGATGGAGGTGGTGATGCTATCTGTGGCCGTATATCCCTCTCTTGCGCTTCTGCACCATCTCCAAGAAGACCAAGGTGCCTTGCATGGGCTTTGGAGCGCCAGACCTGTTGTTTGATCCAACTTTAATTACAACTCAAAAATATACTAAAACAATAATTTTTCAGTTTTTTGTTTTATCATTGACATTTTATCAGTAGGGTTTGACACTTAGACCTGATAACTCCTGGATATGCATGTTAAAATTACATTTTCAAATTGCTCTCTGTTAAAAAACCTTTCTGCCATCATCTTCCCAAGTCGTTGCACAAAACGTGGAAAAAATATAATTCTTTGCATTTCATATTTTAGCTGGAAGAGAAGCTGCTTATTCTGAAATATGTTCACAGTAATGCAGTGGCAAGTAAAGCATCTACAATGAGTTTCATTAACTGTATTTATCTGAATACCAGAGGCCTATTTCATTTTCCATGTTATTATTAAATTTTCAAAACTTCTTTATATAATGTTATTTGTGACAGTTGATCCTTGCTTAGGACCTGTTATCATTTGAATTTTCAAAAAATTTTATTCCAAACTCTTGAAGATATAATTTTCCATGTATAAAGCAAGGACAATGTAGAAAAATATGTATGTAAGTAAAACATCTTCATAACGAAAAAGAAGGGACCCAATTTTTGGCACTTAGTTGTAAGGAGATTCTTGCTATGGAGGTTTTTCAGATTCATCATATATGCATATCAGCTTATTATGTTTGATTATAATTTATTTCAACACTAACATTTTAGTTAAAGAATGTTTAAAAAAAATTCACTTTATGATAAAAAACAATATATTATTTTTTCATTCCTGTAACGTTGATCAATTTTCATAGTAAAAACAACCTATATGAAGTGGCAATTTATGATGTAGGGCAGGATGGCAAATGACTTTTGTGTTGCATGCCAAGAAAGTAATTTGAATCACCGGAATTTTTGTCCGTGTGCCACTAGTTTACTCCTCTAAAAAACTTCATATTTTATATAGAAAATAACAAGATTATGCGTGCCACGTAACATTGTAACCGTGCCATTTCTGGCATGCAAGCCATGTACGAATTTGCCATCCCAGATGTAGGGCATCTCTGGGCTACTGAGCTATATCATTATTATTGACCAAAACTTGGATTACTTTATACTAAAATTACTCTTTCAGTATTCAAAATACTTAAATGGAAAATTTTGCTATTTTTAACACTATGTACATTAGAGACGATAGGATATCAATAAATAGCCAAATAAAAGTAAAAGAAAATATAGCACAAATTAATGAAAAAATATTTTTGTCCTTTATTTAAATAAAAGTTACGTATTCAGTTGGTCTTCAACATTTACCACAAAGAGCTACTAACAAGAAATTATCTATAGAAAATTTATTTATACAAAAAAAATTTATATTTTATTAAGCGTTTTAATAAATTTTCATAATTATATATACAGGCAGACCTCATCTTTCAGGGGGGTTACATTCCTGAAAACACTGCGAAAGACGAAATCGCATAAGTAATTAAGGCAATGGGAAATACAGGGTTTGGTTCCCATCCCAGCAAGAATGGGTCATTTGTCCTCTGTATCGGTGACAACAGAAAAATAGAGAAAGAGTGGGAAAAATGAATGTCAATGACAGAGAGACATAAACAAGATAAAAGAACATGAAAAAAGTATCAGAAAATAAAATAAGTTCCGTAGTAGAATTGAGAAAAATGAACGGCAGTTGCCTAACTTGCAGAAGCTAATTTCCAAATATGGCAGACCTCGTCTTTCTCGGGTTGTGACATTCTGAAAAACTCTACAAAACTCCACCAATAACAAATGATGCGTAAAACACAAAGCTTAAGCGTTTGAACTATGTCAAACCTGAGCAAATACCACAATGATCCTGAATAGGAAGGATCAAGAGTTGAGGGCTGAGTTTTTCCCCTCGGGACTTCCCTGTCGTCAAAAAGAAAGAAAGCTCCTGAACGGTGATAAGAGCTTATATTTTGCAACTTTTCACATGTGAAGGGACACAAAAGTGTGGGAGGATCGCATCCTAAAAATATTTAAAAGTACATATAATACACATGTATATAATTTTTTTAATTAAGCATATATATTACATTAATACACTTACGCAAATAGTTTTGCATATTAGAATAACACAATATTTTTTTAGCTCTGACTATGAGAGAAAACGTGACGAAAAGGTGATTCATTCCACATATAATGAATTTAGCATAGCCTTTTCCATGATTTTTCCCTGCAAAAGCGCGAAACATGAACCGGGAAAGACAAAACTGGTCGCCAATGCAGAACTGCGAAAGATCGAAATATGCGAAAGATAAGGCCTACCTGCTTACTTTATCACTTGATATGCACCGTGAAAGGTAAGGTCTACCTGTCTACTTTATCACTTGATATGCTTGAAATTACAACAAATACTATGCTTCGACTCATTCAGGTGAGGTCGTAATAGCAGATTAACACCCGCATTCTGCTTTACAACAGCGCGTACAATACTCTTTTTTTAATTTCACTATATGGAGGTTTGTTTTCAGTGGAATGGGTGCAATTTTTATTTCATAATTGGAAGATTTTGTAATTATCAGAGGTTTGTAATATAGAGGTTTTCTATATAGTTTTATTAGTGAATTTTTTTGGGACCGGTGAAAATTTTTGTTATATGGAGTTTTTTGTTCTAAGGGAATTCATAGGGTAGTGGTTTTACTGTACCAAGTTTGTCCTTGAGATTTATTTATTGTTATGGCATATAAGAGTTTGATTGGGAATTGCCTGAAATGCATATTAAAAGAAATGGCTGGATCATTTAAGGATGCCATGTGTCCAGTATTTGGGCAGTCTGTCCAGGAAAAAAAATAGAGGTAATATGAATATATATGTATATTTTTTCAAGTGTTTCATGCTTTTGACACCTGCCAATTATTATGCGTGGGAGAAAGTGTATAATTCCTGCCATAGAACCAGTAATGATTTTGACCTTAACCACATTTGATTAAAGTCCACAAACTACCATCAGTGGTGTAAAAACAGGGTGGCATAGTCGGCCAATTGCCTAGGGGAACCCTGGTGGCCATCAAAAATTTCCAAACATAGAAAAAATTAACATATTATAGCGATTTCTCTTTTTTGTCCTAATTTCTGAATGACTTTCCAGTTAATCTTTTTTGACATAGTAATTTAAAAAGTCTAACCTTTTCAGCATACTCCTGATAAATGGTTAATAGTGGGCAACGATGCAGGTTTTATAATTGGTTTCTGTATTAATTGAACATATGCATTTGTTGGGTGAGTAGAGAAGAATCACTGATAATATTTTTCCGTAGGTCCTAGTTACATCACTATCAAACGAGTTCCATTGCAAAGGCACTCAGAACAACGAATGGTAGATGAAAATGGCATAAATAATTGCTAATGTGTATTACATTCACTATTGTAACTAAGTATTTAGATTGCTTCATGTGGCGAGTTCCTTTCTATGATGTGTGTGCCTTAAATGCTCCTCTTTTGTAGTGTAATTCACTCCCCTCTATCCTGCCTCCCCTCCCTGCTCTGAGGCACACTAATTATTAATTGTTAGACTAGGGAGCATTACTCTACTATTCTAAAACAATGCACTTTACCAGATGCTGCAAACTGCACATAGCAAAAAGTGTTGCTACACCTTCTAAAATATAATATACTAGTAGACGATGCTTGCATTCTGCAAGTATATTTAAAATTTGGAAATTTAGAATTTCAAATTTTTTTCCAACAGTTTTGTCCAAATATATAACTGTGCTAAGTCTCATCTAGGTCATATAAAAGTTACTTATAATTTCTATCCTCATATGGGCAATAATGAAGCAAAACAGTCCCTAAAGATTGGAATTTTTACAATTTCGGATTATCTCTCGTCCATGTTATCCAATTGGGGCAATTAAATGTCCCTGGAATCAAACTCGGGTCGTTATTTTGCACGATGATTACATATACCATAGTTTTCTGATTATAATATGCACCCTATATAATAGGCACCCATGTTTTTACAAGTGAAAGGTGAAAATTGTCTTATCACCATGTATAACACGCAACTCATTTTTTGTAATAAGATCACTGTAGTTTTTCACTTGGTTATTAGCAGTATCGAGACAGTTCTCGCCTTGCCGCGAAGTGAGATATGTGCGAGAGTGTTTACGAAAACTTCCTTTCTATATAGTTTTAACTCTCATTTTAAAGATCGATACAATGTATAAAAACATGTCTCCATGTCACATTGTGTAATAATCTGGTTATTGGAATAGCAGTTCTCGCCTTGCCGCCAAGCGAGATAGTTTACATGAATATCACGTCTAGTTCTGACTCCATCTTCATAGAAGTCGAGGTATGTAAAATAATATTTGTTGCTCACAATTTGTATTGATTTTTTCTTAGAAAGCATGGCTTTAAAATGCCATAGATGGTTCTGAAGAAGACATCATATGGGATGATGATTTCACCGAAGTGGATAGTGAGGATGAAGATGACGTCCTCGGTGACGCCATTTCCGTAGATGATGAGAGAGAACACAAAATCGCTGACGAACTATTTGAGGACAGCAATAATGAACTCAGAGGCTAAGATTCGGACAGCTAAAAGTAAATAAATAATTATTCTTATTTTTGTTTTGAAAAACGATTGTTTGGTAAAGGCAATGTATTTTTTTGTTTCTGTATTTGGGATGGGTGATTTTCCTTTTTTTTGTGTGTTGCGTAAGTTTGCCATGGGACGGCAGTGTCGCCCATAAAACTGACCTATGGGTCGAACTAGACCAGAAGTGAAAGTCGCCGGGAAGTGAACCATTCCCCTTATCACGGTGCGTGTGTGCTCTCCTCAAGTCGGCCGGCCTACACAACTCTCTGCTAGTGTGATGAAGTACTCTTATCAAAACTGTTTTTTTTGTGTATTTTTGTTTTTGGAGCCTACCAAAACAACGATATTTAAAGGAATGTTATCGAAATGCATTGAAATGTACAATTTATTGGTAAAAATGTCTGAAAATATAAATTATTTCTTTACTAAAAAAGTTGAATGCGCTTGTTACCATATATAATACGCACCCTAACTTTTTGTCAATTTTTCGTGGAATAAATGCATATTATAATCGGAAAATTGTGGTGTCTATATGTGTGGTACTCTTTAACACTTTGACTGCCGGCCATTTAATGAGATATCTTTCCCTCACTGCCAGCCGTTTTTGCTAAATTCAATCATTTTACATAGGAAATCGGGAAAATAAGATATATTACAAATCATTTAACATAACAGATTAAAATTCTCTCTTTAATTTGGTATCAATGAACACCATCTGTGATAATTATTATTTTTGTTTATTGACAGTGAAAAACAGTAATTTTAGCAAACCAAAAAAAATTGAAACAAAACAGGTGAGATCATAAAGATATTCAGAACTGTAAAAAACGTCATTGAAAAAGAACTTATAATATAAATGAGACTTCCACATATGTATTATAAAAACAACAGTACTCTTGAAAGTTATATCATGTAATTTTTTCTAGAATGGTAAAGTCGAAAACATGGAGCAATGCAAAAACCGACTTTACACAAGCTACGCTGAAATGAAGTGTCTTTCCTTTTTGCTTTGCCTGTTTCCTTTTTCCCTATATCTGCACACACTTTACACCTTTTTTGAGCCTTTTTTTGACCAGGAGGAATAGGTATTCTTTCAAGAAAGTGTTTTTCTGACAGTCGAGCCAATTGACCCCCCACTAGTGCTAGGTTGCGGCACTGGATCATCTTCAAAAACAGCCAAATCACTTGATATTTTTTTTATAAATTCACTAGTCGAGCCCTTTTTCCCTATTGTCTGGTTATACATTATACATGCATTTGACATACACATCAGTAGTATATGAAAGGCCAGTCTGCGCCACCATTTCACACTACGGTGGTCAAACACACCATATGACATTCGCTGGTCAGAGAGGTCAACGCCAAATTTCTTTTTGTTGTAATTTATAACAGCTGCTGGCTTCGATTTCTCATATAGTTCTCATGTGTAAATCTTACCAGACTTGCTATTATTTTAAGGTTCTATGAAATCAGGATCTTCATCACTATTTTCAGCTTCAACTTCACCCTCACTTTCATCCCACTCTCAAAAAAGTTCTTCCAAAATCTCATTATCAAAAAGTCATTCGTTAGACATGACGCTTGCTCAGAAAGGAACAAAAAACTGAAGACAGGTATACCATCACAATGGCTATACGAGTATAATTGCATCCTTATGCCATCTAGCAGAATTTATTCACACCACTAGTACCGATAAGCTTATAACGAAGGGCCAGAGATGTAGTATTACGGATAACTGCATTTGAAGACGTTGAAATGGAAGGACGTAATATTACGTCTTTGGCAGCCTTAACGATTACGTCCATGGCAAGGAAAGTGTTACAATTGAAAGAATGGCTAAAATATATGCAGCCGTTCTTCAGTTATTTGACATTCTTTGTGATATCTTAAAACATACCTACCTACTTACATAAATACCTATATCTATATATATATATATATCGCGGTAAGTTAATATAAAAGTTGTTAACAAGGGTTTCCTTCATGATTCAAACACAACAGAATGCAACTGTTATGTTAATTAAAGCAGAGAGAAAATATTTGTATAAGAAAGTTCACTAATCCAAATGGTCTAGATAATTTGTGCTATTTGGCAGAAACTCAACATACAAAAAATAAAAGAAGTGTAAAACTAAGGGCTGCACAGGACAGCATATGTCGCTGCACATGATTGAGGGGTTAAAGACCGGATAAAGTGGCAAAAATAATTCACCTGAACACCTTTCATTCCTTTGAAGAAAAAGAATCAAGCAACTGAATGGTAAGATTACAAAATAATTTTAATTTCACAAGCAGATTAAGTTTTTCTCGGGATTCTAAATAGAATACTAAGCTCTAAAACAAACATCTTTACATGTGATAATAAGTTTGTATTTCAGACAGAGAGCAACCAGAGACATCAAAGGGGATAACGAGAACTAAAATAGATATCATTTATATGCTTTACTGATTCTGAAGAAAGAGAATATGATTTGTAAAAAGAAAGACGTGGATGATAGCTGATTAAAATACAACATATTTATGAATGTAATATATCATTTTGGCTTATCTTATAAATTATCTCAATGACCATATAATAAAAGAATTTGAACATCATTTAATCAGAGAAACCAGAAGATAAGAACTAACAAACCTTGACAGTGTGATCATCAGAAGCTGTGAGTAGGACCTCAGAATCTCTGGGATCAAAAGCAACTGCATTCACGACATCACCATGAGGCAGGCGTGCCAGGCAGGCACCGTAATACCTATCCCATAGGTAGCCATGCTTATCTTCAGCACCACTGAATATAAAAACCAATTTGTAATTTCACTATAATATAAGTAAATTAATATCCATTTTGCTTGGTTTTCAATTCTTTTATTTATTTTTATTAACTATTTTTTTAAATTTACTCTTCTATAAACTATGGTTGTGACTATGGAGGAATTAATTATTTTAATTCCTTTGAGGGGAGGTGTTCATAAGCCTATTCAATCTATATAGCTAACTAATAAATGGAATTTGATGTTATTTTTAAGAGACACATATATACTGGACTGGCCAGCCTGTGTTGAGGAATAATTACATTTCAAAGATTGCTTACTTTTTGTTAGAAATTTGATTTTAACAACAGATCCTGAAACAATTTTCTCTATACAAACCAAATTCTTAGTTCTTGAAAAATAAAATATTTTGCGTTCATAAACTGTCTTCTTGTAGCAAATCATACCAAATTATGGAGTGTCTTGGTTAGTGGTTCAGTTTCCAATTTTTTATAATGGTTCAGAGATGATTTTTGACAATAATTCAGTTTGAGTCCTGGTTTGGTTTAAGCAAAAGTATGATTTATATATTTTTATTTTTTCAATTTTTTGTACTAATAAAACGATAAATTTGATAGGCTTCTGTATGCAGTACAAATTGAAATGATTATTCACTTGCAATGGCCACAATGTGAAGAATGCGAATTACCATATATCTTCGAGTATAAGGCGATTCGAGTATAAGTCGAAGTATACTTTTTAGCCTAAAACAGCATCTAAAATCTAAGTCTCGAGTATAAGTCAAAGCAAACAAAACAAAAACAAGATAATTTTGAAATTTACACAAAAATTAATATATATATATAGGTGAACCTCTACTTACGAACATTCAAGAAACGAACAATTCATATTTACGAACATTCCACATACCAATGAATTGCGCCTCACACTTCATTTACGAACACACCTTCCCACACTTACGAACATCGGTCACAGTAAGAACACATAAACTTGTCAACACTTGTCATTTGCCATTTGTATTTGAAACCGTATAGGCATGTTTATATACATATTGTTTATTATTACCCTTGAAATATGGAGAACAATCGTAAATGTAGTGTTTGTGAAAGCGCTAAGAGTGGTAAAAAACGTTGAGCGCTTTCGATTGAAACTAAACTGGACATAATACATAGGTCAGTAAAAGGTGAGTCACTTGCTTCGATTGGTTGTATTTATGATCTCAATCGTTCAACAATTGCAACCATTTTAAAAGACAAAGGAAAAATTGGTGATCATGTTTGAAATGCAGACTCTGTAAATTCCATGATTATAAGTAAAAAAAACAAAATGCTGTTGTTGAAGAAATGGAACGGTGTTTAACAATTTGAATTCAGGATCAAAATAAAAAAAACCAACGCTTCAGTACTGAATTGATTCTTCTCTTTAATCCACTAATTCGGGTAACTTTTTAAAGATAAAATATTGATTTTAAATTTCCCTTTGAAACTACGCAAGTACGGCGATGCTGTATTATTTTATCATTAGTCTTTGCATTTTCCGCTAGTTAGTGTGAATTTTTCATTCTAATTCGCTTCAAAGTCAGTCAAATGTTGTTTTTTGCCAGTCATGTTTAATTACTGACTCAGAAAAATGTCCATCTAGTTTGCGACTCGAATATAAGTCAAAGGTAGAAAGGAAATTTCTCGACTTATACTCAAAGACATACGGTAATACATGCTAATTTCATAATGAGTAATAAAAGTGATCTTATACGACAACAATTCATTCATATGTTGTATTTATGCAAGCTGCGTGATATGAAAGACACGGGATTTGAAAGCTACCTTAACTTTTCTTATAATAGTCACCATAATATTTTTCCTCTGCCAATACTGTATCCAAAAGCTAAAATTTCAAATAAACTACACAAAAGGAATATACCACTGTTGGCACTCTTCCCTTGTGAGGAAAACAATTTTTTTCCATTATGTAAACAAAAAACTTATTTAAAAAATTGAAAATAATATTAATCCAATCAAATATTAATTGTATGAAATTGTTGACGATAATTTGTGAGAGAAAGTAATGATTGAATTCATATGACACAACATTAAAACTTTTCCAAAATTTCTTCCAAAGTTAGCTTACCTAGCCACAAATTCATTACAGACGTCCAGGAAAATGAAAAAACACTCGTTGTTTGGAGTATATGCTTTATGTGAACGTAACATAGTTCCCACTTGCCGAAGAGTTGTTAAATCAATCACATGGATATCTATCTCTTGAGCGATTGGAGGAGGGTCAAGAGGGTTGCTTATGTGGTATCCAATAGGCCAAGGGCGGCTGTTCACATACAAATACCTTGAAATTTAAGCAAATCATTAAGAATTAGAAACAATTCTTCTACATTTTAAAGCAAGGTAACAACTCTCAATTCCTTAGCTATTTGTCTATGTTTCATAAATCTCTTGTTTTCAAAACTGCAACTTTTTATAGATGATTGCATAATTAGTCTTTTTATAAATCATGTTTATTGGTAAGACCATGCGCTACAAAAAACAAACACAAGAATATTTTAACTTTGTACATATTTCCACATTTCAAGTACATATGTGTCTTATTTACTGCATGAGTCCTATTATGAAGTTATTATTATTATTATTAAGTAAAACACTGCAATTAGGAGCAGGTCCTCGTGGCAGTGGGTCTACATTAAATGAAGTACATCATAATACAATGACATTACATTAAAGTGCTAACTTATGGAAGCACGTTTTTACACAAAAGAGATTGAGATTGAATAATAAAGTTAACATTTAAAATGGAATACATTGCAATTTCCCATGCAAACTCTTAAATTACAATTTCCCTAAAAAGTATAGCTTAATTAAAATAAAAATAATTAGTATTAAAAGTATTAAATAGATCCATCCTGATGGCAACGTCGTCATGACACGAATATGTGTGTAACATTTTGAGAGGGGAGCACCCATATTCCCTGCCTGGTATTTACCCAGGGACAGGAGGGAACCCCTCAGAAGGCCTCCCGTAGGCAGGAGTTACAATACAGTTACTACATATACTATTATTTTCAAATTTAACCTTTCATACACTTGAAAATTTTCAGATAATTCCACATTTGAAAAATTTCAGATAACATGTACAATGTTGTAAAAAAAATCAAAGTCAACCAAAAAGAAAAAGAAAAGAGACACAAGATACACTAAAAAGAAAAGAAACATAAAATGACTTAAATGTACATTGTTGAGTACAGAGATGAATATCATGAACTACAAATAATTAACAATTTTACATTTAAAAGCTTTCTTGGTTTTAGAGAAGGGAGTGAGAAGTTCTTCAGGTAAGTCGTTCCAATCCAATATGGTTTTGTTTAAAAATGAATATATACCAACATTTTTCTTCAGAAGTTTGTCTGAACTTTGCGCGGATGACCATTTTTCCCTTTAAACGTAAATTTCAGTCAAATTCCATAAATATCTAATAAGTTACGAATTTTTATATGATTTCGTGCAAAAACTGCGAATTTCCCTAAATCTCTTCCGACCTGCGTGATGTATTATATTTAAATGTCCTGCGCGCTTGAGGGGTTAAAGACATCTATCACGCATACTCTGGATTGCTACAGTGAGTGGGCAGATAAAGATTTATAATGCAAGAAAAAACAATGCCAAATATCTAATTATTGTGTAATAATAAAGTTTTGCATGTAGTAATCACAATAATCTATTCAAAAATTTGTCCTTTATTTTTTCAATAAAATTTTTTTAAATGATATTTTTTAAAATAAACAAATACATTAACTGAACATAATGGGCTGCTGTTACCTAGTGTGATGATTTCTTGTCACTCTTAACATTTTTAATGGTGCCACACTAGACAACAGCAGGACAATTCTGATTTACTTTTCTTAAATTTGCTCATTGGCTAGAGAGCTAGGAAATAATTGAAACATGACCCCCTACAAAAAAAGGTTGGGCAGCCTTGCTCTACCATTTTTAAAGTCTAGTTTTGTATTTCATTCTTTTCATATGGGAGGCTATGATAAGGGCATTAGCTGTCAATTTGAATAAATGTTATTTCAAATCACAATAGATATCAAAGAACGATATCACAAGAAATCATACATGGAATGCTGGATTAGGAGGGGTGTAGTGATGCAGTTGCACCAGGGTCTTAGGATTAGAGGGGTGCCACAGAGGCCCCAGACATATTATGTGGTGTTGGAGTCCATTAATCTGGCCTTGCATCCATGTGAATGCAGGGAAATTTCTTGCATATTTCCAGATAGGCATTTACTGCATTTTTCTTGGTCATCAAATCAGCTTCTCATTACTGATAATTGCATTTATTATTATAGAAATACATAATAACAATATTTATAAACCTTTCTGCACCATCAATAGTATTTATTAGTGATTTTTAGTTTGTCAGAATGTTATAATCATAAATAGTTACATTACAACTAGAGAATTTAAAATAAAACTATACAAACCTATGATCTGGAGAGAGTCCCATTCCAATGATATGCCCATGAAGGTCTATGAGGTGGTCAACAGTGTCAAAACGATGTGCAACAGAGTCAAAGTCTAACCAATTTGGTTCTTGGTGAGGCTCAACGCCTTCCAGTCCATCCACCCTCATTTCTAGAAGCAGAATTATCATTTAAAATTATCAACTTCTTCATGTTTTTATATAATATTATACATAATTCCCAAAATATATTTTTATTTTGCAGGTATAAAAAGTCACAACACTATTAAGGAATAAAAAATTGATTTGATTTATTTGATATTTCCTCACGTAAATAGCCAATGAAAATTAAAAGATTCAATTGCAGTAGTTCATAACTTATAAAAAAAATGCTTTATTCCTTTGATTTCAGAGACATACCTAGTTAATATGGCACCAATAGCAAAATTTTAGGAAACACCTTGGTTATGTAGGATATAATTTTTTCTGCATTTTTAATAAAGAAAAATAGTTTTTATTACATATAAATTAACATTTGAGTAATAAAATAATACTTATTTATGGGAAAATTAACTTTTGACACTTTTTCCCTGTGGTACCTATGGCAAAAGCCACCTTCGTCATACCCTAGTCACTGCACTGGCGCTACCAATATAACATTCTCATTTAAGGGTGGTCTTTAAAGAGAATGCTCAGTAGAATAAGTATTAAGTGTTAACAGAACCGGCTAGGAAAATCGCAGGACCCAGTGCATAGTGCCCACATGGGGCCTCTTAACCCTCGAGCGGGCATGCTGGTGCAAATCTGCTACTACTGAAACTTAAAACGAAGTAAACAAATTGTGCATAAATGCCGCTTGTTTACTCTGGCTCCTATCTCTTCTAGTCTTCATACTGGTCATTCAGTGGTGTTTATCCCCACACTTGGTACAGATCTAAGTCCTTAATAATATTTTATACTGTGTTGGTATCAAAAGTGCTATCGCACGCCCGGTCATGTAATTTTTACATAACATTTTATACTGTAGTTGGTAAAGTATTATTTTCTTAACTTTACTAAATTGATTTATATATTATATTACTGTAAACTGTTATTTTAACATCTTTAGTAGGTATTTTGTTCGAATAGGCCAGTTGGAATTTCTGTGTTAGTGTGTCAGTCTGGTGTGTGTTTGCGTGTACATATATGGATGTGAAATGGGAATACGAAGGAAAGTTTTTACATTACAGGGAATCTGTAAAATATGGGATGAGAAAGTACGAGAAGAGGATTATCTAAAGGTTTTGAAAGAACTTTCTGAGGAGGAAAATGATTTTCTAGATAGTGAATAGAAAATCAGGAAAATCACGACACTGAATCTGAACAAGAACCGGATAGTGACACTACAGCTGAAGATGAGGAGGAAAGTGAAGAAAACCGCACAAATGGACGTGAGTTGTGGACTCGTGATGGTACGGGAAAACCGCTTTTACGGGCTTGTATGAGCTACAAAAGATTTTAATTTTGCTGAGGTCCATAAGATTTGATGATAGAGAAACAAGGGATGAACGAAGAAAGATCGACAAACAAAAAAAAACATTTGTAATACGACAAAATTTGAGGAAAACGGCATGGTAGCAGATTTGCTACCACGCGCCCGCTCATGTACGAAAATAGGGCGTGCCTGCTGGAGGATTAAACATCTTAAACTTTTAATAGTAAATTTTAATAACTAAAGCAATCTCTCATACTACAATAGTATACAATATATTTTTTTTAATGTGTGTACTTTAAAAGTATGACAAATATTTATTTAAAGAGAACAAGGTCCGGTCACACAGTTCGCACAACCACCAAGCCAGCCATGGTCGTTAAACTATGAAAAATGTATAAGACACACACATTGTCTCAATTCTTTTTACTGTTATATTTGCATAGTCTTTACAGAGTAAAGCTCGATTTTTCTTTATTTCAAGTGTCCGCCACCTTCACTATCACTTTCCAATAAAAAACAACTTTCAATCACGTGAAAAACTTATCCATCTGTTTTGCACATAAAAGATTAATTTAAGAGAAATACATCATAATACATAGATAGATAGATAGATTTATTGGTCCTGTCGATTTGCAAAATACAAATATAGGATGTCACAAAAGAATAAAAGAAAGATACATTTACATCATATAAAGTCACATTGTTAAATACTCTTGAACACTATAAAAACACTTTTCAATGAAAAACTTTTTTAACTGAGTTTTAAATATACTGAATTTATGTTTGTTTTTTATACTGTTTGGCAATTTATTATAGAAATATTTTCCAGCATAGGATGGAGAGGTTTTAATTATGGTGGTTCTGCAAAATTCAAGGTGGTAGTCCTTTCTCTTTCATGTGCAATGGCCATGCTTATCCATGTTTATCATACATAAGAAGGAAGATACTGTAATCAAGATGCTAAAAAGCTTAGGCCAAGAGTTATTTCAGAATAAATGAATAAGTAGATTACAGGATTTATTCACTCGAGAATTATTCAGCTCATCTTATGGCTGAGAATAATTCAAGAATGAACATTATAATATCAAAAACTTGGTACAATATACATCAATGTTGCCAATCTAGTGATTTTTTATCTATGTCTAGCATATTTAGGTTTGATCTAGCACCTAAAAAAATGACCAAAGTGGCTTTTTACAAAACTAATGAATTGATTTAACAATCTAGGTATGCGCTATAATAGCAGCGAGTATCTGCAATCATACAAAATATAAAAAATCTGATGAGTCCAGGATATGACTTTCTCCAAAGAGTAATGAACATGATTGTAATATTACTTATGAGTTGCTCTCAATATCAGCATCCCCAAGAATACATACAGACTCTGAGTATCAGCATCCTCAAAAATAATTGTCCGCAATTAGAATTGTGCACAATTTAAACACTTTGAATACTTTTCAGAGTGAAAAAACTGAGTCACATTTCATATTAAAAACAATAAGTTAAAAAATTGTTCTCTGTTGCTATGGGTAGCAAAATATCAATGCACATCCTATTTCTAATGTCAAGTTATAGTGCAAAATATTCACGATTTAAATTACCTTTGGCAACACTGAGATTGCTGTTAATATTTGCAAAAAAGTTTTGACTAACTGCGAGTTCTTTCCACCATTCCCCTAATTCCTTATAGACACATCTTGAGTCTCTTTGAAGCCTCTGCACATCTTCCCGAGCAGCCCGTGAAGCTTTTAAATGCCTCTTTTAAGCATCTGTACATCTCTTTCTCTCCTTACGTCACAGCATTCTTTGCAAGCCTTCATCTGGCAACCTCTCTTCCTCATTAAAGATGAAGCAACATCTCACATCTGCTCGCATTCGTTATTTCTTTATTAATGTTAAATTCAGTTTGATTTTGGATAGTAATGCATTATTTAATTATTGAGCCTATTTATTTATGATATATAATAGTAGTAAAGCCAAAGAAAATACCCTCTAATACTAAATAATGCAAGCTTCAGGGATCTGCAATTTTCACTATTTGCAACCCCGCAACCCCTCACAAATCATGGGGTATCACTGAACGTCATGGCAGACTGAGGTAATAATGCCGAAGGTCAAAGGCTTAGAGAGGGAGACAAACAAGAAACGGACTTTTATCTATATCTAGATTGGACCCACATTCGCACTCAAGAAGCCTTAAACAAGGTCCCGTAATGCTCTCCCATTATTTTTCTTCCATTTGGGCATCTGCACTTTGCGAGCTGTTTTATTGTCATCTAGAGCAGTAGTAAGCTAAGGCGAATGAAATTTTAATAATATTTTTTGACTTGTTTCTTTCCGCTTAAAAACAGAGGCATTTAATTTCATAATTGATGTCTAACAACACCTCCTGATGGTAAATATAGGAATACAGGTGAGCCCCGCTTAACGTAGCCCTGGCCAACGCAGATTTGTTATAATGCGGATTTTATTTCAAATTAAAATTTTTTAAAAATATAGATATCTTATGCACAGTGCGACTGCAGTCTAATATCTTATGATTTTTTTAATTTCGCACTAATCAAATTTCCTAAAGTATCATAAATATTGTGATATTTCAGCAGTGTTGCATAATATTGCATCATCTGGTGGCCAATTTCACTCTTTTTCCTGTATGTTTCACGGGTCTAACAAAAAAAATATATCTCCTAAGGCGGAAAACATTTGAAAAACGGAAATAGAAATGATTCATGCTTCATGTTTCTTTGGCATCATTGGATCGTAAAGAATGTTTTTGATGATTTATATTTTTTAAATCAATAATTATCGACAATTACTTATTTACAATGTTAATTTACCGTATTAACATGTCATTATAAATAATAATAAAACAATAACGCTACACAAAAAATTATATAATTTTGATCTACATATGAAAAAACATGTGGTACATGTGGAGGGACCTTAATGTCTGAATGCATATAATGCATAATAATATATAATCAGTGATGAGCTGGAAAAAATTAAGAACCGGCTCTCTAAAAAAAAAAAGAGGAAATTTGGATAAGATGGCAGGGGAGGCCTATATGCCAGGGACACCATATCGCTCTAGTTTAGTAATACCATTCTGCAAGGGTTCCCAATGCGGTGCCTGCGGGTGCCATGGCGCCCGTTGAGGTTCGCTGTCGTACATGCCGAGGTTTCTTCTGCTGTCCTCCTTAACACTTTGAGCTCTTGTGACTAATGGTGTTGCGCGTCTACAGAATGCTGTAAGTACCAATGTAATATGACTTCATGACTCTTGTCTAATATAATTTACATACGATGTATTTTAAATTTTACTTGCAGTTTTATTCGCCAGGGCAAGAATACTGTAGCCCGCCACTTTAGCTTTAGAGTCAGATGCGCCCTTGCCCATATAAAGGTTGGGAAGCCCTGTAGCTAGCTTAACAAGTGTACCGTTCGTAATATATTCCATTTCATACACTGTCGGTATTTGACTATCAGATAGGGCAAAATGTACTTGAAAGGACAAAATAAATAAATTTCCATATTTTCTAAAAATTCTGAGAAAAATTAATAACTGGCTCGCACGAGCCAGCTTCAGCTCATCACTGTATATAATGATATATAAATTACAGAAAACCCAACTCACACTACTATGGGTTTGATCTATAAGTGGAGCTGCAAGAGCATCGTCGATCAGTGCATGATTTTGTTGGAGGAGCACAGTGACTTCACACGAGTGAGTGTCGTGAAGCGGGGCTGCAACGGACTATTTGAATGCTACCGACAAGTTTTACGTAATAAGCGAAAAAAAGGCTAAGCAGTCGATCCTGGACTCTTTTTAAAATAAAACTTTGTAGGTGTTCTGAGAAATATTTTGAAATTATGTATGTTTACCGCTAAAAAGCATTTTAATCTTACTGTTTACTAGGTAATTTTATAGTTTGTTTAATAAATTATGTTCTAAATTTCCGGTAGAAATATGTATTACATTGAATGTGGGTCCAAAAATACCATTTAGGAAGTTATCACCCTCTGGGCACCTAAACGTTACGATGCCCGCGTGAACGCGGAATTTTGCTTAATGCGGAGACCTCAGGAACGCATCTCCCGCGTTAAGCGGGACACACCTGTATATCCATCCATTCCACTGAGTATGAAATATGGCCCACAGACTGTAGTTGGGGACCACTAAATAAATATGCAATTGCACATAAAAAAGAGACCTTAAATTCACACATCAAAATCTTGAAGTAAATACTTTCATTATCAATTCTCCCTACATACTTCATAAATGAGGAGGTAGTAAATTCTGAGTGAGTGCACCATCATACCAGCACCAGCACGTGCTCTTTCTGCTTCTGCTCTCCTCAGCTCCCTCTCCTGCTCTCTCTGTCTCCTCTTCTCTGCTATTCTCTCCTTGAGACTTGGGCCAGGGTCAAGACGCCGTGGAAACGAGAAGGGATGAATTCGCTTGAAGCCTTTGCCCAAAAAAATTTTCATCTGTTGCAATTAGTGACATAAGGAACTCGGGCATATCACCTTTTACATTTCAATATTCACAAAAAGAAATCCATCACCATCAACTTAATAAAGACGATTTTAATAAAATTTATTGACAACAATAAAAATATGTATAATTTCTAGCTAGAAACCATCATTTTAAATGAATTCCATTTAAAATAATAACCTAATTAAATACATATTTTTGTAGACTAAACATTTAGTATGTTACAAACCATGAAATGAATAAAATTAATGATTCTCACAGAAGATTAAGCAGTTGTAATTTAAATTACTGCTTACAATAAATTAGCATACCTATGATTATAATGCGCCATAATATTATTGTATTTTAAAAAATGCTTAAATCCTTAATGAATTTCTATTAGACGATTTTGGAGTGGAAATAAATTGAGAGCACAGATGTAGTACAATATTAAAAATAGGTTATAATTCGTAATGAATGTTACAAATATGAAACCCATATATAGTATTTATAAAGCAAAAATTATTGTATTTTCTGGCTGATTAAACAAACCTGGATTTTAAGAGAAAGTTTCTGGGAAATTATTTTCAATATATGCATTAACACTTACGTCATTTACGGATAATATAAAAACTATGTTTTATGCTAAAATGACTAAGATGAAGTTCATTGGTCCTAGAAGCTGATGCAGTACTACTGTGATACTGCACGTCAAGCAGGGGCGTACTGACAGGCCCTGCAACCCCCGCAATGTGGGGAGGCCCTGAGATTGATGGGGTCCCCAATCATTCAAACCGTACTAATGAAGGCGTCCATAGGGGGCCCTGTATTATTTGCTGCAGGTGGGCCCTCAGATTTTCCGGTACGCCCTTGATGTTAAGCATAATAAATCGTCAGATAGACAATACAGTTCATACACCTGATGTATAAAGCTTACATTTAAGATTCAAGTGCAAATTAACTCCAGCAAACATTAAACCCAAATCATACTGCTAGCCATACCATAGAACAGGAGTGCCCAACATGTAGCTCACAAGCCACACGTGGCTCGCACAATTTCAAGTTGATCCCAATGACTATTTAAATTTTCCACATTTCTTAGTTATAAGTGCCAAACAGAGATGGTGCTTAGCTTATCTTGCCAATAAACTAAATCTTATTGTACTTGTTTTCAATCCTCTCAACAGGATGCCGCTAATTAACACAAAACATGTGTAAAATCCATAGTTTGGTTATGTCCCAGAGCAGACTGGACACTGGTAGAAGAGGAAAAATATCCTTTGTTGAGAGAAACTTTCCAACGAATGAACGCATGTTTTGGATCAACTTATTTGTGCAAAAGTAGTTTCTCAACAATAAAAATTTTGAAATCTACATACAGATCGAAATTAACCGATAGCCAACTCAATCACTGCGTGCCACTAGCTGTAACTCCATATATCCCGTAGTCAGGAGGTCCATATGTGCAATGTGTGTGATGCACACGGGTGGCCAAACAATGGGAGAGGCCAATTTAGCATCAGACACATGCAGTATTTTTAATAATAACGCAGATTGTATTATAATCTGCCGTGTATTCTTTCATAATTATTGGTTATGGAAATTTATCAAACCATAAGGCGTTTTTTTTATTTTTGTAATGAATGCGTAAAAAGGGCAGCCAATGAGAGACTTGCACATGGGCGGCCGTGAGGCATGGCATGCCCCTCCTTGGAGTATAACAAACTGGCAGACAACATGCAATGTCAAATTTCACATTGAATATTTAAAAAGAGCTAATTTTGTGATAATGTTAAATGTTATTATTGTATTCAAATTAAAAATAATATACTTTTAAATTGTTTGATAAAAATATTTTAGTATTATTTTGTCCATCATTTGTAATCTCATACTTTTCTTCTATACATAGCTATACGTAACCCATAGGTAGCTTGCGAGACGTTGAATCGTTAAAGTGGCTCACAGTAGGCCAAAGGTTAGGCACCCCTGCCATAGAACATGTGTATGCAACATTTTAACCTTTCCACTCTCAGATGATATGTCAATAATGTCATACAGAAAATCTAAGGTTACCAGACAGAATATGGTATTTTTTAAGGTTTAATCTTTCATCCTTGAATGTTCAGAGGACAGAAAGTATATTTCATATGATAATTGAGTTTAACCTTTGACTATTATAAACACATCTATGAATAGTAATTTTCCATACTTCCAGTGCTACTTAGGTGTGTATGCTTCTTAATTTTCTCACCTTAAATGTTGTAATTGCATTAATGCATGTATTTTCTTCTTGTAATATTTTCTATACTAGCATAATGCCCGCTGAAATATCAATGGAAGAATTACAGATAGATAGATAGATTATTATTACTTTCATTTAAAATAATTAATATCACACTTTTACATATGAAATATTTTGCCATACACAACATTTCTAGTGAATATTCTGTTGCTGACAGGCTATCTTTAGTTAAACTTAAAATCCCTCCTTCTCCCCTCCCCCCTCTCACACCCTCTCTCTCCCTCCCCTCTCCTCATTTCTCCCCCTCCCTCTCACTCCCCCCTCTACCGCTCTCTCCCCCCCCCCTCTCTCGTATTAAAAGCATTCAAAGCACGATTATACCCATAAGGATTGAATTAACAACATGATACAGAGGTCTAACAATGGAATTGGTAGACAAGGCAACATCCCCTTAAAATGGCAAGATTTCCTCAAACTGTGTGAATTAAATGTTTACATTGAGAAATTTCGAATTGTAGGTGGGAAAAGATGAACAGAATAAGAAACTTTATAATGTTTTCTTCAAAATGGTTTATATCCAAAGATTGTAGGTCAATTCTTTCTAATGTTAATCTAAAAAAGAATGAAAGCCTGCACGTCAAAATTTCCCTTTTTACGTGTTACCTTATGGGAAATAGAAAATCTCCAGGAATCAAACCCGGGTCTTTGACCTCAAGTTTAATATGTTAAAACGTAATTTTATTATATCATAATGCTATCCTGAAAATCACATCAAATTCGGTACATTAATTTGCGAGATATTAAGTTTCAGCCTTTGCTGACAGACACGCACACAGACATTGCCTTTTATTATAGTAGATACTAAGTGTCAACCTTTGTCACTGTTTACAGGTCTTTGTTATTACTGTGAGTTCATTCACCCTTGCAGCTACAATCCCAATAAAGCAACAAGAAATGTTGTGAATAAAAACTATGTGTTTGACCACATTGCTAAAACTTTGACATTGTGTTCAAATCAATATTAAATTTAATCATAATTTATCATCCTGAAAATTTAATCAAAATTTGGCACAGCATTGTTTTCTTGTATAAATAACATAGCAGTTACAGGGTTAAAATGGACCTCATTGGCTATTATTGTAAATAAATAGTTTTATTGCTAATCTGTAATAATTTCTTCTCTGAGAGAAGCTGAAGGTCGAGCAATCGTGAGCTTATAAGCCTAAACGTGTGACCAATGCCATTACCAGCATAACTTTCTGTGTGATTAGCCTTCAGTGAGATGTGTTTAAACCAGGATTGTTAAACGAAACCAAACATAAAAAATAGTTTCGGTTCGGAACAAAACTATATCTTTTCTCTTGCCATTTAGTTTCGGTTTGTAATGAAACTGTATGTTCCGTGATGGGTTTAGTTCCGTTCCGGAACAGAATTGTTTAGTCGGAACGAAATATTTTGTTCCAGAACGATTCCTTTTCTTGAATGGGTTCGGGTTCAAGTTGAGAGTTATTGGGAGATATCTGTTCAGTAGTTTCATTCCAAGCAAACTGCACCATTATTCTGGTCATGGGGCAGAGAAGAGAGCGAGGTACTTGCATAGAGTAGAAGCCCGCCTTATGGGCTTAATTAGGCTTAATTTTATTCTTCTAACATAAGCCATTTTAACACATTCAATACCTTCTTGGTTTTTTAGATCCATCCCCAATGGCCAACCAAAATTTCACCAATTTTTAAAATATCCTTTTTCTGGAAAAATTAGCACTAAATAAAAACCAAGCGATGAGCAAACTAACAAACACTAAACTGAGGAGCTAGCTTCCAACGAGAAGCCAATGTGCGAAGCCGTCGCTTAACAGTATGGTTATTACGAAGCGGGAGATGCGTCGACTACGCATCAACACCAGTCGTCTGCATGCAGTAGCAACCGTCGACGGCAGCAGTGAACATCTTAATGATATGGTGATTTTTCTGCGAGCACCCATTTTCCGTCAGCGAGAAAAACAACTCCGTACAAGGTCGGCATGCATTACTCACTGCGCACTCTACATCTTCCCGGTGGTGATATTAGGAACTAAGATCCCCCTCCTATCCCCGACCTCCCCTCTCGCCCTCTCCTCTCACCATTAGACGCGAGTAAAAACCATTGAAAATGGGCTGGAACCAAAGCTGGATCAGTGTAGGAGCCGGAACGAAACTATTTCATCTGTGAACCCGATCCAGAACGGTTCAGTATCATTCCATCAACATTTTGTTCCAAAGATTTCGTTCCACTTTCATTCTGGTTCCACTTCCGTTCCACGACTTTGGTTCCTGTGAACTGTTCCTTGAACCGGAATCTATCTGGAACTGTTCCTTTTCAGTGGGTTCAGTTTCGTTTAACAACCCTGGTTTAAACCTCTTCAGTAAACATTTGCATTAAAACTGCAAACCAGCCATTCCCTGTCATGATATATTGCTTGTTGACTGCAATTATTTACAATCCACATTCTATCCTCAAAATATTTACTGGCAAAACTTGAGTAAAATCCTTTCGTTGCTCAAATATAATATAACAAACGTTGTTCTGTAAGGAATGCAAGATGGCCAACAGCAAAATTTAATTAGACCACTTGAAAATATGTTTAGTCAGTTAGCTAATACTGAACGCATTCTATCACAATATATTTTTGGTAGTTGTTACTATTCGAGTGGCACGTTTACTTGTTAATGTAAATTTCATACCTACCTATGAAGAAAATAACATAAATATTTTTTTAAATAATCATGCTATCAGAAATACGTGACGATAAATGACAAGTTGTTGTTATAATAATTAGATTGGAAATAAAATTGCAAATGATGTACAGATCATATTTATACTTCTTAATATTAAATTTGGTTGATATCGGTTAAATGCAGTGCTAGAAAACGTTACATGTAACATAACGAAAAAACTAAATAATTTTGAGTTAACATAACGAAAAACATTAATGAAATTTTTCAAAAAGCTGTAACAAAAAACATAACGAAAACCAAAAATTTAATTTCGTTAACAGATTCGTTACTACTTGCTCTAGCTGTCTATAAAGCTTGTAGGGACATTCATACATGGCATCTGGGCGAGTGAAAGTGGGCTAAAACCCTTTGTCACCTGCTGAGCCATTTCTACCGCCTTGTCGCAAAAGAAGCCCTACCCCGCCCATCACCCATTGTCCTTTTGGGTTTTTCCACATTTATGAAGGAAAGGATTCCTTAAGGAAGCATAAAAGAAGAAACGAGGAGGATAAAGCATTGATCTTAAATGTATGTGCCGCTTATAGTGAAGGCCTTCTCTCACATTCGCTGTCTCCCCTCTCAGTATATCATCCTTTCAAACTATTGTTTTCAATATTCTTTAGGATTGGGGTTTTCCACTTACTCATTATACTCAAGTTCCTCTTTTAGAGGTCGGTGCTCTCCAAGTTACTGTCTCACCCTCTCCACCCCTGGATCCTGAACTGTGTCATTTGTTCGTCAGTCTAACTATTTAAGCTGTCTTCTTTCATATATGTACTTAATAAAACAATCCTTTGGTTAATATCTAAAATGTTATTAAATGCAATATTGTAAACCATGGATGATTTGAATGTATTTCTTAGAGTGTATAAGAGAAGGAAGAAAGCTATCAAAAATAAACCCCAGAGAGGAAAACTTGAAATTTAGACAATTTTCTTTATTTTTGTCGAATTTCAGATCTGTTGCAAGAATTAGAATTGGTGTACTTTCCGAGTTGCTTATAAAAAATTCTACCATGGGACATGAGCATTGCAGTATTTTATTATAATTATTACATTATTTTTGTACTTAATGTGGGTTAAGGCAATTAACCTTGATTATTAAATGTTGAATATAAAAATCCTAATTTGTATGCATGATCAAAAAAATAACGAAATCTGTTGCGACTCCTTAGAAAACTTAAAAATGTTCCTTATCTGCAACATATGTTTAGAAAAATTTTTTAACTATAATTCTAAATGAAAAACAAAAACTTACGAGGTATAAATATCAAATAAAAAGTACTCATAAGCAACTATTTCATTATAACGTAAAACCTAACGAAAAACGAAATGTAGATTTTATCGTAACGAAAAACGTAACGAATCGATTTTTTTTCGTTTGCCAGCACTGGTTAAATGGTTCTTGAAATAACTCTATGTAGTATTATAAAATTCATGTAGCTCTTCATGTAAAGTGGTCCTTGATCTGATTACACGATATCACATCTCACTTTCGATGATCACTGCACTTCACACATTAAATTAATTTTATAGTAACGTAATTTCACTTACCTTTCTTTCGGCAAAAATGACGGGAATTATATAATAAACAATTGTTTATGTAACAGTTTCTAAGATAAACAATTAGTTTATTTTTTTGAAAATAAGGATCTCCAATAGTATTGTCCATCGAACTACAGCAAATTAACTTATTAATAAAGTATATATTTGGATAAAACAGATCAAAGTAAACATAAAAAGTAAGTATCTCATTAATGAATACTGTAGAAAGTATGGCTTAGGTTCAATATTGTGCTCCCCACTCTCGATGGGTTGTTGACGTACATGTGGTACTGACCTATCGAGCAGAATAAGAACTACGGCCTGTGGCGACATTTACCTGTACAATCACTTACTTGGAAATATCACATCCAGCAAAAATAATATATTTAGTTAATTTCAAAAAGTTATTCTTGATATTTTGAACTGCATCTTTAACAGGGTCCACATTAAACGGGTTATCTGCTTATACTGAAACATTTGAAAATAGTTCCTTAGGAATAATTTAGGAGTATTGATGTTGACCCATAACAGTTCTAAGGCTTATTACTTTCTGGAGCATTCAGGTATGTGGAATTTACATTAATTTTTTACGTTTTAGTGCACATAAAAGTTGGTGTAATTAATTTTTTTAACGTAATACTTAATTCACAAATACCAGTCATATTTGATGGGCAATTACACTAGTTTAAAATATATATGATAATGAATACTGTATTTCTGACATTTGCAAGTTATAGATGGAGCAAGTGAATTTTCTGGAGTTCTTTTGGTAATTTCCAGAAAAGAGGGCCTGCATGTACTTATACAGGTATTAAGGAGAAGGGTATGCCTTGGTTTAAGGCTGCGGAGAGCCATCTTAACCAGATGCTAGGTAGTATTGCAGCAGTGGATTTCAAGCCCCTATTTAAGTATACCACAGTGAAAATTCCAGGGCTTTTAAAGATTGCACAGCCACTGTTCTAGAAATCCAGCCATTGCAATCCTTTTCGAGAAACTGTTTATTTGCCATTTTCTATCATCAGTGGAGGGATATTTCTCGAAGAGCAATGTGGAATTTAAGTCTCTGTCAACTCTGGACAATGCTCCAGGTAAACCAGATAGTTTTGACAATTTGCAGCCAAAGGTCAAAGGGGTGTTTTTGACCCCAAGCATCACCTCCTTGCAGCTGCCCACGGACCAGACACCTTCAAGGAATATTATTTGAGGATGACCATGGCTCAGGCTATCAGGCCACTGATTGTGGAAATGCACCATCCATCAAGATTTTTGGAAGGGTTACAACATCCGTCATACTGTGCAGGACATCATTGGCAACTGAAGGAATAGAAAATCAATGGAGGAAGCTCTGACATCAGTTTGTCTCTGATTCTGAAGACATAAAGGGGACTCCAAAGCAGCAGATCACAGAGGAAGTTGTAACAATAGGAAATAAACTTCACCTGGAGATTGATGTTGCAGATATCAATGAGTTGCCAGAGTCTAATGCAGCAGAGGAGCTCTCCATCTGAGTTGCAGGAGCAAATGACAAGAGATCAAGCAAAGGATGATAGCCATGAAAGCCCAATCTCTCATGAAAAGTTTGAAACTAAAAAATTCAGATGACTTCTTCAAGAAGCTAGAAGATATCATGGTAGAAAACGGTGATCCTTGTGTTACATTAAGTTCTTCTTTGGTTAAAACTCATCAAAATGGCATGGCTTAATGGAGTTCATTTGCCCTCGAATCTCAAGTTTAAGCACTTTACATCATTTGTATGAATTGTCTTATCTGTCTGGCAATTCCTCAGACTTGCCATGCAGTATCACAGTAATACTATGTCAGTTTCTAGGACCAATGAACTTCATCCGAGTTAGTTATTTTAGTGTAATGCAGGTAAGATTAAAACTCTAATAACTAACCAATCTGGTGAGGAGTATAAGTTTTTGAACCAGTAGTAAATATAAGGAATTTATGACGTGGATCCAAAGGTGCATCTGTGCTGTCACTGTCTTCCATTTCCATGGATGCAGAAGAAAGAGAAGACTGAGATGCTTGGCTTGAAGGTGGAGCAGATCCTATTGATGTGCTCACATCTTCATCAATATTAGCTTCTTCTTCGTCATATTCTGGATCTAGACTTAAGTCAGCTGTGGTGCGATCTCTACTCCTTTCTGCCCTGCGGTAATCTGCACTATATTGAATAGGACTGGCATATTCAGAGGCTGAGTCATCTCCAAGATGCTTCCAATTGGAAAATGCTCCCTCTAGTGTGGCATATCTGCTATAGAAATGGACAAATTAGGTTATTTTAATTTTTCCAATACCAATTTAAAATAGCAGTAATTATATGATAAAAGCCAGGCAATAAAAATAATACAATTTCATTTTTTAAAAATTAATCAAATTTAAGTACATATTAATCAGATTTTTAAAACATTTACCTATACAGTAAAACCCCGCTATACGTTGCCCCACTATACGTTGTTTCGCATATACAATACCAATCAATTAAGGAACATGTTTCGTTATAGGTTGTGTCACTTCGCATATACGTCATTTGTGAAATACTAAAAGCAAAATTCAGAAATTCCAATTGTGGTGCATAAATTATAACTATAACAATAAAAACCCTCTATTCAGCTTTTAATTTCATGTTTATTATTATTTATATGAATTAATTTAATTTCATGTTTATCAATTCGTGTAAAATCATACTCAGAGATCACGATGGGTTAGGTGGTTCACAAGATACACTGGGGATAAAAGGGACTGTCCCAATTTTAATGATGTGTAAAAACCTATTTCTGAGCTTTGTGAATATCATGAGATATTGGATATACTTATATTGAGAAATCTGCTTGAAAATACTCTAAAGTGCGTATCAGTGTACGTATAAGTAAAGAAACAATTCCTGTGCTCCATCACACTATAGACAATTATTTTGGGCGATTTCTGAATTTATCATTGCAATTGTTTACTCATTGTTACAATTAAATGTATATTAAACCCTAGTAGCAGTGAGTGGTAAACACATAGTGGAAACATAGTATGTCCAATGTACTGTATTGATATGTATTATTTGGGAAACAAATGTGTCACAAAATATCCGTCAGGAACGAACTTTTATCATAGTTCTTATAGTAATCTTTGTTTCGCTATATGTTGTTTCGTTATAAGTCGCATTTTTCAGGAACGTATCTCTATCTAAGGTTTTCCCGCATTTAAGGTTTCTTTTTCGTGGTCCCGACCAAAGTTCCATATAAATAATGTATTATATTCCCTGATTTGGTGTTTCTCAATTTAGGGAATTAACCCCATTTAAGGAACAAAATTCTGGTACCTAGGCAAACTTCGCCTCAACTTACTGTTCAAGTCATCTGTTAAGCCTCATCTCAATTACATGAACATACACAAATAAACTTTTGTGACTATAAGTTGCAAGGAACAAAGATTTTATGCGTAAGAAGTCACAGTATTCATTTTTGTCCATATTTTACATACATACTAATCATTTTTTGTGGTGAAAAGTCGCTAGGACAAACGTTTTTATGTGATGAAGAGTTGCAGTTACTGTGGTATATGCACACTAAACTTATATGTCAGAAGTTTTCTCATGTTTGGACAATGTTTTAACCCCTCAAGCTGGTATTAAACCATGATATGAACTCAACTGAGAAATAAAGTCAAGAGAGCTTGGGATCTGTTGAAATAGTAATTTTTGAAAAACAATAAAATAAGTAAAGTTGCAATTTTCATATCCCAAGGCAAATTTAAATACCCCTCCTGAAGCCAAATTCATTGGATTTAATACCAGCTTGAGAGGTTAAAACATTCTCCAAACACCTCCTAAATTATCTCCTTTATGTAAAATATACTTTATATTATTTCAATTACTACTTACCATATATTCCGGCATATAAGTTGACATTTGAAGCTTAAAAAACTTTTCCTAAAACCTAGAGTCGATTTATACACCGAACATAAAATGTGAACCTTAAATTACAGATGAATAACATCGATATTTACGAAGACCGTTGATCTTTCGGTGGAGGCAATCACTATCTATTTTGAATCAGCTGTTCCAGTGTACATTTTGACATTTAATTTAAAAGATTTATAATAATTAATTTGAATACTATATTTACTCATGAAAGCCCCATCCATGTGTACCACACGTACCCCTATTTTTGGACCAGTTCGAGGAGAAAAAAATTAATTTGTGCTTTAATAAGTTGACGTCTATGGCGACAGAAAATTAGAAAAAAAATCAAAAAAGCATGGGGATTCCCCGTAGGTGTGTTCTCTCCATGGTTCCCTCTAAGCTGTGTCACTGCGTGGCCACAGAGCAGTTTTTTTAAGTGCCGGGCACTAAATTTTTCAAGTGCACACAATTGTGTGTATTTTAGAATACATATATCGGAACAGGGCTGCGTCCATGGATGAAAAAAATTAAGAGGGAATTATGGTTCTCTCCCGGGTTAAAGGAGCATCAGTGGTTCACGACGAATACAGATACCAGATGCCAACTTATTCTGGCAAAAGTGTAGGTAGAAACTGATAGTAAATTTTCAATGACAGAACTGCTTTTTTTGAGTAACGATAATAAATGCAAAACTTAATTAAATGGTACAGCTTTAATATTATAAAAATATTACGTCCTCTCAATGTTGAAGATGCACCAACGGCAGTATAAATGATGCATTTAAACCCTAACCATTTCTTGGTCATGTAGATATGTGTAAACTTCGTAGAATTCTTTGTCTTTTGTGAGTACAGACGTAGATGCAAGCGTGTTGCAGCAAATTTACTATCGAAACTCTCAATTTTTAAAACTTGGTCAGAAATCTTCATGTATGATGCTGTCTCTTTTTTGACTGACATTTTGGGAAAAAAATCTGATGTGGCCAACACATGACTTTCTCCATATTTGGGGCATAGATATTTAAATTATTATGAATAATATTACGAGGCAAAATTATTATTTCGTATCGTAGAAGAAGACACGTCCTTGCCGTAAATTACGTATATTTTGAATGTTTACAGAATTCACCGCTACATGGTGTTGGTGCTGTAGGCTGGTATTAAGAAAAAGCGAAATATATCCAAAATGGATGGTTCTACGAAAATTAGTTTCAAACAAAACTTGGAAGAAATATTATTCTCTACAACTTTGGTCCTTACGAAGATTACCAATAACGATGTTGTTAACGAGATATTTAACGGAAACCAAAAAACCGGTTATTTATAAATAACTCCTAAACAATAACTCCTATAGAAAATTGTTTCAAATGAAAACTGTAGGAAATTACATTCTCTATAACTTTTGTTTAGAATTGTATATACAATAATGATGTTTTAACGAAGAAATATCGCAAAAACCGAATCGGGTTTCGAATAAACCGCGACTTCCGGTTATCCGTTATTGTCCAAAAACTAATCAGTTCTTTGTGCTCATGTAAGAGTGTTAGATATGAAGTTTGGTAACGATATGGCATGTACTTTTTGAGTTAGAGCGCCCACAATAACATACACACCTCAAAACATGTATTTCCGTTGAAATCTGGAAGTCGATTTTTTTCATGAATACAATACTTTCCCATTACTACGTATGGAGAAAGTAAAAGGGTGCACATACGTGATATTTTATTGAATTTCACCACCGTAGAGATCAATCATGATCACTAGGTATAATAGCTAATTTCGATAGTACATATCATTAGCAGCTGTCATCAATTGAATTATAGGAAACTTCATTTAGTGGTTCAAGCTCTCCAAGAATAACAGTTTCTTATTGGTTGAAATTAAAACATCTGTCCTATGGAATGCTCAAGAAGAATAGCATGGACTCTAAACAGTATTTATATATATATTTTTATTATTGTTTATTTCTGTTTTGTTAAAACTTGGATTGTACATACATAACTTTGATTTTGTCCGATTTCATGAGAAGTATTTTTAAGTGAAAAAGTAGGGGTTTACTTATATGGCAAACATACGCCTAATCATGTATTTTCATTCAAAAAAGTAGGGTCAACTTATACACCGGATCGACTTATACGCTGAAATATATGATAATGATATTTCACTTTGTCTCCCCTTCCCTGAAGCCCTGGAATACATCCCCATATCTTCAATGTTATTTCCACCCCTATTAACGAAGTTTCTGATAAAGGAGCGACATCATGGAACACATCTACTTCATTAATTGAGATATTACTGTATTTAATTAAAATTATCATATTTACAGGGCATAAGAAACATCTTTTGTTGCAAAAATGTGTCCTAATATCATGCTCATCTTATACAACAGGGATTTAAATGCCAATAAAATATTACACTTAAAATTTAGAAATACAGGTGACTCCCGAGATTCAACTGTTTGAGATTCGACCAACTCGAGAATTCGACTGGTCAAATTGACCCAGCCGATCGATCGGTCGAATTTGAAACTAGTTTACGCGAAGTAATTTTCGGCCTGCCCGACCACGAAAGGTTTAGTTTCAGTCTAGACATCATTATTTCTGCTCTAATTGTTTGAATTTGTGCTGATTCGACATTCGACGGTTCGAGATTCGACCACGTTTTCAGGAATGCATCTCTGTCGAATCTCGGGAGTCGCCTCTACATGCTTTTCAAAAAAGACACTGATTTTGGTGTCAAGGGAGTTTTTCTATGCAATACATACAACTTCAAGCACCTGGGTTTATTCTTTAGAATTCATTATTATTATTTCTAATAATAAAGTGTTTCAGTGAAATATTTATATTTTGTTAAAACTTGGATTGTACCTTGATTATTGTGTGAAAAAAAATTCATGAGAAGTATTTTTAAGTGAAACAATGGTGGTTGACTTATACAGCAAATATAAGCCCAATCATGTATTTTCAAGCAAAATAGTCAAGGTCGACTAATATGCCGGATTGACTTATATGCCGTGATATACAGTATATTCATTTTTAACAATATTACCAAAATTCTAGGAATGTGCAGCTTTTTACCCTAACATGCTGCACATGGAAAGTTATGAAAAATAGCAAAAACTTTCAAATCAAAAGAAACCAAATTGTTTATCATGTTAGAATTAATGGAATGTGAGACTGAACTATGAAAATCCCTTGACTACAGCATTTTTTCCTGCAGGCACTCAATATTACTGTTACCTGCAAAATCTGACCTTTGTAACTCTGTCATCAATAAAAATAATATTTCTTTCTAATGTTCCTGTATGTAACATACTGCACATTGAATCACCCAGCTATTTAGCAAATTCCAAGTGAATTTTAATGATTAACTCAAATTTTTTGATTTTTCCAATTTTATTCATTTTGTGTAAGCCATATCCTCATTCTGAAGATGAAAAATTTGAAGAAAAAAACTGAGGTTTATATGTGGGTAAATACTGTACATTTTCAAAATTATTCAACTAATAGATGCTTTTCAACCAATAATAATAATAATAATATTTATTATCCAAGGACCATACATTAATTTATAGGTATAGGACTCGTCATAAAAAAGATACATAAAGAAGCCAGTAGCAAAATATAGAATACATATTAACATTGAAATGCATCATACTGCATGCCAAAATTTGACTATCACAATATTTTTATTATTTGGAAAGTATAGTAAAACCCCCAAATTCGCAGCTTCCAAATTCGAGTGCTTTGCAGTTCCGCAGTTTTGGACTACTGCTGTCATCTTTGAAGTGAAGAGAAGGAGCACTAAACAAATGAATTTCCCCATCTGCAAGGTTTTTTTATCACGCTGTGACTCCATTTTCTGAAAATTTCTACCAAGAGGAAAGCAAGTGACAATATAGAAAGCAGAAGCAAAAAGAAGACGTTAACTTTAACCAGTTGAGTGGGTATGCCATATATATTCATCATGGCCTGTTGTAATCTGTATGCCGTATATATCCATCATGCCGTTTTTCGGGCCATCCCCTATTGGTATGACAAAATATTCCGTCATGAAGCATCTCCAGTATCTAGCTGTGTCCTTCTAGTACAGGTTAGAGCCCATAGATGGTGTTTTCTTCTTTTTGCCGAGAAAAAATTCTCTTCGTACGAAAACCCTGCCTGTGTAATGCAGGGATGCCTATACCTGCCCCTGCGGTAGTGAAAGCAGAGGTTTGACCTTTAATGCCTTTTTTGCATCCCCTTGTGAATTTTAACCAGTAGGACCACTTTCCTCTAACTGTGTAGGATATTTCTAGGCAACTGGAGCAATAAAATCCTCCTCTCCATTGCAGTGAATGTTTCATATGCATCACATACGTGAAGAAATATTCTCAGAAGATTAAGGGGAATATTTGTGATATCTATCTACTATAAGAAAACGCTTGATGTCTTTGTCGCGGCCTGACCGGACGGTCTCATCAGTTAGTTATGCAAACTGGCTGGTAGATGGCATCACTTGCCAGTACAATTAGTGCTGCCCCTCCACTGTAACTAATTGCGGCCGCACCTATATTCATTTATGTAAATTGGATGGATGCTAAATACATAATATAATAATAACAATACAATTTATTTCAGCGTAGGCATATACATTTGCATGGTTTCGTCACTTACGTACATATTAACGGGGAGCCCAACTTAAAAATATAAATACGAAACAAATACCATTTAAATCATGTTTTAAAATTTAAGAACATTAAAAGAAAGCAATTAACATTTAAATGATTTGTTATAGATAACAATAGAAAAAACAATCACATTTTAATTTCTGGTGGCCAATATTTAGCAATTTCTTCTAAAATTAATTGTTATTTTAATACGAGAACTAAATTAGATTAACATTTTGAACACGTAACGCAGTGAATTTCGAAAGATTTTATTTGAATAATACTTTTGTTGAACTTTATTATGTCTTCTGAACTAAAATTAAGAATTCGTGTCTGCGGTTCCATGGGTAAAATGTAAACACTACCGATACACTCACGTAATTAATTACGTTAGAAAAAACATTTTACTACATTATTTAAAATCGATTCGTTCGAATATCTCAATCTATTATTCAATTAATTACGATGGAAAACACAATTAAAATCAATAATTTTATATCTATTTAGAGTAATAATAGGTATTCTTATTTACTTTCTCCTGTTATTATGTTGACATACTAACTCATATTCCGCGTAATCAATATTTACTCATCACTACGACACGCTATTTTGTGATTGTTGGTTGTTTATTTAGCAACTGAATAGAAAGCGTCAGTGGCCATCATCAGATACATTGAGCTTTAGGAGATTATTCGTTGGTTGGTTTTGGTTAGTTTGTTGTTTTCATTTGCTTTCGTTTCGTGTCCATTTTTGTGTTCTTTGTTTGTTTTCTTTGTTTTCGTTCTTAGTTGTTCATTTTGTAGTCTATGTTTATATTCTTTGGTTGTGCTCTTGATTTTTGTTCCTTGATTACCTATTTGTCGGTTTATACCTTTTATGCCGGCTATTGGTTACAGTTTAATTCATTTCTTTTTTCTTGGTGGTTTTTACATTGAGCTTATATTCTTTGGTTGTACTCTTAATTTATGTTCCACGATTATTTATTTGTCGGTTTACATCCTTTTCTGCCGGGTATTGGTTAGCGTTTAATTCATTTATTTTTTCATGGTGGTTTTTGTAGTTTTCGTATTGGTTCGTTTCGTGTTCTTTCCACTTTATTTCAAGACTCCTAATGTAGTTTACAGAAAGGAGAGGAGAAGTTTTAGTATGTATCATTTTCTCAAGCTATCTTCTAAGCAGGAAAAAGTATAACTATTTGCAGTCCGAAATGCACCCGGGCGAAGCCGGGTACGAAAAGCTAGTATATATATAAAATTCAATGTCTGTCCATCTGTTCCTTATACATTCCCATGCCCTTTGAGCTATCGGGACCAAACTTTGTAAATTGACTTCATATGACTCTACGAGTAATACAGAGTACCAGGAAACCCCGACAACCACCCAACACAGACAAACAGAAATATTTTCTTTTTTCATTTTTTCCATTTGAATAACATAGGGACGAGTGCAGCTTATTTTTCATTTGAATTTTAAAATTACTTAGAAACATGGTATGAACTTGAGACTTGAATGGTTCTACGAAGAAAAGAACAAATTTTATTTTTATTGAAGACAGAATCTGAATCCTGATCGAATTAGCATAAAAATGCATTTAGAAACAATAAAATACGATTTTATTACAATACCCATTATAAGCTACCATGACAACTCCCATTGTTGCCGAAATTGAGAGTTCAATGCATTTATAATGGAAAAAATATCGTTTGTCAATTTCTGTGTATAATTTTAATTTGTTTACATGGAAACCAAATATTTGTTGTTTTTAACTGAATTATCTTCTAATCTAACATATAAAGGAGAATTTTTGTAAGTTTGTTGGCTTTGAATGCTTTTAATACGAGATTGGGAGGGAGATTTGGTAGGAATGTTCGGTTCTTAAAGTAGAAGCCATTTACGAAAAAAAAATTTTGAAAATCGACCCGGGTTCGATTCCCGAGAATGATTTCCATTCCTCATAAGATAACATGAAAAATCGATATTTTGACCTGCAACCTTATTTTATTTTGCTTATTAAAATTCATATATTTGACCTACAATTTTCGGATTTGGACTGTATTAAAGAAAAATAAATGCAGTTTCTTATTCTTATCGTCTTTTATCACTTTCAAATCTAAATCTTTCGAATTTAACGTTTTAATATCATATTTTGACAAAATTTAGCATTTTTAATGTGAAGTTGCCTTGCCAACCGATTACATTGTTAAACTTAAAATCCTATTACTCTCACATATGCTCACGGTCTCTCCGGACCTCCATGGATCTTCCCGGCCCAATTCATAGGTATCAGAGATATCTCAGAATTAGTTTTTACTTTCTCCAATATATGTAGTATAGAGATAGTATTGTTTTCATGAAAAAATTCAAAATCGAGATTTCAATGGAAATACACATTTTGAGGTGCGCAAGGGAGAAATGATTGTATTAGCATATAATACATACCTAATTTTATTTGCCAAAGACGTCTGGCATAACCCGGGCATCGCCGGGCACTTTCAGCTAGTTATGGATAAAAGTGAAGTTTAAGTGAGAAAACTGAGTTGTGAAATAAACATGCTAGTGGCCAGAGTGCGGCATCAGTGGGCAGGCAATATGCGATAAACTGTACAGCTATGGTAGATTTAAATGCCCCATTGTATTGGTTCAAAACCCCTTTTGGCCTACCTTTTCATCATTTATTGTTGTCAAAATAATGGAGAGCCACGAACCTAACCCCTATTTTTTCATAAGGTCTTTGCTTCTATTTTTACGGATTCCAAATGTAACCCCGTGAATTTGGGGGTTCTACTGTATAAAACAACAGTTTAATGAATTGAGGATTGTGATTTACACAGATGAGTCTAAAAACTCTTTGATACTATAAAAACACTTAGTGACAAGCATATTTTTAAGATCTGACTTAAATTTATCAATGTTGTCAGTATCTTTGATAAATGATGTAAGCTTATTATACAGTTTAGAACCCATAGCAAGTGGTGATATTTGAGCAATTGATTTTTTTGTGATACTCTAAATCAGGGATGCACAAACAGCGCTCCCAGAGCGCGCGCGCTCCAGCGCACCCACGGGCGCACGGCAGAGCATATATTGTGGTGGTAGCGGGAGAGGGGAAGCTTCTTTCTCGCACTTATGCGGCCAGAGCGCGTCGTTTCCTCGGGCACTCCGCGTGCTCTCAAGCTGTGCATCCCTGCTCTAAATGGATGTTATTATGCCCTCTTGTACTATATAAACGAACATCAGCATTTGTGTTAATCAAGTTTCGATTTTGCTTCATGAATACAACAGTCCTAAAAATGTAAACACATGGTATAGATAGCATATTTAATTTTTGAAAAAGATGTCAGCATGATGTTCTCTAAGAACAATTCAACATGCATCTTACAATATGTATTTGAATTATACGTACTTTGTTTAGCATTGATGGTGAGGCACCCCAGAACATTACGCCATAACAGGCACAAGCATAGAAATATCCATAATATACAGATAGTAAAACACTGAGGGAAACTGAAGTCTTTATGAAACGAACAGAGTAAAGGGAAGAAATTAATTTTGGTATGAGGCATGAGATATGTTGAGACCACTTTCCATGTTGCTCAACGTGTAGTCCTAGGAACTTAGTATGATTTGTGGGGATGACAATTTCATTGTTTAAGGTCAGTTCAAACTTGTCTTGAAGAAGTTTTGGAAAAAGTTATCACTTGGGTTTTACTGCAATTTAAGGAGAGTTTATTTGTGGTACACCAATTTAAAACATTGTTCAGGATCACCTGACTCTCACTTAATAATAAATTGAAATTTGGTGCAGAAATAAGAAAATTTATGTCATCAGCAAAGATTATATTTTTGACAATGGAATTAGTGTTAATACTAGGAAGGTCGCTGGCCCCGGTGGTGGAAGGGCTAGCATATTAGCCTACCATTACTAAGGTCATGGGTTCGAATCCTGCCAAGGGCATGGACATGTGTGTTGTTCTCATAATTTCATATTTCATCAACCATGTGTGTGTCTGATGTGGAAGGCAACGGGAAACCACCACATCATATGTGTTTATTCCCTAGTCATTTCAAACCAACCTTAGGGTTGAAAACTATGAATGAATGACTAGGAAGGTCATTTATATAAATAATAAACAGTATGGGCCCCAATATGGATCCCTGAGGAACACTGGTGGTCACAGGTAAGGGATCTGAGTAAAACTGTTTAGCATTGCTGGTAATAGCAGCTTTTTGAGACATATTGGAGAGATGAGGATATCCATTTTAATGCAACACCTCATATGCCTACATCACAACACTTTGTTATTAATATGGAATGGTCTACTTTATCAAATGCATGACTAAAATCAAGGAAAATGGCAAGTGTTGATTTGTCATGATCAACTGAGTTGGATATGAAGTCCATAGCTTAAATGAGTGCAGACTCTGTGGACCTACCCTTCCTGAAACCCCACTGTGAATTTGAAATTAGATTATTCTTTTCAAGGTATAGTATTAATCGGCTGAAGTAAATACGCTCAAATAATTTGAAAAATTGAGATAATAAGGAGATGGGTCTATAGTTGTGAATATCATCTTTGCTGCCTTTATTTTTGAAGACTGGCAATATTTTACTCATTTTCAATGGTTTAGGAAACGCCTTCTAAGAGAGACCAGTTTATTTTTTAAAAAACTAATGGTTTGATAATGAATTCATAACAATTAATTAATAGTTTGCCAGGAACATCATCTAGTCCTGGGGCATTACTCGTTCTAAGTTTTTAAAAATATAACAGTAATTCCCCCCCATTACAAGGATATAAATAAATTGAGTTATGTACACAAGAACGAGTTTTAGATAAGAAGTTGTTGGTAGGGCAACTTAAGTTTTGTGGATGTTCAGGGAGATTTAGGAATTGTTGATTAATGATATTACAGATACTGAGAGGTTCATCATCAAAGATTAATTAACTTACTTTATGTTGTTTCCTTTAACCACTGATGAATCTTATGTCCTTATCTAAACAAATTTGTTTTTATGAGTAAAAGGTTTTTAAAACTGGAAAATAGCCTTATTTTTGGTGGTACCTCTTATACACCGGAAAACGCAGCAAATCACTTCCCATTCTCTCTCCATTTCATTCTCCCTTGCCCTCTCCTTCACACTCTCTAAAAAATGTAGCTATCTCATTCAATGTACTATATTTAAAATCTTAAATACAGGATTACATTTTAAAAATAAATTGATGTATCCAAAACATGACTTTCTCCATACATAAGTTCTCAACTAAAATCAAATAAATATGGCAATAGGAACAGTTCAACTTACATGCTTCAGCGCTAATGATTCAATTGTTGTCACTACCACGTGCACAAGCTGCCCACTAACCATCAATTTCGAAGAAAATTGAATATCTCTTGAAATATTCCTCATATGAAAATTTAGTTCAAACAAAAGTTGTAGAAAAAAATAATATCTATAACTTTTATACCTGTATGTTAACAAAAATTCAGCTTTAAGCAAAATATTTAAGAAAAACAAAAATTTTACCAGAGTAAACCACTACTTCCGGTTGACCGATTGTTATCAAAATCTTTTCAAATCTTAAGAATACAGGCGACTCCCGAGATTCGACAGGGATGCGTTCCTGAAAACGTGGTCAAATCTCAAACAGTCGAATGTCGAATCAGCACAAATTCAAACAATTAGAGGAGAAATAACGATGTCTAGACTGAAACTAAACCTTTCGTGGTTGGGCAGACCAAAAATTACTTCGCGTAAACTAGTTTCAAATTCGACCGATCCATCGACTGGGTCAATTCAACCAGTCGAATTTTTGAGTTGGTCGAATCTTGAACAGTCGAATCTCGGAAGTCGCCTGTATATATAAAATTAACAATTTCATGCTGATCTGATGAATAGTTTTTGAGTTAGAGTGCATACAAAATTTCTGTCACACACATACGGTCACATACAGAGACACACAGACATCGTTGAGAAAATGGTCAAAACGTGTTCAGGGGACCTCAAACCATGTATTTCCATTGAAATCTCGAATTCAAATTTTTTAATGAAAACAATACTTTCTTTATACTATGTATATGGAGAAAATAATAAATAACAAAGAAAAATACACACACAAAATCAGCATAGATACAAATGATGTTATGCAAAAGAAATTTTCTATTTAAGGGTAGTTATGCACTTAAAAAAAAACAATGAATAGAAAACACATACACAAAGTAAACATAATATTAAACTAAAAATTAATAAATTGAGAAAAATCACTTGGTATTTTATTCATGATGGAACTCCACAAAGTCAAGGCTTCTTCCATTGATTTTAACATTATACTGTTTTCCATATAAATACAATGGACTCTCAAATGCAGCTATTGTTAAAAAGCTGAAAAAATCATGTTTTCTCTCATTCTGTATATATTTTTATGCTAATTAAACATGGTTTAGAACTCTCTCATAAATAGAAGATATTACTCTTTCAAGAATAGAACCATCCACATCCCAAACAAATCCCATGTTTTAAAATACAGTCGAACCTCAATAATCTGGCATTCCGTAATCCGGAAACTCACCTAATCCGGCATAGTCTCTGAGTTCACCTTGTTTCCTGTGAACTGCAATGTTTAGATCTGCCGATTACCAAGTTAAATTTATTAACTCATCAATGGATTAAAGGATTTGAATGTGATTACCTTTATTACAAACTTTTATATTAACTTAGCTAGTTATATATGTGTTTTATAAATTCAACCCCTCAGATATGAGAAAAAATCTTCCTTGAACAGGTTGCATATCACTTCATCTCCCGTGAGTGGTTGCCAATCATGCAACCACCTTTTACAGTGGAAAGCATGTATATTTGTAAATGCCATACTTAAAAATTTCTTGTGCAATTCACACTTAATTTTTGCTACCTTTATTTTGATGAGCAGCTTTAACAGTGGCATGGTATCAGTGCATAAATAAACTGAAGAAACTGAGATTATGCTGAAACTGTCCAAATCGTAATATGGACACCAATATACTCGTCAAACACTGATTTTCTCAGTTACCTTCGACAATATCCATTTTATACGAGCTTCCAAAATTTTGAAAACACACGATATGTACCAATTGACCATAAAATAAAATGTGCTGCGTATCTTAACTTTTTTATTTATTGCCTTATTATTATAACTTATGTTTGAATAACAGTCTGTATATTTTATTTAATATTTACTATATTACAATGTGTAATATCATGAAGAGATGGGCGACGCTTAACTATAGGATTAAATATCTCCCATAATCCGGAAAATTCCCTAATCCGGCTTCGGTCAGGTCCCAAGTTTGCCTGATTAGGGAGGTTCAACAGTAATTTGAAAATCCAAATGATTAATACCATATTTACTTGCTTAATTGCCTCACTTTTTCAAGTGTTTTTTTTTAACCAAAACAAAGGTGGGACAAATACCAGGTTTTCCCTTTTAGTAAGAAAGTGGTATATTCGGAATAAACAACAATGTAATTCAAAACATTTTTTGGCATTTTGTCCCTGCACAAACTGGCTTATAAAATCTTTATTTATTTTACTCTATGGAGACTTGATAACATACTCAAATGAGTCATGCAGCTTAAGCAATGACAACCATTGTGCCAAAGTAAAGGAGGGATAAACAGTGGCACATTTAAGCATAGGTGCACTAGGCACGTGCCAAGAGCCCTTAATGTTTAGGGCCTCCCAAAAAGTTGAAAAAAAAATAATTTTCTAGCAATAGGGGCTCTATAACACCACAGTGCCTAAGAGCCTCAACTGATATAAATGCACCACTGGGGATAAAGTTGTCACAAAGTCATTTAAATACTTTCTGTGTGACAGAGCTAGATTATCATTTTTAAATTTGTTTAAAATGAGACACTTTGGATGCATGCATGGCAAAAATAAACATCTTGCCAAATAAGAAAGGAAATTTTGTGGCACAAAAAATATAACATTTTCTTTCTTCTTCATAAATTGAGTGAGGCAATTACGCAAGTAAATACAGAATGCTACACTCCTCCTTGTGTTAATTAAATGTATAAAATAAATGCTCCTGGAATCAAACCTATGATCTTAAGATAAACAATGACATGTCTAAGAAGGTGCAAGAGTTATATCCCATTAAACTGAAAAAAATCATCTATATATTTACTGCCATTCTTGACTCATAGTGACAAACCACAGTTTTTATAATATTAAAATTTTTAATGATGTTGGACTATTATTATTGTTATTATTATTATGTCAAAACAGTAATCTCTCCTTATTGCTATAAGCATTTGACAAACATTGATTTTGTTGAAATATAACATCTTTTTCTCATTGATATTCTGAGAGAAAAAGTTACTTTCTTTTGATGTTTTTTACAATGGATTTTTACAATTTGGTGTACTCAAAATCAAGTTTATATGTGAATACAATCATCAAAATTTCCTCTTCACTCACCTGTGAGGACTTGTCTCATGGTCTACTATGACAGCATTTAAAGAAGATGGTCCTGCAAGTTCACTTTGATGTGATGGAGGATTACCCTTTCCTTCATTCACTAATGATGGACCACTCTCCTGATTCTGTACAAGTACATAAAAATAAACAGAATGATTAAATGAAATCCAAAGGAGAAAAGACAAAAATTGCTGACCAAAACTAAATTGTGTACTATCTCACATGCTTAGAGAGTAAGCTCAAATTCATCACATATCATAACGGAAAGGCCATCGACAACAAGAAACTTATCAATAATTCCATGGCATTTCATAGAATATTTTCATGAATTACCATATATCATGGCCTGTACGTTAACCACGATGTTTTGATTTAACAAGGCATGTTTAAGTATATATTAACCATAAAAGTCAATTCTTCTTTCTCTTTACAAGTACAGTAGAAGATCGTTTATCCGAAGCAGTTGGGGTCTGACCCATTTCAGATAAACGATATTTTCAGATGTTGGATGTCTTAACCCCTACATAGCATGTCAACCATAAAAAACACTTGTAACAAGGAATGGTAGAAATAAATGATGTGAGACAAAAAATAAACTTCAAAAACGTTTTATATAGTGAAAAAAATCACAGGTATCATTGTCCGGCATAAAGTGAATATATCGAGTAATATGCAAAGATGTATAAGTATTACGCCATAGATGAAAAATTCAACACATGTGAACATCAGATTGCCACAATAAATGGTGTAGATCAGAAAACTGAAGGTTGATTATTTCAACTGAAACACTGTCCAGGAGTGATGAATCATTCAAAAAATGCTTCGGTTGACAATAAGAAGCCTCTTTTAATTTTGGAATTCAGATGAGCTCTGGATATGATTGTAAATTATATCAGAACACATTTTTTTCCCTTCTTGAAAACTCACAGCCCAATTTCTCGGGTTTTCATTTTTAACCTTTACGATCCGAACATGTACTTTTCGCACAAAAAAGTATCACTATACGGACGAGCGTGTACAATTGTCCCAATGCATCGTTGTGATCTTTAGATGCCTCCAACGCAATATACAGCGAGAATCATGGGTCTGTGTCAACACTTTTATATTACCAAGACTTCATTTGCATCTAAGAGGGAAAAATTTTTTTTCATTCCTTCCGAATGAAAAATGACCTTTCTTTTGGCCAAAAGTCATCAAGTCAAAGTCAAGGAGTCCCCATAAGGCCGCAGTTTATCGTGGTCAGTGGAAATTATATGTGCAATGTAAAATAAGTGATTGTATTTTCCCCATAATGCACATGTACATAATGAAACAAGTAATGTTTCATTCCTTCACATTTACCAAAATTTTTAAAAAATTAAGAAAAACTAAACAATTTAATTACATTTATAGAATAATGTTGCATTCTTTAACATTTACCAAAATAAAATAAAAGTTACGAAGAAACTAACAAAATTTTATGACTTTTAAAGTAAAAATGCTGCATTCCTTAACATTTATCAAAATGAAATAAAAATTACGAAGAAACTAACACAATTTAATAACTTTTTGCATGTTTTTTGTTAACTAGGAACTTGATGTTTGGTTCCAGCACTGTTGTCTTCAAGTTCAATAAGTCTTCCAAGTGACTGTCATCTAACTAACTAACTAACTATTCCTAACGTGTCATCTAATGTTGCAGACTTGGCACATAGGCTCTGTTGATGCAGAATGCAGTGAAACAAAATTAAGCCATCCAGTTTTGGTAGTCCCCTCTGTAGCAAAGCAAAAAACCTTCACGTTTTCCCCTCATGGCAGGTGCATCATGCATCTAACAAGATTACACAAATTCAGTTTTGCTTCCAGACGCTTCTCCTGAAAGGCAGTAAAAATGTCAATTCCACATGTTTTCCCCTTAAGCACAGCCAAAGTGAGTAACTCTTCATGGCACTTAAAATCTGCAGCCACAACACGAATAAAAATTGAGTTGTGCAGAGTCAATAATTCAGTGGACTCGTCTGGAGCAAGGGAATAATAAACACCTTGGCTTTGACAGATTTTACAAAGTTGTTTGGTGATGTTGGCAGTCAATTCCTGCTGGCGAACAGTTATTAATCATGTTTATTTATCATTAAAGCATCTGAAACAAAAAAATGAAAATGATGAACTAATAAAGCAATTTTTGGAAATAAGGTCTCAGACAAAACTTTGCATCGCATTTCAGTTTGTGTTTGTTTAGAAGAGTATGCAAAAAGACCACACTGAGGGTCACAAAAGGTTGCATGTGGCCTGAAGGTTCCCCACCCCTGGCCTAGACTAAACAGATGCCCCTCCTGGAGTGGGTCATCTGAGGTGTTTACTCTTGGCTTCTCATGAGATGATGAGTTTGCTATCCCAGAGATAGAGTTGCTTGGGTTGACTGTTCTTCTTTGTCTCCATCCATTTTCCTACTGATATTTATTATGTAAAATATATGACCATTGAAATAATGGAGATTTATTTATAATTAAGATATGCAAATTGGTGAAAAAGACTATAAAAAAGTAAAAATATCATCATATGCACAATTTTATTGATTAGGAACTTGTTTTTATTTCAATGATTTATATTATATGGTATGTTTAAAATAAATTATTTTGTTAAACGCTACACCTAGTGAGATGGAGGAGGAAAAAACCTAGGATTGTAAATGTTAAAGACAAAAACAAAAACAGATGATTGCTGCAGATAACCCAAGAAGCAGATAAGCTGCACATAGATAACCGAGTATTGCCTGCATTTAAAAAAATCATTTGAATTTATAGTTATTTATTAGGCATATAAATTTTAAATCTTAAGAAATAAATTACTGCTAAATAATTTGTAAGTATTGCAACAGCTGATACAATATGGCGATCACATACATAAGATAATTAGCCATATTAGACTACTACACGACAACGATTGCCTGGAATTCAGGTTTGCATTTTTATAATCAGCATGTAAGTCTCCTCTAGTTTTATCAAAGATTAATTATTGATTTTTAGGTCAACATACATGCCACTCATCTCTATATGTACTTGGGATTTTATAGTATTTAATTTTTTTCAGCAAAATTTGATGAACTAAAATCTTACTATAAAAAAATTGTCCGTCTGCTCGGATGACTGACCAACAAAGGTAATTAGTGAATTTCTACATAACTAATGATTTGATTTCAGCCAAACCTTTTCATTTACTTGAGGTTACTGTAGTCGCCAAAAACGTTTTTGCAATTCACCATGAAAAGCAACTTTGCCCCATGGCCATCAAAAATTTTTTACCACATTAAGTGGCTCTCCATCCTTGGTTCCACAGCCTAGCATTGGATATGTTGAGCCATGAAGCAAAGTTACTTTACACATTGACTGCTAAAAAATTTGTCAGTGACTAAAGTCGCTATTTGCAGTGAAAGGGTTAAAATCAAGATACTATGTACGAATTTGAACAAAGATTCTGAGTAAGGAATTAAGTTTTACTTTCACATCATCAAATTTGGGCTAAATCTGTCTAAAATTGTGTTTTTAACAACAAAATTACAAGATTTTGGAAGCAAAAGGTTTTTTTGCCCTAGCAACCCTAATGTAGCCAATTATGTACATTCTCTACTCATTGCAAGAAGGGGCAGGAGGTTATTTATTAGCTGCAGGCACAGACAGCACATTTTCAGTGGAAGAAGTGTAAGGGCAACTAGGGATAATGGAGGAGTAAGGAATAAAACAATACAGGGAAATAACAGGAGAAAAAAGAAGCAGAAGTAGAGGCGTATGTATTTAGTTGTAATACATTATTGTAACTAAATGGTTTGTTACACTCTTTTGACATGACCAGTGATGGATATAGGCCCAGGAAATCTAGGCAACCAACCAGCTCTGGGAGACTTAGCATCTAGAGCTGTGAGAGAATTAGTGCTTACAGAGTCAGGTGCTTATTGCAAAAGGGGAAATAAATGTATAGCTTGAGTGTGAAAAGTCAAAATAAAAAGAAGCAGTTGTATGTGTCCCAAAAGATGACAATGATAATGGTCAATATCTGCCTAAACTGTCTGGTATCACTGAAAAAAAAATTATTTCTAAGGTTTTTGAATGGAATACTTACAGCTGAGATCAACATTGACCTCTGAAGCTCACCCACTATATTGTAAATATATGTGCAAATAAATTATTATGAATTTGAAAGCCTGTTTTCCTCCATAAAATTTAACCACATATTCTCAGAATTCATAAGTCGTGGGCCCTGCAAACTACTGTCGCCTAAGGGTCTCACAAACCATTAATGCCTAGGGGCCCCTCATCCCTAAATCCATACATGCCTATAACTATTCCTTTTTGTTTATTCTTCATTTGTTGTTGCTTCTATTGTTTTTGTTCAACATAATATTTTTTAACATTTCTCAAAATTTCCAGCAGTAGAACTGCAGGCTTTCTACTATAGCTAGAATTTAAAAAATTACAGCTGTATTGATCACACATGAACCTATTCTCAAATTCTTGATTACTCTTATGCACTGAGATTAACAGTGTTGTTACAATGATTTTCCAGAATGTATCTTCCACAAACAGAGAAAAATTAGAGTAATATTCCTTTCTAATAGAGTCCTGATCATGCTCAAGGTATCTATTTTTCTTTCTGCTCAATATACATACTAAGAATTACCTACTTTAACTTCATATGAAATTTGATTTTCATATTTTATCACCATTCGGTAGCTTTATTCTTCTATTTCAAGGTTATTAAAACTGACCAAAGAAATTCCTTTCTATGAAAGAGAGAATATTTAAGGAATGCCAATCCATTGGTAGGTTGTCCTGCTGGGGGGAAGGAAACCTGGTGACCCAACAGTGCAGGGACAGATCCTGACCAACTGGCTTGATTTATCGCAATTATTTTCCCCTGCGAGCATTTTTGAGCATGGTTGCATACTCATAGGGGCAACCTCAATCGCATTTTGTCTGACCTACAAGGCCTATGCATGGAAGGCAAAAGACACAAAAATATGTGCACACTTTGAGGAGGGTGTAACAGCTGATTGAGTGTCACATGGAGACCCCAAACACTGCCAAAGTTTACACTCATCTAAGTTTTGTAATTAAAAGTAGCAGAATCTACCCTTGTGTGATAAATACCAGGGAACCGAAAGCAAGGCCAGCCAAAGTGGGGTTGCAGCAGATGCAAGGCATCTAATAATGGGGGCCCCAGAAGTCCTCAATTATTCAAGTATTGAGTGTAAATTTTGCAAAAACTTTTATTAAAAATCATTTGCAGACTGATTTCCAATAAAGAAATACTTGGTACAAGTTATAATATTAAACTGGGGCTCTGTATTTAGTTCATTATTACTATAAATATTAACATCGTGGGCTCCCCATTGGTATTTGCTTAGCCAACTTTGACTGAAAAAACGAACTGCTGGTAAGAGTGATAAATTATGAGTGTCATTCTCAGTTTTGTTCAAACAAACTGAAAAACGTTGCCCATTTTTCCAAAGATAATATCGTGCCAGCTTTCTAATCACTCCAAATGAAGTTGGTCATAAGCACTACGATTTAAGCATGCAGGTAAATTTTTCATAGCATTGCACAGTATTGAATTCATCTCGAATAATAAAATTTAATGTTATTTGCATAAGACACATATCGCATTTGTCTGGAGCCTTTTTGAGTGTAGCTTTTTGCCGTTTCGAGCTATTGCTCTCGGAGCAGGCTCATTCAATGCAAAATTGAGACGCGAGTTATATGGTTACAGTTGAATTGAGGACACATTAATGGGAACACACGGGGAATGAAAAACCTGAGATTATTTGCAGTAAACACGTATGTCTGAAGCCTTTTTGAGGATAGCTTTTTGCCCTTTTGAGATATCTCTCTCGGAGTAGGCTCATTTGCTGCAGAATTGCAACGTGAGTCGTTTAGTTGTGGTTGTGCTGAGGACGCTACAAATGGGAACGTGCAGGGATTGAAAAACAGAATTATTTTTACTAAACGTATGTCTGAAGCCTTTTTGAGGATAGCATTTTGCCATTTTGAGCTATCGCTGATGGAGTAGGCTCATATGATGCTGAATTACGATGCACGTTGTTTGGTGATGGTTGCACCAAGGACCCTTGAAATGGGAACACGTAGGGATTGAAAAACCGCTCTCGAAGTAGGCTCACTTGATGCAGAATTGGGACATGCGTTGCTTAGTTGTGGTTGCGCCAAGGACACTTGAAATGGAAATGTGCAGGGATTGAAAAACCAAATTATTTTAAAAACCTGATTGGAAAAGGCCAACTTTTTGGCATGAAGGTTTTCATTAATTTGCTCATATAAATTCGAAATATTGGCATACGACTTTGGAACCTGGATTGTTTTAAAGAAAAATGATCAAAGATTGACTTTCTTCGGTTACAAATCTAAATCACCATTTTATTGCTAAATACCTTGACAACGGACATTGTCGTTCTCAAAGTCCTATTGCTGTAAAACCTCATATATAGCTTATGAGTGTAAAATTAATGTGTTTTGTAAGCTGTTTAAATGAAGAGAGGGTAAGGGGGATAGGAGGGAGGGGAGAAAGGATAGAGGGAGAAAAGGAGAGAGGGAAAAAGAGAGGCAGAAGGGGGAGGAGCAGAAGAGAGGAAGATAGGGAGAGGGAGGATGTGTACAATTTTTACTTGCATGAAAATAATAAAGAAATCCATTTTTTATATCTATTATTTCAAACTAGAGCAAACACACAAAAGGGACTTTCACAGGGATCAGTTGCTGAGCCCACAGGTGGCTAGTCAAAGTATAAATGGGCAAAAGGTTATCTTAAATTCATGCAAATACTCATTTTAAGGGGACAAGTGTCTATACATTCTAAATAATCCACCACCCATATAAGCCACACCCAGGGTTTTTCAACATTGAAAATAGAAAAAAAACTTCTCTCGATATAAGCTGCGTTTTGAACTCAACAATACGTCTGCAATCAAAGGCTCTGGAAATTTTCTTATCTGCTGTCCAATTAAAAAGTTATGTAGAATATGTAGAATAACTGAAGTTACGAGTGCATTAAAATGTCGATTTTCCCAGCTGACTTAGCCCGGATGCATACACAAGATTCGTGAGTTACCTCTTCTTTTCCCCGCCTGCTTTAAATGAGTAAGATTACTCGGCCACTGCAAACAGAGGAAAACTATGCGTACAGAAATAATGAAAACTTTCCTTACTGCATATATGTGCATGTGCCTCAAAAAAGTTCACGCAATTGGCCACGTGGCGCTCTGAGTGTGCCGTTGCATTGTGTGGAAAACGTGAATGTAAACAGTAATAATAATGATAGATTCATTATAATTTTTGTTTATTCTGTCTTTTAATGCATGTAATGATTTATAATTCTCATCGTTGAAGTTACCGTTAGGATTTTCTACATTATATACAAACTAAAGTTTCAAGATATATTTAGTACCATATGACATTATAGCATTAAAATTGTATCATAATATATTTATATTTGCACCATTTTTGACACAAAGATGAAAAAATAGAAGAAATAATGCTAAAAAAATTACGTTATTGAAATATTTAAACTTTAACAGGCAAATCGTGATGCGCGTTCAACACAGCAGAAGTAACGCACATAGCTGTGCATCTGTTTTACTCCTCAAGAACATTAACCAAAAAGTTGCTAACAACTTGTTTGATTAGTCAGGCAATAAAAATAGGTTAGATAATGACGTAAATGTGGAAATTGTGATTGTAATGTGAGAAGATCTCACTTTAAGAGTGTTTTTCCTTTGCATTCGCACATAAGCTACATCCTAATTTTTCGAATAAAAATTTAGGAAAAAAAGTGTGGCTTATATGCGAGTAAATACAGTAGTATTATCAATAAAAACAACACAATGCTTATATTTAAAATGTTCTCATAATATTTAATGCATCACCTTTGAAAAGGGATCTGGAGACAATGAAGTTGATGATGCAACCGGTGAAGGAACAAGGCAATTAGCCACTGTTATAGCTCTTACTGAACTTGCATTTCGATTGTAGAATCTAAATAGCGTTCCCATAATGGGAACATGTTCAGAGGATGATTCCTGGGAAGCCTTATTCAGCCACAGCACAGAAGCACTGACTAGATGTGCCAACCAATGAAGGTTTCCAGAGAGGAGATGTTCATCCGAATACCAAGTCCCAAAAATGTCATAAGGCTTATTGACTACTCGACACTGCAGACAGAACCCCTCTGAAATGTTAAAATGATGGTCTAGAAATATATTTACATAACAATAAACAACGAGTAGAAATCAAATCAGAAAAAATCAAAGCTTGGTAAATATTCACTTATAAATAATTTTTTACAATTATTATCAAAGTTATGTCAAAGGAAAATTTATGCACGTTTTAAGAAGTCCAAATCCTTATAATTTTGCCAAAGGACATTAAAATCAAATGACGATGAAAAAATATTTTTGTTACAACACCTATGTCTGAAATGGCTGCATAACTATGATCCATTAAGCTCCAATGAATTACTTCTATCATTTGAATTGATGTCATTTCGAATACAGTACTACCCCGATTTACTTTTAGGATACGTTCTTGAAAATCACAACGTAAATCAAAACCATTTTTCCCATAAGAATCAATGTCATATATGAACAAATAGTACATGAAACTTCTCATCGGTGCATAATATTATGTCAAAAACAGTGAAGTGGGGACAAAGTTGCGTAATATTACAATAAAAACAGTTAAGGGGTTAACAGAAGAGGACTATCGATGAGGAGATTTCTGCTAGTATCGGAATAAATAGATCATCCAATAAATTGCGTCACGTAGGAGGGAGTGGTGAATCCGAACCAAATTCTAAAATTTCGTCTTTACACTACTATCTTTTCTAATTTACAAGTGAATATAATTATCTTTTGTCTTAATACTTAAAAATTTATATTGATTAACTATTGTAATTCATTAAAAGTTTCAAGAAGATGATCTGATGATTTTTTGACTTTATCCCATTTTCCAAAAAATCTGAGATAACGGCGTAGCTATGAATCAATGTAAATGGGGGCAACATAAATCAGGGTATTATTGTACAAAAAATTTAACAACTTGAAACTTACCATCGAGGCTAAAAACTGCTATTTCACCTGAAGTGCTGTGGGGAGATCCAAAATGGACCCCTGAGACCAGAAGTAAAGTGTCTGATTGATTGAACTGGGAATACTGTGTGTACTTCCAGCAAAAGTCCTTCATATCTCTATAATACTTAACACGAGCTGGATAGCCGGAGTCCCAAACCTATGTAAAGAAAAAATATAATGACACATGAAAACATATATCTCTTTCAACTGTTCACATTTGTCTTTTAACCCAATGCCTTAGAGCAATGCTGTATCTCATAGAGGGATAAACATGAATTCAGCTTAAGAGCAGAAAAATCCTTAGAGACTCAAATGCCACATTCCATCACTTTCTACATATGAACTATGAATAATATACTTTACATTATTTCATTAAAAAATAGAACTATATTTTCAGTATGTTCTAGCAGATTACAAAATTTTGAGATGAGTACCTATTCTCTTGCAAGTGAAAAGTGTTATTTCATGCAGTATGTCAGACTGAAATTAGATGGTTTACATGAGAGTGAAAAAGACATTTTAAAGTTCATTGTTAGAGTGACAAAAAGGGTGAGTTCATGCTATGCTGTAATTCCTAAACATACTACTAACGGTGTGAAAGTTTTGAGTTGCATGCATTAGAGAAGTGTGAAACTTTCCACCAAGTTAACAGCCCTCTCTCTATGAAAGCTAACGCTAGTTGTGAAATTATGGAAATTTAACTTATATGCATCAGTGCATAAGACTGATCACAAATGTGAAAACAGAGGAGAAAAATTCTGAACTTGACCAGGGATCGAACCCGAGTCTCCAACTTACCAGGTAAGTGCCTTAACCAACTAAGCTATCAATAAATTCGAGAATGGAGAATTTGACTGGCTTGATAGCTTAGTTGGTTAAAGCACTTACCTGGCAAGTGGGAGACCTGGGTTCGAGCCCCGGTCAAGTTCAGAATTTTTCTCCTTCTCCATCTTCACATTTGTAATGTTACTTATTTGCCTTGAGTTTTACCGTCTTCAATTCCTGCCAGGATACAACAACTGTGTACTTCAAAAAAAGCTAAGATTTCACGATGAATGATAGAAGTTCCAAGTTCATTTATTTTGCTAATGAAATACAGTATGACGTCCCAAATCTGGAATGATCCAAAATCTGGCGTTATATGGTGTAGAGTAATTTTTTAAATTTTACTGTATATAGGCATTTAATATGTCGAAAATCTCAACAGATAGCCCCATGAAAAATGCTGTAACGAGAAAGCATGACATCTTTCTTATTACAAAGAGGTTGAGTTATTACAAAAGTTGGAAAAAGGAACTTCTGTTCAGAAACTGTGTGAAGAATATGGTGTTGGTAGCTCGACTGTTTACGACCTAAAGAAGCAAAAGAAAGAAATATTGGCATTTCTTGCTGACAGTGATATGCCAATGTCTATGGAAAAGAGGATAACATTGCATCATCCAAAAAAGTAACAACTTAGATAAAGTTATGATCGAGTGGGTTAGGCAGCGAAGGAGTGAGAAAGCTCCATTGTCCAGACCAATGATCATGGCCCAAGTGCAAATTTTCCATAATGACATGAATATTCCAACACAAGGTGATTATTCTACTGACTGGCTTACAAAATTCAAGAGATGACATGGTATTTGATGGCTAAAAGTATGTGGTGAAAAGGCTTCTGCAGATCATGAAGCTGCCAAGAACTATATTGACGAGTTTGCAAAATTAGTTGCCGATGATTACTTAACATACAACCAGGTATATAATGCTGAAAAGACTTCTCCTTTTTGGCGCTATGTTCCTCAAAAGACACTAGTGGCAGGAAACAAGACTGTAATAACAGGGGTGAAAGATGCTCGCTTGTGTGAATGCAACTGGAACTCATAAATGCAAGTCACACATCATTGGCAAGAGCGCTCATCCTCGAGCATTTAGAGCTGTTCAGGTATTTCCTGCCTATTATCGTGCTAACAAGATGGATTACTAGGGAAATAATCACTGACTGGTTTGAGAACAATTTTATGCCCGAATCCCATGCCCATTGTAAATCTGTAGGTCTACTGGATGACTGCAAGATACTTTTGATTTTGGATAACTGCTCTGAAAACCATAATGCTAAAACTTTGGTGGAAGACAATATTCATGCTGTATTTTTACAACCAAACTGCACTTCCCTCAAAGAACCCATGGATCAAGGTATTTTACTTGCATTAAAGTGCCATTACATGAATGAGTTTATGAAGAGTATGCTGAGAGATATCAAAGACGGCAAAGGATTGAAAGCGTTTCTTAAAGACTTCAATGTGAAGGATGCTGTGTGGGCCATTGCTCATGCTTGGGACGATGTTACACACGAAATTTTCAAAAACGCTTGGCATAACTTGTGGCCGATGACAGTGTTCCTGGATAATAAACCTGATTTTGAGGAGATTCGTTTTTTGAACGAAAAAAGTCAGTTTCCAAATTACTAGATTATTCTACAGGCATGTCTTTAGATCTGGCTAAAAACTTAGAGGAAAGTGATATCCAAGAGTGTCTGAATGTTGATTGCAATGCTCCGGTGGTTCTTAAGCTAAGTGATAACGAAATTTGTGAAATGGCATTAAATCCTGAACATGAAAAAGAAGACGATGATGATAGTCATGACAACAAAAATTTGCAAGAAAAAATTTCCATAGATAAATTAATAAGTATTTCTGATGATTCCATTGTGTCTTGAGCAAAGAAACTTTATTACTGAACAGGAAATCATGTCCGTTTATAGAATTAAATAAAAACTTATTTCAGAAAAGTGCAAATGTATGAAACAACTAACATTACCTGACATTTTCAAAAAAATTCCAGAAAGTTGCACAAAAAATCTTTTCTCTATCGAAAGCCAAATTGCTAGCAGCTCAACCAACAACACTGAGAAGTAAACTATCATCCCACGGCCATTTCCTGCATATTTTACTTCATGTGGAGAAGTTTATGCTTTGTAAGTCAATAAAACATTATTCTATATTTTTATTTATTATTCTGTTTTTTCATACTTCATTTGGATTCTGTGTTAATTCATGATAGGGCTATATAGGCATCCCTCATTTAATGTGGTAGATACTGTATTTCCTGGTGTATAACATGTACTTAATTCGCGAAAAATGTCGCAAAAAATGCCAATTGAATACAAAAATAAGTTTATAGAATTCCATAAATATGTCCTAAATGTGAGAAAGAGAATGTGCTTTGAGTTAGAACAAATAGGAAACATGGACGAAGTACCTCTTACGATTTTCTGGGCTTCTACAATGAATAAACTTTCGGCATATATCAAGCATGTTTTCATTCCTGTACATAAGGTAAGATAAAGCACATGCATTTTTTTCCCTGAGATTTGTATCAAAATCTGGGTTCATCTTATACGCTGGTGCATCTTATATGCTGGAAAATACAGTATGTTTCAGTAAAATGCCGAACTAAACGAAGGATGCCTGTATATAAGACCCAAATCTGGAAAAATCCTGAATCCAGCAAACTACAAGCCCCAAGATTGCCTGTTTTTGGACTTCGTACTGCATATCAATAGCTTGTTTTCCTCTGCTATTTCTGGCCTTATTCATGGTTTTTAAAAATGTATTCTGAGGTGACATATAATGCTTCAAATTGATGTTTATTTTTCTAAACCAATGCACATATCTTACTTTGTCCTCATACCTGTCAAAACTAATTAGACATCTTGAGAAGGACTACAGAACTATGGAAAAATGCCATAATACGAGTTGTATGCCATGCTATTGTCTGTCACCACTTTGCGAAAATATATTGGGTGACATAACATAAAAGGATCACAGGTGCTGGTCATGCAATTTTGCTGATGAAAAGGGCGCCAAATGAACAGGCTTTTACTACACTTGAGGCAAGGATACAGAGAAGGGATTGGGGCAGGACCAATCCGAGGTTGCCAAAGGAGCACATGAGAATAAATGACACAATTTTTTATCTTTCATAGAAATACTGCTTTTTACTTTTTCAAATTATGTTTAGTGGTAGCAACAAAAAATACAAATATACTGATATCAACCTATAGTCAAAACAGAGGAATTTTTTCAAGTTCTATGTAAAATGATCAAGCACTTTTAGCAAGAAAGGAAAAGGAACTCCAGAAAATGATAAATAGACTAATGATAACAGGTAGAAAATATCGTATGGAAATAAATACAGAAAAATCCAAGGTCATGCGAATATCAAATAAAGAAGAAGAAAATTTGAACATAAGTATTGGAGGAAAGCCATTAGAACAAGTTTCACACTATATATACCTTGGAAGCATCATAACGACAGGAGCAAAATGTACTGATGAAATCAGGACCAGAATAACAAAAGCAAAAGCCGCTTTCAGAAGAAACTCCTACTAACTGGGAATATAAAGGAGGATATCTGTAAGAAGTTGATAAAATGCTATGTATGGAGTATAGCTTTGTACAGAGCAGAAACATGGACGCTAAGGAAAAATGATATTAAATACTTGGAAAGCTTCAAAATGTGGACATGGAGAAAAATGCTGAAGATAGAAAGGATAGATAGGGTGAAAAACAAGGAAGTACTACGAAGAATAGGAGAGAAGCGAATGATTATACAGACTATCAAACGGTGGAAGGCGAACTGGATTGGACATAACCTGAGGAGAGAGTGCATGATTAAAGAAGTGCTAGAAGGAAAACTGGATGGAAAAAGAGAAAGGGTATGAAGCTTCAGCTGATAGAGACTTGAAAGACAAAGAGAGCTATCAAGACATGAAAAAGACTGCGGAAAATAAGAGTATATGGAGAACCAAGTTTAACCATGAATAATCACAGGCCTGTCTACAGACAGAATATTTATGATGGTGGTGATCATGTAAAATGTAGAAGAATAATCATCTGAATATGACCTTTAAGTAACTACATTATGGTCTAGGACAGGGGTCGGCAACCCGCGGCTCGTGAGCCACATGTGCCTCTTTGAGGAATGACCTGCGGCTCCCGACGACCACTCTCCCACTTAAACCGCACCAGATGACAATGACAGTCTCCATTGATAATAATATAATCGTTTCCAATAAAAGGATCCAGTATGGTCTGTTGAGTAAAAATTTCATTTTCAACTTTCTCATTTTCATCTTTAGTCCTAGATTCATTTTCTGCAAGAATCTCTTTATTTGCTTCATTTGAATGTTTATTTATATTTTCATTGAATGAAAAATTATGTAAAACATTCTTCTGTTTCTCAAGTTCTTTTTACGAATTATCTCCAAAACATCATTTTATGGGTATGTGTGTGCATATTTTAAATAAATAGATTTCATTAAATATGGCTCGACGGTATTTTAAATGTATTTTTTTCATTATACATGCTCTGCGGCTCATGTTTTGTTGGATTCTATACAAATTTTGAAAAAATGGCTCTTCTTGTCAAAAAGGTTGCTGACCACTGGTCTAGGAGCACTGCAACATGAATGCAAATTGAATCAGGATAAAAAGTCTTCAATTTGAGGAAAAAAGTAGCAAGCAAGAAATACTCTAAATTTTCATGTATAACGCTCAGGTCGATCTTAGCCCATTTTTCACAGGGTCTCCGAATTTTCTAGTATAACACGCAACACTGATTGAATAGTGAATCCAATCAAAATTTTACTTACACTTACTACTATATTTCACTAATTTCCCCTGAAAAAGATATTTAAGGAAATTAAACGGCTCTAGAATCTGCTTGCTCTGTAAACAGATCATTCAAATTGAAAATAAGGAGGCATTGGGAAAAATGGATGGTAGATGGGTTGCACTCGTACACAAAGTCTGGAAGAATACAAGCATCATATGCCAAGATTTGTAGATGGATTGTAGAAAGTTGGACCAAAATCACTCGTGACAGTATTATCAATGGTTTCAGAGCATTGGAAATTCATTTTCAAAATCTTGATGGGAGGGAATGTGATTCTTCATCGGATGAAAGTGAAGATTTGTCAATTGAAAAATTACCTGATTCATATGTAGGTAAATGTCCCCAAAGCTGGGGTTGTGCATGTTTTTGGGTTATCCTGCATATATTTTTGTAAAAAGCCAACAGCAAGGGAGAAGAAACGTTGCCTTTTTAAAAAAATCTATATGGAATAACCCAAAAGCGTATACAACCCCAGCATGACAAGCACCTGTGAAAGTTTTAATCAATTAAAGAGTATAAAGTCATTGGGAATTTGTGAAGTTTATCAAAGATAGGAAGAATACTACTCTGAGCATAAGATTAGGAAAAAAAGCACACTAGCATAGCCATTGCTCATGATAAGAAGAAAGGAAAGACCATATACAGAACTCATTTACAATTAAGATATAACATATGAGTTAACTTTGTGAACAAATGGAATAAAAGATTAACAAGGGGATAAGAAACAGAATAGGAGGTTAAGTATATGGTGGAAAGGAATTGGAAAAGGGTTTAGAGCATTGGTGGGCAACCTTTTCTACCACATTGGTGTTTGTGAATTCCTCAATGCAGTTCGTCAATGCTTTGGCAGGCCACATTAGACTTGAAATAGGACGTTAAATAGAGTCTTGAGGTATCATAACAGTGAAAATCAAGTCTAAATTAGGTTTTAAGGACTAACACTTCAATATCAAGTATTTTGTTGTCATAACTTGAATGTATATTATATACATTTGTGTTAAATATATTTTTAATCATAGCCTCGCGGGTCACATAAAACACTCTCAAGGGCCACATGCAGCCCAAGGGCCGTGGGTTGCTCACCACTGGTTTGGAGTAAGAGGCCATTCAGAAAAGTTAATCCAAACAAAACATTTTATTGAGATAGATGTATTTCTGTAATATGGCTGTGTAAGAATTAAATAATTTTAACTGCTTCTCTGATTTGCTCATAATATTACGGGCAACCTCTGTCCAATCTCCAAAGATGAAAAAAAATGCAATTTTGCTAAACTACTATTGTCTCAAAGTGAATGTGTAAAAAAATTAAGCAGTTATTCCAAATATTAATAATGCTTTGGTTACAAAGATTGCGTGGGCTAATCAATTTCAAAATAAAAAACCCTAACTTTTTTGAACGAATTAAAAAAACAACAAGAAATGAAATTAAACCTCTTAAAATGTGTGATATAACCCCAATACAATTTCTAGAATGCCATCCACATCCTTCCATATGTTATGATATCAAATTTCTCTATTAATTTTCCCATATTGTTCCGGTTAATTTATAATCAATTTCTTCTCTAAATGAATTCAAATAATTTATATTACCCAAGTTTAAATCAAACAATAAAAGCACAAGTTCATAACTGAATAATAACTCATGAAGCACATAAATGGTAGTTTTATTACCAAAGGCAGGAAAAAATGGCATGATTACCAGAATATATCCATCTTTTGAGCAGGTTGCAAACATTTTTCCATTATGAGCAAAACTAACATGGAGAACCTGATGAGTATGCTCTTTCAACACTTCAGTCTCAACCACTGGGGTGTGGTACTTTAGTCGTTTGTACTCTGAATACCATGAATTCTTTCCTGAAGGAAAATAATTAATTAAACTTTAGAAAAATTAACAAATTCATTAAAAACAAATGATTTCTTGGAAGAATCACAATAAACACATTTCCAGATGTTACCATGTTAATATCAAACTATAGTTAGCATTGTTTATTAGTATAACCTGAATTTTTCAAACTTAAGTCTCTTGACTTAGTTTACTTCAAGTGAAACGCCGATAAAAACTTTAAACTAACCCGGCATAATTCCAATTGATGAGTCAATATCAAACTCGAGGAGAAATAGTTCTTTCCAAAGAAGTTCATCATAGCTAACACGAAGCCAATTATGACAAGTACGTCCGGCAGTCAAAAGTTCTTTAGCTGTTAGAAATCGATAGACTAGCCGCAAAATCTCTTCTGGTACGTAGGCCCAATTACCGATAGACTCGGAGGAATCTTGACTAGATTCCGAAAGCGTGCACGATGTAAATAATCTTTCACGGGATGTTTCGCAGACAGTGCTATCTTCAGGTTCCATAATATTTATTTTTGTTCACTTAAGTTTAAAATGTAAATTTTCACTGGCGATTTATACATGCGATTATCCTCCTATGCATATTTATTTTTAAGAGCATAATTTCTCCAGATACCAATACCTGCAACCGAGGTAATTTGATTATGATAATCCTTGGTGATTCTGTAAGCTTATCAAGACTGTCATGTATCTCTTCGATCTGAAATAAACGAAAGCCAAGCCCGTCAGAGTTCAACCAAAGAAATACATATAATATACGGAACCAGGGAGTTTGCAATTTACAGCATGGAGCTTACAAATTGTTTGGCCAGCAATTTAAAAAGATGACTTCTGTATCGACCCCGTTTATTTGTTAAAAATTTTCATAATGTTAATACAAAAAGTTTAACAAAACGGTTCCACTGATTAGTAAATAAAGCAGGCATTGTAACTTAAATTCGGCATTGTTTCCTTTGTGGTTAATAAAATAACCATTACAATATCAGACGCAATATGCATGTAACCGAATACTAAGGAGCAAAAGCCGCCTCCGACGACAATTAATCGTCTTTCTACAACGGTTCATTCATTCATATAGTCTACAAGTGATTTATCTTTAACATAGACATGAAATGGCAAAACATTCATAACCTATATGAAGTAACTCCTACACTTAAATACAATTCCTTCATAAACACTAATACCTAACATTACGTCATTCATATTGCCTACAGGATGGTCAATTGTCTATAACCTATATAACTGACTACAGAAAATGCGATCATGATTGGTACGTTAACGTACGTGAGAGGCTATGCCTTATGCGAGATATCGGTAGCTGGCGACACCAGCATACGCATATTACAGAATAAAAACTTATTACAAAATATGACAAATACACTGATTTAAAAGCGAAAAAATGTTTTTATAAATGATATGCTATTGTATAACTCATATAAAAGGTGTAATCAGCTACTGAAACGAGGATACCAATACATTAGTTTTTCAGGTCGATTCGTTCTCAATCAAGGCAAAAAACTAACCGTACAAAAAGAAACTAAACAGGGTAGAAAATTATAACTTAATCATAATAAAAAGCATAAAACAAAGGCTTAATTAACTTCATTATACCGTCCCGGCGACAGCGTCTCTGTGTATGGAATCACGAAGTGGGATGTAAACAAATGGAACCCCTGAGCATAATTGCCAATTTAGCGCCTTTTTTTAGTGTTTAGCGACGTCACTAACTTTGCGATTATCTACTAATCTAGCGACAAATTTACATATTGCTTTATGTAAGCAGAAATACATGCAATATACAACATAAACCAAACTAATTAATTTTATTATAGCTTTGTCAAATTTTATACAAGTTTTAATAAACCTTAAAATATTTATACAATTACTTACCCAGTTATGATATTTTAAAAACATTTTATACTAATTTTGAAAAATCTCATAATTTACGTTGAAAAATCCTTCATAAAACACAGTTAAATTACAGAAAAATGATTTCTATCATATTATAAATTAAAGAAGGTATTCTTCTCGATGTAAAAATTAGACCGATTTTTATTAGAACTTAACTACTAAGTAGATGTGGATTTTGATGAATATTGAACGTCCACCTCATAAATGAAGCTTACTTTGTTTTATGTTTGGAGAGTGTTGTCATAAGTGGATGAGCCCTTCTTATGCGTTTACATATATCAGAGCAATAGAAGGTGGTACAATTGAGCCGTTAGCTACCTCTCAGTCATTTACGTTTTTTAAGTTATTCCAAAAATCCAAAAGTTTTATTCCCCTTATTAAAATTGAGCACGTAGTTTTTATATATTGATTTATCATATTGCAATATTTACTGTGTAACGCAATATTTTCGCCGTTAAATAATAACTTTAAGAGACTGATACCAAATCATAGGAACGATTGCTTGCTACGTGGGGGTGTGTAAAAAAATCATCGAATATGAGGCGAAAAACCTCCCGGCGTCTTATACGCGGGTATTTACAGTATTTTATTTTTCTACTTAAATAAGCTTGACCTATAAATGTTAATATCTATTCCATTTTTTATTAATAAAAGGCTTGCAAAAATTCTCCCTTATTTAATACTAATAATTAAATTGATATACATTTCAAAAATCAACGTATATATTAAGGGAAGTTCATGTCCGTCACAACCCAAAGAGAAGCTTCTCCTCCACTTTCACTCACAATCAGTCACGCTTGAGGGGAAGAAGGGCCGGGCGCGAGTCGCTGGAATAGGGCTTCGAGCCCCATAGCGCGCGGCGGCAACTCAGGGCAGCGGGAGTCGGGGGCGCGCGGGATGGGCATTCTTACCATAACACTCCAACAGAGCATTCATTTCGGAACTGTACGGGCAGCTAGTCGATAATAAGTTTACTAACTAGATTAATAAGAATTATTTGAAGTATTTATGCACTATTTTATTTTTAACGACTTTTAAGCGACATTTCCTTTGAGTTTGGCGACTTTTTAGGATGGGTTTGGCGACATTTTCAAATTTATTTTGGAAACTATGCCTCTGAGGACAATGGAACCCCTGAGGGGGGTAATGGTGAGATACCATAAGAAATTATGATATAAACCTACCCAACCCACTGTCACCCTATCAACCCTTATTCCATTTGCTCTGCTTCGGACACCATATCTCCACTGGCATGGTGAAGGAGATATGGTCCCAGTAGGGCGCCGAAGGCACCCAGCAAGACACAATCTCCATACCCCCTCCCCAACTGCTGCTCTACTATACCCTTATTACATTTGCTGTGCTTCGGGCACCCAATCTCTATTGGCATGGAGAGGGAGATCTGCATTCCCTCAGGGCACCGAAGGCATCCAGCAACACTCTACCTCTATATCCCTTCCCCGACTGTGCCAGCAACATACACACTTTTACCTTCGCATTACAATACTTCATAATTCCGTTCACAGAGGCGTTTCTATCGCCGGAGGGTATAGTGAAGTTGTTCCAAAACAAACTGCTGGTATGCATTGTAATTTTCTATTGCATTTCAAAGATTTTATCAATATATTTCATCATTATTTGTGAAGAGAGTAAACGTGCTCTCAATAAAAGTCCAAGAGACTGACTATCCAGAAAAACTAATAAATACAACGAACACCTTGCAGCAACATTTACATCCTACTTCTATATATATATATATATAAGATTGCAACTAGTAGTTGAGAGGGATAGGAGAGAGCCAGTGGACACTTACTTGGTGTTGTGGACATCCATGGCAATAGAGGAAGAGTTTTTCTTGGAGTTTTCTGCCCTCCTTCGGCACAAGAGTATGACTAATATATATATATATACACACATGCACGCACACACACTAGTTCACAGTGCTGCCAGCATTTCAGGCTACTTTCAATTATAAGGAGGACAACAAACCAAAACATTATAATATCAACGCTCAGAGGCGTAGCAAGGGATGTGCACAGGGAGGCAGTTGCCCCCAGACGCAGGGCTTAAGGGGCACAAACTCACGGACCGATTTTTATTGATGGAAGAAGATCCACTAGAAGGTCACAGAGTAATGTAATCAGGCCCGAGTAAACCCATACCCCTGGAACTTGGCGGCAAGAAAAAAGGTCATATGGGCCAGACTGGGAATATATCCCCCCCCTTAGGGGCACCAAAGAGATGCCTTGCCCCCGGGCACCAAAGACCCTAGTTATGCCACTGTCAACTCTTGTCAGATTTTTCCATTGGTTATGACCGATAACTTATAATCATGCCAGTCCCTAGCTCATTTAGAAATGCCTTCTGTTTATCCTCATATGGGGAAAAACATCCCCAAAAAATTGGAATTTCTATAATTTCGGAATTACTCTTCAGTTGTGATCAAAACCCTACACTTGTGTGAATTTTCAAGCTTCTAGTTCATCTGGAAGTCTCTGCACCAATTTACATGCTTTTCTTTTTGGGCAATAATAGGGAAAGAATTGCCCCTGAAAATTGTAATTTTAGTTATTTTGGATTTTTTCCTTTGGTTGTGAGCAAATATCTATACTTGTGCCAAATTTCAAGTTTCTAGCCTCATAACTGTATCCTACTATTTAAGAAGCATCTATATATTATAGATACTAGTAGATGGTGCTCGCATTCTGCAAGCATTTTTTAAATTTCGAATTTTTTACAATTTTGTCTTTTTCCCATAGAATTTGTCCAAAATCATATAACCATGCTAAATTTTAAGTCTATGGCTCCTTTAGAAGTGCCTTCTAATTTTTCATTTCTGAGCAAATAGTTACAGATAGCAAAAAATTCTTAACGATATAATAAATTATGTAATTATATTACTGAGTTTATAAATAAGATTACATTTATAATTCTAACTAGATGTCAATAAATAAAACATGCTAATATTTGTTTGGGTAGTTCGTAATGGGTTATTATCGGAGATTTGTGAAGAGAGAAAGACAGAGAAAAACGTATTTCACATGAGGATGAGGGCTTATATTATCTATATACAGGTTGAAGAGAGGGGGCTGAAGACACTGCCTTGTGAGACATCAGAGGTAACCAGGATGGAAGCAGAGAATAGTACATCAATCACAACACTCTTAAATTCTATTGAAGAGAAAAGATAAATGAAATTTTGATAGATGTTGAAATGGGAGTAGAGGTTATGGAATAGAAGTTTTTGCTCTGCAATTGAAAAATTTCTCTAATACACATCGAGATGAGAGGATCTTTCAAAGGAGTCTGTGAGTGAAGAAAACTGAATGATTTGTTCAAGTAGAGGTGCCAGGAAGAAAACCATGTTGGTGGATTGAGATGTAGAAAAAAGAGAAAAGACGCTATCAATTTTTCAGATAGTGGAAATATTAGAAACAATGGAAATGGTTCTATAGTTTTACACAGAACTTTTAGTTCCACTCTTGAGAATCAGAATGACATTTGCCTATTTCCATTGGTGTGGAAAATTCCAGAGGAGAAGCAGCAATTGTTGTATAGGGGTGTAAAGAGCAGGATAGAAGTCATTCAATGGAATTCAGATCCTATTCCATCTGATCCAATGGCTTGGCTTGTAGAGTGTGGAGAGAAGTTGGGGAGGTGGAAGAGTGAGGTAGCCAGTGTCTTGGACATGAGCAGTTAGGAGTGGCAAAAGAGTAGAAGGAGAGACATTGGAAGTGAAATAATCATAATAATTGAACACTCATCTGCACATCCATATCAACCCCATTTATTGATATTGTAGTTATTTAAATTATTGATAGGATTAAAGACATATGGAGAGCTCATTAATACTTAGAATACAAATTATTTTTATTCCATTACTAAAAGGACTAAATTTACCCAAACATTTACAAAAAGGATGAATCAGTATTTCATTCAACAATTGTTATATTAGTTCCTCCTAAAAATAGGTCAATGAAAGCATAGAATTTTCCATTCAGGCCATGGGCAGCACGTCCAAGATTTCTGCCATTGTGGTGGAAGTGAAGGGTGCCTCCATCTAATGAAACTCCAAACCTGTCTCCACGCTAAAAGATATCATAGAGATATTTATTTATATATCAATGAAAGCAACAGAAGCAATGCTTCCCTTAATATGGTCAAAAAAGTGCATTAGATCATATATTGTTTACAATAGTAAATTGTACCACAATTCATTATTCTGACATCTACAAAGAAATATGCTTACTGATAGAATTTAATAGATTATACCACAATTCATTATTCTGACATCTACAAAGAAATATGCTTAGTGACAGAATTTAATAGAGATGAGTTTCTATCATGGTTGTAATGGGGCACCACACCCAGTAGATTACTTGATAATGCCTGCCAATTTTAATATTTTTATTTCTAGAAAGATAGCAATTTCGAATAGTTCAAAAAATGCCATTTGGTGTTTTGGTTTAAATAGTAATAGGATTTCTTGAATACAATTATTTCACATATTGATATTCACAGAGCCGGCTTTAGGACAAATGTGATACCAGACAAAGTAGTTTTTTGGCACCCCCTTGAAGGTTATAAATATACCCTGTACAAGGTTCCTTCACCCACCCTAGGGTTACCAACCTTCCCAAATCTGCCGGGAGTTTCCCAGAATAGGGCAGTATTACAGAAATTCTCCTGACTACTGGATTGAGACTATTTTCTCCCGCTTTCACTTAACAAGGTAATCACCATGCAGGTTACATATTTGACCTAACAATGCTGTTGAAGAGTTGCCAACAATGGTCCGGGTGGGTCTTGTACTCTTTATATTTAAATTGACTCCACATGTGTATACAATGTGTAATGTGGGAGTTGGGAGAGAGCTCAACTAAGTTTCACGCAGCAGCGAAAAAGTATTTAGATTTGTGCCTAGAGCAATGTGCATGTATAATCCAATCAGTTAGATTGACTACAGAAGAGGTATCTGTATTTGAATAATATTAGAAATGTTTTTAGTTCTTGCTTCAACTCAACAGACCTTTTGGTGAGTACATAGGCATTTATAAATACATAGATTTTCACCTCATGACTATAGGGCTTTTCAAATGACTTGGCGAGTGAGGGGGAGGTAGAAGAGAAAGTGGACAGGGGCGAGACACTGAGTGAACCAATAGGAAAGGAAGGACAGCCTAAGCATACAACAGCTCACTCTTCATCAGGTCTCCGTAGCGTCTGAGTGTGCTGTGTTGCTACGTGCTTACGCCGCTGAAATTGTGCAGTTACAGTTGTTTTTATCTCAGTTTTAGTATTTTACGTTCGTTGAGCTTTTTAGTTACATTTTCTGTTGTTTTTTATCTTTGTTAATTCAGTTTTCTTGTTATTCATTCCGTTTGTTACATCGTTCATTATAAGTTATTCAGTTACTTCATTATTTGTTTTGTTAGTTCCTTTGTTGTTTCATTCATGGTTCATTATTCAGTTATTTTGTTACTGAATATTTTTGTTATTTGCATTGTGTTAACTGCATTCACGAATTCCCTTTAAATGTCCGCCAAACGTTGTGTTCCAGTGTAGAGTTGGCAACATCTAGCTTGAGCTTTCTGCTAGGAAGTACTAACCCCACCTCTTAGCAACAGAGACATGCGAGTGATCCCAAGTACGGTTGAAATCTCACTCGCCAAGTCATCTGAAAAGCACTATACAGGTAATCTCCGATTTACGTCGTTCCGATTTATGTCGTTCCGATTTATGTCGTTCCGATTTACGTTGTTCCGATTTACATTGTTTCGATATAACGTCATTTACAAATAGGGGGCAGTTTCTCCGTTTTACGTTGTTCGTCGTTTCTATGTCCGATATAACGTCGAGCGAACCGCTGCAATGTATCGAATGCTTCTCCTTTCAATCACTAGGCAGATGGAGAATTCGAGTTAATCATTTAATTAGTTAATCCCTTTATAACATACTAGCAGAAATGCCCGGCGTTGCCCGGGGAAATTTTGTTCAAATCCGATCGGAATACTAGATGATGCATGGTATTTAAGAATCCACTCGGCCGCCGTTTTGAATAAAACGGGCAGAGAGAAACAAAAACCACGTATGAATTATTTCTGGGAGCCCTCCACAATTGTACCAAATTTGATTCGAATCAATAGTAGGACTTGGGAAAATATGCGTAGTTTAATCAGTCCCCGCCGTCCAATTACGGATAAGGAAGTAGTCGTTTCCCACCTTTCTCACTATGTATAAGATGTAGAGTTACCTGTTCTTTGAGAACAGTTATTTTATTGAACAGTTTAGGCATCAGAACAGCTCGAAAAGAACTGTTCCATTCTTTCTGACATACAAAGTTATTTTGCTTTTTGTACAATTAATATAAAACATTTGGTATTAAAAAGTAGCCTATGGCCTTCCTATTTGTGAAGAAAGTATCTGTTGAAAGTTTGATTACTCTAGCTTTAATGGTGTGGAAATGTATAGATGCACAAATAAACAAACAAACAAACTTTCATAAATATATAAGAGATAAATATATGGGAAAAACATGTCCGATTTACATCGTTTCGATATACATCACCAGTTCTGGGAACACATCCCCGACGTAAATCGGAGGTTACCTGTAGTGGCAAACATAAATAAATTATAAAAACTATCGCTTTTAATTTCCTGCCCCTTCACATCCAGGATTTTGGTTGGCATGCCAACAAAAGACGAAAACCAATCAAGCATTTATTGTACTGATTTAGTGCCACAAAAACATTTGTGTTATTTAGTTAACTATTGTAAGCATTCGTTTTACGGTTACAAATTTCAATTTCTTATGTCTTGATCACGAATTTAATTTTGTTGGCATGCAAAAAAATCTAAGACTTTTGGTGGCATGCGAGGTGGAAAAAATTCGACAATTTCAGTAATATTGACACACAGACAGTAGGTACTCCATCACTGTCATAGGGAATCATCCAAGAACGAAATATGAAGAATTGGCTGTCGTCTATACAGTACTATAAAAATAAAATAAAATTAATTAGTTGTTATATGTTTTCTCATCAAAAAATAATACAAGTTTTATGGTTCGCTTAAGAGATTTTTCACATTTGAGAAACTTCTACCGGATTCTCCCGGAATTTCGGAATCATGAAGCGGAAATCTCCCGTAATCAACTCCTCACGAGTTGGCAACCCTAGCCTACCCTCTAAGGATATTCACAATGTAGTGATGGTGGGACAAATTAGATGTTTGCTCCAAGCAATACTCAGGAAAAAGATATTAGGTAACTTAAATATGAATATAGAATCTTTGGTTTTAGTTTGTTTTCAATCTCTATAAATATGGTAACCCATGCTTTCTTATTGGATCTCCAGAATAAAGATTTCCCTTGCTTTATGCGGGTTCAGTTTATGTCAATTCGCTATTACGCGGAAACATTTTTCCTGCCCGAGTTTCATTTTATGCACTTTATATTCACTCTTAAGTAGTTATCCACCACACTACCTGTGCCAATATTCATTCTTTAGGATATCAGCATCCTCAAGAATAATTATTGGCACACTTGTGAATAATTTTTAAACACTTTGAATTTTATTTACATTGAAAAAACAATAAGTAAACAAAATTGTTAGCTGTTGCTATGGATAACAAAATATCGACGCACAATTAAAACTAACCTTGGCAGTGTACACATTGCTACCAAAAATTATAAAATTTTGCCATAGCAAGGAAAGAGGAAACTGGTCACAAATGAGGAAGAGCAAAAGAGTGAAACACATGAAAGATGAAGCTGCAAAAGATGAGGTCTGATTGTAGATGAAATATTAGAAATTTCACAACATTCATACCTTTTAGCTTGAGCCAAATTTCAGATTTATAATTCCTTTTGAGGTATTTCATTATTTGTCAGGCAATTACCTGCAGTGTCATAATTATTGTATAGACTAACCTCTATTTCAAGGTCCCTTTCAGGGTAAGAGTTGGATATGACCACTTGATCTTGAGTGATCTGTTCTTTCATAACATCCCAAGCCCATGTCCCTGGCCTTGAAAAGAAATATGAAGAAAAATTGAGCATTCTACTTTAAAAAACCACATTTTTATGTAACACCATGAAAAGTCTGAACAGAATAATATTTTCATTAGTAAAGTAAATAAACTTAAAATGGTAATCATTAGCATTGTTCAATAAGGTAGAATTTTTCTTATAATTAATTATTTAAAATTATTCTAAGAGTACTGACGTGTTTAGAATTACACTAAAACTAAAACCTTTAAATTTCCTTCAAGGAATAATTCTAAATGGTTAAAAAAATTTTAGACAGAGCTCATCCTGTAAATAAATACAGGCAGTCCTTCACATCCGTACATTCGACATCCATACAATTCGCTCTTTCGTACATTATAAGTTCTCACCCCTAAACTGCCTTTCATACTCTGAATTTGGACTTTTGTACATCAGCTGACGAAAAACATTTCGAGCTATCGCATAATGGTGCTGTCTGTCAGCCAACACTTTTAGTAAATTACCAAATTAAGTATTCTATGTAATAATATACGTATTATATTTAATGTAAGATTTGTGTGTAATGTTTTTTAATATTGTACTGAAATATGACAAGATTAATACCACTGTAAAGTCGGTTAATAATCAATAAATTATTATTATTATTCAGTCTCGGCAACGTTACCATCTTTGTTTGTACATATAGCAGTGTTTCTTTGTTGGTGCATTTTACACCTGTTATTTTATAAACATGAGTGAGAAACAGAAAACTGAAAGTGCTAATACAAGTGAAAAGAAACGTAGGACTCATAAACTGAACATGATTAAGACAAAGATGGAAATAATTAGGTGTGCTGAAAGCGGCGAATCTTTAGCTTCAATCGGACGCTCATTGGACTTAAGCCCCTCAAGTGTGTGTTCAATTGTGAAGGAGAAGAACAAATATAATAATACAATACGTACTGTGGCGTTCTGAATAAACGCCACATTTTTTTAAAGAGCAAGGAACCGATCTACACATGTTTCAATAATGTTGGCGATATCCCATTAGCAGACCTCAAAATAATTTGAAACATAATGATTGTGTAGTTGCTTGGCTTTCTCGTGAATGACAAGTGAACTCAGCAAGATTTTCTTGCAAGTTTGGGTCTCGATTCACAGGTTTAAAGCCTTCTCTGTCTTCTCTACATACGGATTCCTAGGTACAAAAGACACTTTTGTACTCATTTTGGACTCATTGAAGTACCATTTGCAACACTAGCTCTAATCGCTTCTTCACTTTCCTTATCGATTTTATTGTGGACTCAGTCACACAAAGTAATTTACCAACTGATGAAGCAGTTCATTATTCTTTCATTTCAATCATAACTCTCTTTCGGGCCATGATTAGGCAACAATACAAAACAAGTTAGGAAAGTGTACAACTTATCACAAATAGGCACGTTTCGTGCAATGGGATATTAGAAAGAAATGATATACCTTTATGTAAGGGAAATAAAGTTTTAAAGTTCTTTTCTTCATCATAAACAATTCATTTTCTTCCTATTTAAAAATACTGCATGCACAAGTAAGTAAATTAAACGTTTGTTTCTGAGATTCTTTATGTTAGCAACAATATTGAAGTAACTACGCAAGAAAATTTCAACTCGACATTCTTGTTTGATTATCTTGATAACGGCTACTCCTACAATAAAAATGTATAGGAAAAGAAATACTCTTCTTTACTAGTTCTGCAACTTTTATTTGAAAGATATTTTGATATGACTAATACTTTACGAGATTTGACGAAAATTTCATTTTTTATCACCAGTAAAGTGGTAACCCTGATTGGCGTACATGATTCATTTTTGCGATTTTCTAATTATCTTTGATTGTAAGTCCTTAATATAAAATTTTATGAAAATCCGTTCAGTAGAAGCCGAGAACGAACATGCAGACGGTCCGACAGAAAGGCAGACCGACGATAATAGGCGCTCACGCTGTGGAAGCGAAATGCACCTAAAAACTATGAAAATAGCAAAATGCTTAAATGAAAAAAAACTTGCACTTTCATACATTAAACATTGACAACCCTAAACTGCCTTCCTTACGCCGAATTCGGAATTTCATGCATCAGCGAAATGACGAACAAATATTTATAGTGCTGCTGGTTGCCAGCCACCACCAGCCACCAGTTTCTGCTGCGTCGCCATGTTTGTCTGTACAGCAGTGTTTATTTCTGCAATTATTTAAATACTTTATTGCATTTTGCCCTCTCTCTCTACATCAGGGGTCACCAACCTTTTCATGGTGGCAGGCTACTTTTGGCAATAATTAAAGGGTCACGGACACCAAAGAAAAATGCATTTATTAAGGTTTTCACATTTAAAGATATAAATTTGAAAATGTAATATATCCTGTATCATAGAGGCATACATATTATTATATATACTAGTGTAAGTGCCCGTCAAAAATGACGGGTGTGATCGATTATTCTGAAATATAATTGAGACAGTCTTCTTTGACCTGAAATCATACCTCCTGCTGAAAGGGTTGCCTTCGATCCGAGCATCTATTGTGCTTCAAAATCCGTCTCCGGGACGTTTCACCCAAAGACAATTCACCCATGGGACGTTTCACCCAAAGATGTTTGACCCAAAGACGATTCACCCACGAGAGTTTTCACTCAGGTCTTTTCACCCAAGGGTTTTTCGCCCACATTCCAGTTCATCCACATACTGCTTCCCCCAATTATATTTCCCCCATAAGTTCTTTTAAAACATCTCACCTCCCTCTGTATCAGATTGTAATCTTCAAAACTGTTAAATCAGTGGAAGTCGAGAAAAATTTTCAAATAATATTTATGAAATTTTATCCCATTTATTTAATTTATAAATGAATTGGAAAATGGAAAATGAAAGAAATGCTCATATTCCAACATAATGAACTCCTGAATTATATATCTTTTTAAGGTATTTCAAATTAACTACTGCATATTAGGTATTTGAAATACTGCCACAATCGCTCTCCTTTCACATAAGATAACATGTAAAAACAGACTTTTTGACATATAACTTTAATTCTTTCTCTGATTAGAATTAGAAAGAGTTAACTTAAAATATATGGACCAAGTCTGTTTATAAGCGCATCTAAATTGTTAAAACCAATGTAATGATTGCCATTTAAAGAAATAAATGTATCTGCATTTATTACATTTTAGAATCAAAACATTGTCAATTATATATAGATTTAAAAATATAATTGAGCCCCTAAATCAACCCTGAAAATATGGCGGCTGTAGCTTAAACAGTTACCTAGATATTTATTGATCACAGACAGACGGAGAAAGGATGAAAAGGTCAGATGTTTGAAAAGAACTTTTGATAGCTTCTCAATCATGCACTGACACAATGTCAGCAGCTTGCAACAGATGCATTCTATATGTTTACGTGATTCTTTTTCACCAGTTAGAGTTATGGATCGTAAATTTGATACCTTCTTATCGAAACAATGTCAGTGACTTTTGTTTACATTTTAGTTGCTTACATGACTATAACTCATCAGTTTGACTCATGGAATCAGTATTACTTACAACGACTGTATATGTTATAACCTCAGACAATGTTTCATTATACGTAGTAATACAATGTTCATCTCATGCAAAAAGCTTCGCTACTATTATTTTAAAGTATGAGAATATTTTACACGGACACCTGAAAATCCCTTCGTGGGTGCCAAGGTGCCTGCGGGCACACGGTTGGCCACCCCTGCTCTATATTATAAAATCAACGTTTGTGTCTAAAAGGCCCCTGCTCAAAAAACTAAACATTTGTATCATAATTAGAGATTTTATAATATTTTTTGGCTCTCTGGGAACGGAACCCCCCCTATAACATGTAAATCTATGTTCGACTTTCGTACATTCGACTTCCATACACGTTTACAGGAATACATTATGTACGGATGTCGAGGACTGCCTGTACCATATTTACTTGATTGTAAGCTGACCTTTTTATACCTTTCTTGCCCATTCAAAATTTTTCCTCTGCTTACAGTTGATTTCAATCAGAAATGTGAAGATTGAGAAGGAGAAAAATTCTGAACTTGACCGGGACTCGAACCCGGGTCTCCCACTTCCCGGGTACGTGCTTTAACCAACTAAGTTACCAAGTCAGACTAATTCTCCATTCTCAAATTGGGGTATTTACGGTGAAGAAAGGGCTAACTCAGCAGTAAACCTTCCGACACTAGATGTCCTCACTGAGGCACACCGGAAAACACCTCACCTTTATCCCAGAAATTGAGACGATGTTAAATAACAAGAGTGAAATGATGGAAATTTAACTTATAGTCGGGCCGGTGAGAGTTGATCTCCGAGTAGCAGGCAGAGCTGGAGAGGAAGGAGTGGAATGGGCCTATCAGAAGCCTTTATACAAGGCGCTGTTACCAGTTTTCAATTCTCACTTTCCCACCTCCCGCAATTCTAAACATGGCAGTCAAAAACCCAGGGGGATTTCTCCCATTCTTCCTCTTACAAAGGATGCTTACATATTGACACTTGAATAACATGTTTGAAAAAAAATGTAAACACTTCAATGCAGTTGTCCTCAGACAAATTCTTTAAAAGTTCACTGGGGCCTCCTGTCGGTGAGTCTCAAGCAGAGAATGAAATTGTGTCCAGCTCAACTCTTCAGCAGGATTTACAAGTGCAAAGTCTCAACTTGATTAGGTCAGTTCCATGTTTATTTTGTATTTTATTTCCTTTCTTAAATTTAACTTTCATATTTTTACATGAAATGAAAACCCGAATTGCGTGTTACATATTAGAACCGTTTTCATAGCGGAAGTTTTCATTTATTTAGACCGGTCACAGGAGTTAAGGTATGTTATAGTAACGCGTATTTGATGAATTTCATTTATTAAAACCATAAAACACGTTTTAAAATTTATATGTGCAGTAATGTTTTGCCAAAAATGCATCCAATCATTCATCTAATCTTAGTGGAAATTCATTTTCATTTATCGTGTGTTTAAGTAACGGGGTATTTTTCAGGAACGCATCAACAGCATTAAACGAAGGATTCCTGTACTGTACATCTAATGTACGTAATACTACTATTTGTATTTCCTGAACTTTACCGCGTATATTTTACTTTTTGTTTGTGAATTTACAGTCCATTAACCTTCGGCCAGGTACCAGTTAATCCAATATAACATTGTTCATATGGGTTTTTAATATTCACAAAACCACGTTTCGCATAAGGACGCTTTTTCATGGAAGGAATTAACGTCGTTATGCGAGGGATTGCTGTATGTTTACTCATGCATCTTGTTAATTATCTAATGATATTCTTCTTTGAGAATGTAATACTGAGGCAATTTTTGTTTTTTTAAGATGAACTGATAATTTGGTATGAGTGCTTGAATTGAGAAAATACGAAATTTGGTGACCGAGTCATATTATAATATGGCCAACCACTTTATAATTATGAATAAATAGAATATCAGTAAAATAATTGTTCATTAATTTAATCTTTATGATCTAATGTTTCATTGGAATGATCAAGTGATAGGATAAAGTATTTCTAATCGGTTGAATCAGTTAAAGCAATGATTAGATTATTTTTTTAAAACTAAGCATTAATCTCGAAAAGTTAATCATTCGATAAACTCGTCCTTGAAAAATTTTCTTTCTAAGAATAAATCTATAGACCCATTTATGTTGCTCAAACATTTACTATCCCACGCTTCGGGATCAGGGCGGTTACAAGTCAGTTGGGCAGAGGGGAGGGGCGTTCAAAGCGGCAACACTGCATCCCTTCCACTGAAACACTCAGAGATCAACTCTCATATTTACATTTGTGATCAGTATTATGCACTCACGCATATAAATTAAATTTCCATCATTTCACTCTTGCTATTTAACATCTTCTCAATATCTGGGATGAAGGTGGGGTGTTTTCCGCTGTGCCTCAGTGAGGACATCTAGTGCCGGAAGGTTTACTACTGAGTTAGCCCTTTCTTCACTGTAAATACCCCAATTCGAGAGTGGAGAGTTAGTCTGGCTTGGTAGCATAGTTGGTTAAAGCACCTACCCGGCAAGTGGGAGACCCGGGTTCGAGTCCCGGTCAAGTTCAGAATTTTTCTCCTCAATCTTTACATTAGCAATTAAATTAAGTTATAGAAAATATTTAGTAGTTTTTATGGAACAGGTACTTCTATAATGCTGGCAGAGTATCATAAAGTATTATGATATGCTTTAATGTTTCCTTGGCTGACTTTGTTCTGGCAATGATATTTCAATACAAAGACTAGATAGTATACATACGAATAAGTAGGTACACACGATGTCGTTAAATATGCAAATATATGGTTATAGATGTAAGTTTCACAAATGTTAAGTAAATGTTTTGTTATATGTTTATTATATGTCTCTTATATATTGATTATAATTCTATAATACAGGTATGGCATCTGTATTTTCATTATGGATACATACTGGCGCTGTTACATGTTATAGAAAGGTATGACTAATTTGATTTGATCTCTTTCCTTATGTTCCCATCTATAATATATAGATGCTTCTTACATAGGATATAGGAGGATACAAATTATGAGGCATTTCCCCATGTGCTAGACTTGAAATTTTGCATGTAGGTAGGCCTAGTGGCAAAACCAACAAAAAAATCGAAAATGTCAAAAATGTTTATTTTCTGGCTGTTAAAAAAATCTCAAAATTAAAGAAACTGACGAACTCATGGCTATGTTACACCAATGTGGCACCAAGATGAAGCATTATCAAAAGTTAAACTGACAAACCTGCAGATTATGAGGTACTCATAATGTGCTAGAGAATTGAAATTTTGCATGTAGGTAGGCCTAGTGGCAAAACAGACTGAAAAAAATCAAAAATGTCAAAAGTGTATATTTTCTGGCCATTAAAAAAATTTCAAAGTTAAACAAACTGACAAACCTGCGGCTAGGCTAGACCAATGTGGCACTGAGAGGAAGCATTATCAAAATTTAAACTGACGAACCTGAGGTTAGGCTAGCCCAATATGGCACCAAGAAGCAGTCCATTCCGCACTCGACATCAACCAGTGATTGTTTTTACTCCGTTATTCAGAAAGGCTGAAATACTTGAAGAATGCAAGCACCGTCTACTAGAGGTCTGCACGGGCCAGGCCCAGCCCATGGGCTTAAGCCCGGCCCAACCCGTGGGCTGGGTAAGACTAAAAAGTAATGGGCTCGGGCCTAGGTGATTTATTTGATGCCTTTCCCGTTTGGGCCACTTCGGGCCAGTTGAGGACCCAGTGGACCCCCCTCATGTTTGTGCCACTGTGTCTTAGGACAATGGTTCTCAACCTTTCTGGAGCCGCGGACCCCTTACATCAACTTTTCTGGAGCTGCGGACCCTCTACATCAACTTTTCTGGAACCGCGGACCCCCTACATCAACTTTTCTGGAGCCGCGGACCCCCTACATCAACTTTTCTGGAGCCGTGGACCCCCTACGTCAACTTTTCTGGAGTCATGGATCCCCTACATCAACTTTTCTAAAGCCACGGACCCCCTACATCAACTTTTCTGGAGCCGCGGACCCCCTACATCAACTTTTCTGAAGCCACGGACCCCCTACATTAACTTTTCTGAAGCCACGGACCCCCTACATCAACTTTTCTGGAGCTGTGGACCGCCGTCCCATTAAAAGTTCAATAATGTTGTTTAAATAGAGTGAAAGCATAAGTTTTTTACATTGAAATGTATATATGAAAATTACCCAAAATATAAATTTTTATTAAAACCTAACTAAGAAGTTGCCATAAACGAAAAATTGGATATCTAACTTAAGGGTGTAACCAATCTTGATATTCAACTTCTCTCAGCACTCGTGATTGTACTCACAGCTGATTTGCTTCCAGTCATTGAACGTGAGTAATGTCTTGTTGTTTTTAGCAATAACGAGAATGGCAATTGTCTTGGTTGGGGCACAGTCCTGATCTGTCCATGAAATATAGTAGTCTTGGCAAATAATATTTCTACAAGAGAGGGCCACAAATTTAGTTTACATCAAATAGTACCTACAGATTCTACTCTTTTAAAAACACATGCACACACTAAAATGACATAGAAGGCTAATAGGATTTTTGCTCTAGGATATTTTTCATTCATTCATCTCGTCTCCACCCATCTACCCAAAACTTCTAAAATCTAAACGGTCAAAATGAGTCTTAAGGAAAATCATGCATCTTTTTAATATATAAGGTATCAAAATTAACTCGCGGACCCCCTGGAGACAAGATACAGATCCCTAGGGGTCCGCGGACCCCCGTTGAGAACCACTGCCTTAGGAGATACCAGTTCTTTGGGAGTCTTACATCTGAAGATTCATTCCCTACCCCTACACCTTATCCCATTACCCTCCCTTTTGTATCTGCCATTGTTCGTCAGTTTGCTCTGGGTAGCAGATGATATTGGTCTTCCATACTGATAGAAATTGTCATAATTTGTATTCTTCATGCATTTGTGTGGTTTGAAATATATTTTGTGTTAATAAAACATTTTATAAATCCATAAAATACCAGAATGGATTTAATCAAGGAAAATTTTTAAAAAAGTGCATTTACATTTGAAATGCTTTGAAAATTTTTAAACATAAAAGGTACTTTATAAAGGGTATATGTTTACTGAAGAATGTACAAAATATTCAGAGTCTGGCTGAATTTGGGCCAGTTTAAAATAATTTGGGCCTCGGGCTGGGTCTGGGTGCAAAAATGGGATGAAATCTTGGGCTGGGCTTGGACTCAATTATGAATGGGCCAAACCGGACTTGGGCCGAAGATTTCGGCCCGTGCAGACCTCTACCATCTACTAGTAAAATGAATAGTTAATAAGCTGTATTACAAAGTGATTGATTAATTTCATACTTAACACAAAATTTCCTATCTTAAGTTAAAAGAGGCTCCTGCATAATGGCTTTGTGTACTTATGAATGATATTAAAGTAGGTAATTATATATTAAATATAGAATACAGCAAAATAAATAAATGACTGAATGAATTATTATTACTATTATTATACCTCAAGCGGAACATATATTCAGGAAACACAATGTCTTCTGGGGAATGTGTGGTAACTCCTAGCCAAGGTTTTTCCAGATCTTCTAAGGAATTTACCCAGACATCAAAAATGTCTCCATCAAGCAATGGTCGGTTAGATATGACTGCTCCATATCCAGGAGGTCTGCCCATTTTTATGGAGAAAAGAGAAAGGAAGGAAAAATACTTTTTAAAATGTATTAAAAACAACTTTATAGCTATGAAGTGTTCACAAAGTTTTAAAAATTACAATATAAAATACCTATGTTGCACACAATTTACCAAATTTTCTGACTGGTAAGATATACCTGGATTTAAAACATTTCCAGTGTTGTGAATGCATATATCAAATGGATTACTTCAAAGAACATGAAGGAATGGATTAAGATTCAGACATCAGTTCATATTCCAGTAAAAAATCAACTTGATGAATTTGTTTCCTCAGAATTACGAAAGAAAAGGAAATTAATCAAGTCAAATTTCTCCATATAGAGTAATGAATATTAATACTCTCAGCATCACCATCCTCAAGAATAATTATTATCCATTGTAACTAATGAATCTTTTATAAAATGAATAATTTTCACTGAACCACTTGTCACATTGAAAAAGCATTAAGTAAGCAAAGTTGATATCTGTTGTTATGGATAACAAGATATCGGTGCACAATTAAAATTACCCTAATGGCATAGCTATCAGCAATTAGAAAATAGAGCAATGGAAGCAACCAACCAACTTAACATAATATCATATGAAAAATCAAAATATGTATATCTTAGATAATCCATTTTATGAAGAAAATTTTCAAACTAAACTTGTAGAAAATGACAATTTCTACAACTTTGATAATAACATATATTTACATAAATTTATTACAAAGGGAGATATGTGGAAAAACCAGGAAAATTATAAGAATAAAGATCCACTTCTAGTTGGCAAGTTTCAGCCAAAACCTTTTCAGAACTTCATCTACTAATAAAGATCTTAAATATAAGTTTTGCGCTGATCTGATTATTAGTATTTGAGTTAGAGTGCACAGAAAAAATTTTATCACATACATAGACATCATCAAGAAAATAGTCAAAACATACTCAGGGGACCCCAAAATGTATATACCGTATTAGCCTGAATATAAGGCGAGGTTTTTTTCAAAAATTGTCTTTCGGGAAAATGGGGGTCGCCTTATATTCGGGTCCTTAAGTATGAGGAAGTTACTTTTTTTTTGGACTTTCTCATTGGGAAAATAATGAGTCGCCTTATATTCAGGGTTGCCTTATATTCGGGCTAATACGGTAGGTACTTCTGATGAAATCTCTAACTCCATTTTTTAGCACATGCAGTACTTTCTCCTAAACTACATATGGAAAAAGTAAAAATGATTAAGATGAAATAAGATATACACTAGAAATGATAGTTCATCTTTAAGACAACCACTTGACTGAAGTCTATGAAAGTCCTTACTAGTCAAGAAATAAATATATGTATGCATATATTATATTAATATATAAATATCTTAATTGGGATACAGGCTGCTACCGATTATCTATGGCAGGGTTTTCCAACTTGTGTTCCGCAGAAGCTAAATGAGGTTCCATGATAGACAGAGAAAGAGATCCAATATGGTCTTTCTTCTCTTATCTAAAACAGGAAACATGAGCCTCTCTTGTAAACTGTATACTCTAAGATACATAAGCTATGTAAATAAACATTACAATGATTTTAAAGTTAATTTTATTTCGATTTGACTTATCACCTCTTAGTTAGGGTTCCGGGAGAAAAAAATATTTTAATATAAGGGTTCTGTGCCTTCAAAAAGTTCGGGAACCCCTGATCTATGGCAATGATGGGGAACAGTAGCAAATAAAATAAAAAACCACTGATAATCCAAAAATCACACTTAAATTTAGCTGTGGCATACATTTTTGTACTTACATTTGAATATTAGTGAGTTGGACCTTCTCGAATTTACAACACTACTTATGAAAAAACAAAATAAATGCACTTAAAAAGAGAAGCACCATTTCATATAGTGGTGCAGGGTGGTTATAAATCTTAGAAGTTGTTTTGAAGTACTACCATCATCAAGTTTACTTATTATTTCAAGTTAATCTTTGATTTTCAACACCACAAGCTTAGGATTCTCCGACTTTGTTGCAATCATGGGATATGATATATCACAAATGCCCTTTCCGAGGTAATCATAAAGAAGGATAGGACAGTCACTGTCCACTTCTGGCTATACGCTCGGATTGCTCCACAGAGGAATTTTTAAATGGGAGACATCCACAGTTCAACATGTGCAAACTTCAGGTTGCTAGCCTGTGTGGCATAGATCAGAAATTTGAAGGTTGATTTTCACATTTTCAATATTGCTTGAATGTGGTTAAGCTTACAGCAAAAGCTTTATTTGATAACATGCATTATTTTAATTTTTAAATTTCAATAAGCTATGGATATGAATGTATTACACTTGTAAATTATATCAGAATGCTAAGTACATATTTTTAGCAATTTTTTAACAAATCATTATTTATTCACTTTGTCTGTCTGTCAACTGTGCAAACGATATCTCTGAAACAGTTCAACCTAGAGAAACTAAACTTTCAGGATAAGTTTCTACAAATGAAAGCTACATGTGGCAAGAATTGGTGGACCAGGATCAGCTGCTGGGGACTAATTTTGTCCCATTAGAAAAGCATGCAAATCGGTGATGATATTATATATATTTTCTTTTTTTAATTATTTCCTGTTAATATTTGAACTGACGTGAAATGTCAGAAATTTTAGAAATTGTAGTTTCTTATTTTTGAAGACAGAATTCAAATCTCTGTAGCTTTAGCATATATTTTCAGTTTTTATCAGAAAAAAGTGGGTTTTTCTTGGTCTCAATAATCAACTACCATGGCAATGAGGTCAAGCCTTTCATATGGGTAAGCTTTTAATGGGAATCAGAGGGCTATATTATAACGCCATTAATGTTAAACAATAACCAATGAAAGAAATTTAGTTTTTGTAAAAAATTGCCTTATAATATCTGCTTGTGCAGCACTTTCCTAACTTCTTTCCTTCTGTTAGCATAAAATTTTTCTCAATTTAATTTCTAAAGATAAGATGGATAAATGACTCTCAGATAACCAGAGCCGGATTAAGATTTTGTAAGCCCCAGGGCTAGAATTACTGTGAGGCCCCCCAGTGTTACCTTCAAAATGAAAAAGAAATTACGGAAAATCTAAATTTATTTTTATATAGCTGACCACAATTTCAATTCAAATATTTGCTTGGTGTAATTTCTTGGACACGAATTTCTCCAAAACGTCCGTAAATTGCAGGTTTTTGAGAACATCATTCTCAATTGACATGAGAGAGAGTCTGTTCAATCGGTCTTGTCCCATTGTCGAACTGTATGCATTTTTTATAAGTTTCAATTTGGAGAAACTCCTCTCTCCGGAGGCATTAGTTATCATAAGACACAATAAATCCGTGGTGCTATCTCAACATTAGGGAATGAAGAAGTTATTCCATTTTTAACCACAAGGGTGTAGATATCAGCAGCTTGCAGTGTTTCATGCTTGTGCCTGAATTCATCGAATTGGCCAACAAATTTTCTGAAGTGAAGAAATTCTGACACAAATTCCGGCTCAATGTCACCTGAGTAGATCTTCTGAAACTTGGTTGCTGCTGTAGAAATGTCTTCATCATTCATTGTTGGAAATTCGACCAGGAAACCAAACAATGAGTGAACATTTCCATACACTTCAATGCGATGAGAGAGAGCCGAGCATAACTTGTCTATGATGGGTAGATATGTTTCCACCTTAAACTTCTGACTTCCTTGCAAAGCAACATCTTCAGCATTACCATCATTGATTTATCTTTTTCTCCGATGCTCTCGCTTTTGTTCTTCAGAGTATTCGGGATACTCTGCTTTGTCTTTTGCTTTTTTTTCAAACACTTCGAACTGATCCCGCTGTGACATCAAGAAGTCCAGTAGAGATTTATGAACTGTTATCGCTGAGTCAAGCTCCAGTGTTTCCTGTTGAAGTGATTTGCTAACTTGATTGAACCTCTCTAGTATGAAATTCCACATCTGCCAAGAGAACAGTTTCCAACTTTGATAGATGCTTGAGTAGAGTCTTTGCCTCATGACGTGTGTCCGCCTTCTGATTTCCATCTTCTGCACGGAATGCACTATGAAAACAGGCTCGATTTCTTTCTGCGTGGTTCACGCACGAGAGCTGCGTTCGACGCATAGATACATGAAAACGCAGTTTAATACGTTGACGAGGCTACCGCATCTAAATAATGAAAAGCCTCGTCGCCTCACCGTGGCTTTGTCATATATCAGATATCTTCGGGGGGCCCCAGCTGGCAGGGGCCCCTGGGCTGCAGCCCCTAAAGCCCCTGCCTTAATCCGGGCCTGCAGATAACCTGGAGTTGCCTGTATGCAGGTGATCCCCAGCATTTATGTGACATGTATCATAAATGACAAATAGGTACTCTTATCATGACGGCCTGTTAAAAGGATAAAATGAGGTTCTGTTCATCTTTCTGACAATTATCTTTCTTCTTAAAAACCGAATAGTTTTTTCAATTCTCCACAACAAAAAAGTTATTACACAAGAGTATGAACAATAGTTTTTCAGAGTATAATCATCTTGCACACAATAAAGCTGGAAAAGTATTAAAAATCATCAGATCAAATTCTGCTCCCCACACACTACCTTGTGAAGCTATTATGCCATGCATGCGTGTATTTATGTTTGCTGAACTAATCTATCAGTGACATATCTGACGTATCTTCCTTCTTATAAATATATTTTTGTTTTGTTCTAGCACACTATGTTATTTACATTTTTTTTAAATGTGTCTCAGCATATTATATTGAAAAAGGTACAGACTTATGTTTCACAGATGAAAATATGTAAAAAATATTGGTACATTTGATGTCTTTTTGAAAAATAAAACCTGACTGATTTTATGCTTACTCAATATGTTTTTTGTACATGTGTTTAAAAAATCTCCCACTTTCAGTCATTTGTAGTTTTACTTACGTAACTCTCCTGTATGCAGCTTTTCCATCTCTGCTTACAATCACATTCCTTCCACTCTTCCAATGGAATCCCAAATTTTGCATTTCATCCACAACACTGCAATGAAGTCATGGAGTTTTATAGAAAAATGTAGTGTAATTACAAGCATCACTCTCTGTATCAACTACAGAGAAAATCTATATTTATTCATTTATTTTAAGTATTTAAACCAAGCACTTAGCTATTTTTACATTGGACATTCTAATAAAATAATAGAATTAAAATGTAACAGTTCTAAAATTCAAAAATTTCAACAACACAAAATACTCTTAACATAACAATAAGAAGCAGAATCAAAATGAGAGAGGAAATAACTGTAGAAGATATGTGTTAGGTGCTCCACTGAGGAGAACTTGTAGAAACTGGAGAAGGTAAATGAAAAGGAGCACTGAGTGACTGGGATGGGATAGTTAAAGAAATTTTGGTACTTGTGTATTATCGAGTAAATGACAGAAAATCCAAATTTTGGCCACAAGATGGTGTTGTTTATGCATCTGCCAGAGACACCCATAAAATTTTTATGGTCACATGTGTTCCAACTGCTCTAACTAGGGTTGCCAACTCTTGAGATTTCTAGGGAAGAACACTACTTGGAAAACAATGAAACTTTTGGGGGGGAGGGAGAAAATAAGGGAAAATAATGCTTGAAATTAAAAAATAAATATATTTACAAATAGTGAAAAATAAGAAAATTTATACATAATTTGTTGAACTAATCAATCAGTCACATATCTGACATATCTTCCTTCTTATAAATATATTTTTGTTTCGTTCTAGCACTCTATGTTATTTACATTTTTTTTAAATGTCTCAGCAAATTATATTGAAAAAAGGTACAGGCTTATGTTTCACAGATGAAAATATGTAAAAAAATATTGGAACGTTTGATGTGTCTTTTTGAAAAATAAAACCTGTTGACTTTGATTTCATGCTTACTCAACAATTGACATGGTATATATAATTTCAATGCATAGTATTTTATCTATTTAAGTAATTAATTATTGATAAAATGCATATAGTATATACCGATAAGAATCAAAATAAAAAGTTTAACTCATAAAATTTGGAAGATAAAGTTTCTTCAATCAAAGACCATTATAATACTAATATCATTAATATAAAATATGTGCCATGGAAATTTAGATTTAAAAAGGGGTACAAAAAGAAGGACAAATCACATCCTTCCCGGTATTGGGCAAGGGCACAGGACAAAACACTTGAAAGAAGGACTGTCCTTCCCAAAGGAGGAAGGTTGGCAATCCTAGCTCTAACCTTTCCACATCTGCTTTGCTAATTATCTTTTATTTCCAGCTCATAGAAATACTCTTGGGTTGTTATTTTTGCAATTAATCTGCATTATGAATTGCTTTACTCTGACAACTAAGGAGCTTGATGGCATCCGCAAGTACTTTACTGAATTACTCAATGCTTGTTCATCTGCAAATTTGAATCATTTGGCTAATATAACTTCAACTTTGATTTTTTTCTAACCCAAGTTACTTAAATGTGAAAAATGCATACATTTCCAAAATACTCACCCAAAAGATGGCTTGTCTCCATCTCCAAGGGCTGTTGGCTTGGCTTATGAAAAAGAAAGAAAAATCAATGTAAACCGAATTACACCAGAGGTGTCTACGTTTAATGAGGAGGTGAGAAGAAGTTACTTGGGACACAGTGAATACTCTATTTTGGTGGCAAGTGTGACTGAGACAGGAGATCAAAGGAGGGAGGGAAAGCCAAAATAACAAATAGGAGTTTATCTCCTTCTTGAGCAAGCACCCTCCCCTCCTCCATGCCACCTTAATGGTGCATCCCTTCTAAATAGAATTTTTCCTTTGTCCCAATAAAATATCTCCCCCCCCTCTTTCCTGCTTCACTGCCCATAAGCTGCCAGCAGACCAGAAACTTTTAATGAATGTCGCATATTATGAAATATCACTACTCTTCTTGAACAACAGTGCTCACATCACCAAAAGATATTCAGTTTCATAATAAATTATGATTTTTTATTAACTGCCCAAAATTCCCCAAGGCAATGATTTGAATGAAGTTGATAAGTATAACTTTTTAAATACTCAAGTATAAAATAAAGCACTTTTCAAATTATGATCCACAAGACTGCATTATGCAAGAAATTCGGTTTCAACATACAACATCCTCCTCCGCTTCAGAACAAACACTTTCAGAGGTTGATGGATGATGCGCTACATCATAACTAGGTTGCTTACCTAATATATTGCAGATCCTTCTTTGATAAGTGTTTTATTGTTACTCAAGTATAAAATAAAGCACTTTTCAAATTATGATCCACAAGACTGCATTATACAAGAAATTCGGTTTCAACATACAACATCCTCCGCTTCAGAACAAACACTTTCTGAGGCTGATGGATGATGTGCTACATCATAACTAGGTTGCTTACCTAATATATTGCAGATCCTTCTTTGATAAGTGTTTTATTGTTCATGTAGGAGTTAATTATGGATTGCCACAATGTTATGGTTTATTATATTAGCTGTAAAATGTTACAATAATCTGCCATCATGCTGTAGCAACATTACTGATTTCATAGAAAGCATTACATTGACTAGATACTGCAAGTTCAGAATAAAAATTTCAACTGGAAGAAGAAATGGGAAGGCAAGAATTATGATGTGAAAGAATTTCTCTCGAGATGATTTTTGCAGACTAAGAGTATTAGAAGGTGATTTCTTATACAAAAGGATAATTCACAAAATACCTTGGAAACCATGACTTCAAATCAACTGATGAAAATGGAAGAAATAATGTTGTCTTTAAGAAACTCAATGGAGAGAAGAAAGATGTGGATGTCTCTGCAGCAGACACTTGGATTATGAGTGTTTCCTTGCCTCCTTAAGGACATTAGGCAACTGAGAAATGCCTCTTATGACCAAATTCTTACTTTTTCTATTTGAACCATACATGTACAGAAATTAAAGGTAATTTTCAACAAAAAATGACTCTTCCATATAGAAAAACGTGTAATTTTTTGGAAATACATTAATCGGAAAACTGATTATCCTTTTTTATGTCAGGGAGCCCATTGAGCCAATGCAGTCAGCATTGATAAATATGCCAAGAGCCACAAAAGTAAATCAACTATGTATATTCAACTGAAATTTTGTTTCTACATGATCTGTTTCCCTACAATAACAGCATAATCAAGTAACAAGCTGTGACCATAGTTCAGTAAACACGTTCAGGCAATTCATATTTTTCCTGTCAGATATCATAACAAAGAGGTGCATTCAATGGCATACAATTTCTCATTTTATCTCAGCTATGCTACAATTGCATTTTTCTTGATATATGCATGAAACCTTTATTCGTGGCTGTGAGGCAACATAGTGAAACATAGGAAGAAGTTAGGTGATATGTGCATTGCTGAATGATAACATTTAGAGAATGTTTTGCCTAGAGACTCAGAGTTGATGTTAAAATGAATATCAATACAGTAATATCCCGATTAATGTTGCCCCTATTTATGTTGATTTTAAGTTACACGTCGATCATTTAATACCTGTGCACCGATTTACTTGGTTTGCTTCGAAGTTACGCTGTTATCTCAGATTTTTCGGAAAAATGGGAAGTCAGAAAATCTTCAGATTTTTCCATTTTCATCTCTTGAACCTTTTCATTAATTACAATACTTAATTAATATAAATTTTTAAAGTATTAAGACAAAAACAATTATACTGACTCATAAATTAGAAAAGAAAGTGTAAAGACAGAATTTTATGAATTTGGTTTGGATTCACCACTGGTGAGATTGTTTTTTAAAGTTGATAATTGTACACGTGTAAGATATTATTCCAGACTTTTCAGTATTAATTACATCTGAATTTGCTGTATTCTTAAGTGCAAATATAGCATCCTCTTCATTCTTGAACCATATCTTGTTTAATTTTTAATAGGATCATCAATAGTTTCGGCTTATATGAAAATACTTTACTGAAATTAATTCTTAGAAGTGGTTACGTTAAATTACTTTTTAAAATTTCATAACTAAGGATAAGTTTATTAATTAACAAAAATAATATGGCTGAGATACCGTTTCTTTATCAGGTCATTAATAAAGAACTTTTAATTATGTTCACCAAACAAATAACTACACATCGGTTGCTATCAACCCATAGGCTTGGCCATGGACTACTAACTAGTAGGTTGAAAATTGTGGTTCCGATAACATCCCTAGCAAATACAAAATCCCTTAGTCCAATATTTTCCTTGTGCCGTTCGAAATGCTTTTGATAGTTTCACATTTTGTGATATTTTGGTGAAACTGTAGTATCATTATGCTTGCTTTAATTTTAACAGTTCCACTGTGTTAAATATGAATGAATAGCAAATATTTTATTTCATTCTGACTTTAGATTGCAGTATGCGTGTACATAGTGATAATATGAGATGATAGAATGGCACCATAACTATCCATATATGTTGGTTTGCTTAAAAAACTTGTTAATCATCATGAAAAGTGAGAGTGAAATTTCACATTTTGCGATGATTAGCAAGTTTTTTAACCAGTGGAATCTTTTAATAGTTGTGAAATGGGAGTCAAGGATTTAATAAAGAAACCTTAAAAGGTAAAGGAAAAAAAGAGGAAGTGAAAAATTAATATAAAAAAATAAAAGAATGAAATTCCTGAAACTGGCGACAGAAGTAAACAACTGATATCAGAAAAGTCTCCAGCAAAACCAAAAGATACCCAGGGTAAGGGCACATGCCCGACAACAGATAGCGATGTGAGAATGATGAAGCCAAGAATTGTGAATACTCATTCGCTCCGTTTACAGTGGGTGAAAAAAGTAAGAATTTCAGTAAAGACTTCAAAAAATGCTGTGGTCAGGGTTGCAGCCTCCCAAACCCTTCGGGCCCTCTCATGGTGGCAGACCTGGTGGCATAGTAGTTACGCTCCTGGTTCAGGCTTTTATTCTTTTACAGATTTAAATTATTTAAAATGAAGATGCGAACTCAGGACAAAAACCTATTAAGTTGAAAGAATCAACTTTATATAGTTGGCAGAATTTGAATCTAAGCCAATTAAGCATAAAAGTCATTTTTTAATCATGAAAGGGAGTATTTTTATAGGTTTGTAACAATGGAAAGTGCTAAATATCATGGTAATGAGATCATTGCTCTTAAATAAGAACTGAACTCAAATGTTATACCATTGGACAATCGTACATTGCAACATTGAGAATTGGAAATGGACTAAATCTATATTTACTTGCATCAGAAAGAAAAACTAAGAGCATCATCTACTATCAAGCATTGTCAAATGGATGAACCACTTTCAATATTCATTTTAATTAAGAATCCTCAAAATATTTTCTAAAACATAGATTTTATAAATTAAAATATGAAAAATATCTCAAACAAAACTTTTCAAACATAGAAATAATTTGTCATTCATAATAATTGTCTTCATTTACAGTCATGTCAATTTAAAAACATAACCCTGAGCAATGCAGGGCAATTTTGCTAGTAATATATCTTCAAAGTAGAGATAAGTTTACTAATATGAGCAGAGTCATGACTGGAGGCATAAAATATATACCAGGGGTAAGGAAACTTTTGACGAGACAGGCCACATTAGCCATTGCAGTTGCTTAGGTGGGCCACATTAACAGATGAAAATACTTTGGTGGGCCACATTAAGGTTCACATCGGAAGTTGCTTGAGAGAATTTGGTGTTCTATACATATAATTGATATTTAATAATATTTTATTGTCTAAACATCACAAGAAAAGGTTTTCCTTTTCTTAATTTTAATCAGAAACGTACGAAATTGTCTGTGTTACATTTCATGGTTCAGTTTTTTAATGACATCGCGGGCCATATAAAATGCTCATGCAGGACTGATGTGGCCCACAGGCTATAATGTCCCCACCTCTGATATATACTATTCTAATAATAAGTATCGTTTAACTATTGAGACATTTTTCATTCATATTTATCATTTCTAATAGGCAAATATTGTCATTTATTTTGTAAATTTTATTAAAAATTGATGGAGATTTGGATTTTTATTTAAAAATCTGTTTTGAATCAACACTTAACCTAAAGAGGTATTTACATCAGCCACTGTAGTTCTCAAGGTTTATGAAAGTCCCCAATTGTTGACATAACTCATTTTAAGACTTTCCTCGTCAAAATATATAATCTACACTTACATGGTGTAGTTCTATCATCATTGACATCAGGTGCAGGTTTGAAAGTTGTTCTACAACATTGGCTTAGCTCATTATTTGCATTTTTGCCACAATTTTCTTGTTTGTAACTATTCAAAATTTTCTGTTTTTCAAAATCTGAGTATCTGTCAGACTTGCAGTCTAAAAAGCCATTCTTCAGCAAGCAAGTTTCACCTTTAGAAAGAAAAAAAAAACAATTACATGCATTAATATATTTTCCATATACAATCAATCCTCACTGCAATTTAGATGTAGAGCAATAGGTATCACAGGCCAAATTTTTATTTAATTTTTAATTTTCTAGATATAAAAAATGAAGAGTACTGCAGTGCAAAGTTAAAATACTGTACACCATGCACATTTTTGAAGCTTTTGTTTTTGTTTACTTTTGAATTATTCAATGATCAACTGAGGCCTACAGTTTCAACATCAGTGCAATTGTCATGCATCATAGCTTTTAGCTTAATTTATAGTGCAGAATAAACATTTGACAGTAAAAATAAGTGTAAAATGATTTAAGCAGTGCTTTTTTTCTGTCAAGGTGCTGGAACGCAATAGAGTGTGGTGAAGATATGGACTGAATATAATTTGTCAGCAAAGAAATATGTGAGATTGGACAATATGAATAAAACATTATTGCATTGCAAATGACTCTGTATGATTTGTTTTAGATTATGCAAATTAGTATTTTATTGCAATGAATGTTCCAGAACGTTGTTCCAGCGGAAAAAAGGGCCGAATTTAAGTATATCATGATAGATGGTAGAAAGATGAAATTGATCATGATCCCATGCAGTAGGCCTCAACATAATTCACTATCTGCCAAATTAAAGTGAGATATATGTCAGAAATAGGAAAACCAATGAGCTAACTCTAAATCAGGCTTTCTCAAACTTTGTTGGCCACGTACCACTTTGAACTGAATCAATCAATTGAAGTACCCATTATAAAATACGACAAGTACTACACAAAATAGAATTATTTTTAAAATGAACAAGTTTACATATACCTTCTATACTCGTGCACCCATACTTTTTGCCAAAAATTCCCGACTTTTCCTTATACTCCGTGTATAACGTGCACACTTGATTTGTGTGGGGTATAAGAACAAAATTATATCGTCATGTTAAGTATTAACTAGAGTACCATAAATAAATACCTTAAAACATTAAATTATCACCAGTTAACAATTTTAAAACACTTGGACTTGCCCATAGTATTACATTCAATAAGCTCCACATTACATCTTAGAGAGACATCATCAATAATGAAAGTGATTGAGTTGAGATGGCAGTAACTTCATAAGAGTATATTGGCTAAACTGATGCTGCATAAAAGACTGCAGCGCCACTTTTAAATCACACAAAAAAGGATTTATAAAAATAGATCGAGTTTTGATTTACAGTGGATTTTCATTCTTTCCTATTTCATTCTAAAATTGTTTAATAGAGGGAATAACAAACAGGTAAGAATAAGTTCATGCACGTCATTCTACATTCTATGGGTTTTTAATTACTTACACTGGTAATTATACATACTATAATCATTAACGTTCTTTTTTTCAAAATGGTGGTCTACATACTTTTCTAGTGAAAATATTTCATTAAATTTTTCAGGAAAAAGGTTGTCTAGTCAGCTGAAAAGAAGTTTTATATCATTAAAGTGCATCTTGAGACGAATGTGGCTAATAATTAAAGTGATCAGTGTCCTGCTTGTAAAAAATTACAGATGACGGTGACAATGTTTTGCAGTGTGACGGTGAATGCGAGAGATTTTGGCATATTCGCTGTGCCAAAGTTAGTAAAAAACGATATAAAGAATTATTGGACAAAAAGGAAGAATGGATTTGCCAGGTAAGCAATGCGGAACTGAGTGTGAAAGGCTTATCTAAAGATAAGACTCCTTTTGATGGCCTCGTGAATAATATTAACGATGATTTAAAAGGACTTTCTACAGAAGATCTTCTAAGAAAGCTCATTAATGAAAATAGGGAGTTAAAAAATAGTGTTCAGTTTCTCTCATTGAAATATGATGAATGCAAGGATATGTTGTTAACGTTGAAAGAGGCTTTAGAAGAAAGTGATAGTTTGAGATATAAAGTGAAAATACTGGATTCCCAAGTTGAGAGACTTGAGCAACATGAAAAATCGTACTGTGTTGAAGTGAAAGGTGTGCCTGTGATGCCAAAAGAAGATACTAAACAAATAATATTCAAGATTTCAAAATGCCTGAACAAGCAAGTAAATGATGGTGATATTGACTATGTCAAACAACTAAAATCAAACAGTGAATACACTCCGTCCATAGTGGTTAGGTTTTGTAGGCAGTCTGTCAGAGATGAATTTTTATCCTGTGCAAGATCAAAAAGAAGGAGTGAAGGTGTTGAAGGGAGGAGCAGTTTTCAACTGCAGACTACGGATATTGGATTGGATGTGTCACCAAGGCAGATATATATAAATGAACATCTCACATCCTATCAGTCCTTTTTATTTCGGGAAGCACGTAGGTCAAAAGCAAAGAATGGATATAAATTTGTATGGGCTCGAAATGGGAGCGTTTATATGAGGAAAGAAAATGGTGATCGTATAATAAGAATTAGAAGTGAGGATGATATTCCTAAAGGTAACCTAAAATTTTGTGTGCTTTTTTTGCTCTTTCTTTATCCTGTTGTTATGGATAACAATACAACACAATTTTATTATAAAAATGTTAGGGAACTGAGGACAGAAACGCATGTTTTCTTGGTTGCATCTTCAGAAACATTTTTTAATGTGATACTTCTAACAGAAACTTGGCTTAATGATAGTGTTATTGATGCAGAGTCGTTTCATGAAAATTATACAGTTTACGGAAAAGATAGAGATGCAAAATTAACAGAAAAGCTTAAGGATGGGGGTGTTATTATAGCAGTCAATAATAAGTATTACTCAGAAAGAATAAAGTCTCTAGAGACTTGTGGTGAAAATCTTTGGGTAATGATTAGAACTTATGAGCGAAAAGTGATGTATATTTGTGTACCTTATTTCCCACCAAACTGTTCTGTAGAAGTATATAAACAATTTTATTATAAAGTGTTATCTAGTACTATAGTGAATAGTGACATTATAATTGCTGGTGATTTTAACATTCCTCATTTTAGAAATGATTCCTATTGTAATAATATTTTATCGGAGTTTAATATTTTTCTTAATTGTTCAGGTCTTAAACAGGTTAATAATATATATAATAACAATGGTAATATGTTAGACCTTGTAATGACAAATGTATAAAATATTCAAATAACACAGTGTAGGGTGCAATGTAATGGTGAGTGAAGATGTTCATCATCCAGCTCTTGAAATTACTTGGGAAATAGATAATATATCACAAGTGAAACCTGAATATGATACAAATTTTTATAATTTTAAAAGAGGAGGTTATCATAAACTTTATTATGAACTCAAAAATAAGGATTGGAAATTGGTTGAGTCTGTTTATAATGTGGATGAAACAGTAGATATTTTTTATAAATTCATATATGAAACCATGGAATTATGTATTCCCAAATGTAAACAATCAAGGTTTAAGTATCCCTGTTGGTATACAATTAATCAAGAAAATTAAAAAGAAACATAGGCATTGGAAAATATTTAAACGTACTCATTCCCCATATCATTTATGGCAGTTTAAGATTCTGCAATATGATATAAAATCTAATATAAAGCAAGCTTATCATGTTTATATTAATGATATTGAAAATAACTTATTGTTGAATGGAGATATTAATAAATTTTGGGAATTTGTTAAAAACAGGAAAAGCGATAGATATAGCCCTCATAGCATGAAGTACAAAGATAAAATATATAGTAATCCTATTGATATTACTACACAATTTCAGGAATATTTTAAGTCAGTTTACATAGCTCATACTAAAACTAATTATTCTCTTTCAGATTATATAGGTAGAACTTTATTAAATGATGTTAGCTTGAATATAATTAGTAAAGAAGATATCAGTCATGCAATTAAGAAATTGAAAAATAAGAAGACTGTTGGATATGACGATATACCATCTTATATATTTAAAGTATGTCATGATATATTTTTGGAGCCATTATATTTTATATTCAATCTATCATTAAGAACATGTGCATTCCCAAGTAAATGGAAAATAGCTAAAATATGCCCAATATTTAAAAGTGGAGAAAAAAATCAAATTAGTAATTATCGACCTGTATCTATACTAAGTCCTCTTACAAAACTTTATGTATCTATTCTCTATAAGTGTGTGTGTGTATATATATATAGAGAGAGAGTCAAGTAGAAACAATTTTGACAGATTCACAATATGGATTCCGTAATGGGAGATCGTCTACTTCTAACTTAGTTTGCTTTTCAGATTCTGTATGTAATTCTTTAGATATAGGTAAACAAGTAGATGTAATTTATACAGATTTTCAGAAAGCATATGATAGAGTGCAGCATTCTGTATTGTTAGAAAAGCTTCTAAAATTGGGTTTTTCCATAAGACTAGTGAAATTAATTTCTTCATATTTACAAGACAGAAAAGAATGTTATTTACAAAGGAGCAATATCTGATGTTTTTCATGCCCCATCTGGAGTTCTTCTTGGCTCAAATTTAGGGCCACTAATGTTTTTACTTTTTATAAATGACCTAACTGATTGTTTTAGAATCTAAATGCCTTATGTATGCAGATGATGTGAAATTGTTTAAAGAAATTACAGATATAAATGACTGTATCAAACTCCAGACAGATCTAGATAATATTACGAAATGGAGTGAAAAGTAATTTTTACCATTTAATATTAAAAAATGTTTTATTGTGACATATACTCGTAAAAAACACATTTTGATTATTGTTATACTATGGATGGTATGCTTTTAAAAAAACAAAATAGTGTCAAAGATTTAGGAGTATATTATGATCCACAATTTACATTTTCTACTCATACTGAGCAAAGAGTATCATCTACTTCCAAGACCTTGGGATTCATATTTAGAAGTTGCTATGATTTTTCTAATAAAAAGGTTATGATCTGGCTGTATTATAGTTTAATTTGTAGGAAACTTGAATATCCTTCAATAGTCTGGACTCCATATTTTAAAAATATGTAAGTTGATTGAAAAGATTCAAAATAATTTTCTAAGAGTTCTATTTTATAGAGATGAAGGTACCGTATTCACCCGAATCCAAGTCGACCCTGAATCTAAGACGACCCCCCATTTTGATAATTCCAAAAGAGAAAAAAGCTCAAATTGACCTTCATGACTACAAAAATTATAAATCTTGAGAAATATTTATTTTCTCTTATACTTTTCTTGAATGTCATTGTATTTTAACATTTTAAAATCATAAGATCACATCACAAATAGAACCATTCAGGTTTTCAATCAAATTAAATGGTAGCATTCATTTTAAGATAACAATAAAATAAAGTAAATACATTGAAAGAATATACTCATTTCAGGACAACAAAAAAACATTTCAATCAAAGTGCTGCATAAAATCATTTTATTGTGTTAGTCATCATCACTGTCTATGCAACCTTCACTATTTTCCTCATGCTCACTATCTTTATCACTCTCAACTTCATCATCAGTCTCCCACAAAACATCATCCTCACTCCCATCCATGGCATTAGATAAGCAGCATTTCTTAAATCCTTTCACTATTACTTTTGCATTTATTTGTTGCCACGATGCCTTGATCCATTGGCAGAGCATTGCAACTTCAAGTTTCTTAAGATTTCCTTTTGGTGTTAAAGTGTGAGTTCCACTCTGTAAACACTCAGAATACAAAACCTTTAAATTATTTTTAAAACACTTATTGACAGCAACATCTAAAACTTGAAGTTGCAATGTCATTCCTCCAGGTATTACAATAAGATCAATATTCATCGCACTCATTATGTTTTTAATTTCAGGAGATAAGTGTCCTTGAATGCATCCAGTGAAAGCATTGCTCTTTGTTTCAGTAAAGCTCCTGGCCGTCTATTCCACACCACATGTAACCAATCTCTCATTAGTTCTTTAGTCATCCACCCCTTTTCTTGACACCTATTATTCCACTTGGCAAATGTTTCTTAGGCATTGTTTTCCACTTTAGAATCACATATGGTGGTAATTTAGTCCCATCTGCTAAAACCGCCAACATTACCGTGACTCGCATTTTTTCGTTGCCTGTAGTTTTAATTAGGACGGACTTCGCACCTTTTTCGTTCACAGTATAATTAGATGGCATGTAAATGAAAACCGGAGTTTCATCGGCATTTCCTATTTGGCTCAAAAGGTAATTATTGGTTTTTCTAAGTCCAATTACGTATTTCTGGTAAGCGAGAAGTTTTTCTAGTCTTCTGACAATTTCTAACACAGCGAAGTTCGTCGCCGTAAAGAAAAATTATTTCGTCGCATCATTCTCACGCACCAACTTCTGCTGGCCTTGAATTCTTGCAATGATATATTAAGTCCTCTAGTAATTTCATTAGCTTTAAGTATAATACTTTCAGTCGAAACAGGCATACCGTTCTTCCTCATGGTGCGCACAAACTTGACTACTTCTTCAATGCCATGAAATCGGCCTAATTTTGGACGACTGAGCGACTTCCTTGTGGCTTTGGCTTTTTCTAGTTCCTGTTTTGAGAGTTTCCATCGACGCACATTTGCCTTAGATACACCGAACTTTCTTCTCGCATCACAGTTATTAGTTTTTTCGGCGTAATTTATCACGATCAGCTTAAAATTTGTATCTTAGCTCCGTCTAATTCCTTTGTTAACTTCCCCTTTGCACTTGTGCCACGTACTTCAACATGATCTGTCATTTTAACTTAAGGGTTGTGCATTTAAATCAAGAATGCACAACTCAAAATTACTGTCACACTATGTGAATCGCGGTGCGTCGTTTGAAAGGGGAATTCCAATGATTTCCGCTCTCATTTGTTTTGACATTGCGGTTGCCATTACGTGTCTGTGTTATGATCGTCGACGATGATTATTTGTCTAAATAATTATTATTCCCGTCATGTTTTTCTTATTGTTATTACTATTTGTTTATTTCACTTCTTTATGTACGTACTTGAATTTGCTGTTGTGAATTGTTTACTCTAATATACCATTTGTTGTAAAAACCACTGATTAAATGCTTAAATATACTTCGTATTCGAATGTAAGACCACTCTTGATATTTACAGCTGAAAATTTGGAAAAAAAGGTCGTCTTAGATTCAGGTGAATACGGTATATATGAACATCACGAATTTTGTTTCTTATGAAGAATTATTATCCTTATATAATATTAGTACACTTGAAAGTAGGAGAGTACCAGGTTGTCTATTTTGTATGATGTGATTCATAATGGCAAAGATTGTATTCTGTTAAATAACTTAATTTTTATGTTCCTACATTTGGTAATAGGCATAATCAAACTTTTTTTAAAACTTATGCAAGGACAAATTTAGGTATAAATTCTCCATTGACCCATATATGCATGGAAATTAACAAATTAGGTTATAAGATTGATATATTTTCAAAGAGAGTGGATTTTGTTAATAGTATTAAGAAATACATTCTTTAAACTTATTGTTATTTTTATATTAATATTTGAACAAGTCTTACATGGTTTTAAATTTAATATGAAAATGTAATGTTGACCATTATTATGTATTTTTTCATTAATCTAAGAAAATGTTTTCCCTAATTTAATTGATGAGATAACTGTAAATACAATAAATAAATAAATAAAATTATTTCAATTTGCTTATTCTATGTTTTTTGTTTTCGATGCATGTTTTACAGGAAGTCTACCAGGTGATATTGCAAAGACTACAGCAATCAGTTGATGAGCTAATGAAATGTGGAATATTTGGAGAGGTTGGAATTTTAACTATATAGAAATAATTAGGTCTTCTATACATATAATTAATATATGTATAACCTGGATTACTGATAATTATTGTGGTTTTCCCTTAATTTATCCAAAAATCGAGAATCTTGCGCGAGGTAGGTATACTTAAATTTCTGATTTTAAGTACACAGAAGTGCTACCTGTGTATAATGCTCACTCCTACTTTATGACCTAAAAATGTGGTCTTCAAACTGTGCATTATATATGAGTATATACGGTAATAAATAACACTTATTGAGATGAATGTGGCTGTTTTCCATGACATAAAGCATCAATCATTGACTCGATTGAAGAAAGCCACAATCGTAAGTTAGGTTAGACATGCAACTTCTGATGATTTTTTAAATAATAATAAGCTGTTTTTATTTGGGTCGGTATTTAGACATTTATATCCATTCTTACATACAACCCTGATGAACACAAACATCCATGTCCTAGGTGGGATTCAAACCCGTGACTTAGTATCCATCAGCTGTTACTCAAACCATCTGTTTACCATTAATTAAACTCAAGAGGTGAAAATCCAGATTCACAAATGCACATTGTGGGGAAAGGAATATTTTGATTGTTCTTTTAGCCACTTCCCCATACTTGTTTGATAATTTTGCCCAGAAAGCAATCAACTGTACCTTCGATCATTCGACCTGCAGTCTTAACCAGTGATCACTAATCTCATTAATTAGTTTAGGCTCCACTTTAGAGAGTTAACTTATGAACCACAAGAATAAATCAATTATGTACCTTTCAAGGAGTACTTGCCCTATGCAGATAATCCTTTTTGTGTAGTTAAAAAAGTCCCTCATTGAACTTGGCCTTTGTTTTGATATTGATATTTTTATCCCTTCCAATTAATTTACGGAAGTAAATAATTGATCCTCTATAACAGTGATGGCGATCCTTCAATTGTCTGCATGCCAATATTACTGAATTTGTCGAATCTTTTCCACCTCGTGTGCCACAAAAAAGTCCTTGATTTTTTTTGCATGTCAACTTAATTAAATTCGTGATCAAGACATAAGAGACTGAAATTTATAGCCATAACACTGTTTTCAATAGTATCAGTATGATAAATGCTTAGATTGGTTCTCGCCTTTCATTGGTGTGCCAACCAAAATCGTCTTGCGTGCCACTTATGGCATGTGTGCCATAGGTTCGCCATCACTGATCTATAATATATTGACGTTTCTGCCATAGGAGGATATAGATACAAATTATGAGGCAATTCCACATGAGCTACAAACTTGAAATTTTGTATGTAGGTCCTAGGTCTAGTGGAAAAACCAATTAGAAAAATCGAAAATTACAAAAATGTTTAGTTTTTGGTCCTATTATTGGCCCATACGAGGATAAAAATATGACCTAGAGACTTCAAATCAAGATTATAGGGTTTCAGTCACAATCAATGGGAAAAACATCGTCAAACTTCTAATTTTTAGGGGTTGTTTTTACACCATTATATGATGGTCACGTTCGTGAGGTCAATCGGTAATTTCCAGGAATTTCTTGAACGCCATCTTACAGTCTTGTGGCGACACCTTGAGATATGGATTTGTCGGATATTATTTTCAAGTACGATTCGATTAGTCATAGAGTTCAGAATGACAAACGATTTACTCTCCGATGCATTTCACCGAACGCAGTCACCCCTTGAAACATTCCCATTCGTTGGTACGAACCAATCGAATGAGATAACTCCAGCAGTAAACACTTTTTGAAACTGCTTATTTAACACGAAGTTTATTGGCTCTACTGTCCGTAATTGTCTAATACCACTTCGTAAATACGCTATGGTATGACGATTTCTTTGCCCTCTTTCACCATTTAACATCCTCCTTCGTATAATTATTTAGTGTTACCACAGTAGGAACACACTACGCTGCGGTTCGAATCATCGTGTTGCAGAAGTGATTATGTTAAATATTTAAAATAAATCAAATTAAATCGGTAACTGACTGACATTTGATAATTTTATGAATAATAACGGTAAAAAACCACTATTTCATTTAAAATCAAGCATCCAGTTCCATGGATTGTCAAGCAATGGTAATTGGAACCTCAGGAGAATAAAAATAGGTACTAGTTCTCTCAACTGAAGTATAAAGCATATTAATACGGACGAAAAGAATATATTAAACGAAAATACGCGGACTAAACGTCAATTGAGCATAGGAACACTTACCTGTAATTCGCTGGCTGTAACACCCAATATGATAGATAGCGAACACAACTCCCCACCAGAAGGACACCATCTTCCGCATGACTCTCATGCTAACCTCTGCTAACCTCGACGTTACGTCTGGTTACATCTCTCCAAGAGTTAAGGTGCCCGCATCTAATGACCTAGAGATGGTCGCGCGCATGCGCGTTCTGTATGTCATTAAGCCCAACTGAGACTGGAATTTAAGGACGTTTGCGAAATTTTCACTTTCGGAGAACAAATGGACGAGTCTTATTCATCATGCTATGAAATGTTATATTTTTTATTCTGCCATGTTAGAGGAAGATATATGAATTTTAAACTAACCAGAGATTTTTCGGCGGAGCGAAGGTCAGACAAAAAATACCAGTTTCTTTCGATGACACCAGATCTCCCACCTCCACGTTTCAAGTTCATCCGAAGCCTCTTTTTTATTCTCAACTCCTTTCGCCAACTATCTTCGTTTCCTCATACACACTGCTGAAATGAGGAATAAAATTCTCCAATAACTGGAATCATATCAAGACACACCACTATATAGCATGACTGATGAAATCACTCTGAACACTTTACTTAAAATAATCTTGATAATTTTCTCTCTCATTGGACCGCTTGGCTAAAATAATTCACATGGTAGAATTTTAACTTAATTACCAAGCGAAATATCGGTTTCCTCCAAAGTTTATGAAACTAAATTAGAATATCTTTCTGGGAGAAGAAAGATATCTCGTTTCGTAGAGAATGGAAACATTTCAGTGAAAGTGTGAGCTTCCGAAATTGAAATCCATCGCCAAAAACGGACAGGATTTCGCAATAACATGGAACAGGGGTGCCCATTACATCACCCGCGGGCGACCGGTCGCCCTTCAGGAAGACTGGAGTCGCCCGCGGATGCAGCGAGGTGCTAGAAAAATAAAAAATTGAATTCTAAGGATGTTTTATAGATTTTTAAGATCTCTAGAACCAAAGTAAAATATTCGTCAGCGAGGTAGAGGGGTGGTTAGTGCCTCTACCTCTCAATGCTAGTGTCGCGGGTTCGAATCCTGCCGAGGGCATGGACGTATGTGTTCGTCTTTGTTATTGTTATTATGCTCATTGTAAAGGCCGTAAAGTGCTGTTTATGAGCTTTGTGAAAAAATAAATTAAATAAAATAAAAGAAGAAATATCTGGCAAAATAGGCGACGTCCAACATGGATGCAACAGATCTGGAAAATGAAATATTAATTATGTTGCAAAATGATATAGCAAGACTCAACTATTCAAATTTTTGGAAACGTTTCTTATGAAATTTTTTCAAATATATAAAAACTTGCATTTATTTTGAAAGCAGATTTTACTTCGACTTATTTATGTGAAACGATATTTTTAATATGCACCTAATTAAATCGAAAACCAGAAATGCACTCACCATTGTACATCTTAAAGATTGTTCACGCCTCTCAGTTTCGAGTTACAAGCTTAATTATCAATCACTGGCTGAAGATAAGCTGTGTAAACGCGCCTATAATCGATAAATGAAGAATAAATATGACAATTATTTATTTTGTCGATTTTCATAAATGGTGTATAATAAATGCTTTCTTTGCGGTTTTTTTGCATTTAACTTATAGTTACAGTTCCCTAATGTATATGTTTAAAAAATTTAGTAGACCGCAAGAGAGTTTACAGAATGAAAGTAGCCCTTGGCGCATATAAGTTTGGACCTCTCTGACACGGAACATTTCATGGCATGAGGAGACTTCAACGCCTCTATTTATGGGATTTTCACTGATTGCATAAAGACATCCCTCGCATAGCGACGCTTCTCTAAACGAAGTTTTCTCGGTTACCACGACAAAATATTGTGACCCTGTTTCGCTCTTACGACGTACCTAATTCACAGTCACGACGCTGACGCCAGCAGGGCCGGCCCGAGTTACGTGCGAGCCGGGTGCTTTCCCGGCCATGTAATTATGTATTATTTGCAAAGGAATTAATTTGGATAGCAATTTATGTCGTTGCACAGACTGAAATCCCTATTCATTTTTCATTAACAATTATTTTACGGAGCAATGAGTAAATTAAAGAACAAACATTCCAAAATACTTCTCTCTGGTAGTCACAAGAAGTTTATAAAAACCAGATGCGTATTTTGGCAACAAAGCAGCCCTCTTCAGTAGCCTAAATGTGCACCTGTTTTTTAAAACCTTGTCATGGCTATTGGAGATGTCTGAGACAAGCACTTTTTAAGTACACTAGCTGTACCCGCGCAATGTTCTCGCGGTTTTCTTCAATTAATTTATAGAAAATTAAGAAGTGTGTAAAATAAGTTGATCTCAATTCAAATTTAACTCTAATAATGCATTTCCACGGTATAGGATTTTAATGTATTTGGCTCCCAATGTAAGGTTCGCGCAGAGCCGGATTAAGTGGTACGCAAAACACGCAAGTGCGTGGGGCCCAGATGAAAAAGGGGCCCACCAGGGGCGGATTGGGCAGCCAGAGCATCGGGAAAAGTCCTGGTCAGGCGATGATGTCCGTGGGCGTGGGTTGCCTGAGTGGTTGCTGCTTCGTCCAGGAGCAGCTGCTTTTCCGTATTCTAAAGCTATTTCAGCTATGCACGTAAGACGGCGACAGTGCGTCGGTGATATCACTAGGCTGAGTAGGTGCGAAGTATTTTACGGGGGGCCATGTACCGCTGTGCCGGTCTCTTCCAATGTCTCATATAGTTTTCCAATTCTGTCTTACCTTCTTTCTGTGTATAACGCTCTTAGAATCTATCAATATCTCAGCACTGGAAGCAGCTAGAGATATGAAATTTGGTGTGTTCTTAGATGATCACATTATCTACTAGAAAATGTTATTACTTTTACATAAAGTGTCCTTGGTTCGACTCCAAATATCCTTTCGTATTGCCATTTAAAAGCACGGGAAAAAACGATTTTGACTCTGCAGACATTTTTTCTTTCGCTCATTAAAATTCCTAAATATTAACTTAGAAACTTCAAACAAAAACGAAAGGACGAATGAAATTATAAATTATTTTATTGCAGTGGTCTTTTATTGTATCTTGCATTTTAAAATTTAAAAAATACGTAAAAGTGCGTATTTTCTGTGATTTGAACGCTTAATCTAGCATGAGTTGCTATGCAACTTGTATTGTTTTGTTATTAATTAATTATTGAAGCCAGTATGTTATAATTTTTAATGTTAGCCGTCATATGACGGGTTATTATTCTAGTTGTCTTATATTTACGCTATCCTTGGTTTCCCCCAACTCGAGCCTTCTCACCCGCCCTCTCCCCTTGCAGTCCCGAGGCAAGAAAGTCCGAGGACACGGGATTTCCCAAGACCCTTTCCATATGCATTCATTCAGGAATGCTCAAATTTTTCGGTTTATTGGTTGCGGCTCTTACTTGAGAACGAAATATTATGTATATCTCACTCAGGGCCCGGAAGAGGAGATAGTAGCCGGTGCAAATAACTGGGGCCTCGGCTTATTGGGGGGCCCGCTCTCAGGAAAAAGTTTCTTGTGAATATGAATCACAATACCTGCAATAAGTGACGCACACACGGGGGGGGGGGGGGGGGGGGGGCACCGGGTCCGGATCCCCCTCCCCCTGGAAAATTGTGATTTTTCTAAAATGTGGAAACATACATCGTTATTTTAAATCTGGGTTCATGGGCGCCGTCAGAGAGGAACAGGAGACGGTTTGCCCCCTTTGTTTTTAACTTAAATATAATGAACAATGCCATACGCGATATTGATATAACTTGTATACAACTTTTGTGCTTGTCAATATTTCAGACCTCCCCCACCCCCTTGAGAGAATTCTGTGTGCGCTACTGCCTGCAATCCGTTAACTTTGTTATCAACGTTTATACATTCTGTATACACCTTTGCTTTGCCTTAAATAAACTAATGTCTTTATTAAATCGTTTAATATTTGTATTTTGGTTAATGTCACTTCCCCCATTTCATGCTTATTTACATTCTTTGAATTTTTCATAAAAATCTGATGTGGCCAAAACATGACTTTCTCCATACAGAGCAACGAATATGATTACTCTCGACATCAGCGTTCTCAGAAACAATTATCAGCGATTACACTGGAGAATAATTTAAAAATATTTTCAAGTCTTTATTACGTAAAAAAACAACTAAAGAAAATTGTCAACTGGTTCTATAGATAACAAAGTATCTATGAGTAATTAATATCACTCTTGGAGGCGTACGCACCGCTATCAACAATTAGAGAGTATTATCATAGCAGCGGAAACAATGGTATCACTTAGCGACGTATTTAACGTAAATTTAGAAGAAAAATCAAAATATCTCTTAAACTTTCGGCTTTATGAAAAAATGTTCCAAATATAACTTCTATCGACTTTTATTCTCTACAACTTTTATAATTACAACTATTTATGAAAATTGAGTTTTAAAGGAGATATTTGGAAAAAACGACGAAACACCAAAATATCTATTAAACTATAGCGACAATGTATCCATGCTGCGGTAAAATCGAAAGGCCCATGAGGGTGGTCGGAGTCTCTCGCAGAAGTAGCGAAGCGTTTAAGTTTCATTTTATCAAATATATAAAATCATAAATTTTTAAACACTGTTATTACCACTGATTGTGAGACCGTATTCGGTAATGTCATCTAACGACAATCCCACTAGTATTAGGGTTACCATACGTCCGGATTTTCTTAAAATTTACTGAGATTTTAGCAAATAAAACCCATTTTTTTTCTGGTTATGCCCATCAAAATCTTAACACTATAGACTTAAGCAATTAGATACCTTGATTTAAAAAAATATATACTACAGTTTAGGTTTAAAATTAAATTTGTCCGGGTTTTATTATCAGAATATGGTAATCCTAACTAGTATGTGCCATTTAGGAAAGAAATGCTGAAAAGCGGCCAGTGGTTTAAAATCTCCAACGGGATACCTTCACTCAGATATTTGATACATTATATGGGGAACGCAGCAAAATGAAAGAGAAGCGACATTAAGAGATACTAGTAAGTATGCTCTCTCTTCCCACGGACACTCATTGATTGCAAAAATCTTATTTCGGTATTCATTGACAAATTCGATTTATTCAGAAAAAACATCCTGCAAAAAGAATTTTACCAGTTTTCGGAACTACACAACATCAAAGATGATGTTACAGCCAAAGACAGAAGAGTTTGCAGATCACCTTTCTGTCATTAGAATTGATATGATGTCTCGTTTTCGCGATCTAATAGACTTGAAAGTGGATGCCTGGATGGTGACTCCATTCATCACATATGTGTGATGTGGATTTTGAATACCAAGAGGAGATAATAGAATTAATTCATGATGATGAGTGTAAAGCCAATTTCAACCAAGGTGGATATTACAACTTTGGCAGAACAAGAAAATGCCCTCTCTGTATCCACGCTTGTGAAAGAAAATATCGTTGCTCTTGTTAGGTTTATCAACTTCACATCTATACTATAAAAAAATAAGTACGAGATTTCATTTATTTTTGCTCTACCGTTTAGGCTCTAGAGCCACGAACAGACAGACAGACGGCATTGCGAAAACAATTTTTCTGACTCAGGTACACCTAAAACATATATTTCCATCAAAATCTCAAGATCGAATTTTTTTTGCAATGACATACAATACTTTCTCAATATACTTCCTATATGAGAAAGTAAAAATAAATTCAAATGAACTCGATAATGTGACATCAGTGATGTTTAACTATACGCAAGAGAGGTTGAGATAATAATTAACTTTGTTCAAATTAACATAAAATATATTTGAAACAATAGATACTTTACAAAGTTCTTACTTAATGAGATTAAGTGTACATATAAGATTTTAAAAGTTTTGTTCAGAAAATCAAAAATGCTCTTGAAAGCTTTTGGATAGGCTTTCATTGCAGTTAAATTTTAGCGCCCCTTTCGATAAAAAAGATCTCTTCACTGTCTCACCTTCTCTCTGAGTTTTTGACTGAGGACTATGAGGCGACACATGATATTGTCTTGCACAGAGTTATCCTGACACCGAGATCCGAACATAAAGTTGAAGACAAATTTGTGCATTTTATAATAAGTCTATTTACTTTCACCAATAGATGGACAAAATGCACAGCAGAATGACCAGGATTTCAGGTCAGAAGGGTAAAAAATAATTAAAAAGGCATCAACAATAAAAAAATTTATTAAAGATTATAATTTCATTTTTAAAAATATTTCCAACAACTTGTCATAATTTAAAGAGTTAGATACATTGCGTTCAGTATTTAACAGAATCAAATTTGATAGTAGCAAATGAATCTTTTGCTAATAGCCATATAATACAAAATAACTTTGAATTTAACTTTTAAACAAACAAATTGATTGCTCACACAGACAAACCGACAGACAAATTTTAACCCAAACCTAATAAGCTCTTGTTCCCTTAGAAAAAAGTTAAATATAAAATTTGTTGTTGATTGGATAATTAGTTTTTGAGTTAGAGCGCCCACAGTATTTCTATTGCATACAGACACACACACTGACGTAATCAAGAAAATAGTCTAAACATGTTCAGAGAACCTTAAAACATGTATATCCACTGAAATCTCGAATTCCATTTTTTCATAAAAACAATACTTCTCAAAGTAAAATACAGAACTTCTATTTTAGAATTTTGTATAAAATTAAGTTAACTTACATTTAAAATGACTTTGTAGTTATAACTGCAGGATCACAGCCACAAAAAGCTACAATCGGTTGTACAGTGTATAGTTTGCCACCTGGTTCCACTCCGCAACTCTCCGCCTACCTCCAAATTCTCTAAAGCAGCGGTTCTCAAACTATTTTTTTGCGTACCACCGAAAACGTGACAACATTTCTTCGTACCAAATAGTACGAGGTAAATATGAATGTAGTGAATCCTGTCACTAAACTCGTGTACCACTAGTGGTACGCATTCCATAATTTGGTAAACGCTGATCTAAAGCAGGGGTCAGCAACATCGGCCCATGGACCTCATATGACCCCTGAGAGTGTTTTATGCGACCTGCGAAGCAATGATGAAAAAGTGATCGATACAGTTTAACACAGTCAATTCCATATCTTTTCAGTGAAATTATGGTCTCAAAACCTTTTCTGGTGGAGTTTTAACGCTTGCAAATTAATTAGAGTTGGTTTTCACTAATATGAGACCACAAAATCTCTAGATAACTTCTTATTTAAATGCCCATCCGGCCCGCTGGGGCTCTCATGATTTCCAATGCGGCCCTCCGAAGCATTCGCAACAACAAATGTGGCCTGCCATATAGAAAAGGTTGCCGACTCCTGCTCTAAAGGATGTGGATTTGTACTCTACTCCACTTGCTTCAGCCGTTGCTGCACTGTATAAATTATTAATGCATTATCTGCTTAGATTAGCGGAAACTAAGGAACTTCTTAACTATGTCATACATTAATTTAAATAAACAAATTAGAAATAAATACATGATAAATGAATTTGGGCACAATCTACATACCTATGTGGAAAAGATTATGAGTATCGCAGATTGAAATCACTTTGCAGCAAATCAAGAAAAGCATTTGATCTCTACACTCCACTAACTCGACAGATGTCAAGGTAAAATCTTGCTGATTTTCAAACGTCAGGGATATCCTCAGAAAATAGGGTTACTACACATACCTGGATTTACACAGGTTTTTACACTCTCCAGGTAACTTCACCAGGTATGTTTATGTTTCAACCCCTGATTCAGTGCGTATTGAGGTTGGGATCGGTAGGTTCGCAATCCTTGCAAGAGAGAAGGGAGGCCAGCAAACTTTGTTAGTCATAGAAATATTGATAGGGAGAGTGGGAATGGTTAACAAGAATAAGCTTCTCACGACAAGAGAGTCTAATCTCTACTTTTTGAGGAATATATCTCCAAAGGGTTTCCCATGTTTGAATTAGAAAGAACTAAAGTTGGTAAATAATAAACTTTAACTAAAATTTTAAATAAAACAATGGATAAAATAATATATAAAAATATAACTGACAAAAACTAAGTTTTCGAAGACACAAGAAATATAGCAACCGTCGACAAGCTTATGAGAAGAAAGACTGAGCTCTATATTCTGAACCATCAATATAAAAAATTGGAAGAAGACAAAGAAGAACACTCATACACAACCCAAGCAACGCTATCTCTAGGACAGCAAACTCAGCATCTCATCAGAAGCAGAGAGTATACACCTCAGATGACCCACTCCAGGAAGGGTGTCTGTTTAGTCTCAGCCAAAGAAAAAGTCATATTTCATTCAGAAAGGCACAAAAAAAGATGTTTTCCTCTTATGCATAAATGAAGTCTCGATAATATAAAAGTGTTGATAAAAAGCCATGATTCACACTGCACATTTTTGTTGGAGGCATCTAAAGACCACAATGATGCAATGGGATGATTATACACGTTTGATCATATAAGGATACATTTTTTATGCCAAAAGTGCATTTCCATAAAAAATTTTTTAAATAACTTAACAAAAATTTTAAAAAGGCACCTCAACAGCCGATTCCAGCGTCAAAGGGTGCAGTGACCCTTCTGACCCCCTGCTGGACACACCACTGACAATGCAGTATTTTCATGTCACCAGCAGTCGAATCTTTCTGCAGCACCAAGAAGCAGTTCAAATTTTGCTTAGTTCCCCTCCATTGGACATGCATAGCCCCTCCCCTCTTGTGAAACCAAATTTCCCTGATAGATGGACACAACGCAGTATTTTCATGTCCCCACCAGTTGAAACTTTCTGCAACGCCGAGAAGCAGTTCAAATTCTGCTTACATCCCCTCCATTGGGTGCACACAAGTTCTCCCCTCTTTTCCCTGCTCTCTCATTTCCATGTGCACAACCACCAGAGAAGATCTACAGATGATATGTCCACAGTCTTTATGTGACATAAAAGAGTGGACATAAAGGCAGTGGACATAAAGACTGTGGATATAAAGACTGTGGACATATCATCTGGGAAGCCCATAGAAGCAGAACTGAACTGCTTTTTGAGGCCTGCTCTATAACAATTGAGTAACATGAAGCACAATCTAGTAGAAATTCATTCAAATGATGAAAATATTTAAGATATTTCAATCAATTTTATAATAGTAACTAAAGTTATTCTAAGTGATTTAAAAAAAATTGTTGCTGTGTTGTTTCACTAGGCAAGCAGTGCTTACCTTGCTTACATAGACCAACCACTCTGGTTATAATGTATTGTGTAAGCTACCATTGACCACAATTTCTCCTATACCAGCAGTGATCATTAGACCTAACCTACTCATACTTGAATTTTATGACTGAGTTTTATTTTTATTATGACAACATTAGTTCTAGCTTCACATAACTTATTTCTGAAAAAAAATTGGCATAAAACAAGAATGAATCTCCTTTTCACTCTTTTCCTTATCCTTTAGTTATGGTTTTACCCAAATTTGATATTTTCATAACTTTTAAATATCCATTAAGTTTTAAATTCTTTCCAGCCAACCAATGTTAATTATGTTCATAAGTCATTCACATACACTGAATTTTTTCAGATTTTCTATTTAATTTTGATCACATAGTTGTAATTTTTAGATTTGAAACATAATTTTCTAAGCATAGACAGGTAATTACAAAAATAATTAAATGTAATCGTTTTTCTCATCTTGTCAATTTTATTAATTGCAGAAAAGTGAAAATATTTAGCTTACACGTAATGTAAAGTACTGGAACCAATTGCATTATAATTATACACAGTATTGCGGACAGACAAATGTAAATGCATATGCAACTGTATACTAAAATTTGTCGAAAATATTAGTTTTGCATCTTTTTTCTCTTGTCCTGTATATAATGAATATATGAGTATATATTTTGATAATTATCAAAATAATTGATTGAACAAGCAATGAAACAATTTTCATTCAACGATAGTTGCATTAGAGCCTTGCCAATAGAGGTCTACATATCCATATAAACTTCCCATGACATTCTTCGCTGCTGGTCCTAAATTCCTGCCATTATAGTGGAAGTGGAGGGTGCCATCATCTGTCACTGACACACCATACCTATCACCTCGCTGGAGATTTACAGGGATGAATGCAAGAAGGAAATCATAATAAAAATAAAAATAAAAACATATTTTCAGATTATAATATTTCTCCATGGCATAAACTGGAAATTGAAAACATAAATACTTTAATATTTTACAAAAGGTGAATAGATTTGAAACAGTGGTGCAACAAATTTACATATGAATGCACATATATTTATGTCTATTACTTTCTAAATTTTTATTTTTCAGAATTTATTTTATTTATTTATTTTACAATAAAGTATGTGTGCAATTGAATTCCAGATTTTGTTAAAAACCATATACAGTAGAGACTCAATTTTCTGTAGACGGATTAACCGTGTGGCTGATTTACTGGTCATTCTGAAGCAAGTTTAATATTTCCATTTACATAGAAAATGAAGAAGATATGGACTTTACTAGTACATCAGATGAATCAAAAGAAACCTATTTCAACAAAAGAGACAAAGTTGACAGAGTTCTTTCCCAAAAAAATGTAATGTAAACTGATTCACCGACAATTTTACCCTAAATGAAGTTTTCTCCTTTATTTGAGGGATTTATTATAAACAATCTTAAATTCGCAGTGACGTAAAATTACTCTATGGGTAAGAGTGAATGCTTTTGTGACATTTTTATCTTCCTGTCCCATTGGACACATTGAAAATTGCCAATGCTTTGGCGAGCCAGATTAGAATTAAAATCAGAAGTTGCCTGATATAAGTGAAAATATATTTTAAATGAGGATTTTAGGGTTAAAATTTCAATATCAAATGTTTTTATCATAATCTGAATTTTCCAAAAATATGAATTTGTGAGGTAAATTTTACAGAACTCTTTTTCATCACAGTTTTGTGGGTTACACAAAAACTGTCTTGTGGACTACATGCAGCCCGTGGGCCATAGTTTTCCCACCCCTGGAATACAGCATTGATCCCTGAAATGCAATGAGCTAACCCCAATATTTCACCGATGAATGGAACACATGGCCCAAACCATTTTTGACAATGCCTCCAGAGTCACCTTCGTGACTTTTGGGCAAGCCTTGTTCAACTCAAAATACTGCCCTCTGAGCTCTTTCTCTAACTCCAAAAGCAGCCAAAAATCAGGTGTTAAATCTGGGATGTAGGGTAGTTGTGGTACAATATTAATGCAATTTTATACAAAAAATATTGGAAACAACATGTGGCAGAAGCATGCCAACATTTTAACGATGAAGGAGAATTTCTGTTTTCTGCCAAAATGCTGTAATATTTTCCATAGAGCATTGGCTTAGTAAGGTCTGTTGATAGTGAAATGCTGTGGCACTGCATACTGATACACAATACTTAAATGGTTGAAAAGATGATCACCATGACCATCCCAGCTATTTTTATGTTCTTTACTTTTTTGGCATTTGGAAAATTTGGAGTTTTCCATAGGCTGCTTGGTTGTTTAATCATTGGATCATAATTAAGCAACCAAGATTCATCAATGGTAATGACTTTGTTAAGAAATTTATTTCCTATTTACTCAAAATGTGTTTTCAGTTCTTCACACATAATGGTGCAGTGCTGCACTTGATATGACATCATTAGTCTTGGAATTAAATGATAACACACTAATCTCATACATACATGATTCTTTATGATTGAGTGTGCACTATAAACTGAAATTGATAAAGTGTTGGCTAGTTAACAAACATTAGAATGATCTTCCCAAATCATAACAGATGTTGTTCATCAAACTTTGCTTTGTGAGGCTGAAGATTGTCCCTCACGTTTTTCACCATCTGCAATTGTCTAAAACCACTTTATGCTAACAAAAATAGTAGCATTTGACAATTTTCATCAACATTAAGCCTCTTGAATCATTTTAAAGTTTCTGTCACAGTTTTTTCAATCACAAAATGTTCTAGGTTTGATTCCATTTTTATACATGTTGGGGAAATTCAAAATGTCCAAAAGATATGGACTCTTATTCAGAACTGCTGCTACCACCAGACAACATTGATACGTATGTTGTGCAATAGACCAACATTGTCACTACGCAACATATTATGTGTTCTAATTTCTAGAATTTATAAATTCCATAAATGAATTTCTCATTAGTGTTTCAGCAGCCTACAAGAATAATATAATGCTATTTATAAGATCGATTGAGTTGTGCAGAAACCTAATAACGCGCATGGACAGGAAGCTGAGATATTAAGACTTTTACTGATTTGTTTTGAAGGCAGCTGTAGAACAACATGGTACTAGTTTGGGTTGGATGTTTTTTTCAGGAGGCAGAATTGGGGTTTTCCTATGCAGTGCACAGGTTACTTGAAAATTTTCGATTTTGAGGGTTGGTTACTTTCTGCATAACTCAGCTCATATAGATGCTAGGATTTTTGGTATTGTTAAAATATTTAAATATGAAAACAGCATATGTTAAGGAAAAAATAAATTCTGCTCACAAAAATGCAGGGCTTTTCTCAGCTTGTACATACATGAGAGCATTTTCTCATGATTTAACATTGGCAATTTATGTTTTAACTAAAACTTCAGTGATAGTTTGTCAAGCAGACATTTTCACTATGAAAACATGCCCATACCTGTATATCACGTTTCCCTTGGTAAGGCTCCTTAATAATCTCTCCTTCTTGATAAATCTGATTTGGCCATACATCCCAGCCCCATGTGCCCTCTCTTGAAAACATGCAAGACAAAGGAGATTACACACAATTCACTTCTATAGAGAAACTTAGCTTATCACAGGTCCATTCAAAGACACTGTATTACTACAAATAACATTATTAAGTATTGTAGGGATGATTTTTCTGAAAAGAGAATTGGGATGGAAAAACTCTTTCAAATGGGACTTACTAACAGAAAGTAAAATTTTGAGATATCAGAAAGGGGTAGTTTTGGAAATAATAAAGAAACCAACAAATGCACAATGTTATTCTTAATTATTTATTTACAGAAACACAACTTATTTAATTTAATAGAACCACCATTAATTTTATCATCATTTCAAAATTTACTAGTGGGCTGACAACCAGAACAAAAAGTAGAGCTAAAACTAAAAACTATGGTTTTGAGATACTTATTCATTCTCAAAATCTATGAAGGGGCAGGAATATAAAAAAGCTTACAAGAATGCAACACAAAAACAATTACAGTCAAACCCCTTTTTAGAGTACCCCATCTAACGTTTACCAGAATTTAGTGTTAATTTTCCGAAGTCCCGTCAAACATTACAGTATTAGTATATAACCCCTATTTAGTGTGTACCCTGATTTAGTGTAAAATTTTAATGTCCCAGAGAAACGTTAGATAAGGGTTTCACTGTATATGCATTGGTGCTGAAAAAACAAATTGCATATGCCATGGTTAGGCCCATAAGTAAACAAGTTTATATTATATGAAATAAGTTTAAGGATAAACCAACCACCACTAATCAAAACAATGAATGTTAAATAGGAATACAGGGAGATCCCTAAAAATTTTGGAAGCTAAGACCATTACAGGATCCAATCTCAGCCAGGGCTGGAATAACCTAAAGGCTAATAAGGCTATGCTCCCATATTTTAGGCCCTACTTTAAGTTCTCCATTCTCTATTAAGTAAGAGCTAAGTTATGATTATATGAAATATGTATATGATTAACTAAATATGCAAATAAATAATTGGCTTCTCACTAAAACAAACCCTTTTTATTTTTGACTCTTCCTGCTTTGATGTCTAATTCAATGATATTCTACTTTCATCATCAACTTACTTCCTCCCATAATTGTCCAACCAGCCAATGATGCAACACTGGAGAGAAAAGTTTGCTGAAGCTGCATTGTTAATCTGAAAATTCTAATTGAAAAAATCCAAAGAATTCATCTTACCATAATACCGTATTCACCTGAATCCAAGACGACCCTGAATCTAAGACGACCCCCCATTTTGATGATTCCAAAAGAGAAAAAAGCTCAAATTGACCTTCATGACTACAAAAATTATAAATCTTGTGAAATATTTATTTTCTCTTATACTTTTCTTGAATGTCATTGTATTTTAACATTTTAAAATCATAAGATCACATCACAAATAGAACCATTCAGGTTTTCAATCAAATTAAATGGTAGCATTCATTTTAAGATAACAATAAAATAAAGTAAATACATTGAAAGAATATACTCATTTCAGGACAACAAAAAAACATTTCAATCCAAGTGCTGCATAAAATCATTTTATTGTGTTAGTCATCATCACTGTCTATGCAACCTTCACTATTTTCCTCACGCTCACTATCTTTATCACTCTCAACTTCATCATCAGTCTCCCACAAAACATCATCCTCACTCCCATCCATGGCATTAGATAAGCAGCATTTCTTAAATCCTTTCACTATTACGTTTGCATTTATTTGTTGCCACGATGCCTTGATCCATTGGCAGAGCATTGCAACTTCAGGTTTCTTAAGATTTCCTTTTGGTGTTAAAGTGTGAGTTCCACTCTGTAACCACTCAGAATACAAAACCTTTAAATTATTTTTAAAACACTTATTGACAGCAACATCTAAAACTTGAAGTTGCAATGTCATTCCTCCAGGTATTACAATAAGATCAATATTCATCGCACTCATTATGTTTTTAATTTCAGGAGATAAGTGTCCTTGAATGCATCCAGTGAAAGCATTGCTCTTTGTTTCAGTAAAGCTCCTGGCCGTCTATTCCACACCACATGTAACCAATCTCTCATTAGTTCTTTAGTCATCCACCCCTTTTCTTGACACCTATTATTCCACTTGGCAAATGTTTCTTAGGCATTGTTTTCCACTTTAGAATCACATATGGTGGTAATTTAGTCCCATCTGCTAAAACCGCCAACATTACCGTGACTCGCATTTTTTCGTTGCCTGTAGTTTTAATTAGGACGGACTTCGCACCTTTTTCGTTCACAGTATAATTAGATGGCATGTAAATGAAAACCGGAGTTTCATCGGCATTTCCTATTTGGCTCAAAAGGTAATTATTGGTTTTTCTAAGTCCAATTACGTATTTCTGGTAAGCGAGAAGTTTTTCTAGTCTTCTGACAATTTCTAACACAGCGAAGTTCGTCGCCGTAAAGAAAAATTATTTCGTCGCATCATTCTCACGCACCAACTTCTGCTGGCCTTGAATTCTTGCAATGATATATTAAGTCCTCTAGTAATTTCATTAGCTTTAAGTATAATACTTTCAGTCGAAACAGGCATACCGTTCTTCCTCATGGTGCGCACAAACTTGACTACTTCTTCAATGCCATGAAATCGGCCTAATTTTGGACGACTGAGCGACTTCCTTGTGGCTTTGGCTTTTTCTAGTTCCTGTTTTGAGAGTTTCCATCGACGCACATTTGCCTTAGATACACCGAACTTTCTTCTCGCATCACAGTTATTAGTTTTTTCGGCGTAATTTATCACGATCAGCTTAAAATTTGTATCTTAGCTCCGGATAATTCCTTTGTTAACTTCCCCTTTGCACTTGTGCCACGTACTTCAACATGATCTGTCATTTTAACTTAAGGGTTGTGCATTTAAATCAAGAATGCACAACTCAAAATTACTGTCACACTATGTGAATCGCGGTGCGTCGTTTGAAAGGGGAATTCCAATGATTTCCGCTCTCATTTGTTTTGATATTACGTGCCATTACGTGCAAGATGAAAGTACGTCATCTGTGTTATGATCGTCGACGATGATTATTAGTCTAAATAATTATTATTCTCGTCATGTTTTTCTTATTGTTATTACTATTTGTTTATTTCACTTCTTTATGTACGTACTTGAATTTTCTGTTGTGAATTGTTTACTCTAATATACCATTTGTTGTAAAAACCATTGATTAAATGCTTAAATATACTTCGTATTCGAATGTAAGACGACTCTTGATATTTACAGCTGAAAATTTGGAAAAAAAGGTCGTCTTAGATTCAGGTGAATACGGTAAGTGCTGGAGCTGAAATACTTGGCAGTCTTGAGCAAACAGATATTACCAAAATATTTCCAAGCCAAAAGGCACATAAGGCATTGCTTAAAAATAAATTTTATAAAAGAATGAATATGTTCTAGTTCTAAAATGGGGATAATTATGGAAATATAAAAGGAGGAAATATTTGCCCAGGGACCCAGTGATGTTTAAGTATGCATGGAACAGATGAGGACTGCAGGGCAGAAAAGGATGGAGTGAGCATACTGAGCAGAGGTGTGTTTCTCAGGTGGTCCACTGCCAGTAACATGAATGAAGCAATTTGCAAAAGGTCAAAATAATCGATTTCTTATACAGAGACAGCTAAAAATCTACACTTTCACTTCCTAAAAGTGTCTTTATTTTACCCCTCATAGTCAATGGTTGGTGAGAGATCAACATTTAAAGAATTATACTGTGTAGGAAACTTTGCAACTCTATCAAAATGTAAGAAATGTTTAATTATAAGTCTTCAACATAGGCCTACATTTGATGATAAACTGTTGTTAAATTTAATTGTAAAATTGAACTATGGAAAAAGTTGTTTGACAATTTCTTCCTTTATCTTTAATGGAATGAAATTTTTACCAAGATATGGTGAATACTTCTACAGACATTAAGGAAGTAGCATATGAATGCATACTGGATAGTTCTTACGTTCCCTTTAAGTTGTAAAAAGTGGCATAGTAAGTGTACATATCTAAACAAGCCTATTTATCATGTTAATTTAGATGAATGTACAATAAAAATAAATGAGGAACTTGATAAGGCAAAAATAAAACTCTAGCTCTGTCATTAAAATAACACAAAAATGAAGGATATTTTGATAACTGATATGTCAATAATAATGACCTATTGTATTAACTTTAATCCATTTTTAACGAAGCTAATCTCTATCGGGTTTTCCTCCAGTCTCCAGGTTTCAGAAAAAATCTCCAGTTTTCAAACAAATTTTCGGTTCATGAAGACATTAAAGTTGGCAATCCTACTCACAATATATTGTTCTCAAGCAATGCTGGCAAAGGAGATAAACATGTCCCGAAGGAGATACATGCATGGCCGGGATCCCTGCTGTTTCATCACTGTGTAAACAGAAGTTCATTAACTTCATATGCCTTTCATTTCACTTCTTAGTTTGTTCATGTCAAAATAAAAATTGCTCGTCTTATTGTTAGATTCGGTTTTATAAGATCATCATTGAGCCATTCCCCATGACAACATAAAAATATCCATCACAAAAAAATCTATGGTATATACTTGTGTATAACGCACCCTCCTGTATAATGTGCACCCATACTTTTTGCCAAAAAATCCCGACTTTTTCTTATACCACGTATATAAAACACACCCTTGATTTTTGTGGGGTATAATAACAAAATTATATCGTCATGTTAAGTATTAACTAGAGTATCATAAATAAATAAGATAAAGCATTAAACTATCACCAGTTAACAATTTTTAAATGTATTTTCGAAGAAAATAATAATTTTGTTAAATTCCACAAAGTTATTTTCTTTGGAAATATGAGTATCAATTACCTCCAATTAAAATTAAATTTTAATTTTAAAACGCTTGGACTTGCCCATAAGTATTACTGATGCAGCGTAGAAAACCATAGCGCCACTGCTACCAGTCCTTTTCAATCAGACAAAAAGGGATCTAGATCGAGTCTTGATTTATATTGGATCTTGGTTCTCTTTTTCCTACCTCATTCAAAAACTGTTTAATAGAAGGAATAATGCAAAAATGTAACAAACAAATCTAAAAACAGGAAACAAGACAGCTAAGATTAAGTTCATACATGTCATTCGACATTCTATGGGTTTTAAATTACTAACATTGTTAATTGTACATACTAGAATCAATAACTAAATAAAATTATTTCAATTTGCTTATTCTATGTTTCTTTGTTTTCAATGCATGTTTTGCGGGAAGTCTTTATGGCGATTTTTCAAAAATTACAGCAAACAGCTGATGTGTTAGTGAAATGCAGAATATTTGGAGAGGATGGAATTATAACTGTATAGAAGTAATTAGGTGTTCTATACATATAATTAATATATGTATAATCTGGATTATCGATAATTATTGTGGTTTTCCCCTTAATTCACCCAAAAATCGAGAATCTGATGCTAGGTAGGTTCACTTTAACCTCTGATTTTAAGTTCACAAAAGTGTTACCGATGTATAACATGCACTCCTACTTTATGACCTGAAAATTTGGTCTTCAAACTGCACGTTATATGTTATGAACAAGTAACGGGTATAAAAATAAATTTTTATAAATAACTTTTATATTTTAACATTCATTATACTCGTTACTTCAAATTTGGTGAAATTACCTGCATAAGTTACCTTTTACTGGTGGAAGCGGTGTTATATTCAATTAATCTGGATATCAAGGCTGAAGACATTTCTTGTCGTATACAAATCAACAAAGCGCAACATGAGTAATATCAAAGATAAGTAATCAGTACTATTACACAATCATTATGGGTGTAATGTGCTTTGATTGCTTTTAATAAAAGACAGAGGGAGGGAGGGGACAAAGGGAGGGAGGGTAAGAGAGGGAAATGACTTTCAATATAATTAATTTTTCTGATGCCAAATTGATCTCCATGAATAGCTTGAAAGATCAAATCTTTACTCCCGTTGATATTTCAATGGGCATTACACTAGTAAGGTTTTAAAGGAGAAATATAAGACTCTGATTCCCATTAAAGGTTTACCCATATGAAAGCATTAAACTGGCTGCCTAGGCCACCCAGAAAAATTACATATTTTTTCCGATAAAAACTATAAATTTATATTAATTCTGCTCGGATATGAATTCTGTCTTCAAAATTAAGAAACAACAATTTATATCCTATCCGATAGTTTAAGTCTCGAGTTCGAATCTTGATGCGAAATAATTTTAAAATGCAAATGTAAAAACCTATACACCAATTTATGTGATTTCTTATGGGCCAAAAATGGGGCAAAAGGGGCCAAAATAGCCCCTCAAAGTGGGAATTTCAAAAGTATCGGATTTTTTCCTTCGGGTGTGACCAAAAACCTATATCCTACCAAATTTCAAGTTGCTAGAACATCTGAAAGTGCCTCATAATTTTGTATCCTGCCAAAGTGGTTACAAACCGCTATATATACCTATATATATACACTAGTTAATGTGTGCTTGCATTCTGCAAGCATTAGTATCGGAAAAATAATTTTTTGACGAAAAAGTTTGAATCTCTTCACCGCTTTACATGTTTTCCTTATTGAAAAATTTTGGGGTAAAAAAAACCCCTAAATTAATAATTATATAATATTCATAGGTTTTTAACATTTGTTACGAATACCTCACATTTATGCCAAATTTCATCGATGTAGCATCTCTAGGAGTGCATTTATATAAATTTAATTTTTTTTTATTTTTGAATTTTTAATGGCCACAATACTAAAATTTAACAAAATTTTCAGTGTTAATTGTCACCGGAACATTATTCCCTAACTTTCTTAAAATTTTCAACTTTCTTTGCCCTTCAAAATGTACATAAACTTTATTCAATTTATTTAACATTTCAGAGATTATTACGGTCGAACGAATAACAATTTACAAATTTCTATAATCCTGTTTTCATTTTATGGCAAATTCTACCAATGGAAAAAATTTCAGCTTCATAGCTCATTTAGAAATACCTAAACCATGAAAAGTTAGTAAATAGTTTATAATTTTTAACGGCCAAGAAAATACATTTTGTTGCAATTTTTCCTGTGATTATTTTCTTTGATTCAATTATGTATTAAATTTCAGCTCAAACTATTGTAGATTGCACTGGAAATTTGTATGCCCTCTATATTCTAAGTTAGGTCCATCAATATATAATGAAGAAGCAGTTTTAAATTGTAGGATTTTTACAATTTCGAATTATTCCCTGTCTACTTTTAAAAATATCATGTAAGCGTGTCAAATTTCAAGTTTGTAGATCATTTAGAAGTGCCTTATAATTTTATTCCTCGTATGGGGCAATAATGGGGCAAAACAGCCATAACGTTACGAATTTTTACAATATCGGATTTATTCCTTCTTTGGTAACTAAAAACCCATAATTCTGACAAATTTCAAGTTTGTATCTCATTACGAAGTGCCTTATAATGTTAACATTCGTATAGGGTAGAAATGGGGCAAAACCGCACCTAAAAATTTGAATTTCTACTATTTTTTTATTTTATCTTCGGTTAGAATGAACTTTCTATAATGGTGCCATATTTCAAGTCTATAGTTCATATGGAGCTGCATCTTCATTTTTGTTCTTGTATGGAGCAATACTGGGGCAAAAAAGCTCAAAAAATGAGGATAATTGCAATATAGGATTTCTTTCATTAAGTATAGTTTATATGAGGATACAAAATTATGAGGCACTTCCAGATGTGCCAGAAACTTGAAATTTGGTAGGATTATAGGTTTTTGGTCACAACCGAAGGAAAAAATCCGAAACTGTCGAAATTACCATTTTTAAGGGCTATTTTGGCCCCTTTTTGCCCCATTTTTTGCCCATAAGAAAACATGTAAATTGGTGTAGAGGTTTTTATATTTGCATTTTAAAATTACTTCCCATCAAGATACAAACTCGAGACTTAAACTATCGGATAGGATATAAATTGTAGTTTCTTATTTTTGAAGACGGAATGCAAATCCGAGTAGAATTAGCGTAATTTTATAGTTTTTATCGCAAAAAATTGCTAATTTTTCTGGGTCTAACAATAGGTTTCCTTGGTAACAAGCTCTATCCTTTCATATGGGTAAGCTTTTAATGGGAATCAGAGGCTTATATTTTAATGCTGTTAATGTAAAACTACACCTAATGAAGGAAATCCGATATTGATATAATCCTCATTTTTGGGGCTTTTTTGCCCAATTATTGCCCCATTCGAGAACAAAAAAGGCGATGCAACTGCATAGGACCCAGAGACTTGAAATTTGGCACGGTTATAGAAATTTCATTGCAACCTAAGATAAAATTACAAAATTACAAAAATTATCATTTTTAAATGGCGGTTTTGCCCCATGCGAGAACAAAAAATGCGAGGCAGCTGCATAGGACCTAGAGACTTGAAATTTGGCACGATTATAGAATTTTCATGGCAAACTAAGATAAAATTGTAAAATTGCAAAAATTCCTATTTTTAAGTTTGGTTTTGCCCTTTTTCGGCCCCATACTAGTGTGATAATTATAAGGCACTTTTTAATGAGATACAAACCTGAAATTTGGCAGAATTATGGGTTTTTAGTTACAACAGATGGAAAAAAACTGAGACTGTAATAATTCTTAATGTTAGGAGCTGTTTTGCTCCATTATTGCTCCATACGAGGATTAAAATTATAAGGCACTTCTAAATGAGCAACAAACTCCAAATTTGACACGGTTAAATGATTCTGTACAACATCGATTGGGAATAATTTGAATTTGTAAAAATGCTAAAATTTGAAAATGCTTGCAGAATGCAAGCACATATTAACTAGTATGATATATATCTATAATATATAGATGCTTCTTACACATGATATATATATATATATATATATATATATAGGAGGATACAAAATTATGAGGCACTTCCAGATGTGCTGGAAACTTGAAATTTGGTAGGATTATAGGTTTTTAGTCACAACCAAAGGAAAAAATCCGAAACTGTTGAAATATCTATTTTGTGGGGGCCATTTTGGCCCCTTTTTGCCCCATTTTTTGCCCATAAGAAAGCATGTAAATTTGTGCAGAGGTTTTTATATTTGCATTTTAAAATTACTTCCTGTCAAAATCCGAACTCGAGACTTCAACTGTCGGACAGGATATAAATTGTAGTTTCTTATTTTTGAAGACAGAATTCAAATCCGATTAGAATTAGCATAAATTTATAGTTTTTATAGCGAAAAAGTGGTAATTTTTCTGGGTCTAACAATAGGCTTCCTATGCAACTGGCTTAATCCTCTCATATGGGTAAGCTTTTAATGGGAATCAGGGGCTTATATTGTAATGCCTTTATTGCTAAACTATGCTTAATGAAGGAAATCCTATATTGCAATTATCCTCATTTTTTGAGCTCTTTTGCCCCAGTATTGCTCCATACGAGCACAAAAATGAAGAGGCAGCTACATATGAACTATAGACTTGAAATATGGCACCATTATAGAAAGTTCATTCTAACCGAAGATAAAATAAAAAAATAGTAGAAATTCAAATTTTTAGGTGCGGTTTTGCCCCATTTCTACCCTATACGAATGTTAACATTATAAGGCACTTCGTAATGAGATACAAACTTGAAATTTGTCAGAATTATGGGTTTTTAGTTACCAAAGAAGGAATAAATCCGATATTGTAAAAATTCGTAACGTTATGGCTGTTTTGCCCCATTATTGCCCCATACGAGGGATAAAATTATAAGGCACTTCTAAATGATCTACAAACTTGAAATTTGACACGCTTACATGATTTTTTTAAAAGTAGACAGGGAATAATTCGAAATTGTAAAAATCCTACAATTTAAAAATGCTTCTTCATTATATATTGATGGACCTAACTTAGAATATAGAGGGCATACAAATTTCCAGTGCTAACTACAATAGTTTGAGCTGAAATTTAATACATAATTGAATCAAAAAAATAATCAGAGGAAAAATAGCAACAATATGTATTTTCTTGGCCGTTAAAAATTATAAACTATTTACTAACTTTTCATGGTTTAGGTATTTCTAAATGAGCTATGAAGCTGAAATTTTTTCCATTGGTAGAATTTGCCTTATAATGAAAACGGGATTATAGAAATTTGTAAATTGTTATTCGTTCGACCGTAATAATCTCTGAAATGTTAAATAAATTGAATAAAGTTTATGTACATTCTGAAGGGCAAAGAAAGCTGAAAATTTTAAGAAATTTAGGGAATAATGTTCCGGTGACAATTAACATTGAAAATTTTGTTAAAGTTCAGTATTGTGGCCGTTAAAAATTCAAAAATAAAAAAAAATTAAATTTATATAAATGCACTCCTAGAGATGCTACATCGATGAAATTTGGCATAAATGTGAGGTATTCGTAACAAATGTTAAAAACCTATGAATATTTTATAATTATTAATTTAGGGGTTGTTTTTACCCCAAAATTTTCAATAAGGAAAACACGTAAAGCGGTGAAGAGGTTCAAACTTTTTCGTCAAAAAATTATTTTTCCGATACTAATGCTTGCAGAATGCAAGCACACATTAACTAGTATATATATATATATATATATATCATGTGTAAGAAGCATCTATATATTATAGATATCATGTGTAAGAAGCATCTATATATTATAGATATCGAGTGAGGTTAATATAAAAGTTATTAAATAAAAAAGAAAACAGCAAGTATATATATTCTTCTGTGAAAATACATAACAGTTATACAGATTCAAAAAAAATTATTAAGGCAAAATATAATGAGTATGCGCATGAAACAGCAGATACTCAATACCTCATACTGCGGTTGGTAAAATGGTACACATTTCACTAACCATTGACACTCAAAACCTCAGTTTGCAAAACTACTATTGTATTCCCTTCCATGAATTCTTGTATAGTTACCTCAGGTGATTCATGTAGTCTGGGTAGTCAATTTTATCTGGAGTCTGGGTTGTGACCCCTATCCTGGGATGTTCCACGTATTCTAAAGAATCCACCCATACTTCAAATATCTCTCCAGGGTTCAAGATGCGTCTAGTCAGTGCAGCACTATGACCAAAGTCACTACTGCATGAGAAAATAAAAAGAAAACAAGTAGGAGTGAGAAGCATGAATTGGATTTGTTTTTGTTGTTCAAATTCAACTACAGGAGGCCTCCGAGTTACGAATGGGCTGCATTCCAAAAGTACATTCTTAAGCCTTTTGTACTAAATCTTGTTATTCAATTTCCCATAGACAAAATTTTAGTAATAATAGTAAAGAAGAATACTGTTGTAAATTCTAGCTCCTCCAAAATAAGAGTTGGAGGAAAATATTCATGAAATAGTTTCAAGGATCACAATCAAAGAGCTGAGACATGCCCAACAGCACCTTTAAAAGGTTGAAGAGTGCTTGAGAGCCGAGGCTCACCATTTATGGGCAATTTCAGCCGTAAACAACAATGGGCACACAACAAGTTTTTTAATAGGCACAGTGCACTCACATGCCGATACTTTGCTCTCAATGTCTGTCAGATTAGTCTGCCACTTCACAATCCATAATAAGATGTTTAAGAACTTCAGAAGAGATGGGCTGAGTTAAAGTGAATTTGAGGGCCTTCCCTATCAATTATAATTGAGAAGTAAAAAAAACATGCCTTGATAAATCATCAGCCACTCTTTCTGCAAATTGGTGAACACTGGTATGAACCAGGCCTACCAAAAGGGTATGAATACTGAGGCAAAATTCCCGGGACCCAGACCTCCCAGAGGACAGAAAAAGTAGATGAAATTTAAAAATATCAATAAAATAACTGGTCAAGTAACAATAAATATAAATGACAAGCATAAGTTTTATAGAGGTTATCATTTTTGCCATCTTGCCAGTACCCTCTGTGTATAACGTTAATTCAAGTATGCTGTGTATGAAATCAGTACCTAGAAATATTAATTATTTCGGTGACACATCATTTGAATTTCAACTAACATATAACTACCTACACCTCTCTTTTATTTTCATTTGTAATTTACATGAAATAATTTATTCGGTAGCTTATGTTTTTCTCTATAACATGACCCCCTCAACCTCTCTTTTCTAAGAAAGGGATGGGAGCCATATGCTTACCCTTCCCCAGAGCCTGTGTCAGCTCCTGGCAGCCCTGGTTTGAATACATGGAATATTGCAAGAATGAGATGATTTGAAAAGATTGGAAAGTTTCTGATATAATATTCCACTCTCAGGAAGATCCATCAATAATAAATTGATAACCCTAAAGTTATGTTTTCCTACTGGCTCCAAAGGTAAGATACCAGCCAGAGTCAGCCAAGCACTGAACATAAATTTGAAAATGTTGTTATCAACATTTTCACCCTAAACAATAGCTAAAAAGTTGCTTAACTCAAATAAAATGTCACTAAAAAGTCGTTAACAATAAAATAGTGTATAAATACTTCAAATAATTCTTATTAATCTAATTAGTAAAGTTTTCATCTTTTTTATAAATGAATATCAATGAAGACAATATTTAATTATTACCTTAATAGAATAAATACAGCGGAATCCCGATTTAAGGTTCTCCCATTTAAGGTTTACCCGCATTTAAGGCGGTTTTTTTGCGGCCCCGACCAAAGCTCCATATAAATAATGTATTATATGACCCGATTTAGTGTTCCTCGATTTAGTGAATTGCCCGCAATTAAGGGACAACATTCTGGTCCCTTGCGGGGCATCGCCTCGATTTCAGGTACGTTTACACCGTGACTCGAGAAAGTTTTACTTGTTGGAGATGTAATATTAATTCAATCTAACCATCAATGGCACAACACATACTGGCGTTGTTACTACATTAAATAAACTCAAAAGAATTAATATTTGGTCGTGCTGTTTTGTCAATCCACCTTAAATGTCCTAATCTGTTACGTACTTCACAAAAGTTGCGATGACGTCATCACGTGAACACGGATTTTTTTACGTTTCAGTTCGCAGGCGCTCGCTCACTAACATGACGTGTTAGCTAGTTGGGTCACCCACGTTTACCACAGCCATATTTACCTTGTTAACCTGAAAGGAAGACAATCCCCCAGAAAAAGGGAAATCTTATTCAAAACAATGTTATTATTACATCGAGGCGGCGATGTTATTAAAACTTTGGATGTATGTTCTTACTCGTCAGTCACTGTAGCATTTCCCTACACCGCACAAGACACGCAATCAAATTTGCGAGCCTACTTCACATAATGGGCCAAAATGTAACAAATGAGACTAAATACTGCTTCGCTGAAGGATAATTATTCGAGACTCGTAAATACAGTAAAACTCCCTTATAACATGCCTCACTATACTGCAGATTCGGATTTACCGCGGGTCTAGTCATGTCCCCCAAAATGATTCCATTTATTTTCTTTGTAAACATCCTTGTTTCACATTTTACCGCGATTTATTTTCTTCGTAAACAACTTGGTTCAAATTTTACTGCAATGCTAAACTCCCGTCGCTGTCTATAAGAATGATAAGAAATTGTAGCTGAAGTCCAGAATCGCGGAAGAGCAGAAAAATTATCGGAAGATGACAGCGAGAATGAAGAGATATGTGAGGTTGAGACCCCTTAGATAAGCAAAGTATTGGATAACATCAGGGAAGTGATGAATTGGATGGAGAGACATTTGCAAAATATTAAGACGTATGTGACAAAGAAATGCCATCAGTTGTCGTGCCAAAAGAAAATATCGGACTATTTTAAAAACACCGATTAAAGTAAGGTATGCATTTAAATTAGAATACGATATCAGTTTGTATAGTATTTTGCAATTAAATTTGTTATAATGCATATGCTTTCACATTTTTTAAAATTATTTCCCGAAATACTGCGGGTTGCCGATAACGCAGGTGTACATTCTGTCTCCCGAAACCTGCGTTATAATGGGGTTTTACTGTATTATCTTATATAACCCATGCAAGCCCAATTATATCATGTATTCATTATAGCATGCGAACTTAAAAAACTGAAAGGATCTGCATGCTTGGTTGATTCCTCCTATATAGGAGCACTTCAATTAAGTGTGTTTATTTGCTTAAAAGTTTTAAGAAAGTTTGTCTCGGAAGAATTAAAGATCACAAATTCACTGCTAGGAGGTGCAATGAGGGCCACAGCCATGAAGTGACCACTAATTTCGCAAAAAAACCATAAGCTAGAAGAATCACCTTTGCCGGAGGACTTACGGTTTGTATTATTCTCAACCATCTTCTTTCTGTAAAATTTTACAAATGAAAAAATTGATCGCAATTAATCTATACACTTAATATTTGTGTTTTAACTAATAAAACATATTTGACGTTAATGAACTGCCATTTAGTCTTTCAATTTTAGATAACCCCCATTTAATGTATTACTCGATTTAAGGTACAAAAACTTGTCCCCGATGCAAACGTTAAATGGGGGTTCCACTGTATTAACATTTATAGATCAAGCATATTTTATGAGTAGAAAAATAAAATACTGTAAATACCCACATATAACATGCAGGGAGGTTTTCTGCCTCATATTCAGTGATTTCTTTAAATATATCCGTGCATAGTAAGGATTCGTTCCTAGAATTTTTAATAAGGGGAATCAAACATTTGGATTTCTGGAATAACTTAAAAATGCACATGACTGAGGATTAATGTATGCTCTGATATACATGCATAAGAAGCAACCATCCACTAATGACAACACTGTCCATACTAAGTAACACATTGTGAGCCACAATTTATGACAGTAATCTTGCTAACTCTCTATTCTAAAATTCGAAACAACAAGGTAAGCTTCATTTATGAAGTTGAATAAACATAATAAAAATCTATGTCTAATTTCTACATCAAGAAGAATACCTACTTTAATTTTGAATGGAAATCATTTTTTCTGTATTTTTACTGCGTTTTATGATGCATTCTTCTATGTAAATTATAAGGAGAACTTTCAAAATTAGTATAAAAGGTAAGGTGATCAGTTTTTCAACAACTGAAAGGAGTACACTAGGGCAGGGGTGTCGAATCCTAACTCCTCCCCTTATCCCGCTCAACAGAATTTTTTGTTTTCCTATAACTATATAATATAACGCATTTTATTTTGTAACAATGCCCACCTGATGAGTCTGCATTGCATGATTATTTTGAGAGATTTCGCTAACCTGTAAGCCAGTTTGGTGTACACTGCCCTTTTAGACAATGTTCTTAAAGGAACTGATATCGGCACTCCTCTAAGTGGAGTATACATTAATTGCGAGTTTTAAAGGAGCAGAAGTCTTTTTAAAGGAGTACATGATTTTTCAGTAGTACAAAGTCACTGAAAGGAGTACGTCTGGTCACCTTAATAAAAGGTCTTTAAAATATCATAACTGTGGAAGTAACTGTAGAAATATTTTTAAATTTATTAAAACTTATATAGATTTTAATAAAGCTATCATAAAATTAATTTGTTTGGTTTATGCTTTCATAAAGCAATATTTAAATTTGTAGCTAGATTAGTAGAAAATCGCAAAGTTAGTGACATGTTGCTAAACACTAAAAAAAGTCGCTAAAATGGCAACAATGGCACTGAAGGAGGCCTGGATGTGGATGTCAATGGGGGCCTACAATATTAATATTTATAGTAATAACGAAGGATTTATGAAGTCCCAGTTTAATATTATAACTTTTACATAGTTTTTCTTTATTGTAAATCAGTTTGCGAGTGATTTTTAGTAAACATTTTTGCAAAATTTACACTTGATACTTGAATAATTGAGAACTCTTGGGGCCCCCATTATTCAAGGGCCCGGATGCCTCGCATCCACTGCATCTCCCCTTTGGTTGGCCCTGATACCAGCCTATGTGAGAGTATGAAGTATGACAACCTCACTTACCCTTTATAGATTAAGAAAAATGCAAGCATACACACACAGATAATAATAATAATAACCCGTGTGGGGTTTTCCGTCCCCCATCGGGTGCATCCCCAGGTGGCGGATCGCGGAATGCCTGGCAGATATGCAGGGTAGGTGGGAAATAAAATACCACCTGGGGACCAAAACGGAACACAAAAACCAGGTGTGTCTGAACCCGTAGCGGGCGGCGTCCTGGTCAGTGTCTGTTCCTCACATGAGAGGCGGCTGTTTATTAAACCTGGCCACAGGTATAAAAGGCACTACCCATTTTAAAAATGGAGAATAGATTGGAGAGAGCCTCGGATAAAGAGCCACTGCCTGGGGATCGCCAGGGCGCATTTAGGGCCGGTGCCAAACATGACAGTGGGCGAGCCAGTGATGGCAAGCTGACTAGGCAGGCTGCCATCTCACAAAAAATTACAGCCAGCAATCAACACCAAGAGGATCGTGTACACAGAGACGAACAATAGCTTCTCACTCAACCTCATGGCTCGCCTCCACATACTAGGAGAGCTGCTACTGGCAGAGTTGATGGCAAATGGATTAGATGGACACGAGAAATGAACATTGATGTGACGAAAACCTTCTACTACGTGAACCATTGTCAAGATGATCCTCTGCTGAGTTTGCGAAAAGACACCCAGAATTGAATCTTTCAGAGCAAAACATTTCAGACAGGAAAAATGTTATCATAAGGAAACAGTACCTAACTACCGTAGAGTTGAATGACATAAGAAGAGAAGTGGGAAATACGCTATCCCTAGAGAATGAGAACACAGAATTGGGCTTACACAACAGCTCATCTATTGAAACAAGCAATGAACAACATCCCAGGAAAACAGAAGAATGACCTCAAACTGATACATTTTGTAAATTCTTGAGCATATTTAAATTTTATGAAAGCAGTGACCCTTTAAAACGACCAAAGATCCCAAAATTAATTTTCAAACCAAGAACAAAGTATTATATATCTGAAGTAAATACAACACTAAGCAGCTTTCTCCAAGACATAGAAGACTTGAAAATCATTCACACCGCGATATATTCAGCTGCTGTAACAATTACTGAGATGAATAACCAAAAGTTCTTATCAGGAGAAAGAAAGAGGGAGACGACAAACAACAAAGAACCAGCCTGGAAAATTCGCCTTCAGAAGCAAATTGACCAGTTACGTGGAGATGCAGATACCATTTTGCAGTACTTGAAAGGAATAACTACTCCCAGAATAGTAAAGAAAATCAGTGTTCTAAAGGCAAAATTAAAGATATTACGAGAACAACAATGTGAAGTAATTCCATCATTACATAGAGATGAATTGCGACAGAAGGCTAAGGTGAAAGGCACCCGACAGCGCAGATACAATGAGTTAATCAAATGTAAAATCAAAACCAAGAATTTTTGAGAAATCAGAAAAACTTCTACCGAAAGTTAGAAGGTAATGACATCACACCAACTTTGAGTCAAAATAATATAAGAGATACTTTCCTTGAATATTGGAAAACACTATGGGAAACACCAACACAAGCCAAAATTAATACACAATGGAAGGAGGACATAGAAAACGAGATGTCCAATATACCAGAGATGAACACTGAAGCCTTTGACACTGCAGAGCTCAAGGCAATTGTCAAGAAGACACTCAATTGGAAGTCACCGGGTCCAGACAGTATACAGAACTTCTGGCTAAAATATTTACCTGCAAGCCACAAACCATTCACCCGAGCTTTCTCAAAGATACTAAATGATCCAGAGCTGCTTCCAGAGTTCTTATACACAAAAAACTATAGACCTATAACTTGCTTGTCAACAGTGTATAAACTTTTCACATCACTAATTAACAGCAAAATTTATGAACATTGCAATAGTAACAGTATTTTGGTAGAAGAATGGAAGGGGTGTATGAAAGGGTCAATGGGCTGCAAAGAACAATTAACTATAGATGCAGTTATACAAAAACAAGCCCAAAACAAGCGAAGAAATTTGCACTCCTGCTACATTGATTATAGCAAAGCATATGACTCTGTGCTGCACAACTGGCTCGTAAAAGTTGTTGAAATTTATAAAGCATGTCCAAAAGTACGTAGAGTACTCCTACATCTGATGAAAAGCTGGGAGACTAGTTTGGTACTAGGGAAAAATTATTGCGGAGATATAGCCATAAAAAGAGGAATATTCCAAGGAGACACCATGAGTCCTACATGGTTCTGCCTTGCCCTAAACCTGCTTTCCTCCTTGTAAAATAGCTCCAATAAAGGTTTTAGACTGCAAATACAAAGCAAGATCAGGTTTAACCACCTCCTGTATATGGACGACCTGAAGTTATTAGCAGAATCAAAAAATTAATTAACATCACTTATAAAGACGACAACTATCTTCAGCAAAGACATCAAAATGAATTTTGGAATGGATGTGTGCATTAACAAATATGGAAAGAGGTACAAGCACCAAAATGAGTATGCATGTGCTAGGGATTCTTCCACTAGAGTCAGAGGAAACTTACAAATATTTAGGGATCCAACAACATAATTGCTTAAATCACACAGAACTGAAGGCAGAGTTTAAACAAGTATAAAGACAGACTTACAAAACTACTAAACACAAAGCTTAACTCCCAGAATTTATTTATAGCAATTAATACCTATGCAATACCGACGTTGACCTACTCATTCGGAATAGTAAAATGGAGTAAAACAGATTTAGAGGAATTGGATCGACTCACCAGCAGACAGCTAGGGAAATTTAGATATTTACACCCCAACTCATCGGTTGAACGACTGTATATCCCCAGATCACAAGGAGGGCATGGATTGGTAAATATCACAGAGCTATGTGAATCACTAGTAGACGAATTAAGATCATACTTCCATAATAGCAGGAGTACTAAAATATTAGGTGTTGTAAAAAGCGATAATAACTTCACGCCCCTAAACTTGAAAAATAGGCAAACGAAGGATATTACAGATCAAGTGAAAAGACTACACCAGACCTGGGTTGAAAAGAGTTTACATGGCCAGTACCCAACTCAACTGGCAGATGAAAATGTGGACAAATCTGCATCAGTGCTTTTTTTAAAAAAGGGATTCTTATACCCAGATACACTAGGGTTTATCATGTCCATTCAATATAAAGTTACACACACACTGAATTATGAATGTAATATTTTACGTGGAGAAGTAGTAGTTAGATGTAGAAAATGTGGCAGTGTGGGTGAAACAATAGAACATATAACTGCAGGATGTCCACAACTAGCTGAAACGGCGTATTTGGGACGACATAACCAAGTCGCTAAGATAATACATAGGTACCTAGCAGTGAAGCATGATATGATTCAAAATCCACCACCATATTATAAGTACACCCCGACATCAGTGTTGGAAACAAACGAACATATCCTGTATCGGGAAAGGAAGGTATACACCGAAAATAGTGTCGATTTTAATAAACCAGACATTGTTCTCATTAACAAGATTAATAAGGTGGCTCAAATTATTGACGTTACAACTTACAGAAATCAGAAAGGACTAAAGCCACGAAATATGACAACTTAGTAATAGAATTAAAAAAGGTGTGGAAACTTTCAGCAGTGTATATAATCCCAGTAGCGATTTCAGTAGATGGTGTGGTTTCCCAAAAACTAAAGAAAAAACTTTAAGAGATTGAGATACCTTGGGGCTTGTTTCAAGCCATGCAGAAGGCTATGTGCTACAATCTTGCCACATAGTAAGAAAATTCATGTCAGGGGATAAACCGAATCGTTTCCCCTCTGAAATGTTAAAACGCCAAACACCGGCTGAAGTTGAGAAAATTTTTAAAAAAAATAATAATAATAATATTTTATTTACGGGCATCAACCCTATTATCAGTAAATAAATAATTACTCATATAAATGAGATTATTACATTACAAGCTTTAGAAAAGATATAATTATTCAAGTAACTTAAAAATTAAAATTAAATTACATGTATTATAATAAAATCCACTCAGTAACTACTTCACAGCACATATGGTTATACAGTACAATAAAATTTAACAGAATTACATATAGTTAGAGTAATACTGCACTCTGTTCTTACTTCACAACACACATTGTTTTACCACTTTCTTAAATTTTGTATGGAATCACTAAAAATATCAAGGTTGTTACAGTGATGATTGTAGCCACGCACGATGCGAAAAATTGGTAAGAAGTACAAGTAATCTCTCTGCAAGTGAGGCACAATAAAAAGCTCAGTATTTCGTGTATTAGCTGTATATGCTTTAAAGTTTATTAATGACAAAATGTCAGGGCATTTCACATGATTATTTAACATAGAAAATAAGAAAATTAAACCCAATTGTTTTCTTCTGGAAGAGAGTAGTGGTAAATCAAGATTTTGCCTTAGTTCATCATAAACACTGCTTGCCCTATGGATTCTAAATTTGTATGAGATATACCTTAAAAACTTCTGTTGAACTTTTTCTAACGCTGATTTGTATTTATGATAATATGGATTCCAAATCAAGCAACAATATTAAAAAATAGGTCTTACAAGTGAAACATATAATAATTTTACACAGTTTATATCATTAAAATCTCTACATATACAACATAAAAATCCAAGAATTTTATATGCCTTGATAGTAATCAACTCAATATGCAAACCAAAACATAAACTAGTATTAAATGTAACACCTAAGTCAGATAAGCGATCCACCCTTTTGAGAACCTTGTCTAGAACAGTATAATCAATTTGCATAAAGATTTTCTTTTTACACTAAGATATTATGTTACACTTATCTATGTTTAATTCCATCATATTTGTATTGCACCACTGTATAAGTTTAGTTAAGCAAGTTTGCAGATCTTTAGCATCCTCAAGCATGTTAATTGAATGATAGATTTTGAGGTCATCAGCATAAAGTAGGTGCTTAATAGGACTTAAATATGACCCAATAATGCCTTAAGTGTCAAAAACATCCAACAGGGATCAATAGCTTAGTATTCTTAGTGTATTTACTGAAATATGGTTATAATGAATAATGTCTGCAAAATCATTTTTGTACTCACCTCATCCTTCTGTAGACAGCCCTTCCATCATCACTAACTATAATGTTCCTTGCTCCCCTATAGTGAAAGCGAAACGGCTCTTTTGTTTCATTTAAGCTGCAATGGAAATTAATATGTACACACTTAAAAACAAGACATATTGTCAAGTATCCCAAAAAATACCAATGAGTGATAATATAAATAACGCTGATTGATAATGGGTTCCTTAAATGCCCATTTTCAGAAGATATAAAGTAAACTGATATGATGATATAATTCAACAAAACTATTCCTTCCCATCATGATAAACAATGCCTGAGAAAAATACATAAATACATGTTAACAACTCACCCAGATTCTGACTCATCCTGATCATCTAGAGAGAAGCCTTCAGGAGCATCTTAAGGGGTAAAAAAACAATTCAAGTATAAAATATAAGATACTGTAAGTATAACAATCTCATAGGCATAATTCTACATAAGGAAATAACATTTCTGACATTTTTGAAGACAATTCTGAAACTCGGACGATCAATTTAAAAAAAGCTTGACCTAACAGCCAATCTTCATAAATTTTGCTTCTAGCAGTATAGGAATACTTAATTTGCTGTATACAATTAGGGTACAATTTATTCTGACAGCATCTAATGCATTATTTTTCCAAAACAGATTTTTTCTTAAAATGTCATCTTATAAAACAATAATATGCTTCGATTAGATGAGATCCGCATGAAAAATGCAAAAAACTTCAATTAGAAAAATTCCAGCGAAGAGCAATGAGATTCTTGAAAAAACACGATTGAAAAATTATTGAAAAATTTTAATAGGGTATTGCAAGATCACAGACTGAACGCTAAGTTGAGGCTTTTAGGGAAGAGTAGGAGAGAAGGTTTATCTGAGGAAGTTTTAAGAATAATGAAATCTCTCTACTCACATTGGGATACATGATCACGACAGCGAAATACGTGAGATCGATTTCAGGGCAGAGCTATATCGAGGCTCGTTTTTCGCCCGGCAAACAGATCATAACAGAAAAGTCAAACATGCGAGAGTACATCTTTACGAAAATTTTTCACACATCAGAACGGAATCAGATGATCACCGTTACGCCTAAAGCCGGCCTCACACATTCGTTATTCGCCGAGTGCCGAGTCACAAATATTCGTCACTCGCCAAATACCTAGTAGTGTGGATGGAACAACGGGTAACGATGTTCGTCATTCGGCGATCCACGATTATTTCCCGTCGAGAGTCGGTAAAAGAGAACGAGTCAAAGGGACGAATATTCGGCAAGCCGCGATGTTTTGAATCCCTACACACATTCAAATGTCTCTCCACGTTGATGCCAGATCGAGGGAATAGGCGCAGTTCATGACAACAAAAGTGGCACTTGAAGCGACAACAGTATCTTCACAGCCCAAATCCGGTTTCACTGCAAAATTTCAACATATTACGAGCATTCGCTCCTTTCCCGCAATTCTATACAAATATTCGGGATTCGGAGATGGACGATTAGAGTGGAGGCAGTTACGAGTCGCGAGGAAAATATTTACTCGTCACTCGGAAAGTGATCACGAATGTTCGGCACTCGGCGAATAACGAATGTGTGGAGCCGGCTTAATAAGAACCACTTATTTAAGTTCACTTGTCCACTGTCTATTTTTCATTTGTTTACAAAAACAAAATTAGAATAAAACACTTCATCTTGTCATCAGATATACACAGTTACGTAGTATCAGCCGAGAAATAATTTTCATCCAAAGCCCAGAGTTTTAAAATTAAAATTTCCACAAAAATTTTAATAAATCAAGTAATATTTACCTATAGGGCTCTGAGCCAGGCAGAATACTGCATAAAATACCAAAACTAATGAATAATAGAACACAGCACTTCCTAAGGCACGCATACTGGGTGTTTGAAATATAAACCCGCAACAGACGGCCACGGTGAAGTTCGATCACAGCGCCAAAAACGGACGACTTGTTTGTCTCCATATTAAGGTGTGGTCAAGGTCGACCACCGACTTCTCGGTGTCATCATCGTCCTTTCGAAAAGGAAAAGACGCAGAATGTTTTCCAGGAAGACATTTCTCAGTAGCAAAGGCCGTGATTTCTTATTTTTGTGAAGCATAAATATGAAAAAGTATGTTAAAACAAGTGAAGTAGCACTTTTAAAAAAGTGCTTATGTCAGGTATTAGCCACAAGGTTTTGAAAAACCAGACAAGCATTTCGGGTACAAAGCAGCCGTCCTCAGTGGTAATTCACCGAAAACAGATTCTAAAAGAACACGCGTTCTATTATTTCCGTTGTTTTTATTTGTTTAAGGAAAGAGAGGATGGAAGTGGTGAATTTGTGGTTGGGTGTCCATTGAGGTTGCACATGGGGAAGGGGGTCTGGGACGTGCGAATTTGATAAGGAAGGTATTTGAACCAAAGGTTTATTACCAGGGAAAGGGGTTGAGTTGAGTTAAACCCCGAAGATTTTTTCTAAGAAATCGACGCCACATTTTCTTTAAGTAGATATAGCGGAGAGCATGGGATAAGCCCCAGGTCACTACTAATGGAATTGGTTTCATTTTAAAAGATATTTATGCTCTCCAATGTGTTCAGTTTCCGAGTTGAGGGTGTTACTAATTTCAGATCGTTAATACTTATCGAATGTCCCGTTTCTTTAATGTGTGTCGCAACGCTCGATTTTTCAACTCTACCGCGCTTTTAAGTGTGCCAGGTGTTCTTCAAAACATGTTTGATGCAGTCTTTTTGTTTTCTCTATATAACATTTGCGACAGAATTGTGATGTTGGAGCGGAGTTAGTACTGTTATAAAGAGAGAATAATGTAGATTCTATTTCTTATCAAATAATTGTGATGATCGCATTTCCGTGAATTTATAGTAAACGATAGCGGTTTTGGCGTTTCAAATCGCACTTTATAGGATTGTTTCCATGGAGACGATTATTGGCGAACTCGGTTTATGGATATAGGCGTATGCAAAAATGGGTCATTTGCCACTCGATTACACTTCAGCCGAGTGCATGCATTTTATGGGCCGGATAATGGTCTAGGCTAGTCTAGGCCAGTAGTAGCGAAACCTATGGCACGCAAGACGATTTTCGTTGGAACGCCAACGAATGGCGAAAACCTATCAAAGCCGCAAAAATATTTGGGCTATTTTTATTTTTTATTTTAGTCTTTCACACGGACACCAAGGTACCCAATTACAGGAAAATATACAGCTAAAAATACACAATAACAAGCATTATACAAATGTTGTCTTTAATAGTTATGGAAACAAATTAAATAAAAAGTCTTTTAATATCATTTTTAGTGCAATTAAAAATACCCAGATAACTATACTTATTTCCAGTCTTCATAATCCTGTTTACTGGAGAGTTTTTACCATAATTTGTTCGATAAAATTCAGTTATAAACAAATCACTATTTCTAACGTTAATGACAGGTACATAAAAATTTACTAATCCTAACAAGTCACTAGCATCATAATGAGTATTAACAATATTAAACAATGTAGTTAGGTCAAAACGTTCAAGTCTAATTTCAAGGGTAGCTAAATTAAGGAAGTTCAACAATTCATTATAATTTATTTCATCCGTAGGAATTTTTCATCTAAATGCTATCATCCTCAAAAATTTGTGTTGTACTCTCTCTAACCGATTAATATGAATTATGTTGTAAGGTGACCATATGACAGTAGCAAATTCCAAATTACTACGTACTAAGGAACAATATAGTCTTTAGAGCCTGAAAATTTTTGAATTCTTTCGTGTGTCTAACATTTTTAACGATTTGCTAATAATAGTATCAATATGAGGGATGAATGTTAAACCTGAGTCTAATAAGACACCAAGGTCTCTGATAGTGTCTACCTTAGGAATACTTGCACCACAAACAGTATAATCAAAATCAATGGTTTTCTTACATCGTGAAAGGGTAATTGAGGCACACTTATTAATATTCAGTTGCAGTCCATTCTTTAAAAAATAAGTTTTGAGATTATTTCAAAATTTGCAAATAAAAAAACGTGGAAAGCTTTTTTTGTAAAATTAGTTATGAAATTTTTTCAACAAGGGAAACAATTTCTAGAATAATTTTTTTTGAGAAATCGATAACACTTGTTCTCCGTATACACCCTAATTAATACTATCCTGTGTGTATATAGTCCTTATGGTCTCCGAAATTCTTAACATGGTTCTGTGCATAGTAATAAGGATAGGGAAGAAGGAAAGTCTCTGCTACAGCAAATTTGTAACATGCTTCGATTATTTTACTGCTGTATTACTATATAAAATGAAATAAAAATAAAATACACTGCTCCCAGGTTATAACGCCGTTGGTTATCCTGCAGAATCGGAAAGAAAGGGTGGCCAAGCATGGCCCTTGACTTGAAAACCAACCAGTAATGGCAAACAAAAGAGAAAGCTGGGTTTTCCGAAGGTTTCATTCTGTTTCGAATTACCCATGCTAATTCTAAAAGAACCCTGGGGCTCAAGGTGAATAGAGTAGTTATTCTAGTTACCTTGCCTGGGGCTCAGGGACCCATGCTACGGTAAAGGACATCCTGGGTCGTTTCCATACGATAAGATCAACCAATGGGAGAAGTGCCTTAGGGAAATGCGAGCGTATATTAGTGAGTCCGGTTATAGTATTGAGCATTGAATGCTATATAGTGTAAGATTCGTCACTTGTCTTTTTCAGTGACTGTAATTGTGTATTGGTGAATTATCAGATTTTTACCGACAGAATTGCCGACTACAATTTATTCAAATTTAATTTATGGGTAATGGCGAGTGTAAATAAGAGAAAGTCGTATAGGAGTAAAAAGTGGTTTCAAAACCACAAAAAATTTCTTGTAAAAAACAACAAAATTACTGACTTTTAAAAGAATTGATAAAATAAATTTATTGTACTGATTTTATATTGGTGCTTTGTATTATGTTGTTTGTAGCAATTACAAAAATTTTTAGAAAAAGCTGCATGTACATGTGTATTAAGCAATACAATCGTATCCTCGGTTATACCGCGGTTGTCTTATAACGCGAGTCAGAGCCCCTCCACCCCATGCATGCTTTATACGGGGACACAAGGACAAACTTTAGAAGCAGTTGGTTTTTTTGAAAGAAACTTCTCTCTCATGTAGCTGCATCGAGAGTTAAAAATCGACAAAATCTTCGATTTGCCGTGCTCAATTACCCACATACAACAACATTAAATGTTGTTTATAGAGAAGCTTTATCTTAAAAGTTAAATTTATATCATTGATATTTATAACGCCATATATGATACTAATAAATAAATGTTTTTGTTATATATGGAAAATTTGAATATTAAAAAAGAAAAGGTAATATTTTATACATTCCGTGTTTTTTTATAAAATTGCTGGCGAAGCTGCAACGGGCTACTTGTAGTACTTAAGTACAACTCTCAGAGACAACAGTTGGAGTCTCCCCCTAACTCCACGTTCTCCATAAGCGCTGGCCCTCACCAACCGCGGGTTTTGATAACCGCGGTCAAGCCCGAAACGTATCCCCGCGGATAACGAGGGATTACTGTATGTGGACTCTGGGTCTGAAGAGGTTAAAGGGGTCTCAAATACACGTAGAACAACGAGTTGACTGGTACCACGCAATACATTTTCTCGCCACTTACGGCGATAACATAGCTGGTGGCGGTACATGCAAGTTTTTAATGATATCGTTGCTCAACCTTACAAAACCTTATTTTTGTATATTAATATAATTCAATGACTTCTCAAAAATATTACTTGTGACACAAAAATTTCAGTGAGCATTTATCAAAAATGTCATTGTTTATAAGAAGAACAAATATGTTGCAAATTTACAGAGCATAAGAGTGCATCGAAGTGATCTCTACGAATAATCAAAATTCAATTTGTCTATAAGCGATTATATAAATAGTTTGATTCGTTTGTTAAAAACGTATTACACCCTAATGTAATCTATTTTCTTTAGTGCCTTGATAATACGATGTTTAACTACTCAATGAATGCTAATTAGTAAATTATAAGATTTAACTGTTTTATAAATTCTGAACTCTGTACAATCTAAAGTTTCCTTTTCGAATCGTTGCTGAAGCCGCCCAGCCTTTGCTATTCTAAAATACATCAGTTAAAAAATTTTATGATCGCTTTACTATATTTTTTAAATATAAATAAAACTGTCTTAAAAATACAGTCACATATTGAATTGAGTATTTTATATTTCAAATACCCAAAAGAAAACAACAATACAAATTTTATATTGTGTAGTAACGTAAACATACAATTCCAAAGTTTACATTCACAGCGTAAAAGAAAAATTATTGTTAACTAACCGAATAAAATACATCATGAAAAGTATCAACCAGTCTCATTATCTCACATGGATTTCAATTTTTATGCCAAGCCTATACGTTCATTATTATTCAATATGTTTAACTGGTTTCTGTCAAGACTTACAGGCAAACTATACAGCCACATTTGAATCAGTTCTATTTGTATGTACTGTGTGCTTTCTGATATCGGAGAGCAGCCTTTGGCCTAAGTCCATCAAACTTCCACCAAGAATTATACACTACCTTTATATGGTACGTAATAAATAACCAACCTCAATTTCATCTCTATATTTTCTAAAAATTAGTCAAATAAAGTGTATATTTTTTCATAACAGACAAGGATATTTCTGAAAAGTCATTTGTGGCAAATTTATTTAATAAATCCCCTAATTATAGGAAATTAAGTTAACGATTTGGGACTTCGGTCGATTACTCTGAAATTTAGCTAACCTTTTCCTGAATGGAAGTAGCCTCCAACACTGCGTCGTTATTTAGGAAAAAAATCAGTTATAAGATTTATTCCGTAATACAAACTCTATGAATTACACATAAATTCATCAACTGTGGTGACCCGGTAGCTATCACGGTGAGCTATGGGTAAATGGTTTGTCGGCTCAAATCCCTGTGGTTTAGTTATTTATTTTCGTTTTTCCCTATGGTTATTTTATTTTTAATATGAAAATGAATTTTTTTCAATGGAAGGCATTATAATAATATAATAATTAGGAATGTCTCATTGATTCAAATGTTTATACAGTAGAGCCTCGCTAATCCGAACGTACGTAATCCGAAATTTTGGTTAATCCGAAAAGGATTAGGAGGGAGTATTTAAAACTTAACCCGGTCTCGTCACAATTATAGATTTGCTCTGGCGTTAAGTTTAAAGAGCTAACCAAATTTTTAAATTGTAATTTGTACTCGTCTGCTGCAGTATGATTCGAGGACAAGCTTTCCCCACATATCGTCGGTTGGCGCACTCCATGTCTTTTTCTGCAGTGAACCAATTAACCATTACTAGCGGTAAAGTTAGGATCAATTCAAGTCGAGTGTTCAGCTGGAGAGCTTTCTCTTGAATGAGAGGTCCACTTAGGGGAGTTCCTCTTTCCCTTTCTTGGGTAAACCACAAAAACAACCCATCATCAACTTGGTTGAATGATGACACTTTCGATGAGTGACGGTTGCCGGTAGATTCAATCAGTGGCGCACAGAATTTTTTCAAGGGGGGGTCCGAAATATTTGGCACACACAGAAAATGTTTACCATTTATTTTATTTAAACAACTTGCATTTAAAAATTGTTTCATTTTCTAAATAGTACATACATTAACACTGTAACAATTATAATAACTATATTATAATATATTATCTAAAGTTTTTGGAAAATATTATTACAGTGTAATGTAGACTAATCGTCCGGTGTTGATTATCAGCAATAGTAGACAGTTTAAAGCAATACTTCACCTTCATAAAAACAAGTAAAAATAATATAATAAACAAACCAAATAAACATTATGAGTGCTAATTCGTTTCAAAGTACTATTTTGTTTCTCAAATAGTGAAATCCAGTCATCCTGGTCTTATGCTTAAGTTTTCGTTAAATTCTGGTATTTTCAGTGGAATGTAGAAAAATCGGCCAATTATGACACTTAGTAGCGGTGTATGTAGTTTTACTCTCGTAATTTAAATTTTCTGAAAATTAGGGAATATAAGAAGGAAATCAACCAAAAACCTTCGATTTCTAATAATCTAATTTTTAATCGTTTCATAATAAATCTACATTACCCTTTATAATGAAAAATCCATTCGCAATTATTAACTTACATTCACTGTGGTTGATAATAGTCAAAATAACAAATCAAAGAAAACGGAAGTCATTCAAGGGGATATAGTGGTCGGGTTAGCTATTAGTAGGTGGTCGATTCATGTGCTGGTCTGGGAAGGTGGTGATCAGATTCGATGGGGAAGGTCGGAGGAGCTGTCTCAGGGAAAATAATTGTACTAGGAAGGACACCTCTTGAAACTGTTCCACTAAATAGGAGTCACTTTGAGAGATGTTTAACCTTTGAAGGGCTTACTGCACTTTATTAAAAACTAGGGTGGAAGCCGTAAAAAATGACGAAATATATGCATTTCCTATGTTAAATTTCTTTTAGCTTAAACTTTCTAGAAATTTTTTGAAAGAAAAAAGTTGCAACTTTTAAGTTAAGTTCATCATGAACTGGATAGTTTTATCGACTTGTTTATGATGGTTGTCAAGTAAATATGTCTGGTTGCCAACAACCAAAAGTCCATATTTTCGTTTTCCTAGTCCTTATATGATCTGTAAGGTGCCAATTAAAATATAAATTCGGAAAGAGGAGAAAATGTTCTACAAAAAAGTCCGCGAGAGTACATACGTACGCTGCATATTTGTTGAGATAAAAATTCGACAAAGTTCCGAGGTCAATTTACATGCAAACCCCGTAAGCGGATCGAATTTCGTAAAAACGCTATTTTTTTGACTTTTTCTCTTTGGAGTTGAAAATCTAGGAATAGAATAAAAAACTATAATCTTTTATACGCCAATCAATCCAAGTCCGAACCTTATTGGATAATATTTAGGTATTTTAATGAGCGAAAGTGTATAAGCCTGCACGTCGAAAAATGTATTTTTACGTGCTTCCTTATGGGAAATAGAAAATGTCTCCAGGAATTGAATCCGGTCTTTGATCTCAAGTTTAATACGTTAAAACGTATTTTTATTATATCATAGTGCTATCCTGAAAATCACATCAAATTCGGTTCATTAATGTGCGAGATATTAAGCTTCAAATAGGGTACGATGACAGAGATATCTGGGATATTATATGTACGTATAATAATATTTCTTTCCTCAAATGGTAAAATCCAATCGTCTCGGTTTTTTGCTTAATTCGTCCATAACATCTTCTGGAGACACCTGTAAACTGTTGATATTTAATAATGCAAGACCATTAAGTCGATTACTTTTCATGGTGTTTCTTAGATAAGTCTTTAGCCTCTTCAAAGTAGAGAATGATCTTTCGCTGGTGTACACAGTATTTGTAGGAGCAGTTTGATGTGAGGATAAAACTCTCTGTCACAATAAATGTACCCTTCAATAGCAGAAAGCAATTCCTTGTTCCTTATAGAATGTTTCCATAGTTGAAGTTCACCAAGCATGCTTTCCTTATTGTCGCAAAAAAGATCATCACTGATCGAATAAAATTCCGCTAACTTGAGAAAATCACTTTCCGTTTCATCATCGTAATTTTGAGTCAGCAAGCAACCAAATTTAGCTAAACTGTAATTATGTTTTTCAAGTCTTTGTTTTATTTGGACCATTACATTGTTTAGAAGAGGTAAGAATATAGCCCGTCTGTAGTACTCCTCAGGGGATGTAGCAGGAATATTGTTGCGGTACACTGATCACTTTGAGGCACATCTTGGAATTTTAATTTCTTCCTCTCCTATAAATTCCAGAAGCTTTACGGCCATTTCAAAAATCTCTTTAAAAACTGTTTCAGAATTAACATTTAAACTTTCAAGTACTTCAATGACCGAGTCAGCATAACTCATTGCCTTCTTCAAATCAATATTAACTATTTGTAAATATTCACTCAACTTTTTAGTGAGAGCAAATACTTTATTTATAGTCAGCAAAGAGATAATAAAATCAGCTTTGGAAATCGATATATTTAAAAGGGAAGCTTGAACAGAGACATCATTATCGTCCCACTCTGTCATTTCATTCAGTGCTGCTTGTATAGCATTAAACAATTCAACCATAACTAGTATTGAATCATGTCTTTCAATCCATCTCGTGCCACACATTTGAACTAATTTTTGTTTTTTAGAAAGATGACAGTATTTTTCAATATTTCTTATTAAAACTTTCTGCCTCAATGGAATGTGAAAAAAATTATAGATTTTACCCACTATTCCCACAGTTTCTGATATCGGGTAAATTACAAGAATCTGAAATCACTAAGTTTAAGCTGTGTGAGCTACAATGCACATATAATGCTGAGGGGAATTGTTTTTTAATATGAGCTTGAACTCCTTGGAACTGTCCACTCATTTCACTAGCCCCATCATATCCTTGACCTCTGAGAAATTTTAAATTAATATTGAAAGATTGCAAAGAATCTATCAAATGTGTGGCGAGACTTTGCCCTGTTCTGCTGACAACCAGTATAAATTGTATAAACTGTTCTTGGACTGTATCATTTTCAATGAATCGAGCAGCAAGAGCAAACTGTTCTACCACAGCAACATCAGTAGTTTCATCTGCAATTATACTGAAACACTCTTATTGACGCAATTTGCAATATCCCTTAAAATTATATCATTTATAGAAGAAATGATTTCATTTTGTGTTCTCCAGCTTTCATAAGAATTTCTTCCAGCGCTTTTTAAATGATTCCTTAACATTTCGTCTCCTTCTTTGACATGCATTCTAAGTAATGCTCTAAAATTTTCTTCATTTTTTTTTCAGGGGTTTCTTCAACATATAAAGGGCCATAATCTAAATGTCCTCATAAGGTGATCTCCTGTTTCCCACAAAATATAATGGTTTTTATTATTTAGCCAAGTATTTCTCTGTTTTTTGCTATTTCCTCTGCTTTGTATTTATCTAAAATCAAATTAATCGGAAGCACCTTTTTCTCATCAATTTTCTTTAAATTATGAAATATTTCCAAGCTTCGTGTACGATATGATAATTTGTTATGCTTCTCAAAATATTCTAAGGCATGGTTCCATTTGTTGAAAGCTTCTGAAACAAATTTACCCGGATTTTGACCCTTATGTATTCCTACTTCAAATGGATAAAATAGCACACAATAATTGCAGAATAGACCTTCCATCAATTCTGAATAACATAACCAATGCCATTTTTCAAGCCAATGTGCTTGACACCTTAAATTTCTGCCTTTAATATTGTTAACAGGAAATTTATATTTAGCATCTGGTGACCATAATCTATTAAAAACTTCTAGGAGTTTTTGACCGGAAAATATTCTTTCGATTTCAACAAATTTGCTATATCATTAGGGTTACCTTTATTGACCGTGTCTGTCTGTGGAGTACATATATCCAGTAAGCAATGCAAACAACGAACACGGCTCTTTTTCTTGCAATGATGATGCACTGTCGATGATGTCACTCTGTTCACTAAAATTAATTTTCTCACTATCACTTTGTTCACTATGTACATTTTCCTGCGGTTTCTTCACAAATGATAATATTGTAATTTGTTTCCTTTTATTACTCATATTTATCTATGTTTTAAGGGGTAAACTACAGATTTTTTAAATGGCAGTTTCTCACTTTACTTTTTCACTTGCACGGCAATGTGAATAGCCTATATCTTACATCTATAACCTATTCTGTCGTTTAGGCTTATGTTTTACCTGGGTATAATCTAAATGGTATAGTCTTAGATAAAGAAGAGAGGTGTAACCAGACTAGACTGTTACCAGGGGCGTTCAAAAGCGAAGAAAATGTGTACTTTGTTACTTTGTGTGTGAATTAAAGTATATTGATTGATCTTGTGCCAAGTCGTAGACAACGTATGTATGTACAAGAAGAGGAGTTAATCAGGAGTAAGAAACAAATAGACACTGCGATTGGTCAATGTTCAGGATCTGTAACGTAAATATTGCTCGGGTGTTTGTATTATTCCGAAAGATGCACTTTTACACAGTATGGGATACAGTCATCACTAAACTTCCTTACTCATCGAGACATCTTTTCCAACTAACCAACTTCTCTAATTGTATTCTTTTAAGAGTCTCAGCTGTAGTCTTCATCCCCTTTAAGTGGAAATAGGATATTTTAAACAAACGGGCATTCTCTTGGTCACCTCGACCTCCTCCCACACAATAAGGGTCTAGGAAGTCTCCGAAAGATCATATGGAGAACGGAAGACACAGGAAGTGATGGATGTTTCTCAACTGAAACCCCTTCTCATGGAATGGGATATTTTAAACAAAAAGATTTTCTCTTGACCAGTGGTCACCCTAACCTCTCGCGCCTTTCTTTACCTCTCCCTCCACCGACCTTTTCTTGGAAAGGGAACTGACCCTTCTCCTTTCCTCACTTCCTTCTCATTTTCCATCTTCCCCATATCCACACCCTCATTTCTGGAGCAAGAGCATTCTTGGGAACACTTTGAACGTCTTACTGCCTTCACCTATGTATATCTCAGGATTAAATATGCTCCCATGGTGGGGGTCCAGACCTGGTGGACCCCCCCCCCCCCCCCCCCCCCCCCCCCTATGTGTACGCCACTGGATTCAACACTAATAGTGGTACAAAATTTCTACAAGATGGGCAAAACGGCGACAGTATTTTCAAACCCCTGAGAAAAGCCCTGCACTATATTACACAACTGTATGCTAAGACGGTAGCACAGTCGTGACACTAAACGTTAGAAAACGTGGCACGAGTAAACCCCTCCGCCGCCTTATTAGAGTAGAGCGCTATGTGAGCACCTCCCATTGGTCCAAGACATTGCCAGGCAACAACTATTCTATGGAAGCAGTCCCCCCCCCCATGCACCTTGCAAAACCCGGTTAATCTGAAAATTCACTAATCTGAACATACCCAAGTCCCAATTAGTTCGGATTGGCGAGGCTCTACTGTATTACATAAATCAATAACTGGAAACTTTTCAATTACCAGTCCCTTCATACGTAAAATTTTGGTGTGTTAATTGACGTATCATCTTATTTCAGAGTTTTGCCAGTATCTTATTGACCAATATAGCTATCAATCACGTTTGGCTACCCTTGACTGATATGCAAAGAGCATTTAATATGGAATTAGCAAGCTGGGTGAGTAGAGTTTCACAAATATGATATAAATAAGATAAATACTAGTGATGAATCTTATGTATGCAGTGCACACACACAAATCAACGACGCTCGGGACCGAGACATAGCCGGATTTCCCGGTTTTTTGACCTATTGTCCTGTTTGAGGCGCTATATCTCAAAAACAGTACCACCGATTTTAATGAGATGAAAAGTAGCGGGTAGAACATTCATTTTCATGTTAATTGATGTACATTTAAAATTTTTATTTTATATTGAGCTATATCTGAAAAAATCTGATGTGGCCAACACATGACTTTCTCCATATTTGGGGTATAGATATTTAAATTATTATGAATAGCATTATAAGGCAAAATTATTATTTTGTATCATAAAAGAATAGTCGTCCTTATTGCCGTAAATTATATTTTGAATATGTTTACAGAATTCACCGCTACATGGTGGTGGCAGTGTATACAGGAAATTTACAAATAAGTTAAGTATCTCCGAAACGGATGGTTTTACGAAAATTTGTTTCAAACAAAACTTGGAATAAATATTATTCTCTACAACTTTGGTCCTTATGAAGATTACCAATAACAACGCTTTTAAGGAGATATTTGATGGAAACCGAAAAAACCGATTATTTATAAATAATTCCGACACAATAACTACAATAGAAAATTGTTTCAAATGAAAGTGGTAGGAAATTACATTCTCTATAACTTTTGTATAGAATTGTAAATACAATAATGATATTTTAACGAAGAAATATCGCAAAAACCGATTCGGGTTTCGAATAAACCTCGACTTCTGGTTAACCGGTATTGTCGTAAAACTAATCAGTTCTTTGTGCTCATGTTAAAGTGTTCTATATGAAGTTTGGTAAAGATATGGCATGTAGTTTTTGAGTTAAGAGCGCCCACAATAACATACACACATGCACACACACACACAGACATCATTCCGAAAATAGTCTAAACGTGTTCTAGGGACCTCAAAACGTGTATTTCCGTTAAAATATTGAAGTCAATTTTATTCATGAAACAATACTTTCTCTATACTATGTATATATGGAGAAAGTAAAAAAGCACGGTTTTTAGCCCTCTTGACCCGATATGACTACTTTGAATGTTTATAACTCGGAAGTCCTACAATGTATCAACTTGTAATTTTAATGGCATTTACCTAGAACTATTTGGAATAAGAATCCGGAAGCGTCATTTTATAAATGCAAAATTAATACCCGGTTTTGTTAAATTTCCGAAATTCGGCTATCTTCGTCATTCCTGGATTGTTTTCCAAGTTTGAGGTACCATCAACTGGGGTTACTTTGGCCCAAATTCTGCTTCACAATTGGAAGAAATTGTTGTAGTTTTGTTATATTAGTAGTAATGATTGTGTTATATTATTTTTAGGGTTCTTAAGAAACAATTTAAGCCCAGTGAGCCATACCACACGCGTTACTGTACTTTAAGTATGATTTTTAAACATTTCAAGTTTTGGGACAAAGTTACCTTTAAAAGAGTTTACTTTGGCCCACCTATAAATTCCCGTTGAAATCATTGCCTGAAATCATTATTGGGTAATGTTAACCTCAAATGAGTGCTTTGTTATGTATACGGTACTGTAAGATATAGAAGAAATTCATATTTTTTACCTTTTTATTGAGAAAAATAAGCAAAAAATTGTTTTTAATGCAACTTCATGTGAAATTTTTAATCACATAAGAAAAACATGATAATAATTAAAACTAGATAATGTAAGGCATAATGAATCCTAAAATCGAATATACAAAATGGAAATAAAAGCTAAACAAAATCACTCATTTCTGGGACAGAAAATAACCCTCCTTTACTTAACATTTTTGGTGGATTAATTTGTTTCTTGACATCAGACCCTCTGTAAACCAAAACATATATCCTCAATCTTCAAATGTAGCCATACCAAACCAATCACTCTTTGTTTGATTATATCTGCAACCTAAAGGCCCATTTTCTGTCCATGTTGTCCACAAATGTTCTGCCTTGTACGTGACATAGGGAGGTAACATTTCTCCTTTGGCATTTCTGCAAAGCATGATGGATGTGCAAGTCTTGGAGGAGCCCATCACTCATTCAATATATTTGGAGCTAAAATTAAGCTTATTGCAGGCCCTGGGCCAAAGTTACCGCAAAACCATACCATAACAGACATTGCTTCATATAAAGTAAAATAAAACCAATATGGCATCACATACAATAATGTATATTTAAAAACAATTTGGGATACTTACTGTATTTTTAGCACTTATACTGCTCTGTCGCTAGAGAGAAGTTGTCAGACTTGAAAAAACAAATGACTCGTTGATAAGACTGCAGCTGCATAATGGGTGTAAGATGAACTACTTTACTAGATGCATAGGTTGATAAGTGGTTCACCCTACAGCAATGGCAGCTACTACTCCGAAACATTTCACTTAGTGGGAAATAAAAAATTGTCAAAGTTTTTTTACAATGGGCCAAAGTAACCCCAGTTGACGGTATCGTTGTCACTGGACGAAAGCCTACATTACTAATATGCAAATAAAAACATCCGAAAATTACTTCCCAAAATGATACTATCGAATTTTATTTTACTAGGCAAGGCATACCTATAAGGCAGAGGCAAAATGAAGACGATCCAGAATGCGTTTCGACACTAGATAAGCGAGAGATCGTTATTTGCATACATGTCTGCACTGCTACAAGACGCAGCGCATGCATCATTTCCATTTCCTTCCACATGAACACTTCTTCCATAACGGCTGCGCTTTCCAAATTCTTAAACCTATGCTACAAACTTTTTTAAAAATTATCGGTAAATCCCAGGAGCGTTTAGAAATCACTTTGATTCAGAGAGAGAATGGCCATGCTTATATTACTCTCATATATAAAAATAACTAATAAAAAATATGCCAATCTATTTTTTTTTTCAAAGTTGATCAAAATGAACGTGGGCCATGTGAAAAACAGTTGCATCTAAACTCATTGTTATGAACTCCTATGCCAGTGAAAAATAAAAGATTATTTTTTTAGTTTAACGACGCCTTGTCAGCAATAAGTATCTTCAAAGATGCATTTGCAGTGGTCACTTTATGACATTTGGTTTCCAAGTATATTTTAACCAGAAAAAATTATTATCTTTAACATTTTCTCTTATCAATTTAACAACCTACCATAACATCTAAGGAAGGTAAAGTGTATGTTGGAAATGAAGAAAGTGTTAAAAGATTTCTTGCTCAGTGACTCAGCCATTAGCTGTTAAAATATGATGTAGATGTGCTACCATATTTTTTCACTTTTGCACAGTTGTTCAATATCATTGCATCTTTTAGATGTCACAATCTAAAATCTTATATATTTTCATACATGTGAGTATATGTGTACGTATATAAGTTGGTGTTTGTATGTAAAAGTATATATATGTAAGCAGTGGTGAGCTGCAGCTGGTTCGCGCAAACCGGTTGTTAAATTTTGAAGCAAATTTAGAACCGGTTGTTAAAAATTTCTACAGAAAGCAGAGTTCGCTCGATCCATTATTCGAACCCGATGAATGTTCGGTTTCATAAGAGTAATTTCCCAGTGTCGAATTTCGTTACAGTAATATAATATTACAATTGAATAAAATATAATCCAGAACATTAAAATATCACATAAATTAATCGCATAAGTATAGCAAAGATCTGATGTGGCCAACACATGACTTTCTCCATATTTGGGTTATAGATATTTAAATTATTATGAATAGCATTATAAGGCAAAATTATTATTTTGTATCGTAAAAGAATAGTCGTCCTTATTGCTGTAAATTATATTTTGAATATGTTTACAGAATTCACCGCTACATGGTGTTGGTGCTGTATACTGGTATTAAGATAAAGCGAAATATATCCGAAATAGATGGTTCTACGAAAATTAGTTTCAAACAAAACTAGGAAGAAATATTATTCTCTACAACTTTGGTCCTTACGAAGATTACCAATAACGATGTTGTTAAGGAGATATTTAACGGAAACCGAAAAACCTGTTATTTATAAATAACTCCTAAACAATAACTCCTATAGAAAATTGTTTCAAATGAAAACTGTAGGAAATTACATTCTCTATAACTTTTGTTTAGAATTGTATATACAATAATGATGTTTTAACTAAGAAATATAGCAAAAACCGAATCGGGTTTCGAATAAACCGCGACTTCGGGTTATCCGTTATTGTCCGAAAACTAATCAGTTCTTTGTGCTCATGTTAAAGTGTTATATATGTAGTTTGGTAACGATATGGTATGTACTTTTTGAGTTAGAGCGCCCACACTAACATACACACACACACACACACACACAGACATCATTCCGAAAATAGTCTAAACGTGTTCTAGGGACCTCAAAACATGTATTTCCGTTGAAATCTGGAAGTCGATTTTTTTCATGAATACAATACTTTCCCATTACTACGTATGGAGAAAGTAAAAAGATAAAAAGCATATATTTCTACTTTATTTGTTTAATTAGTTCAGTTCATAGAATTCTTTTCTTATTTAACGCTTATTTTTTGTTAGCTCCTTGCCTCTCGCACTAGTTTTACTGACTGTTTTCCCTAATGAACGTTTCGGTACAAAACGAAATAAAAGCTGAATAACTTCAAAACTTGTAACTACAGCACCACAGTCGTGTTGTGAATGAGAATAGGGAACCGGTTGTTAAAATTTTGGCAGCTCACCACTGTATGTAAGTATACGCACATTTAGGTGAATCTGTATAAAATGTATTTTGTATAAATCTATCATTATGCCATGGTAAAATATTTATATTTGCAAAACCATTTATTGTAAAACACGTCCGATTGACTACATAACCTGAGCACCTCCTGATTAGCCAATTAAAGGCTCAGAGGGACTCGAAAGGCTCTTTTTCTTTCTTTTACATATTTAACAATAATCTTTATTATTAAATAAGTAAAGGGTAAACTCAATGAATGAGTTTTTGGTGACCCAATGTAATTGTGTCATGTATTTAATGGGTCATTATATGTATTTTAATGTTTAATACTAGGTGTTTTAATATGTTACTTATTTTGAAGAATCCTATATATGTAAGCAGTTCATTGGAAATAAATTACCCCAAACATGGAAAAAAAAACTCCATGTTCACGTAAAGGGTTCGCGTGACAGACTGAATGACGCCGAGGGTGATGCTACCGTCGATAAGAGCGTCGCAACAAACATTTTCACTCAAATAAATACTCCAGTTAGAAGCATTGATAGTTTTTCGGAGAAAAAATATGCTCCTTATTTAATTCATGACAGTAGGTGATGGAGTACATCAAGTGTTTGTAATGTCTTGATTCCTAATTGCTACAAAATCCCGCCAATCTTTGGAATGATGTCTGTAGTAGATAATTATAATATGTACTCTAATAATAGCCAGTCTAATTCTCCGTTCTCAAATTTACCTTACAACACTGAATATCATCACTGAGGCAGTAGAAAATTCCTCTACTTGATCTCAAGACAGTGAGATAACTTCAATAACAAGACGGGATGTAGGAAAATATAGTCTTTATGCATGAACACATAAGGCTTAACATTAATGTCAATTCAGAAAAAGAAGAAAAAAAGAAAAATTCTGAACTGGGAACCGAATCTGGGTCTCCCATCCATTAAGCTACCATGCAAGTCTAATTCTATATTCTCAGGCAAAGGTATTTATGGTAAGGTCTAACAGAGAAATAAAAATTGATGAAAACCCAAATTTATCCATGCATCTTATGCAGTTGTCCATACACATACCAAAATTTTCCTGCAAATCAAGGACCTATTTTATTTTTTAAATTTATATTGGCAGCTGGTGAACTCTTGGCATCATAACAATTGAATTTCCATTGAGAGTAGAAAAATGGGAAAACATTGTTGAAGAAAAGTACTATTCCAGCTCTTAACGTTTATGAGATACAAGAGGTTCAATAAAAGTTATAACACACATACTGGTGAAGTTAATAAGAAAGTTCTTTAATTAATAGCAATAATTAAAAAGGAGGGGTCACAAGACATCGCTGAGGAACACTGGATTGGACATTTTCAATGAATTGGTGCTATAATACTCCATGAATGAATGTAGATTACCTCTCTCCAAGCCTTTTGTAGGAGAAAAAATGCATTATGGCAAAAAATATTCTTTTATAACCTCATATTAGTCAATAATACTAAAAAGTTCATTACACTGAAGTATGTTAACCTTTATCTGCCGAACGGCATAACGTTTACGCCACTGAGTTCTGGGACCACTCACAGATGCCGTGGGGCTTTGGGAGAGAATTTAGAAGAATTATCTCCCTTCAAATCATGGCAAAACTGATTCCAGTTAAAGCCTAAGGGGAGGGAAGACCTAAGATATAAAGAAAACACTTGAAATTGCTTATTTCTTTTCAGTGTTCAGTTCAAAATTCAGTCGGTAGCAGACATTTAAATCCAGCAGATAAAAGTTAAAGAGAAATATTATTGCATTGATTATCAGCACAATCAACAGGGATTTACAGAAATTACATTTATCTGAAAAGTATGCCATTGTGAAGAATATTTTAATAAGATTTCAATGTATTATGTAAGGCTGAGCAGTATATCAGAATTTAATGAAAGTATAATTAGTGAGATTTTGATGGAAAGGTAAATCATATCCTTTCCTGCATGTTCATGAAGATTGGAATGGCAAAAGGTATATATATTAACTACATTTTAAATTACAATTAAATCCTCTTTGAAATATGAATCTTTATAATAACCAAACAGTAGCTATTTAAAGTTCATTAATATCTGTATATTTAATAACAAAAAGAGAGCATACAGCTGGAAATTATAGTGGCTGGTATGATATTTTTCCAAGTTAGAAAAAACATAAATTTTATAAATTCATAATAAATGTAGATGAGTCTAACACTCATTGCCAGAAATAATCATTTAAACCTTGATATTAATGTATGTTTTTAAATGCATCACAATAAAGTTCCTTTTAATATTTCACTCACTCAGTTGACCAATCTAAGTCTTTCCTGTGGACTTGAAAGAAGTAGTCTGGTAATCAAAATGGCAGAATGGCTTTCAGAAACCCAAGGAATAATATTTTGCTCTAGACTAATGAGTGTTACACTTTTCATCTTGACGCCTCAAGCCACGGGCAAGCTGGAAAGTGCTAGAGATAATTTACAGAGGTAAGTTTTCAAGAAATAATTACATTCATACAAAATCCTCCAGGAATCCATACATAGCAGGAATACAATATATACACATATACAAATATAACATAAGGATTGTCATTGTTCAGGAAATTTAAGGAGCCTAAAAGTTCTGTCATTAAAAGTTTACTGCCAATTTCTACCTATATTACTGCCAGAATAAGTTGGCATCTGCGTTCACCAAATTTATGAGTCGCTGACCCTCCTTTAATATAAAGGGGTGACTACTGAGGAGATTTCTGCTAGCATCGGCATAAAGAGATCACCTGATAATTGCATCATGCAGGTAGTCTCATTGGAAGATTTTTTCAAGTGTTGGAAACATACCTAAGGCTTTTATACTGTATTTACCCAAGTAATACCCGCACCCCCGTTTTTAGAAGGAAATATCTGGGAAAAAAGGTATTCGTGTAATGCTCGCACTTTAAAAATTCCAATTTTGTTATTTAACGGCAACATCGATAAATTAATCTACGTATTTGAAGTCGAGTTTGATGATGCATAAGCGGAAAAAATCACGTATTTAAGATGTAAATATTAAAACAACTTTTAATGCCTATTCTAACACAATCAATCGCAGAAAATTGACATTCAACAATATTATATTATAAGGAAAAAAGTCAGGAGCGTATTTTGAAGGCCAGTGCATTAATATCACCAAAAGGTTCTGTTTTGAGTCGCTGCACAGTGTACATGCTTTATTTTTGGAATCATGACGGATATGCTACCATCACTGAAAAAAGTGCCCCTCTCATAAAAGAAAACTTAAAAATTATGTGCACAAACTAAATCCCAACATCCAATAGAACGATTTTTGATTCTTTCTTAACATAATTATAAATCGATTTAGGTCTTAAGGCTCCATGAGGTCTCATTATCTTTCGATTATAAATTGTATGTAAATGAAAACAAAAAATATCGTATAATCCCAAACTTTTAAACAAAGAATTTATTGAACTCACATTTCAAGGGCTTCCTTAAGAATTCCACATTCGTTTTTTTTCTAATACCTAATCACTGATCTGGTCTTCATCTGCAACATAATCACTCCATAAGTAATGGTCCTCAGTTCCATCCAATGAATTCGAAATTCCAGTCACTTTAAAATCTTTGATCACAGTTTCTTCACTTATGCCACGCCATGCTGCGAGCACCCATCGGCACACCTCGGAGAGCGGAGCACGTTTCAGTCTGCCCGTTGCCGTTGTGTTCTTCAAATTTAAGCATGAATCACGTAAAATTAAAGACAAAGTCCACGGTGTACGGCACCTTCCAGGAAACACATTGAATTCATTCTTTGACACGAAACACGACAGGCGTTTCATGGGTGGCCTACCATCGAAAGGTAAAGGGACATATCTTGTGTAATGTCCGCACCCCCTTTTTCTGGGTCCAGTTATAGGGGAAAAAAGTGCGGGTATTACATGAGTAAATACGGTAGATACAATGCTGTCTTCACGACCCAGTTTGGGAACTGCTGGGTTAAAGATACATTTTACATGAGGAAAGTGGAAATGGCAAGAAGTTTACGTTTTTTGGCAAAATTCAATATATTTTACTGTCTATTAAGTATTTATTTGTTCCTTATAAAATCTTAGCAATTCTTGAATTATATAAACACTTCTTCCATGCTCTTGGGAAATAATTTTTTATTCTTTATAGGGCATATAATACATTCCGAGAAGCAATTTCTAAAGAGCGGCCGACAAAGGAAAGATTTAAATCTAGACGAGGAAGGCGCAGAAAAAGTTACACAGACAATGCCAATGATACTCTGCTTAGACATGAAGATTCACATGAAGACACTGCAATGCCATCAATATCCATTTCGATCTTTGATGGATTGAAGATTCAGACATTATGATAGCACTAACTAGCAAAACATGGAATGATGTACTTCAGCAAATATTCTATGAGAGTATTGAAACATTGTATTCAAATAAAAAATTGATATAATTAATATTTTTCTGTTTCCTAATATAGTGGTATAGACTTATTCATAACTGGAACTCATTGTCAGTAAAAACCAGGGAAATGGCAAAGAAAAGTTATAGATGGGGTGAGTGAAGCTGAGGATATGGACTGAAGGGGAGGATAAGCTCAATCACCCCTCACTCAACCTCGTTTATTCTGTCTAGCTGAAATGTCATATTTCATTATAAAAGTAAACTAAACTTTTGATGAGTGTAAGTAATATAGTATATTTTTAAATGTTAATCTAGGAATCACAGAACCATCAATTTTGTTTAAATTGACCTATTTCTGTCCATTGTACAAATATTCCATTTTATTCATTTCGTCTGAAAATTTAAGCTCTTTTATAGAACAGCAATTTTTCACATGTGATTAAAAGAATGTAAACTCACATCTACATAACTCACAATGTTCTAAAATTGATAAAGAAGCAAAGATTATCCACATTGTTTACCATGTTATTTAAGTAGGATTAAGAGTCTATTGAGAATTTTTGGTTCTTCATAATAACTCACCCATTTTTGGTCTTCTTCAATTACCTTTTATTTTCCCTCTTCTCGGTTTTCCCCAACTTTCACCCCCCCCCCCCCCCCTCCTTGCATTCCCGAGGCAAGAAAACCGACCACCACCCTGCATCTCGCAGTTCCTCCTTTTATTTCAACCCCTTATCCTTGAACACTTGCTCTTTCCATATATTTCATATCCATGACATCAAAAAAGAGCAGATCCCCATCAGTAATATGAAATCCCTTAAAAATAAAGTAAGGGTTAATTTTATTTCTTCTGTTTTTAAACATTCCTATGTTGTAACTGCTGTAAGAGCCAGTTTTAGGAGAGAATGAGTCGTGAAGTCCCTTGGGCCTGCAAAAATTTTGTAACATGTGCTGCATAAGAACAGGGAAATATTGCATTGTTTTGACCTGATGTTTGACATAATTTTTCTCTTTCTATTAAAAGATAAAATAGAAGAACAATTATATCAATTACCCATAGTAAAATGTATATATGGTGGCAGATAAAAAAGCTATAGGGGTGGTGGCAGCGGTCCGTTTTCCAAGAAATGCCATGGAGAGACCGCAGCAGGCACCATATCTTAGAGCATGGGTCACCAAACTTTTTATTGAAAGGGCCAAATGAGGTTTTATGTACAGCAGCATGGGCCACTTAAGACTTTTCAAATGACTGATCGGGCAGTGTGAAAACTTCAGAGCAAGTTTCGACCAACCTACTTCACTGTTAAATTATTTTGAGTAGGGGAGGAGGGGGTGATCAAGGAAAGAGAAAAGTTCCAGAGATACACCTTATAAAACGAGTTGGCGATCGAATGATACTTAATGAAAATTGCTGTTCATGATTACACAAAACTTAATAAATATATGAAGTAAGGCGGGCCAGATTAAACCACTGCATGGGCCGGATGTGGCCCACGGGCCGTAGTTTGGGGACCCCTGTCTTGGAGCATAGAGTAGTGGTTCCCAAACTTTCAACTGTCACGGGCCCCTTGAATGTTATGCGGCCTCCTTTGAATTGAAAATAGTAAAACTAATAAACTTTAATACTAATTCCTTTATTTTATATAATTGTTAATAATTTTTATTGCATTGTATTTCCTAAAATTTTATTATTGGTGAATATTTTATATTTTGGTATTTCAGCTAACATCTAAAATAATTTTGCAGCTCACAGTCTTCGAGGACTCAGATGTTTTTCAAGCCTTTAAGGAATTCTGAAGTGGAAACTTTTTTCGGAACTTGTAAATAGAAAAAGTGAAACGCGGGACTTCTCCACCGCTCAGTTATCCTTCACCCATCCTCACACTTGTCTCATGCTGTGCATCCAGGAGTGTATAGGCTTTGGCACAAAACAAAGAGCATGCTATCCCAACCACTTCCGATATATTTTGAGGGTGTCCGGTCGTTCACGCACTGCATTTATTACGCGAAAGGTGCTCTTTTGTCTCTCGTAAGATAATATCTACCGTCTTCCTCCACAAGCAGAAAAGATTCCCCAATGGAGCACTCTTTGAACCCTTTGGATGTCGAGAGGGAGAAAAGGATTTCGGTAGTGATTGGTAAAGGAGTTTCTACATGTAAGTGCCGCCGATCATTTAGAAGTTCTGTTCCATTTGTTGTCTCCCTCCGCTGTGCATCCCACGTTATGTATCATTGGAAAAGATATTTTTCTCTATTCCGCTAAAACGTTTTCCCAAATGCATGATGCTGGTGATGAAAGAAATAACCCTACTCTAGAGACAATCGCTCCACAAATTTTCATATCTTCTCATCAGAAATCCATCAGTTGCACACACAAACAGGTAGACCTCGTCTTTTACTGCTTCTCTATTCGAGGTTTCGCAATTCCACATTTGTGACCAGTTTCTCATTTCGCGATACCGTGTTTTGTTCTTTCGCGGTAAAAAATCATAGAAAAATTTTTTCTTCCACCATGGGACTGCGAATTGAAATTATATAAACATTTTGAGTATAAACGGAAAGGAATATTTTAGCTCCAATGCAGGCAATATATTTTTATCTATAACGAAAAACATGGCTGAGTAATTTGAAAACTTTCTACATCAATGGCCGCAACAAACACGCACTGCTAATAACATTTGATGCAAGACTTGATGGTGAACTTTAGTAACTCAAGTTAAATCTTCGATGTGCAATACAACTCCCCTAAAATGAAAATCAGACTGCTTCTAAAGATAATCCTTTAAAACTTTTTTCATTTGCGGAAATAGCCCCTGCGAGGTAGGCAACCCACACTAATTATAATTAATGCGAATATGAATTGATGTGTGTTGTTCTGTGCCCCCCCAAACTAAAATCCTGGGTACACCACTGCATTTGATTGGGTCATAAAAAAAGTGGCTCTGTGCATCCAAAAATTATCCAAGCGCCAAAGAATGTTTCATCTCAAGAATTAAGATTCCAAAAATTCTACCATATTTCTCTCTTTCCCATTAACCTCCAAATGCCATATTTAAATTAGGGCATTTAAAATCTTTGTTCAAGTAATTGAAAAATTACAAATCTGAACTAATAGTTTGAATTTATTCAAACAAAGACCATTAAGATAATATGATTCTGTATTTTATAAGTTAAAATTTGTATGCAAAAAAACTTCACTCAGATAAATTATACACAAAACTAATAACTTTGTAAAATATATTAGGTAAGCAAATACAGAATATCAATTATCATCATCTAATGTCCTTAATGCTGATGGTGAAACCTGTTTATTTAGAAAAATTCCCTCTCCAACAACTACAAATTTCTATTGATGAAAGAGATCATGATAGTCTGTATTTAGGGACATTATACAATGACAGACAGCCTCATTTTATTTTTGACAAAGGGTAGAGTCAGCCAATCAATAAGGCAAATTCCTGTGGAAGCATATGTTGCCTCATCCATGGTGTAAAGGATAAGAACATATACAACATATGCAGTAGACTTACAGTTATCCAGAATGTCCAGGGAATTGAATTTTCCGGTTAAGTGAATATTCTGGTTGCTTGGGAATTTTATTGGATAGGCTTCAATACAGCATTTGGATACCAAAATACAGAACAGATGCAGAAATGTACATTCACCTTGGAAATGCTAACCTGTAGACTACGTACTTAATTGTTCTTAAATAATTTATTTACATTCAAGGAAGTGATGAAACTGAAATACATGAGTATTCAACATGTTTAATTGCACTCTTTCTATATATATTTTAATATTTACTAACTACATTACATCCTACGGAATTTCTTGTATGCCTATTGCTATTAGCTTCTCTTTTGTTCTAATAACAACTGGAGGTAAAGGTTAACTTAGTCCAATATTTAGGATTTTACGACCAAAAAAATGGTTTCTTTGTCTGAGAAAAGGAGAGAAATTATCCACATCCAACATAATGTATTAGCAGAAATTATTGAGGCAAACTGATATTAAACAAAAGAGAAGTGAATAGTGACACACAATCATGACACCATTTCATACAGTGCAGTTAATATTAAAACAATGCAATTAAACATGTTGGATAGTTATATATTCCTTAACATTAGTTAAAAGGTAATAAAAGGAAACGGGTTGTGATAACCTTAACCCAGAGACTTAATATAATAAAACGTTTAGAGAAAAGTGAGAACCACAATGTTTTAATGAAAGAGTTCAATGCCAGCTCTTTCACTATTTCTGACATTAGGGCACAGAAATCACAGTTAATGAAATTCATTATGACTTCTGAGACAACTAGATGAATTGAATATTGATATTTATGAATGGTTTTCTATGAAGTGTTACGAGGAAGCTCCAATGTTGATTGAAAAGGCCAAAGATTTTTATGAATAAATGGAGATTAGTGAACCGTGTGTGCATTTTCAAATGGATGGCTAACACGTTTAAGATCAGTCATGGGATCAGACATCTAGATGTTTTGGGTGATAAAAAATTGGCCAATCAAGAAGCAGCTGATAAATTTCGTGACTTTTTTGAAACATTAGTTTCAAAAGAGTCTAGATGTCTGATCCCATGACTAATCTTAAAACATGTTAGCCATCCATTTGAAAATGTTCACAGTTCACTAATCTCCATTTGTTCATAAAAATCCACACCAGATATTCACCAAAAAATGGTTATGCTCTCTGTATGGTAGGAAATGAAAGGCATCATTCATTTTACGCTGCTTCCTCATAACCAAACTATTTCTGCTCAAGTCTATTGTGATCAAATAGAGAACAGACTTCATAAAGCAATACTGAAACGCTGCCCATCATTGTTGAATAGAAAAAATATCATCCTCCATCACGATAACTCCAGACCACATGTTGCAAAATTGACACTCCAGAAATTGTAAGAGCTTGAATCGGAAGTTTTTCCGTATCCTCCTTATTCTCCAGATATTGCTCCATTAGACTATCATTTGTTTTGTTCAATGCAACACTATCTTGATGGTGTAATTCTCAAAACTATTGAAGACATAAAAGAAGGCATGGAAAAGTTTTGGACAATTTCTTTTAAGTAGCAAACGATTTTTATTGCTCGGGGCAAACATTCCCCATTCCTTAATTATGTAAGCGATGATTACATTAACATTTACTACTTTGTGTATTGTATTGTAAAGTTTTACATTAATATAATTATGCATTAACGTCTTACTTAATATTCACATGGATAGATGCACCGAAGCCTTTATCCCTTTTAGTGCCAGCCCAAATATCCTGGGGTTGTCAAAGAATGCCAAGCCAAATTTGAGGAAAATGCACTCATTCAGTAAATTATTTTTCCCAGAGTTATTATAGATATTTGGAAGCCAATTTTTTAAATCAACCATTTGCATATATGTAGAATATAGAAAATAAATAAAAAATGTATTTTTTACATCTTGTAAAATCATGTAAAATGTTTATTCTGAGAATTTGTTATAAAAAAATTTAAAAGTTTTGCAACTCGATCATACAAATCATGTGTCACAAATTTTTTTGAGCAATTAATTTCTTAACATTAGTTACACATATTAGTTATGAAGCTAAATCCAATTTTTTATATTTTTGTATTAGATGTTCATCATTTACACTTGAAAATGTATACTGGCGCACATCTCGCGCGCGCCCATGTTAGCCATTACACTTGTGTTCTGGGAAACACTGACCATGAAGACCCTTCTCACACTTTATACATACAGTACGAGCCCTTTTTCGCTTCCCTGGCTTATTTCCACCTCTTTTGCCGCAAACACAACAGTCCTTTTATTTTTTCCTGATAATTATTTCAGTGTCTTATTGCCGTCTGCCGTTTACTCAATTCTGCGCACGAGAACTCGAGGATAGATTTTATGCGTCGAAAGAAAAAGTTTATCATAGTCATTTGTTTTCTTTATCAATATGTTCAAAAAAGAGGTCGTAAAAAACAGGTAAATATAGCTGATCGGCGCTGCAGTAGGAGGGGGTGTGTGTTTTGGCCCATACGCTTCTTGGCACACAAGAGGACATGGAGGTGGGTTATCACTGTTCTCGAACACCTTATGCCAATTACTTTCATCCGAATCAACTTTGCCCTCACCTGTATCTGACTCTTGAGACTCGGCACTCTCGGATGATGATAAAATTCGTACACATGAAGCAGGGGGTCGAGGAAGACATCCAATTGAGTCGTCATTGTTAGATGAAAAAACCTCTTCATCAGTCGTATCTGATTCACCATTAGAAGGGGGTGCGTGTTTTTGTCCATACACTTATTGGTACACCTCCTGCCAATTACTTTCATCCGAATCATCTTTGCCCTCACCTGTATCTGACTCTTGGGACTCGGCACTCTCGGATGATGATAAAATTCGTACACATGAAGCAGGGGGTCGAGGAAGACATCCAATTGAGTCGTCATTGTTAGATGAAAAAACCTCTTCATCGGTCATATCTGATTCACCATTACTTTCATCAGACTCAAACAATAACTCTTCGATGTTCTTAGTTTTCAAATTCCTCGACATTATCAAAGGGTAGAATGGAAATTTTCCTTAGTAAAAGATTTCAAATAAAAACGATAATATTCAAACATCCTGATAAATCATATGCGCATTGACAGAATATAATTTAGAATAATTGCATATAAAGAATATATACAGAATACTAAGCATTGTACGGAATTTTGAATTTTCAAGCGAAAATATTTCAAGACTGATATAATGGTACGATGAATATTTTTAAGAATAAATTTACAAAAAAAATTTTGTGGAGGACCTGAGATAACAATAGATAAACACACTGCCTTTTGAAGTCCAAAAACTGCAGATAAGTCGTCAAAAATTAACAATAACAACAACTAATGCGATGCGCCATATAAAACACGTCAAGCTACTGACGCGAAAACGGCCGAAGTCCTCTCAGTAGATATAAAATCGAAAGACAAGCTATCCATATGAGATTTAATACACTGTAGCAGGAAAAGCTTACCAGATGTCAACTAAGTGACTAAAAGAGTAATCTCTCCCGGAAAGAAAATACAAAGTCATCGTAAACAAGCGTGGCCAATAGATCGGTCCATGGCATTCTTCGCACATGCAGCAAGGACCGATAGATCGGCCGGCTGGCACTAAAAGGGTTAAGGCAGCAATAAAATTATGTGGATTATGTCACTACTATTAGCCAAAAGTAAACAATAAACAACATCTTGGTTACCAAACAAATGTAATTATGTTGCGATAAATCTTTCAATGTTAATGGTAAAAGATAACAATGTTCTCATATTCCTTAAAAATCATTTGACTCACTTTAAAGTATTCATAGACTATATTTAGGCATGAATCCATTTGTACCCTTTATCTTGGCATTAGCTATTCTTCCTCTACAGCGCGCCATGGCATGGATATTCCTTGTATTAATCTTTACATGGCTATCTCCATTTGAAGAGGACAACAATTAAGAAATTTAGCTTTGTTGCTGCCTGGAAAAAACCGATAAATTTTGCGCTTAAAGGAAAATTGAGTGATTTAGCATGTAATACGGCAAAACATGAACAGAATTAAAATATTCAGTCTTTTGTGTATAAAATAAGCCATTTCCCATGATCATAAGTTAATATTTAGGTGTATTTATATCCACATCAGTGAAGGGCTGCATGACATTTTGGGGTTTCTCCACACCATTTCTTATGCATTCTTATGGAAAGAGTATTTTGTTGACCCCATGGGGTATAAGAGATCCCATGGTCTGCAAACCTAGACCAAGTTCTTCCTTTGGTCCATAGGATGGCCCATGAAACTTTTGAATTTGATATCTTCAACAGTGTAAAAATGTATAAAGAACATACATACACACACACACTAAAATATTTACAAGATAATGATGGGGAGAAGCACGAATAATCAGAAAACACGGATAATCCAAAATTTTGCTTTATATTTCACATTCTGTCACATGCTATTCAACCCGTTTTTGCACTTAACACAGTTTACTTTTCTTGTAGTAAATAGTCAGTAATCTTAGCTTGTTTTGTTGACACATTAAGGGTTCTCTTCACGATCACTCAAGATTTTTCTTGCAGCTATGATATCACTGTATTGATAATTCCACTGCCCCATGTAATCAAGTAAATTGTCAACCTACTGGAGTGCCATGCTATGATTCATGCACTCAAGTGTTTCTATCCTCTTCGTTCACACTCCCTGCTCCCATCGTCATCTCATTGACCTGCTACAGCATTCACAATGTCTCTATCACTCATAATCGTCACCTTTAAGCCACTCATCAAGGTTCTCCTCAACTTTTTCATACCCATTCATAACATTTATTAAAGCAATCAACCCAGAATTGTTCACTTCTACATTACAGAAACCCTCAAAATCTTCTTTGATTTCTGAAAGAAGTTTCCTCCACGACCGAACAAGTGTAATAGGATTCATAGAAGACCACACGTGAGAGATACTGTAAATAGCTTCCAATATCGTCATTTTTTTCCAAAATGTCATTAAGCTGTCATCTTCATTGGCAAGAGTTCTGAGATGTGCCTTTTCATCGATGCAATGACACCATGATCCATCGGTTGTATTACAGAGGTGACATTAGGAGGCAAAAACTTAGTATCAATTAGACCATCATCCAAAGTCAGTGTTCTCTCATTCAGGTGGGAAGGGGCATTGTCTATCAGTAACGCTGCTTTCTGAGGCAGTCTCTTTTCTTACAAAAAATATCCTCTATTTTTTTCTAACAAATTACTATGCGAGTATCTTCAGTCACTAAAGTGATTGATTCAATAGAACTTTTTATTTAACAGGATTTCAAGATTTGTAGGAGTTTTTAAGTTCAACTTACATGTAATATTGCTCTGATGTTCAAATTTTTCAAAACACTGAATCACTTGAAGCTTTTCCTCAAGATTTATGCTTTTCCTAGTTAATTTAGGATTATTCCATGCATTTTAATTGCCTTCAATCAATTTTCACTTTTCTGTCATGAACTGTTTGAATGAACATCAAACAACAATGGACGATCATTTACTCCAATCAATTTTCACAAAACGAATTTTGAAAAAATATCTTTAATGATTTCTATTAAAATTGACCCAGTTATGGAGAGTGATGCTAGGAACAATATTATATAGACCACACACCATTAAGGATGTAGCGGACATGCTATATGACATGCTGCATGCCATGATAGCAAACTAAACCCTTCAAAATACCCTACATATAAGGTGATTCAGGTGGAAGTTCTCAGAGACTTTCTCTGCACTAAGAAACATGAGAGCTTCTTGAATGTCAGTGAAAGAACATCATAGTACCAAACAGAACTATGATGTTATTTGGAGGCATACAAATTTGATAAGATGACTAATTTTATTTTGTACTAAATTCATAGGGCAATTTAAAATCAAATCCAAAATGCATTTAGTCTATCAACAACTGTTATAGACTAAGGAGAAGAATTCTGAATGCCATATCCATAAGAAATACAACATTCTTGACTGTGGAGATGTCTGCTGACTCCAATGACCATTTCACCTCTAATTTATTTCCTTCCATTCCATCCTGACTCCAGTCCCTCAACACCAAATGTTCTCCTTGCCTATTATCTCTACTTCCCCATCCGAGATGCTCCCAATCCTTTCCTGCCATTTCCTCCAAGGAGGCAATTGGCCCCAGAATGTCATTTCTAAAGATTCTTTCCCTCAAACTCCACACCTCTTTCTCCATTCCCTTAAACCGGTGTTTCTCTGCTGTAGTCTTTTCACCCTAGTGCAAAACAACCAACTTTACCCCTAGCCATGAGAACAATGAAAAAAAATCTAGTTGAAAAAGACATTTCTTCTGACCTTTTCCATAGATTGTGAAAAAATTATTCACAAAAGGCTCCTTTCCTTCACTTTTCCCTACATTTCTACAAAGAATATTTCATCCAGAATGTTCCACCCTGACCAATCCCTCTGTTCTTAATTGCATAACTCAATCTTATTAAGTATCCTTCCACCTCAATGTTTGACACACATACCTTGACAATTACTTTGACATTGATGATCATAGTCTGCATCTTCATAAACTTTCCATTTGTTTTGATATCCATCAATTTCCTTTCACTCATCATTTCTTTCTAACAAAACCCTGCAGGTTGTGATTGCCTAACATTGCTCTGCTCTTACTCTGATAACTTCCGAGTTCTGCAGGAAAGTGTCCTTGGTTCTTTCTCTTTAATTTTTACATTGATGATCTTGTCTATACAATCTTCCCAACCTCATGCAGAATTCTAATGAACGCAGATGACTACAAAATCTATAAGCCAATTGACTTCCCTGACAATGCTTCTGCACTCCAAAAATCTTCTTTCTGATTGGACCAACTATTGACACCTTCAAGGCCAAATGCTCTTCCCTAACCTTCACCCTTAGAAAGTCCTCATTAGAGATGCATTATGATTTTCTTGACCAAGCAGTCCCCGCCGTGCATAAACAAAATTTTCAATTGGAAATTACTATTAATGGAATATGTTAAAAGGTTTCATTTAAGGCTGTCTTTTCTCAGTCTAATCTATCATTTCAATAAAATTTCCAATATTTAAGCAATCCATATCCTTGTTATTAGTTGCATCTTCCCTATTATAGAGTACTGCTCATCCATTTGGTCTTCCCTATCTCCCAATACTCTTGAGATCCTCTTCGTTCATTGTAATTCTACCTTCTGATAGACTATAGACTTCCAACTCAATCCATGCTATCCACAGCTTTTCTCTTCATATTCTCATACCCAATTTGATCTTTTAATACAAGGGTCGGTAATCTTTTTCATACGGCAGGCTGCATAAGTGGTGGCAAATCCTTTGAGGGCCGCATTGGAAGTTGCTAATACTTTGGCAGGCCTGATTAGAGTTTAAATCAAAGTTACTGAGAGATTATACTGCAACATATAAGTGGAAATCAATTCTAAATTACATATTGAAGATTAACATTTCATTATTAAATGCTTTATTGTCATTATTTGGATTTTAAATATATAGTTTTGGGGATAAACTTTATGCATATCTTTTTCATCACTGCTTTGAGGACCACAGAAAATGCTCGTTGGGGGCCATAGGTTCCCCACCCATTTTAATGCATAGGTTTACAACCTTTCACCTCCGTTGGGCACTCACCATGTTCTTGGAGAGGGAGGCGGGCATGCAACCATAAAAACAGAAAATTGAATTCTGAGAAAATCAAAATCAATTGGTGTTAACAGTACCTTACACCCTTTTTAGCACTTTTTTTAAATAGGGCATGTTCTACTATGTTTGTTCATGAACAAAATTTTGAAGTAATGGGAAGGTAATATTTCCAGGTGACAAATATGAAGTCTATTGAGTTCGTCTATGCTTTCATCAAGTTGAGGAGAATACCGGTCACATCTTTTTTATATCAGTCAGCAGTTGGACTTTTATATCATGTAAAACAGTAGTCACTCTTCCTGTAACTGTACTGTTTGAAAGTTGCAAATTGTTTTTGCTGACATTATTTCTTCTTAATTTGAAAATCCACCAAAAATTTGCTCACCTCTTGCAATAAATGCTTCCTTAATAAGATGGCCAGCTTCAATCAGCTTCTTTTCTATATTAATTAATGAGGAGATTCAAAAGAAGCCAATGCCGAGTTTTTAGGCTTAACAACTGCATTGGCAAATATAGACTGCTGCTCCGATAATTTAAATTTCAAATCATTAACTTTCTTTTTCCTAAGTTCTAGACCCAGTTGATAATTCTTATCAAATGGCGAGTCTTGAATGTTTTTCAATATTGTCTCTCTTTGGTATTTTCACATTATTAGAGCACAGTAAACAAATGCACTTTCCCTTCACATTAAAAAAAAACAAAACTCTTCTTCGCACTCATTTAAAAATTGTATGTATTTAATCTCTTTGTTTTTGACACCTTGAGTAACCCCACTTTATAAACACTACAAATAATAAATTAAGTTATACATATACTGATGAATAGTGGGAGTTGAACTGGATAAGAGATAATAAACATCTGTGTATGCACACAGTGTTACAGCAGGTTTGCTCAACATAGATTGCTGTGCTGATAATTTATATTTAAAATCAGTAACTTTATTTAAACCTAGTGGAAAACGCTTATTGAATGATGAATGACTAGTGTGACTGCACCAGGCCCCTGCACTTACAAAGGCTCTCTAAAAATATCTGTTGTGCTTCTAAATTACACACATTTAAAAAAATCAGAAATAATATTGAACACTGTCATAGTGAGAGAGGTTGCTTTATTAATTTGAATTTAATATTTTGACACATAAGAGGCCCTATGAATGCATTTTTGCATCTGACGAGGCATGTCACAGGCTCTCCAGTCGTATAATAAGATAGTTAAATTCCTTGCCACCAGAGGCAGAGCTGCTGCTTTTCGGCAACCAATGAAAACCAGGGCACCGAACCAGAACCGAACCAAAAACCAGAACCGAAAAAACTTATATTTTTGACTGGGGTGGAACATAACCTGAACCGAAAAATTAAATGTTTTGAACCCGAACCAAAACCCGATATTTATTTCGCTCCTTTTTTTGGTTCGCAAAAATACACAGCGGAAACAAAAGGCAGGATTTTCCCACCACTCATTAATCTTCCATATTCAAATGCCCATCACCTCCCGCACACTCCCATACCCTGTTGCCATGGGGCTCAAACCCTCAAGTCCCTTTGGTTATTTCACGAATACGACCTTAGTCTTTTATAATATTATATCTACCAACTTCAGGCAATTCCATCTGAGGAATTTTTAGTACTGTTTTAAAAATTAGTATATCATAAATAGCTTCTATTTGTCCCTCATTCTATAAACTTATATATGTATACTAATGCAATTATCAAATTAACAGGAAGGAAATATTCTGGTTAATAAATTTGAAAAATTTAATTCTAAATATAATCTTAAATAAATAAAATACATACTAAATATTTACATTAAAATAATTTATTTTTGTGTGGTGATTATTAGTTTCTTTTAATAGCACTGATGTTATAGTGAAGATGTATTTGTTTTAATCAAAAATTACACAAATTAATTAATCAGTTCCTGAAATTTTCCTAAAAATATATGTATTAAGGTCAGAGTGAAAAAACCAGTTCAAACTGTTTCACCGATGATTTCCTGAGAAAAACTGGAACCGAGGATCCGAACCAAATTTTGTTTTTTGAGTGAACTGGAACGAAAACCAGAGCAAAAAAATTACGGTTCGATGCCCTGATGAAAACGCTCAGCTTGGCCATGCAGCAGATTACATAATGATACATTAACAGAAAAGGTTATCATTAAACAAAAATTAAAACAAATTATTTTCTCAACTGTATATATTTGAACAATGAAATAGGGCAGCTGATTATATACATTGTTGAAATTTCTTATATCCATCCATTCTTCATCTTTGCTCCAAGGAAAACAATGTTAAGCATTGTAAACATGGTCTGAAACAATTATTTAATCACATTCAAGTTTTTTGAGTAAATTTAAAATACAGTTATCCTTAATACTAATGTGATCAATTAAAATGAGAGAAATTAAAAAGTTTGGATGGGATGATTTCTTGGCTGATTAAAAATAAATAAAATAAAATGCAAGTTTAAGGAAATATATAAATCATTTACGGTAATATGCAATACCAAAAAAATAACACACACTAACATTTATTATGGCAACCTTGATGAGAGATGAATAACAAGCATGAATAAGAAAGGAGAACTCATAATGAGAGCTATGTTACTATTTCAAGAGCTGATTCCCCATTGCTTCCAGCACATTATGATCCTCATGGCTACTTAGTGAACCTTGACCTTGGAACCAGAAGATAACTTGGATACTGCAGCATATACCAGAGAAAAGTTCTGCAAAAAATGTTACAATTATACATATAAGTGTCAATGAACACCAGATCACATCTGCATTAGCCTAGCTCAAAATTTTATGGAGCCAAATAGACCATTTTGAAATAGTCTGTGATAGTTTCAATACACCTGATAAAATATGTATGTAATAATATATTTTTAATGCTTAGTAAAATAAGTTGATATTTTTTGTGGCATATGTGCCAATTTGAAGTGTATTTTTATCGTCCTCAATGCAGTGAATAATCTTTAATGCATTTTCATTAGTCTCTTTCGTTTCATAAAAAACGTGATATCACTTTAATTGCTTGAAATGCTTCACTAACATTGCCACACTTTCCCTGCTGCCCTACCATAACCTTCCTCATTATGTCTATGTCCATTTGAGCTTCTGTTATCACATTTCAGTCAATTTCTAGATATGAGTTGATGTCTTCACATCTTTTAAAATTCTCTACATTGATCTCCACCAACAATTTTCATTGTAGTTTCATTAAGATTGACATCTAATGTCTTGGTTTTAGAAAGACTGGTATGGGTGGAACAATTCTGAATAATTCCTGGTGTCACTCATTACCGTGCTTTGCCATATCTTATGATGGTGTCCAGTAATGAAATTTTGTGGACTTCTATATTCTCTATGCATTCAATTATTTGAAGGAGAATTAATTTTCTAAAATGACACTTTAGCCTTCTAATTAATCCTTGGTCTATTGGCTGAAGAACACTTGCAGCATTAGGAGGCAGAAAAACAAACTTAATGTTGCTTAACTTTGATCCAAGTTTAGGATGAGCTGGACAATGATCAATTAATAACAAAATCTTTGTTTTGAGAATCAAGTTCACAATGCTATTTATTATAGCTTCTTAAAAAAGAGTTGACATAATTCATGCTTTTTGTTTGACTGGTATCGAACAGGCAAACTTTTAACATTTTTGAAACACCTAGGGTTTTTGAATTTGCTAATCACAAACAACTTGCATTTCTCACTTCCGAACACAAACAAAAACTGTAACCCTATCCTTGGATAATTTTCCTCCTACACACTTTTCACCTTTAAATTTTAATGTCTTATCTGGAGTTAATGACCCAGTCTTATCTCCATTAATGATCCTACAGTAACTATAACCCGCACAAAGTTTAGGACAGTGATGGCGAACCTTCTATTGTCCACGTGCCAATATTACTAAAATTGTCAAATCTTTTCCGCCTCGCGTGCCACAAAAAGTCCTTAATGTTTTTGCGTGCCAACTAAATTAAATTCATGATCAAGTAATAAGATTGTAACCATAAAACTAACGTTTACAATAATTGACTAAATAACACAAATGTTTTTGCGGCGTTAAATCAATAAGATAAATGCTTTGATAGGTTTTCGCCTTTCGTTGGCATGCCAACGAAAATTGTCTTGCCTGCCATAGGTTCACCATCACTGGTTTAGGCCACAGTTTTTCACCAGTCAATAGTTAGACCTACGTCATTAGCTTCGCAGCTTACTTTGCCAAAGTTAATGATGTGTCTTACTTTTAATCTGTCTATTTTACCACTGGAACAAGTGAAACTCTCACTTTCAAACAAACTTCCCAACTCTTTGGCTTTAACCTTTATGATAAGGCCTGCTTGTAAGTATGTTTAATTTCCTTTGCCTCATAAATCATTTAATCAAAGCCTCGTCTACATCACACTGCACAGGTTACTGGGGTCATTTTTCAGTTCAACTCGCACTATCCACAGAACTGCAAATTTTCTGTCAATTAGAACAAATAGTACAAATGGTAGAATTGCTAAGTTTAAACTCATTGCACACTTCACTTTTAGTTGAGCCACTCTCAATTATGACACCACAACAATAAAAATAAAGGATGCCCAGAGCAAATGTCACTCCTTGACCTGAAGAAGCAATCCTAGCAAAATGTCATCATATAACCAGACAATGAGGCAAGACATCTGCTAAGCATTGGAGCCGGAAGTACAATCACCACGAAAGCCTTTGCAAATTATGTAAGTAACATTAGTCAACATCTAAAATGATCAAGTATAATGTTATCATTAACATTTACTTTTAAAAGAATCATTAAATGTTGAATATGTATTTGTTTCCTTACACTGTTGTTTTGTATTACATATAGCTAAGCTTTACATCTCGACTGTTTTATTTTTATTTTATTATTTAATCTATGCTCACCAGTCATTTTTATGGGCAATTACACTGGCTTAGCATAAATACTAAATTCTATCCTTAACTGATATCCAACCCCTGATACATGCATACAGTTGAAAGAATAGACAGGCAAATCAAATGAATACAATAGTCACTTTTTATAAGAATGTCCATACAAATATTTAAAATTCAATATGGCTTACCTGAATAAATGCATATATGGCAGCGAGATATATGAGGATGGCAATAGTGAGAACTAGATCAAAAACTGCAGGTTTAACACTGTAATTAAAAAAGATACAAATATTATAAAATTTGCACATACTTGCTACAATAAAGAAATATGGGGTGTGGCAATAAAATTCCTGGAATGTCCCAGTAGAAATCATGTCTGTATACTCACATGCTAATGGCTGTTGTCATCCTCAAAGTAAACCCCATGAGCAGTGATACACTGACAAGGGAAGGCCATAACATTAATATTGAAATTCGTAAAACCCTTTTAGGAGGTGAAACTAGAACTAAAATATCAAATATATCTCTCGGCGTTTTTGCCAATGGGCCTTGGTTTAAAAGATATTAACAATTTAAAGTCAGGTTTAAGCACGGATGCATCATATACCATTAACCTCAAGGCCAGTACAACAACTAGCAACAGCTGAAGGGTTAGAATGAATGTCTAGTAATCAGATGGGCTGGGTTTCGATCCCAGCTGCCAGCATTTTTTTTTCATAAATTTTCAGAAATGGTCTGTATATGTATTTTAACTAGTAAAATTGAATTATTATTATTATTATGTTTTTATTGTATTTTTGTTTTTATTTCGCATATTTATTGTGATTATTTTTTTGTCTTTTTACATGTACTTTTTTATACTTGATTTATTTGCACTTTCCACATATAATTATAACATTATAATTATAAATAAATAATATAATTTAAATGTTGTAATCATTATTTGATTGTTTATTAAAATATCAATTCTTTAATATGACATTTATGAAATATTTATTATGAACAATTACCTTGTTTTTTTTATTGTATCATCCGAAGTATTGTAATGCTGTAGAGGTAAGTGAGATAGAAGAGGTACACTCCGATTGGAATTGCAAGTTATAATTATATGTGGAAAATGCAAATAAATCAAGTATAAAAAGTACGTGAAAAAGACAAAAATAATCACAAAAAATATGCGAAAAAAACAAAAATACAATAAAAACATAATAATAATAATAATTCAATTTTACTAGTTAAAATACATATACAGACCATTTCTGAAAATTTATGAATAAAAATGCTGGCAGCTGGGATCGAAACCCAGCCCATCTGATTACTAGACATTCATTCTAACCCTTCAGCTGTTGCTAATTGTTGTACTGGCCTTGAGGTTAATGGTATATGATGCATCCATGCTTAAACCTGAATTTAAATTGTTAATATCTTTTAAACAAAGGCCCATTGGCAAAAACGCCAAGAGATATATTTGATATTTTAGTTCTAGTTTCACCTCCTAAAAGGGTTTTACGAATTTCAATATTAATGTTATGGCCTCCCCTTGTGAGCCCAACAATGCTGCCACTGCTGAAAACATTGCTGGAACACCTCCTTAGAAATACCATATAGGATGCCACATTTTTTTAATGTTGTCAATGCAAATCTATAGCCCCTCAAAGCAGTCTTCAGTTTTTGGAAAAGCCAAAAATCACAGGGGGCCAAATCCAGAGAATAAGGTGGATGGTCCAGTTCCATGATTGATTTCCTGACCAGAAATTTGCTGACATCGAGTGCATCATGAGCAGGGACATTATTGTGGTGCAAGATCCGTGAGTCTGGCCAATGTTTGGGCCTTTTCCGACAAACAGAGTCATGTAGCCTTTGCAATATTTCCACATAATAATGCTGGTTCACTGTCTGACCTTGTGGGATGAACTCAAAGTGAACAACACCCTCGGAATCAAAGAGACAAATCAGCATTTTCTTCATTTGGGCTATTGACATGCATGCTTTTTCAGTGTCAGAGATGTTTTCCATTGCATGCTTTATTTTTACTTTCTCTATATGTAGTATAGGGAAAGTATCGTGATCACGAAAAAAATCGACTTCAAGATTTCAACAGAAATACACATTTTGAGGTCCGCTTAGACTATTTTTGGAATGACGTCCGTGTGTGCATGTGGATGTATGTGTTTGTGGGCGCTCTAACTCAAAAAGTACTTGTCATATTAATACCAAATTTCATATATAACACTTTAGCATGAGCACAAAGAACTGATTAGTTTTTGGACAATACTGGTTAACCGGAGATCAAGGTTTATTCGAAACCCGATTCGGTTTTTGCGATATTTCTCCGATAATACGTCATTATTGTATACATTGACCATTACAAAAAATATAGAAAATATAATTTCCTACATCTTTTATTTAAACAATTTTCCACAGCAGTTATTGTTTAGGAATTATTTATAAATAATCGGTTTTTCGTTTTCCATCAAATATCTCCTTAAAAACATCGTTATTGGTAATCTTCGTGAGGACCAAAGTTGTAGAGAATAATATTTCTTCCAAGTTTTGTTTGAAACAAGTTTTCGTAGAACCATCCATTTCGGAGATATTTTGCTTTTTCTTAATACCAGTATACAGCGGTGAATTCTGTAAACATATTCAAAATATACGTAATTTACGGCAGTAAGGACGGCTGTATTCTTTTACGATAAGGAATGATAATTTTGTCTCATAATGCTATTCATAATAATTCAAATATCTATACCCCAAATATGAAGAAAGTCGTGTGTTGGCCACATCAGATTTTTTATTGAAAGCACCATATTTTATCCCCAGTAATAACTTTATCTAAAAAGTTGTTTCCACTTGCCAACTCATGAGAAAAATTAGAACAAACATCAAGCTGACACTGTTTCTGTTCATCAGTCAAATTCACAGCACCATCTTTGCTGAAACATTCTTCATATTCAAATCCTCTGTCAAAATCTTCCTCACAGTTTCTCTGTCTAAATTTAATTCCTCTGCCATCATTCATATGCTGACCAAACATAAGTCTGCACTCTTTCCACATTTCCACAAATTCTGTGAGTTTTCCGACAACCACTTCATCATCTTTCACATCCTCCCGATCTCCTTATGCCTTATTTGTCTTTTTCATTGCTGCATCCCTATAAATCAATGATAACATCTCCACAGTTTCACTTGCACTTTTGCGTAACTTTGCACAAAACGATATTGATTTGTTGCTATAACCAGCAATCACTCATTTTCACAACAGGGCCATGAAACATTCTCTTACTATCAATGCGACTGTTTCACAAGGACAGGGACGATTGTTTTACAACTGCAGCATAAGCAAGTACAGACATGTTGGAACATGCCTGTATTACATCATAATGCCCGGGCAACCGGACACTGAACTGTAAAGACATTCCGGGAACTTTATTGTCACAACTTGTATGTTAAAATTGCTCAGTAAAATGATAAACTATGTTACATATCATACTTCCATCTAAAAGAACTTTAAGAAAAGCAGAACAAAGAAAGTATTCATTCTGTTCTACTACAAATTTTAACATTGTTCTGTAAGAGCTTTCTGTCGCAAAATGAAATTTCACCACAAAAATCTAAACCAGTGATCCCCAACACAGTGCCTGCAGGTACCTTGGTGCAAAGTTTATTCAGATGCCTGCATTAGTTTTCATGCACCCGCAACAAAAAATTATTTCAACAAAAAAAAATGCTGTCACTGCTTTCAATATTGCATTGTTTTCATGTTTCTTCAACACCCCCAGTGACTCCCTAAATTCTGGTAAGTGTCCACTGGGTTCCTTCCAACAGCTTGTTATATACAGTATAGAACCTTTTATCTGGCAAGCTTGGGATATGGGAAGAGCCTGTTATCTGGAATTTCCGGTTATCTGGAATACACTCATAAGTAATGCTCGGAAAGAGCTAGAACTCATCAGAACGGTGCTCTGTTCCATCTCATGTGTCTATAATATCATTCCATGTTGTCAAACATTTAGTTTTGTTAATTTCATTTATTAAAAATAACAAAATTTTCTTTACTTTTCTTCATCATAATACATAGGAATAAATCAAAATTTAACTCGATTGTATATGTTCTAACAGTTATTTCGCATCCACTGCTTTCAGTTCAACTACCAGAATTTGAGTTCCGTTTCATAATACTTTCCATTTCGAGCACTATTATAATATATACCTGTACTTAGTGATGGGCTGAAGCCAGCTCCCACAAGCCGGTTGTTAATTTTTCCCTGAATTTAGGAGCCGGTTGTTAATTTTTCCCTGAATTTACGAACTACTTGATAAATTTTTAGAAAATATGAAAATTTATTGAATTTTTCCTTGCAAGTACATTTTGCCCTATCTGACATTCAATTACCGACAGTGTATGAAATGGAATATATTATGAACAGAACACCTGTTAAGCTAGCGGAATGGTATCACTAACCTAGAGCGACCTGGTACCCCCGGCATATAGACCTTCCCTACCATCCTTATCCAAATTTCCTTACAATCTGTTACAGTAGTCTCTCGATTATCTGAGGTAAAGTGGGCCAAGCTCACCTCAGATAATGATAAACTTGGATAAAATGGAATGTTCATTTTTAGGTATTAAAAATAGACCTATGTATGTTCAGAAAATTTATTTTATACATACGTAACTAAACTAAAAGAACAATTTATTGATATTACTTAAACGAAATAGTCTTTTAATGATTTCTGCCCAACTTAGATCGATTGTTTTTTGGCCGCCATGTTATGCTGCCGCCGCCTCGGTTAACCCGGAACCTTGGATAAGCAGGCTTGGATAATGGAGACTCTACTGTATTTCTTTTTTAGAGCCAGTTCTTAATTTTATTCCAGCTCATCACTGCCTGTACTGTACAGTAATAGTAATATTACAGTAATCTGCAGGGTACACTTCATGGCAGTGCAAATGGTGGCACTGCATCGGGCCTCGCACATAAAGATCCCTGTGCTCTCTAAAATATATTTGTCGTACTTATAAAGTACACGCATTTTTAAAGAAAATCTGAAAAAATATGGAAATGTCATGGCGAGAGAGACTGCTTTATTTATTAAAATTTACTATTAAAAATGTTTGACGTGCACACACTTTGCACCGGGGCCCGGGATTTTCCTAGCTTGCTCTGGTAATCAAGTACTTGCCAATATTCCTTGTTCTCTTTCAAATTACATGTTCACTTGGTCACTGGAGTGCACCAACACATGGTGGTGATCTGGGTAATTACTATACCCGTTTTCTACTCTTATGAAGCTTGATCTTGAAAATCCTAGTTGTATGCTTACTGCTGCAGCCAATGAAAGCTCGAGAGACTGCTGATGGGGAGGGGAGAGAGTCAGTCGGTCTCTCGCCATCGTGCTGTTCACATCGCTCCGAGCTCGACTATGTTGCCAGATCTATCACGTTTACGCCTTAGCATTCGCATGCGACTTTCTTCAAGAGCGGATATCGGGCAAGAGCGTACTACTTTCCCGCGCCTCTCGAAAACTTTAAATGGTGGTGGAAGGGGAAAACACCCTGATTGGCTATTCGCTGCACCATGGTCAAGCTTCAGTAGAAAACGGGTATAAAAAGGCTGTAAATCTAAATTTCTTTCTCCTAGAAAATTTTGGAAAAATGCATTATTTTTTTAAAATAGCCGGTTAACTAGATTTCCAGGTAACTGGAATCCAGATAAAAGGTTCTATACTGTGTGTGTGCATCTGCGTGTATGTATATAATTGTACTTTCTAATCACATCACATTCAGTTTTTTACTGAATGGTAATCAGTTAAATTAATCCTTTCCTTAAGGTTTTCTACAATGAATACATCCCGGATTTTAAAGTTTTCATGGTGTGCTGCCTCCATAATTTTAAATTTAACAACTTAATATTTTTTGCTTATAGAAAAGGATCAAATATTACTGCAAGTGTTAATATAAAGAATAAGAAGTTTTAAGGGTAAAATGATAGCATCAGTTAAATGACAAAGGGCTCAGTTTTTTAACACTAAGTGGAAAAATCTGAAAAATCAGGACCTTGACCAGGAATAGAACCCAGGTTGCCCACTCACTTAGCAGATATTGTACTATTAAACTAGCAAGACAGAATAATCCTCCTGTTTCAGAATGGGGCAATTTCCTCACGTTGAAGTTAAGCTATCCATCAGCTAAGTATGAGTTTCCCCTAACATATGTCCTCCATGATGAATGCCCTTAGAAACCCACTTGAGCTTCTGGTACGGATAAATATATATGTGGCTGGGAATGATCAGTGCTATAATTTCTTTCAAATCCAAACTGGTCTTGAAGAAATGGAACTTGAGATTTTGCACCAATATACTTCCAAAATCCAACTATGTTATAATTTTTTAAGCCTGCTTGACCAAAATCATCCATTTGCTAACAATAAGAGGGGCAGCTTTTATGACAAAATTTTATTTTGGCCCAATGTACTTTTATGAGTTGGTGATTTCAACAATGACAACAATAAAAACAAAGATCAAAATTAAGTGACAATCATATGCTCAATTTTTTATGAGCAGGAAAATCTTTTTGAATCACAATTATGAAATTTTGGCTGATAAAATGTAATGTCAGCACCTGCATTACTGCAGACCTGAATACCAGAACACCTCAATAATGAACTTTGATTTAGACTAATATGCAATTTGTTTGAGTTTATTTATATAGTGTCATCTAACTTTTTATTCTTTGATTTCTGTAAATAGTTTTTTCTTTTAGAATAAAGTAAATGGCTTGAATATTGCCATTAAAAAAATATTTTTATAGGAAAGGGGAAGCTGTACCTTTAACTTGCAGCTATAAATATGTTAGCGCCTGTCATTTTTTCTATTAAAGCTGAACGTGTTCTTGGGCAGGTAAATGCTAAACTCAATGAAGCACCAGCATGTCAGTCATCACTACTGACCAAAAATTGATAAATATGATAGAAAAATACATCACTGTGTTAACACAATACTTAAAATGTATACACTGAAAAATTATAATGTAAAGAATAATTTTTGCAATAAAAATTACCTTTTAATATAAGAGAAGTTCAATAAAATAATTCAAAAACACTAAAAGAAAGATTCATATATATACCTGTAAACATTAACAACCACCTTGGTTACATCATAAAATACGAACTCAGGATCTCGTTTGTCAGGTGATAAATAAGTAACCTTGACTTCTTTGGTATATCTGAAAAGAAACCAAAATCTGTGCAAATATTTTCAAAATTTTATGTAATAAAGAGACAATAAAAAAATTAGATTTTAAAAACTAATACAGTCAGACCATGGTTTTGACAGGTTAGGTTTCAGGACACTGTCGTAAAGCTAATTCCAACTTATGGCGGATCCTATTATTTTTGGGGCCTGTGGACAGCATCATTACCTGAAATGTCTTGCTTTACATGCCAACCCAATTTGATCACAAACAACTTTATATTCATTCTGAACAAGAGAATCCAAACCTTTCAGATCATATAAGTGCAAGGAAGAGTAAAATATAGATTTCTTATTGTTGCATTAATGGAAATGGCTGATGTCATTTGCTTAGAAATGAATGTAAACAAATGTAAACAATATAATTTATGACAAAGGAAATTTATAGAATAATTTTATTCAGATATAGGACAGCATTGCAACAAAAACAAGTGACAAATCACTGACTGGTGTAGAAATAGATGAAATGGACTGCTCAATGTTCATTGGTGACAATGTGTATGGTGGAACTGTTCTTCTTGAGATGGAAAGGCTTCATCGTTTACCATCATATGAGAGTAATACCATATCTGCCCGAATAGAAGCCGATCCCAGATTTAAGCCGACCCCCAAAAATTTCCATCATTTTTTGGCAAAAATGTAAATTTCATAGATTTTATGCTGGTATGTGCTGGGCATTCATGCACTGCTTAGAATACATTATTTGAGATCGAAGAAAAGTGGGAAATGGTTTAGTTGTTGACATTTTGAAATATTACTCCAATTAATAATTTTGCGTTGTTGAATCACATTCAGTGACAATAATTTCATTCATCTTCATTTTCACAAAAGGTCAAAGATAGTAATAGCGATCTCACAACGATAATTTTTCATCCAAGTCTATTTCCAATGAAATTGGCATTTACGTTACCTTAAGAAATTGCATTTTTATAATTATACACGTTCCAGGTAAAGTTTTTCTGTTCATTATCAGCTGAGTTTTCCATTTAAAGCCATTGCTCATACCTTCAGAGCTCTTTACATACCAAAATTCAAACAGTTGAGCATCCAAAGCCGTCAACACATTTTGCGTAACCGTCTGTGTAGTCAAAGTACACAAATAATGTGACCACTCGAATAATGTGAAAAACCCAGCCTTAAATGGTAACAAAGCACAGGTAGTGCTAAATTTGTCAAATATTTACTTTACAAAAAATATAGTACTACCATTTTAATGTGAGGCAATTAGAGATGTGCTGCCATCTATGGGTGACTACGAGATTTAACCATAACCCAAATTTTCCTCAGACTCGCATTTAAGCCGAGGGGTGATTCTCCCGAGGAGTTCCTGAAGATGGCAGATGTGTTTGACGCCTTACCCGGTGGAAAACCCGAGAACTCTTCACTAACAGCATTTTCCGGGAAAGATTGAAATGTTTAATAGTATGTATGTTAAGTTTACCTCATTGTGTTTTCAATATTATCATACATATTATTACTCGAGCTTCTAATGCTGGTACGGGAAGACTACTTTGTATACAAAGCTAATGAGGATAACATCTTATCACTCGGGGAACCAAAGACATCTACACTTTGTATACAAAGCTACTTAAAAGAAAGCTGCGAGTAGCAACATCTTCAGTGCCAGCAGATATCACAAAGCTCACCAAGTAAAAGCAATCTCAGCCATCGCATTAAAACAGGGGGTGAGTCAAACATTTCAGTTTTCTGTAAAAAAAAATAAATTTCATCTTTTTATGTTTTGACCGTGATTGATTTTGTATATGCGTGATGGGAAAAAGATCCCCTCCTGTGTTGTTTTATGGAACATTATCTCAATTATTTTCTCCTGTTTACGTATCTGATGTAACATGATTAAGCTTCAGCTTCTTCAAATGCGGCCTGCTGAGGGGCCCATGGTTGCTAATGCGACCCACCAAACACAAAAGGTTCTCCAACCATGGTTTAGGGGATAAAACTTTGATAGGTTCCACCCATGTAATCCAATTGTGGGAATCGAACTCGGGTCGTTATTTTGCACAGTGATTGCAAATACGAGTCTTTATGTGGGGCACTCTTTAAAATTGAAAGAATGGCTAAAATACATGGAGCCGTTCTCGAGTTATTAGACATTATTTGCGGTGTCTTAAAATGTACCTACCTACATATCAGTGGCGTAACCTGATCATCAATGGTGGGTGTGCGTTTAGGGAGGAAAGAAAAGAAGTTTTATGCAACCTGCACTGAATCAAGAAAAAAAATCCAACTGCCATCTCTAGGGAAATAGCAGAACTACTAGTACAATAAAATGACAAACTGCCATCTTGCGGGTATTGAGAAAATTATATCTACTCAAGGTGTCCTGGCATTTATCCCATAAATATATACGTATAATACATCGCTCGATTTTTTATATGGCTTTCTTATAAAAATTAGATACATGTAAAATGAAATGTTTAAAATCACATGTGAAAGAACAAAGCATATTAGTAAAATTGAAATACTGTGTGCTTACAGTTGCCAGAATATCAACAAACTACAGTCCGTTTCCAACTTACAACTCTTAAACGTTCCTGAAAATTGCATCATAAGTCAAATATCAATTTCCCATAGGCTTACATGTTATAAATTGAGATGCGCTTTAATAGTTAAAGAACAAACAAGTTATATATTATATAACATAGGTCAAGTTAGTATAAAAGTTGTGTAATAAACGTTTTAAAGACGAAACAATCAATAACATAATACCTACAATGTAGACGAGTCGTATCGTCCAACTGAATATTGGACAAAAATACGCACAAGAAAGTAGACTCGGAGTGCATCGGATGTCGAATATCATATATCCAATCAACCTTTCATGTATTTTCCCATCATGCACAAAACGCAAAACTGTTGAGAGCTGTGATTTTGACATGACATCCAAAGTTTCGTCCAGTACAATGACTATAAAAGTTGCTGAATCAATTAAATTTTTTATTGCATCTTTAACGACATTAGATATAGACTTGATAAGATCATTTTGAACAGTGGTGGAAATTCCTTGAGACACGGTTGATGTATTTAAATGATTATCTAAAGGAGGATCATAGTCAAGAAGTACATTTAAAAATTCTATATAATTACCTCTATTCATTTCATTTTTAGACTCATCATGACTTCGCAAAGTAAGTTCTTATTTAGATAAATAACATATTGCATCAATGAGCCTTTTCAAAATTTCTCCATTTTTATTCACTTATTCATTATGCTGGCTTATTTCAGTTTTTTGTTGGTTGTCAAGTAAAGTGTCGATTCTTTGTTTTCCAAAAAGTTTAAGATTAAGAAAAGACTGAACATGTGCTTGAGATCTTCGTATTTTTGCTGTGCTGCTGCTAAATGATTAAGATGGGAAACCCCATATTATTCCACACACCATTGTCTTTTGAGAACAATAAACATGGCCAACAAAAAGTCTAGATCGCATTTCACAGCCAGTTAACCATTCCGTTTCATATTATGAAATGGAAAAATGTCTCGTATAAGAGGAAAGGTAAACTGCATAATAATGGGAGATTGGAACAGCATAGTTGGTGAAGTACAAGAAGAAAATGTTGTCCGTCAATACGGACTTAGGAAAAGAAACCGAGGAGAAAAACTGGTAGAATTCTGCACTAATAATGACCTAGTAGTGACTAATACAAGGTTCAAAAACCATAAACAAAGGCTGTACACATGGAAAAGCCCAGGAGATAGAATGAGATGCCAAATAGATTACATCCTAGTAAAACAAAGATTCAGGAACGGCATAAAAAATGCTAAGACATTACCAGGAGCAGACATTGATTCAGATCACATCCTTCTAATAGTCGATGTAACTACAAAGCTTAAGCAAATAAGGAAAACGAGAAGAGATAGACAGACTTGGGACCTAGAAAAACTGAAAGAAAAGTAAGATGCATCCATCACGAAGTTGGAAGATCGCCTTAGAAATTTGGAAAACAAACCGAGATCGTGGGGATACAGAATGGGAAGAAGTGAAAGCCAGCATCAAAGATACCTTGAATAAAGAGATTGGGAAACAAGAGAAGAAAATCAGAAAACGATGGATCACTAAGTAAATGCTGGAGAAAATGAATGAGAGAAGAAAATGGAAAAATGTTAACAGTAAAGAAGGTAGAGCCTATTATAGACGCATAAACAATGAGTTAAGAAGGGTAACAGATAAAGCTAGGGAAATTTGGATAAAAGAAAAATGTGAGGAAATACAACAGATGGGGAAGTTAGGACGATACAATATGATGTACACTAGGGCACTGGAGTTGGAAGATAAGAAGCCTAATGGGATTCGTGGTAAAGGAATTATTAATACAGATGGAAAAATAGTCGCAGAACCAAAGGATGTAGCACAGGTATGGGAAGAATACATTAAGGAACCATACAAAAAGCATGCAGGATCGGTACAAATGGAACTGGAAGAAGGGAATTGCACTGAAAAAGACAACTTGGGACCAAATATTATGAAAAGCGAAGTAGAAAAGGTGATACAGGAACTAAAGAAAGGAAAAGCTACAGGCAGCGATGGAATACCGGTAGAGGTACTTAAAGTCATGGGATCGGAAGGACTAAAAGTGATTACAAAACTAATTAACAAGATTTACGACTCGGGAGAGTGGCCTCAGGATTTCTTAGATGTAACAATGATCCCTCTAAAGAAGAAGCCAAAGGCAATGCAGTGTAAGGACTACAGAATGATATCCCTACTGTCACACACTTCCAAGATCATCACGAGGATTCTTAATAAAAGACTAGAGAAAAAGGCCGAATAAATGGTAGGGGAAGATCAATTCGGCTTCAGAAAAGAACGAGGAACCAGAGATGCTATCGGTGTAGTGAGAATCATATCAGAAAGGGCAGTAGAGTACAGTCCAGATTGCTGCGTATGTTTCGTCGACTGGCAGAAGGCCTTTGATAGAGTAAATTGGGTACTGCTGATGAGGATATTAAAGGATATAGGTGTAGACTGGAAAGACAGGAGACTGATCAGGAATCTATATGTGAATCAAGTTGTAAAGGTCAGGTTGGAGAATACGGACACCAGCGGAGTACACATTGGTAGAGGAGTAAGACAGGGCTGCTGCCTATCGCCGATTCTATTCAATATATATGGAGAGAGACTAATGCAGGAAGCGTTAGAAGGCATGGAAGATTTCAAAATCGGAGGAAGGATTATAAGAATAGTGAAATACGTGGATGATCAAGTACTTCTAGCAAGAAAGGAAAAGGAACTCCAGAAAATGATAAATAGACTAGTGATAACAGGTAGAAAATACAGTATGGAAATTAATACAGAAAAATCCAAGGTTATGCGAATATCAAGTAAAGAAGAAGAAAATTTGATCATAAGTATTGGAGGAAAGCCATTAGAACAAGTTTCACACTATAAATACCTTGGAAGCATCATAACGAGAGAAGCAAAATGTACAGATGAAATCAGGACTAGAATAACAAAAGTAAAAGCCGCTTTCAGAAGAAAGAAACTCCTGCTAACGGGAAATATAAAGCAGGAAATCCGCAAGAGGTTGATAAAATGCTATGTATGGAGTATAGCTTTGTATGGGACAGAAACATGGATGCTAAGGAAAAATGATATTAAATACTTGGAAAGCTTCGAAATGTGGACATGGAGAAGAATGCTGAAGGTAAAATGGACAGATAGGGTGAAAAATGAGGAAGTACTACGAAGAATAGGAGAGAAGCGAACGATTATACAGACTATCAGAAAGAGGAAGGTGAACTGGATTGGGCATTACCTGAGGAAAGAGTGCATGATTAAAGAAGTGATAGAAGGAAAACTGGATGGAATAAGAGAAATAGGTAGGAAAAGGTTTCAGCTGGTAGACAACTTGAAAGGGAAAGAGAGCTATCAAGACATGAAGAAAACTACGGAAAATAGGAGTATATGAAGAACCAAGTTTAACAATGAATAATCACGGACCTGTCTATGGACAAACTACCTATGATGATGATGACGATGATGATATTGTTTTTGCGTCTTTATGCTTATGAAGTAGATTTGGTAGAGCTGGACAAGGCTTACCTTCTTCCACAATGTTCATACAATCGGCAAATGTTTGAGGTGAAAATGGTACACTAAGTCAGTCTTCAACACTATTTCCCATTGTATAAGATTGGCAAATATTTTTAAAATTGTCAAAAAGTAACAGAAAATTTTAAATATACTTGCACAAAAACTAATACAATAGAAAACACAAAAGAAGAAACAAATGCTTAGTAACAAAATGCCGTATTCACTTGACAGAAATAAACAAAAGATTATGTTAGCAACACAGTGCCTCATTCACTCAACAGCGTGATGCCGACGAAAAACCCATCTCACTCCTAAGAGCTGGTCTGAAGCTTCTGCTGGATTATTGACCACGTTATCGATAACACAGCCGATAATCCTGAAGAATGCAACTTCACTTGGGTCAGCTAAAATAGCAGCACTCCCAGATGGCTATATCCTAACATGCATAACCCAAATATCTCTCCAATGCGCTTGTCTACTGCACAAGCTGTTTCAGGGGGGATAGGCATACGATCTCTGAACAGCCCTGCCTGGAGTGTTGACTTAAGAACTTCCACTTTCTCTCCACTGCATCGCCAATAATGGGTGTTCATGAGACAGGCCGCTCGCCCTTGGCTCATCGCGCGACTTCCATGCAGTAATTTACTATGCAAGACCCCAGTCTCCACTGCTCCCCTATTCAGTTAAACGCTATAGATTGTGCACTGTCCGATATCACGACTTCGTTGGAGATCTTGCAGTGAACGTATTTTTGTGCGCATAAGTTCTTCGGCATAACTGCATTACATAGTTGCCATAGTTTTAATAATATTACATATACGTATATATCGTGATATTCAGTGGATGTGCACCGCACACTAAGCACACCCAGAATATATGCCCCTGCTACATATATATATATATATTAACAACTTTCATAGTTACTTACTGCAATATATATATATGTATATGTATATATATATATATATATATGTATGTATGTATGTACAGTTATACTCAATGCGCAATACTTCCTAAGTTGTTTAAATTGAAAAAGTTGTTTTTTATATATATGTACTTGTTCTCCATAACAGCCAGTTCTTCAAGATACATAATAATCTTCAAAAACAGTTTTGCAGCAGTTTTGTATTACTAAACAATGACCAAATACGCAATTTTCAGTATGTCATATTATGATAAAAATTAAAAAGTAAATGACTACTCCTGAATTAAAGGATAAATTTATATTACCTAGACATGGCATCCTGAAGTGTTAACACAAGAGGATTCTGCTTACTGGCTAGGAGTTGGGCAGATCGAGGCTGTGCTGCCAAGTAGTCCACCCAAGCATCCAAGGAAGAAGGGTCTACTCCCTTTAGAAGTAAAAAAATAAGCATCTACATCAAACAATTACAAAAACATCCAAATCCCAAAAGCTACAATCTCAATGAAATTAAAACACATTTGAGTGATCAAACATCATTTAAGCGTGTTTCATTTCAGTAGAGAAGGGGATGAGATGAGCTTATTTAGAGTAATAAGGTGGAGACAGAAGGAAAGGGTGAGACAAATTTTGAAGAATAAAGTCGTAGGAAAGAGGTAAATAGGTTGAAGGAGGAAGAAGGAATGTTAGATGCATTAGTTTTTATCCATTGTGCAGAAAATCTATGTTCTGGCAAATGTATTTGTTGGCAGCCAAGCTGACCATATTGATCTGCTTAGTTGCGAGAGCACTTACAGATGTTGTATCCATCAGAGAATGTGGAGACATCACCACACAAGAATGAAGTCAGGGAGGCCGAAGCAATCATGTCAAAGGGTCAGGGAAGGGAAAACGTGATATAGAAAGACATTTCCAACAGCCTATCTCACTCAAATGTTATGGCTATGCACTTGTCCTAATTGTATATTTTTTTCTGTTTCTTTCCTCTAGAAAATAAAGTCATGTAATTCTTCAATATTTTTACTATAAAATGATTTTTATCTGAGCATTTTATCACCAATGATATATGCGATTTCTTCAGGATACATACATAAATTATTTAAATATTGTGCGCCTGCCTTCTAACCCAAAGGTCGACGGTTCGAGTCCTGCTTCGGGCATGGATGTTGTGATGTATGTTGATTTTTCCTAACAGAATTTGACGGTGCAAAATAACCTTAGCTGTTGACACACCTAAAAACCTAATTACTATTACTACTATTTAAATATTCTTAACTGAATCTGATGGTTGGACCCTGTCTGCTGGCATTAAAACCTGACAAAAGTTAAAAGAAGGAAATGGGTATGAGTAAGAGAAGAGAAGGGCCTTGGGTGGTAAATTCAGTAGGGGATGGTATAAGTAGGAGAAGAGAAGGGCCATGGATGGTACAAGCAAAAATGTAAAGGTCTTCCCGTGGCACTGATGGATAGCATAAATACTCTACACCAGGGATCTCAAACTCACATTGGTGTGCGGGCCGCATGACGACTCTCTGACGATCCGCGCCGCATTCATTACTTTCCCAGTCTTCACATATTTTTGTATTCTTTGTATTATATTCACTCTCCCTTTCCACAAGAGAGGAATCGCTCTGTTACGCGTCTTACATGCAGTCATTACAAAAATGCTAGATTTGGCGTCGAGGGTTGTCCTTCTGTTACACAAGAAACTCGCTGGCAGTGGGATAGACATTCTTCAGTAACTCAACCATGCAGGCTGGTATAAATTGGAATGATTTAATACACTTCTTAGATTATTTAGAAATATATGAGTGAAATATTTTGTAAGAAATAGATTTGAGTTCAGGTCGCGTAATATAAAGTTCACGGGCTGCACAAATGCATTGCGTGGGCCGCGAGTTTGAGATGCCTGCTCTACACGAACTAACCTTGAATCTAGTAATGTCACTATTAGCATATGACAGTGGGATGATATATGCTCCACAATATTCTTGTGAAGAAATAAATACTGCACCTACCTGATCAGCCCAACTCAGTGACAAATTATGTCCAATGATGAATTATATGAATAAACATTCAGCATGGGTAAAACTGACATCTATAACTTTCAAACTGAAATCCATTTTCCTGTGTTTCTTTGTTTACATGTGCTTAACAATGTCACACTTCCTGCCATGTGAAGCATAAAAGTAATGCTACAGAAAGCAAAAGAGTTGCATCTCCTGTATTCTATAACACATGGAAACTTGTGAATACAGCGTCTTGAAAATTGTGTTGCAACTTTTTCCATCTTATTAATTTTAAAAATAAATGCAGACCTTATCAATAGTAAAATTGAACAATTAAACAAGATCATGCAGATACCAGAGAGACAGAACTTGCCTGCAATTACTTTTTTTGAATTAATAATATATCCAACTCAAATCTCATCATAAACTCATTGAAATCAAATACACCTAACACTGGAATACACCAATAAGTGACATCCAATAGGGAACTAGAGACAAGCAATGAGATATGGAAAAATACTTCAAACAAAACTTATATTAATGAAGCCCTAAAGGAGATATTCGGCAAAAATGGAAAAATTAAAAGAGTAAAACTCTCTTCTGGTTGGCCAAAATCTAGTTTTCGAGTTAGAGTGCCCACAAAATTTCAATCATTTCATCATAAAGAAATTTCATATGCTTTCCCTTCTCCTTAGAAACAATTTTAACAACAAAGCTGTTCTTAAGGATATTTGCTATTGCCATACCATTATCTATATATTATCTTCAAACAAAATGTTTTCACATTTTAATTATGTATAAAATGATAGAGGACATAAATATAAAAAATTACTTCAGAAAAAAGAGAAATCCATCACATTTTCCAAATGGGAAAATGGTACTTTGGAGAAAGCAGGTCGTAATATACTGGTGCATAGTTCACTGAAAAAAGAACGACTTTGGAGAAACAAGCAGATGGATGGGAATTCTTCATATGAGAATATAATTTACTATCGGGAAATTACATATAGTAGTCCACAATACTGTGTTAGATTATAACACCAGAAGTAACGGATACAGGTTCAACTCCAAAAAAACATTTCACACTGATTATTTTCTTGACCAAATAAATTTTTCTGATTTAAATAAAGTTTCAAGCTTTAGTGAAAGCTTAGAGAAATTTTGCCCACATATCCTGCCAGAGACTTTGAGAAATTTTGCAGAACAATGGCTAAAATGGAATACAAGTATTATAAATGAGTTAATGATTGAAGTTGAAGAAAATAATATTGTCTCTCTGATGAAACTGGGGATGAAGCTGAGCATGAAGTGTGCATACTGAACAGAAATTGCAAGACCTGTGCTTTGTGTTGCTGTTGTGTTCTGTTTTACAGAAATATAATTTATATAACTCTTGTTATTAATAAAATAATCATTTAACTTACACAGGTGACAGTTGCTCAGAAGAATTACCTTAAAATACAATACATTAACCTTACACAGTAAACTCCCAGATATCTGGAATGCTCGGGGAACTGGGTTTTCCAGTTAAGTGAATATTCCAGTTGCTTGAGTTTTATTGGAAATGCTTCAATAAAGCATTTGGATACCAAAATAAGAGATGCCGAATTATACATTCACCTTGGATTTGCTAATCTTTAGTATAGGTACTTGACTCAATTGTTCTTAAAAAATTCCTTTATATTCAATTCAATGAAATTCAAATATACAAGTATTCAACACCTTTAATTGCAATAATTCAATATTTAATAACTGCATTACATCCTATGGAATTTCTCGTTTGCCTATCGCTACTAACTTCTCTTTTGTTCTAATAACCATGAGAGGTAAGGGTTAACTTCGTCCAACCTTTAGAATTTTCCAACAAAAAAATTGCTTCCTTATCCAAGAAAAGAAGAGAAATTATCCTCACACAACGCAATGTATTAGCAGAAATTCTTGTGGCAAATTGATATTAAACAAAAGAGAAGCGAATAGTGACATGCAATCATGACACTATTACATACAGTGCAGTTAGTAAATATTAAAATAATGAAATTAAATGTGTTGGATAGTTATATATTCCTTAACTAATGTTTCAAAAAAGTCACAAAATTTATCGGCAGCTTCTTGGTCGGCCAATTTTTTATCACCCAAAACATCTAGACATCTGATCTTAAAACGTTTCAGTTATCCATCTGAAAATGCACATGGTTCACTAATCCCCATTTGTCCATAAATATCTTTGGCCCTTTCAATCAACATTGGTCCAGAAATATGGGCTCTCTCAGAACGCTTTATAGAAAACTATTCATAAATACCAATATCCAATTGCTCAAGTTTCGGCTTATGAAGAGTGCACGAATATTCAACTCTTCTAGTTGTCTCAGAAGACGTAACAAATTTCATTAACTGTGATTTCTGTGCCTTAATGTCATAAATAGTGGAAGAACCGACATAGAACTCTTTCATTTAAACATTGCCGTTCTCACTTTTCTCTAAATGTTTTATTATATCAAGTTTCTGGATTAAGGTTAGCACAACCCGTATCCTTTTTTTACCTTTAGAGCATATTGGAGTTTTTGGAGGCATTTCAAAAGGGTGGGCGAAATATTTTATTTAACACAAACACCGAGTTCAAGAAAGATCCACAGTTGTGTATTGCGATTGCTGAAAATGCAAATTTTAGCGGTAACATTCCGAATTAGATATACTAAACAAAAAATTGCCGAAAATGCCAATTTTATCAGTAACATTTCGAACTAAATGTAATAAAAAATCGAGAGGCAGGAGATGCCGGTTGCTTGAGAGTTTCAGTTGCATGAATGCCGGATAACAGGGAGTTTACTGTAGTTACCGCAAGCTCCTGATTTACAAACATAATGCATTTCTGAAAAATAGTTTGTAGGTAGAGAGTGATTTTCCCATGCACACAGCGTTAAAATAAAGGGATGTTAAATATTTGATTGACTTATAAGCTCCAGTATATCTTTATTATTATGTTTGGTGATTTTCAAATGTTAATTAAAGTTGTTTCTTATTTGTTGTAATGTAAGCAAAACAAACAATAAATGTTGTGCAGCCATTTAAAATCAAATAATAATGAACATTTCCCATATAAATGCATATGGTCTGCTTGAGTATGTTTGCAATGGATAGATAAAGGTTTTCTTATTTGAAAGAGTTATTGAAAGGTGAGGGATGTTAAGGGGGTTTTCCAGTTAATGGCTGATGATAATGGAGGGCAGAAGGAAATTTTAAAATAATTCAAAGTGATTTAACCAATTCTTGGCACCTTTACATTCACAAGAAATGTCCTCTGAATATTGATACCAGCTTACAATATGCTAGAGTAAATGAAAAGATAAATTAAATTATTAGCATTCTATATCACTTACATTTCTGCTAATTAAAGAGAAAATGGAGATCCCTTGGCCAACCATCATAATTTGTAGGTATTTTTTTTTAAAAGCACATCTAAATTTGGGGAATTTTCTACCAATCGCGTATTTCCGTCCAGAATTAAAAGCAGATAAAAGGAAAGCTGTCTCACTTACCAAAGAGTTTGAGAATATCTGATGGTCTGTGGAAAGGTTATACATGACCAATGTCAAAGCCTCAGCTATCACCCGTGCATTTCGAGTCAGGATTTCTCCATTCTTATTAGTGGCCCCAAGCCAATCCTTTGAATCCAAAATCGTGGACCTTCTTGGATCTTTATGACTCTGAAAGAAATGGCCTACATCACAATGTATCCATGACTAAACAGCTAAATTTAGCACACGATATGCAATAACATTTTATGGTAATCTATGAACAAGATGTTGTGGAAGTAATGACAATAACCTTGTTTTTTAGGAATCAAAGATTTTTGATTTAAAACAAGTTAATTTCCTGTTAATATGACAGGTATACATGGATTATCCACGTCTTAATCAAATGAAGTAAATGACACTCCTAGAATCGAATCCACAACTTCAATGAGTAGGTAAAATTGTAAAAGGTATAAGGCCAAGTAAATCCTGAAAGTATGAGTCGAATCAGATTCAATGCAATGCCCCTGGATCTTATGCCACCCGTGGTACTATGAGCATTACAGGCAAGACTTACAGACCTGGGACTTTATAATAATAAAACATATATAAAAGACAGTGTCACTTTGTCATGTAATGCTTTTTGAAGCTTAATATCTCGCACACGACTGAACTGAATTTGATGAAATTTTCAGGATAACATTATGATATAAAAGCAATTCCCAAGATTCGAAAGGGATGCGTTCCTGAAAACACGGTCGAATCTCGAATTGTCGAATGCCGTTATTGCATAGACTTGCATGTTATAACCGGGGGATATGTTCCTACATCTTGGCTCGCGTGAGCCAGACCGGGTCGTCTGCAGTACAACCCTGCATACATCTATCTATACATACAACTATATATTGCAGTGAAATTAATAAGTTATTAAAAAGCACAAAATAACTTGCAGCCTCGCCAGATAATTTAAGGTTATGTAAACCTGACCTTCTCTTAAATCTGTCAAACCAGCCATCAAATTACGTGAATTTATCTCATGTTCTTGAATTTTCTCCTTCTGTTTCACTTAAGTGCTAATAGTTTAAAGACACTCTTTTATTTGATTCACTTGCATTATCACTATTACATTTTCTTTTAGATATCACGTCAAGTGATAAATTTATAAATAAATCAATAAAATAAATAAATTTAAATAAAAGATTAACAGAAAAAAGAGTGAAATCAGCACAAATTCAAACAATTAGAGCAGAAATAACTATATCTACACTGAAACTAAACCTCGCATAGTTGGTCGGGACAAAAATTACTTCGCGTAAACTAACTCCATAATATCGGTGCATGAGAAAATTAATGCAATTGAGCTAAATGGACTTCATTCATTCCCTACTCTTACACAAGATTATTTGCAGTTATGTAATTTACATATTAATATAATTTTTCCATAGTTAAATCACATGATTAAAAGCTTTCTATCAAGCTCAATCAGAATCAACAAAGCTACTGCTGCACTGTTTTTTTCAGCTGACTTGGAATTAAAAAGAATATTGACTTCCCTTTACTCGGTTTCTTATGAATAAAATCCTGTTATTTTATGATAGGCAATTACATCTTACAATATTAAAGCATTTTCCATTAAAGCAAAAAAATTAATAAACTTTATTCAAGAAAAACCCAAGCTTAGCACATTATGTATTTTATATACATTTGTTACTATGATGATTTTATCGCCAACCAACAACTAAAAAAGCACCCTAGCTCTTATGTGATCAGTAAGATAACAATTAAAAATTTATTCAGGACAACATTTGCCACAAAAAAGTCCACGAAAGCAAATTAATGCGATTTCTAGTTTCAGAGATAAAAAAATTCAAGACTGTCCCACCCTATATTTAAAAATCTTGATAATGGAGAAAATGTGGACCTATGAAATAAATAAATAAATAAATTAAATATGAATATTTTCAACTCTGACATCAGGCATGATGCATGCCACTAATAGAGAATGAGTACCGCACATGTTTGATTTTTTTAATTGAATGAGCTTCAGTATATTTTTAGTCACCATCCCCGTGATGCAAAATATTTTAAACAAAAAACTGGCGTAATAAAAGAGCTATTTGCTTATGTAAACACTACTGGGATACAAGACCTAAAAAAATCAAAACACTGTAAATGTAAATACCAATTATGTGCTTTTATAATCCTGGAGTTATGATAGAAGATAATATTTGTAATTTTGATAATTTCACTCAATCTCAAAAAGCCACGCCAAGCAATGCTAACATTATGGCACATAAATTAAAAAATAGTTATAAACTCACAAGAGACTGTGCCACATAACTGCAAGACTTCCTAAACCTTGCTTTTCTTACCACTCACACGTGAAGATAGAGAAGAAAAATTCTGAACATGACTGGGACTCGAACCCGGGTCTCCCACTTGCCAGGTAGGTGCTTTACGGTGAAGAAAGGGCTCAGATAGTAAACCTTACCACACTAGATGTCCTCGCTGAGGCACAGTGGAATACACCCCCTATCTTCACATTTGTGATCAGTCTTATGCACTCACACATATAAGTTAAATTTCCATCCTTTCACTCTCGTTTCTTAGTATTACCATTACCCCTGAGACCGAAGACATTACCGAGGCTCGTTTATGGGTCTTCTTTTTTACCATCATAATGTATATTAATGTCTAGTACAATAGGCAAAATCAGATCCTATTCAGTTTCTGAACAAGAACAGAGAACAGAGCAAGAAAGATTAGCTGTCTTTTTGAAGCAAAAACAGGTGAAAAATTCCTCAATCCATGAGACATGAAATAATCAGATCTAGTCCAATTCTGGGTGACTCCTGTTGAATCCAAGAGTTGGGAAGCCTAGAATAAAGGCTGGAGAGGAGAAGATGTGGCACAATGCATCCTGCGTAAATAAAAAAATATCTGAGTATGCACCTGAATCTGCGGATACTCAAAGCCTCATGCCGCGGTTGGTAAAACAGTATACATTTCACTAACTGCTGTTGGGGATGGACTAAATCTACATTTCAATATTTAATTCTATCGTTATAGGTATTATAAAAAAATAAGTTTATCTTTCAGTCCTCTAGAAGATGTTTTCAATAATACAGCACAAATAATTGTCCTGTGAGTAAACATTTAATTTCCAAATATTAACTAAATTGACTTTTTAGGAACAACTTGCATATAAGGCTGCCCACTATAGTGGTGTCAAAACTGACAAGAAAATGTACTGAGTGGTGCCAGTAAATATGTAGTTCACACCAGTGGCGTAGCAAGGTGAAGCCAGGTCCTGGATCGAAAATTCATTACGGGCCCCCCTTCTCCTCCAATACATATTTTTTTATTTTATTTTTTAAGGGGAAAATTTTAATGAAATAAGTTTCATGATCTCAGATTATTTTCACTGTATTTAGCAGCTCTTGTGGTTTAAAATGACACAAAGGGTAAAATTTTGTATATGTGGACCACGGGCCTTCGGGCCCCCTCGAGCTCCAGGTCCTGGATCGACTGATCCATCAGATCCATGGCCTCTATGCCACTGGTTCACACATCATTTGATAAACTGGGACAAGGAGGATGTGGAAAAAAAGAACCCAACCCAGGAAGACATTTGAGAACGTGATGAACCATAGTGGTCCATTAGAATGATGAAGTTATGAAATAAAATGAACCCTAAACCCAAATCCACGGAAACTCAAAGAGGACATTAATGAATAGTTTAAAATTAGCTCTTTGCAATTTCATAATACTCAGGTACTACATTGTAAAATTTCTTGGCACTTTCACAGCCTTTTTAGCACCACTCTTGTAGGTAGCCCAATATGCAAGTTTAGTCAATTTTTTCCTCAAATAGCTTAGTTAAATGAAGATTTTAAAAATTTAAGTGTTGCAATCAAAACTGTTTAAGATTTGCATCTTAGCCCCTGGCATGTAGACCTCTCCTGCCATCCTTATCCAAATTTCCTTACGACCTGTTTTCTTCTTTTTTAGAGATCTGGTTCTTAATTTTATTCCAGCTCATCACTGCCTGTATTGTACAGTAATAGTAATACTACAGTAATCGGCAGGGTAGGCTTGATGACGATGCGAACGGTGCCACTACACCAGGCCTCGTGCTTAAAGATCCCCTGCCCTCTCTAAAAAATATTTGTCATACTTATAAAGTAGATAGATAGATAATAATTTTATTGTTCCGGGGACAGAGTCCCATAGAACATGATTACAAGGTACAGTAACTATAATATACATAATGAGCAACTCAATATTGAAGTGCAGAGACAATTTTGTTGAATACAGTACGCAATACTATACACATATTTAATAACAATACACATATATGAACATATATATGTATATAATTCTTACAGAAAAGAGAAATATATAAATCATATATAAATCATAAAAATATAATGACAGGTCCGAGTTGGGAACAAAAATTCACGTGTTGAGAAGTAATAGACTATACAATTTAGTTTTAAATATAGCCGATGAAGAGGAACGTTTAAGGTCGATAGGCAATGAATTTCAGAGGTTAGACCCTGAGACAACGAACGACTTTTGGAATATTGTAGTCCGGTGACTAGGGAAATATAAGTATCCAGGGTCAGTTCTTGTGACCATGGCACTGTGAGATAATCTTGGAGGTAGCATATCGAAGATATATCCAGGTTGTTTATTTTTAAAAATAGCAAATAGAAATAGTCCAAGAAAATATTTACGTCTTGAACTTATGCTTAGCCAACATAACTTATTAAGATGAGTTAAATGTTCATCCTTTCGGAGGTTAAAAATAAAGCAAACACACGAATTTAAAAGCCACTGAAGCTCATCAATTAAGTCATTGTAGACAAGACAGCAACAATCCAGACTAGGGAATATTAAGGAAGTTACAAGCAGCTTCCTGGTGGTAATTGGGAGATAATGTTTGTTCACTTTAATCTGGTATAAAGTGATGTTAACTTTGTTGGAAATGTTATTGATGTGGCCATGCCATGATAAATTGTTACATAATGTGACAACTAAATTCTGAAGAGTGTCTGAGTAAGGTATAATAGAGTTGCGGACTTTAACTTTAGGAATAAGATCAAGGTTAATTTTATTTAATAACCTTGAGGTACCACATATAATAGCTTTAGTTTTGCTACAATTTAGACTCAAAAAGTATTTGTTGCCCCACTCGGAAATAGCCGCAACATCTTCATTCACTTTGGATACAGTTTCTTGGATTTTGTAGGGATGGCAATGGCAATAGATTTGGAGGTCATCGGTGCATAACATATATTTGCAATGAGTGAGGCAATTAGGGAGTTCAAGGATATATACATATAGAAAACAAAAGTGGACCCAGGACGGAGCCTTGGGGAGATCCCACATAAAATAGAGATTGGATGATAATCTGAAGGAGAGGAAGGATTTTTCACCTTTTTTATCGGTTGAACTAGTGACAATTTCCAAATAGTAGGATATTCAGAAGACAGTAATGAATGATTAAAGATTTCTAGGATAATCGGAAATGTTTCAGGAAGTGATTTTTTTATAAAATTGATAGAAATATCGTCAATAACCATAGTGTTAGATTTTGACTGGAACAGGGATTTGTTTAAGATATCAGGAGTGATGTACTGGAAATAAAAATTATCATCGATAAAGGGCGTAGTAGGATCTACAGAAGTAATAAAAATTGAGGCACCATTGTTGGCAGATAAAGTGGTGGAAGATGAAATAAAATAATTGTTATCTGGTCAAATGTCAGGTTAGAAGCAATGGAATTGTCTCTCTGTCAAACGAGACCAAGATGCCTTAGTTCATGCCAGATCTGATTCGGGTCACTCAGACGTGAGAAAATAGTGGAATAGTGGAGACGCTTTGATTCTGTTACCAACATTTGAACTTGATTCTGAGATGTTTTAAAAAGTTTATAGATAGTTGGATTTTTTGTACGAATAAAATTACAACGAAGTCTATTTCTTTCCTTCATATGTTTCCTAATGTCATTAGTTAACCACGGAAAAGAAGGACGCTTAGGGTAGCAGGTACGTCTAGGAGCATGAGAATTAACACATTCCAGGAGGTAGGAGTTGAAAGTTTGTATTTTGGTGTCAAAAGGGGTGGAGCAAAAAATATTATTCCAATCAAAGCGAACAGATGCTCTTGAAATCTTAAGAGCATCAGTTTCTTAAGTCTCGGTAGATAAAAGGAGATGGTGGGGGTTGAGACAATTTGAACTTATAAGAGTTTAGTATTTGGTCATGAGCAGAAAGGAAGGGAACTGGCATTTAAGAATGGGACGAGACTTTATCTAAGTCATCAACTATACAGAGATCGAGTAGTTTGTGGCTTTTTAATGTATGGTGAGTTGCGTCAGATGCGACTAAATGGAGGTTATTGCAGTAGAGGAAATTTCTCAGATAGGAGCTATCATAGCTTTCTCTGAACATATCCGCATTAAAGTCACCAAGAATAACAATATTTTTGTAAGATGGATTGAATTTCAAGAAAGTATTTTCAAAATCAACGAATTTAGGGGGACAATAAACAATAGTAATTTAGCAAATTTTAAACCAGAAATTTGAAGTATAGCAAATTCGGGTTTGGAACAGTAATATGAAGGGGAAAAGGCCAAAACAGAGAATTTCAGAAAATGGTGGATGAAAGCGCCAACCCCACCACCAATTTTACCAACCCTTTCATGTCGTATTAGACTTGAATTTAGGTAGCTTAACCATTGCATCAGAAACATTTGGCTTAAGCCAAGTTTCAGTCGTGTATATGATATCAACCGATTGAGATGAAAAAAAAGATCTGAATTCATATATCTGACATAGCAGAGATTTCCAGTTTACAAGAGATACACGAATTTCATTACAATATGATTGATCAGTCAAGTGTAAACAGGGCACCTTATCCTAGTAGAACTTAATGCGATCTTCTTCAGAAATAATAGAAATTCGTGCATGTCCTTCACTTTTCCTTCCATAAATTTGGTCTTTCCGCACCCATAGAAATCTTAGTTTTCCGTCTTTCTTCAGTACACCATTTTTAAAGAATATCTGAAAAAATATCAGTGTCATAGCAAGAGAGACTTCCTTATTTATTAAAATTTACTATTAAAAATGTTTGACGTGTAAGAGGTCCCACACTCACATTTTGCACCGGGCCTCACGATTTTCCTAGCCAGCTCTGGTAATCGGGTACTTTCCAATATAAATTACTTGTTCTCTTCCAAATTACATATTCACTGGAGTGCACCCAATTCATGCTGGTGAGCCGGGTAATTACTAGCGAAGCTTGAAATTTAAATTTCTTTCTACTGGCAAATTTTGGAAAAAGTTACCGTATATACCTGAATATAAGACGAGGTTTCGTTCCAATTTTTATGACTGAAAAATCGCTAGTTGTCTTATAATCGCGTGGTGCGTAATAGTTTGACTGACAGAGGAACCTAATGCAGAGTATAATCAAAATATTCGATTATTAAAAGTAGCAGTAGAAAATGAATCGATTCAAATGTATTCGAACACAAATACTTTTGAATTTTATCCTATATATTATGCACGTAGTGAAGCTGCATGCGTCCGTGAGTATGAAGTCTCGCGTAATTATATCGGCGTATTTCTCGAGAACCGTTCGTTGTAAAAGATATGCGGTAAACGGCATTTTGTTTCTACTGGCTATGAGGTCCCTGGAAAAATATTTTCATTTGCTAAAGTGTCCCGGGTTCGAATCCAGGAGACAATTATATTTTCCCATAAGTTTACACGGGGTTTTTGATTTTTCAGAGTGCAAGGTTTTTTTCCTTCATTCATTAAAATACGTAAATATGGACCGATTTTCTTCTTTTTTGCTTTATTCGACGGCTAAAGCTCTATACTATCTTATTCTTGCAATGTTTACACATTACATGGTCGAATTTTTCAGAAATACGCATTCGAAATTTTGCTGATTTTTCATACTCATTCCAGGCGTTACCAAGGAGACTCTCATTGTTGTTTCCGATTCATTTAAGGCCAATTAAACCCTTAAATAGACGAAAGAAAAGTGTAATTGTTATCTTCTCTTCATTGATAATCTAAATAAACGCTTGCATTGACGACGCCTTTATAGTAGGTCCTGTAAGAAGTTAAAATCAGTCATTGATAGACACTTGAAGGAAAGCAACTGTATATGCCAACTAACACTACAAAATTGCTTATTTCAATTGGTTCAATGTTTATTAGTCAGTGGTATAATAAACCTCTGTCACTGTGTGTATAATAAATTTTTTCCTTTTATTAGGAGTTCAAAATGGGGGGTCGTCTTATAATCAAGAGTCGTCTTATATTCAGGTATATACGGTATATTTTTCAAAAATAGCCAGTTAACTGGATTTCCAGATAACTGGAATCCTGATAAGGTTCTATACTGTAATTTAATTCTGTAAAAAGTGCTTATATATTATTAAAATAATAAATAAACTATTTAATTTTCAGTTTTTGATTTGTAAATATAATAGATAACTTTCAGTTCGCAATGTAGCACAACAATAAAAAACAAAAATTAAAGGATAAATGGAATGTTACCCTGAAGTTAAATAGGACAGTAGAGGGTTAATTGTTGCTATGTAAACAACATTGTGAAAATCAATTGAAACCAGAATTATGAAATTTCCCTAATAAAAGCACTGGACTAAAAAATGAGCCAAGAATACAAGTTGCCATAAAAGCTACAACTTTTTATCGATAAAAGTATGAAAAACTGCTGGTTTATCATTTCCAAACAAAATTTTGGGTTAATTTGAAATGAATCGAAATTCTCTTAGAAAAAATCTCCATTCTATTATTCATACTCATACTCTAGTCTCAAATTTGTATCCTGATGCTAACCAATTTAAAATGCAAATTTCAAAAATCCCACATTCACTCAAATTGTAATTAAATAGAGAGGAAAGAGAGGCACCTGAAATCAAACAAAGGACACGAGATTTTTGATTTTTCTTGGGCATAACTCACAATCACCTATGCGTGCACAAAATTACAGCAATTAATTACAATTCGAATTAATTAACTAGAGAATTACAGAGGTCCTCTTATAACTGAAAATAAAATCCAGAATAAGAACTTAAGTAACAAAATCGAAATTGAAATTGACAGATCTGGGTTAAGGGAAATCCACTGAAATATTATTTTTACACAAATAAATAACCAAGATTTTTCATGACGTAGTACTCACATGCAGGTTAGAGAGAGTGAATGCAGGTAATCTTTTTATTGAATGACGCTCATGTTCCCATGCAAGGGATTCTTCAGCCAAATTTATCTTTTTATGGACCAACTCCACAGACATATATCCAGGATACATTTTTTCTGCCACTCCTTTGAGAATCTGTTCAAAGAAGACATTTAATATAGAGTAAAATCTGGGAAATATGGAAATCACATTAAATGAAAACTGCCAAAACCAAAGAAATATATTTAAAATTCATGCTTCTTATACCATTTTTCATATGAATGTCTCTCTCTCTCTGAAAGGAGGAAACAGAGAAACAGACAAATAATTTTTATCGATAATTATATACAATAATTGAGTATAATTAGAACACATAAAATTTTTTAATAAAATCTTAGGTCCACTAGCACTAAACTCAGTTGCAATATATTTTTGATGACATTAGACATTTTCAGTATGCCATGTGGTGTTTATTATTGTATTCAAGAAATGTGTTTAATAGCATTTTAAAAACAGTTTGTATTTGGATATAGAAAACTGGTTTATAAAGAGATATAAAGTGATTATATCTTTGCAGAAATAAAATATTTTATTGAAGATATGTATGAAATTGAGGGGATAAACTTATGTGTAAAAGGATTCATAATAGTTAGTAGAGTATTGATAATTATAAATGCAAGTGATTTTTAAAATAGGGTAGAAATGCAGTATAAGAATGACAAAAAAGCTTCATTAAAATCATTATTACTATAATTTCTCTCTTCTTCCACAATGGTGCCTTCTCTCACCACTGTTGTGATCATCAGCCAATTGATATACCATATATATACAGGGTGTCCCAAAAGTTCGAATACATAGGCCATCTTTGTTATTTTGCTGAAAAACGAAAAAGTGTAAGAGACCAAAGTTGTTCGCAATAGGCTACTTTTCGGCTGAAATGGTGAAATTTTTTGTCTAGGACCTTCCTTTCGGCTGCTACACTCTTGGCTCATCAGTGGTAAAGTGGCTGTGTGGGTGTGGAACATAACGGAGCAAGGAGACCACTGATGAGCCAAGAGTGTAGCAGCCGAAAGGAAGGTCCAAGACAAAAAATTTCAACATTTCAGCTGAAAAGTAGCCTATTGCTAACAACTTTGGTCTCTTACACTTTTTTGTTTTTCAGCAAAATAACAAAGATGGCCTATGTACTCAAACTTTTGGGACACCCTGTATATATATGTTTGTGTGTGTGTGTATATATATCATCATCATCATCAGCCTTTTTCAGTCCACTGATGGATGAAGGCCTCCCCCAGACTCTTCCAGTTTTCCCTGTCAACTGCCTCCCTCCTCCAAGTTTGCCCCAAGAACTTAACAAGCTCTCTGTCCCACCTGTCTTTCGGTCTTCTTTTTGGTCTCTTGATGTTTCTTGGGATCCATTCGATGACACTGGACGTCTAGTGCTGGTGATTTCTTCTAGCAATGAGGCCTGCCCACTGCCATTTTAGCACCTTCACTCTTCTAATCATGTCACAGACTCCCGTCTTCTTTCTTTCGTACCCAGTCATTCCTCTTGCGGTCTCTTCGGGTGATCCGTAACATGCATCTCTCCATGCCCCTCTGTGTTTTTTGCAGGTGCTGTATCATTCTGGCATTCATGGTCCATATTTCACAACCATATGTCAGAACAGGCAGAACACATTGGTCATACAGTCTCCTTTTTAGGAAGACTGGAATATTTGATTTAAAGATGTTCGCATTCTTGCCAAAAGCACTCTCCGGTTGATTTCTCCAAGAAGCGAACCATCAGTAGTGATGAGTTGACCTAAGTAAACATAGCTGGTTACTCCTCCGAGTTCTGCTCCATTGATATGTATCTTCTCAGAATTTGTGAAGGAGTTGTACATAACCTTTGTTTTATTAAGATTCATCTTAAGTCCAGCTTCTCGGCTTGCTTGCTCAAGCTCTTCAGTTCTTCTAAGGAGCTCTTTTGGGCTCCCTGCGAACAGTATGATATCATCTGCAAAGCGCAGGTGACTCAGATGTTCTCCATTTACCTTTATGCCTTTTTCCTCCCAGTCTAGCGTTCTGAATACTTCCTCTAGAGCTGCTGTAAATAACTTAGGGGACATAGTATCTCCTTGTCTCACTCCCTTTTCGGCCTTAAAGGCACTCGTCTCTTCATGCAGCTGGACAGATGTTGTCGCATTTTTGTAGATATTCTTGATCAAGTTTATGTACATTTCTTCTACTCCTTGTTTCTTTAGTGCATGTAACACTGACGAAGTTCGGACAGAGTCAATAAAGGACATACATAGAGGTAATTCATACTCGTTAGTCCGACTGATTACCTCTCTCACGACTTGGATGTGGTCCATCATGCTATACCCACTGCGAAATCCAGCTTGCTCTCTGGGTTGGGCAAAATCAAGATGGTTTTGAATGCGCATAGTGAGTATTTTGGTTAATATTTTGTACACTGTTGGGAGTAGGCTGATCGGTCTGTAGTTATTCAAGTCTTCCTTGGAACCTTTCTTGTGCAGAAGGATAATACATGCGTGGTTCCATGTTTCTGGTATCTTTTTCTTCCTCAGGCAGGAATTAAAAATCTTAGCGAGAATTGTTTCCATATGATTACCCATTGCTTTGAATACTTCCGCTGTGATACCATACATTCCAGATGCTTTTCCATTCTTCATACTTCTGATTGAGTGTCTCACCTCTTCCGGAAGGATATCTGGGACCTCTTCGGTGGGCATGTTTCCATCATCATTTACTTCATCATTTTCTAGAGGATCCTCATACAGCTTGGTGTAAAATTCTTGTACCTGTTTCAGGATTAGTTTCCTACTATGGGTTATGGAGCCGTCTTCTAGCATCAAGGCCACCAGCTGTCTCTTTCCGAGGAATTGGGTAAGGATGAGAAAGAGTGGCATTGGGCATTTAACCTCCAGGGATTCTTAGCACCCTCTGCCTTCATGCCTTGTTCCTGACCACTGCCACGGTCAGAGGCAATCCAGCCTCCGGAGAATGAGGACCGTTTTTTATGGGTGTACATGACATGGGGGAATTGTGGGCCTTAAAACACCATGCTGGCCCAGAGAGGGTTGGTGAGTACCTCTTTCACTTTGGCCAGAGATATTGCAGAAAGACTTCACAGCATGGTTGAACCTACCAGTGTCCGAGGACACCACTGTTCTTCACCCTTTAGCCTCCGTTCACATCCTTCTGCCGACTTTGAGGCAGTGAACTGAGGCAGTTGTATATATACATATGTATATATCACAGTAGACCTTGAAGAGATATCTTCCAAGAAACTAGTCAAATTTACTCAGAGTATAAAAATGCAAACCTTGAATTCTGGGTAACTAATATACAATAGTAGTGGAATACAATGCCACATAGTCACAATTTACCAAACCCATTCATTACAATTATTTTCTAAAAATTTTTTGAAGTAAATAAACATGTGGTCTTTGAAATGCCAAAAAATAACAGTAAGAAATTTTTGAGTGGCAGTGGATAGAAAAAATGATAGACCAAAAGCATGCTTAACTACCAACAAACAGATACAATAGGACAATTTTGCACGTTAAGTCACTCAATTGCTACACTTTATGAGTGAGTTTAGTTCGGAAAGTATCACAATTCATGCATAAAATATTAGTTTAAAATTTCGATCTTTCTTTTGTTGAAATTTCAATGGGTGTCAGCTAGCCCTAGCTGAATATGGTAATCCTCTGGCACAGTTGTTAGGAAAATTGAATCAGCCGTTTCAGTGTTTATTATTTAGTAAGCATACATCTTCTAACCTATGAAAGGTGACTGATGCCATTGCGAACCACATTAGTTTATATTTTTTCTTCCTTTATTTGTCTATTTTTTTCCTTTTAAAACTTAGACCTTGAGTTCTTGTAAGGCACATACACACAAATAATATCTTTTACAGGTTATTTTAATGGCCAACAGATAGGCTACAGAAAAACGTAGTACTGTGCAAAGCTCAGATAATTTTCTTATAATACAATGCATTTGGTCTATCTCTACTTTTCTGGATGTACACATCGCCGTAATGTAGTTTTTACCTATGCCAAACATCACTTTTAATGCTGAGAGATTTTTCTAGAGCCTACTGAAAATCATCACTATAGACTAAGCAGTTGGACAATTGAGGGTGAATAAGCAACTAAAGTTAATGCTGATGAAATCCTTAATTTTGCTATCATCAAAGCTAGATTTTAACGTTTTAACTAAGACAGTTTATTATTGCTTTTTATAGAACTGCTTGAGGTTGATTAAATGCAGCACTAGTGGAAGAGAGGTAGAATTAAGTTTACTGCTTGTGGAACATTTCTTTAAGTGACACAACAATTCTGGTAAACAATTCAACTTAATTCAACTGTACATCACACCTAGTGGTTTGTACATACACATTGACTTATTTAAAAAATAGTTCTCACAATTAGATGAAATTGAATTGAAGTTTAAATTTGAAAGTAGATGTTGAAACAACAAAAAATTACACTTTAACCCTTAGGCTGCTTAATTTAGATAGTCATACTTCTAAAGTCTATAACTCATATTTTCCATAACTGAAAGTGAATTCATTTTAAAGCACAAAATCTTTTTTGCGTTATTTTTCGAATTTTCTTTAAGTCAAATATTTTTTGTTTCCCTTCCAACTTATAGAAGTTCCACTGTGTATATGAACAAACTTTTTTTAACATTTGACTGTATATAATTTGGATTTATCCTGCAACCATTCTAAGGGTAATATTTTCTGACGCACTCATTTTACCACACAGCATTTAAAGGTTAAAGTGTATCAATTTTTTGTGGGTAATTTACAATTCTCAGAGACTCTCCTAAAATTTTTTGATGCAGCTTAAAAGCTTTATGAATGTGACATAAAACAAGCATACCTGCAAAAACTGGGCTCCAGGTGTTCCATCTCTGGGTGGTTTTGAGACATGCATATAAAGCGTGTGGTTTAAGCTGGTCGAAGATGAAGCCAAACTATCTAAGCAGAGTACAAAGAGTGAATCCTGCAATGATAACATTATATTTCAATGTCATTGTCCGAAATGTGTGATTATTATGATATATTTCAGACAGAAAATACTAATTGAGTACTATGATAAAATATACTGTGACATATAAAAACAATGTAATCATTGAACCAAATCAACATAGAGGAAGAAATGTTTCTATTATTGATGACAATTACAAATACTGTAGGTTCCGCTTAATGTGATCACTGGTTATTGTTATCAGCTACTTATTGTAATCAAAAGCGAAATTCCAAAACCAAACATAAAGACATGCAATTTTCTCCACTTAATGTGATCACATCTGCCATTTAGTATTATCAAAACTTTATTTATCTCACTTTATCAAAAATAAATTATTCATAAAATAAAAAATAAATAAAATTTTAGACTGTTCAAAGTCTTCATTAACGTCAATTCCAGGAGCGTTTCTTCTCTTCATTTGAATAACATCGGAAGAGCTGAAATGTTACATGCAAGACTATTTTCATTAACATTTTAAAATTACTTATAAACATCACACAAACTTGGAACTTGAACCAAATAATGCTAAAAGAATGATAATTTATTTTCCTACCACCGTGTTTCAAATGAATGTCGAATCTGTCTACAAATTCGTTTTTAACATCAAAATTTCATGTCTTTTAAAGGAAAACTATTTGCTGTCGTGGTAACCCTTGTTGGATTTTTTTGCATAATTATGTAACCCTAATGTGATTGGTATTTAGTATGGATTTCATGCTTATCTGAATGACTAAAAATATGTAAAGAAAGGGAGGGAATGTGGAGGGAAGAGAGAGAGAGAAGTTGAAAGTTAAATATGGATGAAGGGAAATAGAAAAGGAGACAGAGTAACAGCAATGGATTGGAAATGGAGGAAGGGAGAGAGTAGTGGATGGTAGAGAGAGAGAGGGAAATACAGAGAGAAATAGAGAGAGAAGTAGAGAGAGGAGGGAGGGAGGAAGAGAGAGTGGAAGGGAGGGAGAGGGCGTTATTACTTATCATTTTTTTAAAAAAATTATGTGCATGTAATTTACTTAATGTTTCAATGGTAAAATAAATTATGCTACTTAATGTTGTTATGGTGAAATACGTAGGCTTGTGATTGGCTAATTTATCAAAGTGAAAATAATTTTTTTCCATTCTCTCCTCTCATACTAAAAGTACCTCCAACCTGACAAAATTATCCTCTGTTACTTAAGACATTTTCTCCCACCACTACTACTACTTGGTAAACTTTAACTGCAAATTATTTGAGAGTGTAGCTGCAACAGGTATGCTAGTACAATATTATAAGGTGACTAAAATAATTGCACGTGAAATGTAAACATAAAATGTGAAATGTAAACATAAAAAATTACATGAATCACTTTAATCTCACTATGCCTTTAGCCCCAACTTCTATTTTATATAAAAGAATAAAAGCCATCTTTATCACTTTGTTACATAATGTCTTTTTGTTTAATGCTCTCTCCCTCCCTTTCCTCTCTTCCCTACCTCTTTCTCGCCATCCCTCTGCCTCTAATTTCCCCTTAAGTCGAAATTCATCGACCTCCCTCTTGTGCTCCATCTTACTCTCTTTCCACCTGCAATTTTCTAATTCTATCCTCATCTTCCTCCCTATTTATCTTCCATCCTATCTCCCTCTCTTTCTCTATATACTAATTTAGATCAGTGTTTCTCAAAGTGGGATACGTGTACCTCTGGGGGTACTTTTAAAAGGTGAGAAAATCTACGAAATGAATTACATTATGACACCGGACACTCCAAATCAGCTCTTTTGGTTTTGATGCTATTATAGAATATATTTCACAATAAATTTCTTCATTATGAGTGCACATAAACACTACAGTATATTTTGTCTCTAAAAATATCGGATGCATACACACAGTTGACCCTTTTAAAATGTGGTAGTTACGTTCGTATGTTATATACAAAGGTGCTATATGAAGTGAAGTATGCATGGAAAAAATCGTGTTCCCATGAGGTATCACATAGTTGCTGAAAAGTTATCTCATGAAAATGATATAAGATTAACGTTCAGAAGTCTGTAGAACATTTTTTTAAATTACGAGAGATTGAATTGAGCTTTGTCTAGGAAACTAACCAAATCAGGATAAAATAACATTATTTATATTTTGATTTTTCCATGATAATTTGAGGTTGACATTTGGCTGATATTCAGTCACATCTTTTTAATGTTTATCACCTAATTAAGGCAATAAAACATGTTTTAAATAATTATGAGTATAAAACACTTCAGTCTAGAAAGCATCCTACCATTATCATATGTATTTTTATGGGAAATAGATTATTACCTTAACACAGAACTTTTAAGGAACACATCTACCACATCAACCGAGGACTACCTGTAGAGTATTTAAAATGCAATTACAGTGTTGATGTATAATCATATTAAATATTGTTAGAGTATAGGGAAGTGGCTAAATATGTAATCAATACATTGATTCCTTCCTCTACAATATACATGTGAATCTGGATTTTTGCCTCCAAGTTTAATTAAGACAAAAAATCATCAAAAATTGCATGTTGAACCTAACTTAAGATTGAGGCTTTCTTCTAGCGATCCAATGATTGACTCTATGTCATGGAAAACATAAACATTCATCTCAATGTGTTATTTATTGCATGTACACTCATTCATTTTTAAATAAATCTATTTGTGTAATACATTTAGAATTATTTTATAAGGGGGTACTTTAATTGATTGATTGAGTTCAAAGGGGTATGCAGCCAAAATAAATTAGAGAAACCCTGGTTTAGATAAGCAAAAGAATCCACACTAAATGCCAGATCCATTAGGATTGCATAATTTTGTGAAAAATCCACTGATGAAAGTTGCTATGATGACGAATGATTTTTCCTTCATAAAGCTAAAGTTTAGCATTAAAAATGAATTTGTGCACCCATTTGATGAGCATTCAAAAGTCAATGGTAAGAAAAAAAATTGTCATTCATTTTTATAGGCAATTCAACAGAGAAATAATGAGAATCTTATGGCTGAAAAAAATTCAAGAACAAGACTGTAAAAAATAACAAAATTACTTGTGTAACCATGCACACCCCTATTTTTGCGCCAATTCAAAAGGAAAAAATAAACTCATGCTGGAATAAGTTGATATCTATGGCGGCGGAAAATTAGAAGAAAATAAAAAAAGTGTGGTGATTCCCCATAGGTGCATTCTCTCCCAGGTTAAAGAAGCATCACCGGCTCACAATGAATTCGGCAAATACAGATACAAGATGCCAACTTATTAAAAGTACAGGTAGAAATTGATAATAAATTCTTAATGACAGGACTGCTTATTTTGAGTAACAATAAAAAACTTACGCCTCATTTAAAAGGTACAGCTTTAATATTATAAAAATATTAGGTCATCTCAATCTTCAAAATGTTCATCGTGATCTTGAAGATGCACCAGCAGCAGTATAAACCATGCATTTAAACCATCAACATTTGCATATACCTGGTAGAATTCTTCATCTTCTGCGAGTATAAATGTAGACGCAAATGTGTTGCAGTAAATTTACTATCGAAACTCTCAATTTTGAAAACTGTCTCAGAAATCTTCATGTATGATGCACAGTCCCCTTTTCAGTAACATTTAGGGAAAAAAAGCACATAGGGTGCACAAGTAAATATGGCACTTGTCTTCATTACCTCCAATAGCCACATGGCTATAAAAAAAACCACATGAGAATTTCAGCTATAAGGCAGACAGCTGCTTTGTAGCCAAAATTTGAATCTGGTTTCTTATAACCTTATTGTGGCTATTGAAGATACCTGAGACAAATATTTTTAAAGTACAGGCAGACTTACGTCAGGTTACATTCCTAGAAAAGTAAATTTACTATCGAAACTCTCAATTTTGAAAACTGTCTCAGAAATCTTCATGTATGATGCACAGTCCCCTTTTCAGTAACATTTAGGGAAAAAAAGCACATAGGGTGCACAAGTAAATATGGCACTTGTCTTCATTACCTCCAATAGCCACATGGCTATAAAAAAAAACCACATGAGAATTTCAGCTATAAGGCAGACAGCTGCTTTGTAGCCAAAATTTGAATCTGGTTTCTTATAACCTTATTGTGGCTATTGAAGATACCTGAGACAAATATTTTTAAAGTACAGGCAGACTTACGTCAGGTTACATTCCTAGAAAAGGTGCAATAAGTCGAAACAATTTAAGTCGAGACCGATTTTACCATAGAAACGATACTACAATAGGGTATTACCATATTTAATCGACTGTATGCTTTTTTTTTACTTTTTTACCTTCTTAAAATTTTCCACTCAGCTTAGAATCGATTCTTAAAAATCGAAATAAATGTTTCGATAGATTCGCTCCTGATCCATCTCTAGTATGCATGTGCTCGTAATCCTAGGATTCCTCAAACCAAACATCATTTCTTCGTGCCTTTGCAAGCGTTAATTTTTGCCATTTACTTTGGCGAGTTTTCAGTTTTTTCTTAATAATCCCATTTTGGGAGGAATGCATTATTTTAAAGACTTTATGAGGAAAGTGACAGCATAAATTGTAAGAAACATCAAATCTTGCTCCACATTGGTGCTATGGGATTGATGAACCAAATACGAGACGGAGAAGACAAAGAGAAAAACCGGGATACTTTTGTTGCAAGATTAAAAATCTGGGACATAACTGGGACAAATTACATTCTAGTAAAAATTGCATTAAATGCTTGAATATAACAATTTGTATTGTCTTATTTTTGTTGATACTTTTTTATTTAATTACAAATTCAAAAAACAGAGGCATTCATACTTTTCAGAATTTTTGTCATGACAAATCCCAGAAAACTAGGACGTTTGAATACGCAACATGGAATTTTTCTTGCATGCCCTTGTGAAAATTGGGGGTGGGGAGGGGGGGGTTGGCTTACAATCGATTAAATAAGGTAGGCTCCTGACCAATGATCCAATATGAAACTTTTTATAGATATGAATACAGATACGAAGTTTGATCAACTACCAATCATATACACTGTACTCTTGATTATCCGGGCTAATGAAGGGGAGAAGCACGAAAAATCAGAAAACATGGATAATCCAAAATTTTGCTTTATTTTTCACATTCTGTTGTATTACATGCTATTCAACCCATTTTTGCACTTAACACATTTTACATTTCTTTTAGTAAATAGTTCGTAATCTTAGCTTGTTTTGTTGCCTCATTAAAGTTTCTCTTCACAATCACTCAGATTTTTCTTGCAGCTATTATATCACTGTATTGATAATTCCACTGCCCCATGTAATCAAGTAAATTGTCAACCTACTGGAGTGCCATGCTATGATTCATGCACTCAAGTGTTTCTATCCTCTTCATTCTCACTCTCCCCACTCCCATCCTCATCCCATTGAATTGTTCACTTCTACATTAAAGAAACCCTCAAATCTCCTTTGATTTCTGAAAGAAGTTTCTTCCATGACCAAACAAGTGTAATAGGATTCACAGAAGACCACGCCTGAGAGACACCGTAAACAGCGTCCATTATTGTCATTTTTTTACAAAGTGTCATTAAGCTGTCATCTTCATTGGCGAGAGTTCTGAGAAGTGCTTTTCCATCAACGCAATGACGTCTTGATACATCGGTTGTATTATGATGGTGACATGAGGAGGAAAAATCTTAGTATCAATTAGACCATCGTCCGAAGTCAGTGTTCTCTCATTTGGGTGAGAAGTGTCACTGTCTATCACTAACACTGCTTTCTGAGGCACTCTTTTCTTTCAAAAAAGGTCAAACTTCGGGAACAAACTTTTTCTGAAACCAATTTTCAAAAATCTCAATCCATCCATGCTCCTATCTGATTATAATAATGAACAGGAAGGTTATTAGGTTCAGTGCCATTAAATCTTTTTGCTTTACCTATCACAAGTTTTATTTTGTGATTTCTGGATGCATTTCCACAACATATCACCATAAGATGTTCCTTAGATGACTTATTATCACCATATATTCAGGTATAGAAAAGTTTATGAGATGGGTGGGCTTCATGTGCTTTAACCAGTGGATGAACATTGGGCTCCAGGTTAGTTTTAGTCTCAGATCACCGCGTTCTAAAACATTGAGCCTGTTTCTCTGTTTTCTCAGAAGAGCATGAACATGACTGAATCCAGCTTCAACCATGTATGTACAGGTATACCTCGCGATATGTTCGGGTTGCGTTCCAGAAAACCTGAGTGTATTGCAAACCATGTTTTTACATAAAAGCAGTGCTAAAAAAGAGATTCATTCCTAAATGACTTAAGAACACAGGTAAACACAAGATATTTGTTCTTAAAAAGGATCAAGTACCGCAAAATCCTGATAAACAACGGCAAAAACATCATTAGAAATCACGTAAAAGGTAGGAAGGGAAAAGAGTGTGCAATATATATGTACAAGGGTGAGATAAAAAGTATCCGCAATGTATTTATTTAAATTCACATAACAACAATACCAAATTCACAAGTGCATCATTTTTCAACATAGTCACCCTGCTTTTCAACAAACTTGGTTCAGTGTTGCACAAGGTTTTGTATGCCTTCAGAAAAAAATGTTTTCGGCCGAGCTGCAAACCACCTATGCACCGCATCCTTCAGCTCATTGTCATTAGCAAAACGACGGTCTCTTAAAGCGACTTTGAGGAGTCCAAACAGATAATAGTCTGATGGAGCAGGGTCAGGGCTGTATGGTGGATGTTCTACGACCTCAAAGCATAGCTGCTGGAGTGTTTCAAATTTTTGGACAGCATTACGGGGACGGACATTGTTATGCAACAACACAACAACTTGGGGCAGTTTTCCTCGACATTTACTCCAAATTGCTGGTTTCAGCTCATCATGCAGCATCTTACTGTAGCATACACTATTTATCATCATATCCCTTTCCTGGTGATGTTTAAAGATTGGTCCTTGTTAATCTCAGAAAAGTGTGAGCATCACTTTTCGCAGTCAGCTGAGATTTGAACTTCTTTCTGACGAGGGACTCCATACTCCGATGTTTGTTTTCCAGCTCATGTGTTGGACCCATGTTTCGTCATCAGTGAGAATGCGATTCAGGAAGGCATCACCATCCTCTTAATACCGGTACAAAAGTCGGTTACAAATGTCCAAACGGATACAACTGTGCTGTTCGGTGAGTTGTTTGAAAACCCATCTTGCACAAAATTTATGGAAGAGAAGTCTGTTGTGAATAAATTCATAGGCCGAACAGTGACTAATCTGCATGTGGTTTGCCACTTCATCGATAGTTACCTTTCTGTTAGCAAGAATCAGTGCGCGGACTTCTTAAATGTTGTCATCAGTCGTCGATGTGAATGGGCGCTCTGATCGTAGTTCGCCTTTGACACTTGCTCGGCCATTTTTGAACATGTCTACCCACTTGTACATGCTTCACTGTGGAAAAGTGCTGCTGCCATACTTCGCTAATAGTCTTCAATGAATTTCTGCACCTGTTACACCTTCAGTCTACAAAAATTGAATGACTGCATGCTACTCTTCTTCGGTGCATGTGATAAACCGAGCAGCCATGTTGACACTGCTATTGTTGAAAGTCAACTGCATGGCCAAGGCCAAATATGCCACTACAACAACAGAGAGGTTTCTTGCTTAATATTGCACACGCATTCAGCAATGGAGCTAATCTCAACAAAGAAATATGAGCATTTTGCGGATACTTACTGACTCGCCCTCATATATATATTTTTATTTAATACAGTATTATTTATTTATTTACGTTGAAGATTTATTAATTTATATGACATTGACATGCATGAAGGCATACAGTGAAACAGTGTGCATAGATTTAGAAATTGTCCACAACATTTGTTCAGGAATCTGATTGAAATCATCTCATATCTAGACCTTAAGAATGGGCAGATAAGGGTTCCTTTACCTTCTTTCTTCCCTGGGTTTCATAAGAATCAAGCGAGAGGACTGACAGGTATAGTCAGAAAATCAGAAAAGCATAAAACCGAAAAAAGTGTATTGTGAAAAAGCATATCATGAAGCAGCGTATCGCGAGGTATACCTGTACTTGGGAATGCCAGCGATAATGGTAGATATTTTGTATTGGTTTTTTCATTGTTTCAATAATTACTAAAGCTCATATCATTAAAAACTGGTTTTGCCTCGAGATCCATTTTCATTTAAATGAGCTTCTCCTGTAGGCATGGCTTTACATTTAGGCATTATACATCGATAGCAAAAAGATTAACAATCCAATTGGGACTATCCATATTTTGAAGGTCTTCAAGGAGAACCTTCAAATCCTCCTTCATTTTTTCAAGATGGGTTGTATAAATCAGCAAGTCACTGTCTGAAATAGTTTTCTCGGCTTTTCGTTCTAGTTGTGAAAGGTTCGTGAAATATTGAAAGTTTCTGTACCCCAACATATGCGGTAAACGGTGTTTTGTTACTACCTAGGGAGTCCTAAAAAACTATTTTCCTTTACTGAAGTGTCCCATGTTCGAATCCAGGAGACAATTATATTACATGGGATTTTTGGTTTTTCAGAATGCGAGGTTTTTTTCTTCATTCATCAAAATATCTAAACATGGACCAATTTTCTTCATTTTTGCTTTATTCGACGGATAAAAATATACACTATCTCATTCTTGCAATATTTACATGTTACACTGTCAAAGCTTTTGAAATACACAATTGTTTCTGAAATTTTGCTGATATTTCGTAGTCTTTCCAGGCATTGCCAAGGTGACCATCATTGTTGCCTCTGATTCAATTAGTATCAATTAAACCTTCACGTAGATGAAAGAATAACGTTATTAGCTTTGAACTTCCATTTAAGCATCAAAATTATTGCTGTAGCAACATCAAACTTTATACATAGCAACCAAAATATTTATAGATAATTATTCAGTTAACTGCGTATGGAAGGGATAGGGAAACTTTTGATGAGATGCATTAGCCATTGTGATGGCTTAGATGGGCTGCGTTAACAGATGAAAATGCTTCAGCAGGCCACATTAGGGTCCATATCAGAAGTTATTTGAGAGAATGTGAAGGTTTCTATCTGTGAAAATTGATAATTAATATTATTTTTTTGTCTAATCTTCACAATAAAAGGTTTTCCGGTGCTAATTTTGGCTTAGAACTGTTATGGGTTAACATCAATGGCAGCGCCAATTTGTCAGGTAGGAGAGTGACAAACTATGTCAATATTCCTAAGGAACAATTTTTAAATGCTTCAATATAAGCAGATAACCTGTTTAAAATTGAATCTATTAAAGATGTAGTTAACAAATTTCAAGAAAAACTTTTTGAAACTGGTTAAAGGGAGGAATGAAGATATAGAGAATGTTTTTTTTAATAGTGCCTGATATGAAATGGAATTCTTAAGATATATATACTATTTTTGCTGTATCTGATATTTGTTAATTACTTAGATTTAATACCTTTCACGCAAAATGCAAGCTTGCAAACCCATGACGGATCTGCCTGTGGCGACATTTACCCACCTGATCACCGGTCAATGGTGAGGGATAGCTTCATTCCAGACAGGTGAAGGGTGCGATACCGCCCGGAGGCAGCTACACCCGACATAAAAGGCATTATAAACTAAAAACAAAGTGAGTCGAAGGCTCATCTATATCATTGGTTACCAGTTAAATAAAAACATTCACTTAGTAACTCCAGAGAAAGTTGTTTATTTTGCGGTAATACCGTAGCATGTAGTTAATTTTTTTGACAAAAATTGGCACTGTGATCGTTGTTGACCTATAACAGTTCTGTTCTCTAATTTTAACCAAAAAATATGTAACTGTCTATTTTACATTTCATGGTTCATTTTCATAATGATATTGCAGCCTGTATAAAGTGCTCCCATGGGCCTGATGTGGCCCGCAGGTTACAGTTTCCCTACTGCTGGTTATGGGAAGCGTTTCTAATGATTTAATCAAAGCAATTGAATCTTCACTTCATCGTTTGAATGCTGGAATCTTACCCTTTTGTAAGTAAAAATCATTATATTATATATCTATAATGCTTATTAACGCAAATAGGTTCACACATAAATTTAAAATTAGACGAGAATAGGAACGTGTGTAATTTTTTTAACATATTGAAATTTGCATGGTCATCTTCCTTTTGTAGATGATCAAAATAAATGGTTGAATTGACTGTTATATAAACAAGTTAGGAAAGCGTACAACGTATCACAAATGGGGCGCGTTTCGTGCAATGGAGTATTAGAAAGCAATTATATACCTGTACGTAAGGGAAATAGCGTTTTAAAGTCCTTTTCTTCATCATAAATAATCCATTTTCTTCCTATTTAATAGTACTACATGCATACGTAAGGAAATTAAACGTTTGTTTGGGAGATTGTTTATGTTAGCAACAATGAAGTAACCATGCAAGAAAATTTCTAAGTTCAACTCCATATAAGACTTTCTTGTTTGATTTTCTCGATAACGGCTACTCCTACGATGAAAATATATAGAAAATAAAATACTCTACTTTACCAGTTCTACAACTTTTATTTGAAAAATATTTTGATATGAACAATAGTTTACGAGATATGACGAAAATTTAATTTTTTGTCCCTAGTAAAGTGGTACCCCTGATTGGCGTACGTGATTCATTTTTGCGATTTTCTTATTATATTTGATTGAAAGTCCTTAATATCAAATTTCATAAAAATCCGTTTGGTAGAAGCCGAGAACGAACATGCGGACGGACGGACAGACGGACGGACCGACCGACGATAATAGGCGCTCACGCTGTAAGCGAAACGCGCCTAAAAAGGACATTTCAATAAAATGAAACAAAATTATAAACAAGAGTTCATGATCAAATTACTGTGTAGCATTAATTTCCTCTCTAATATGCTAGGGCTACCCACTTGGTAGCGTAGCCGCCAATCTCACGGGCTTGAGCCACGGAGTGGCCAGGGGTGGAGCCCCTAGTAGTAATAATTAATTAAAGAAACTGTCTTCTTGCATGGTATCAATATATACCTGAAGTAGAGTTGAGTCTGAAGCATCCAAATGATCTTCTAGCCAGCGCTTGCTTCCTTGAAAGTTGAACTTCCCTGCACTGGATAGAAGGAAAAGCAGATTGATGCGAGGGTGAGAGCGAGGTTGTGAGGAAAGGTGTGAAAAAAGACGAGCCAATTCTAACAGGAGAGCTACTCCTGAAGCATTTGAGTCTGCTCCAAATGACAGCTCCTGAAATGAAATTTAGTGTTTATTTCATATAATTATGATAGGCCTATAAAAGAAAGAAAATAACTTTATATAGAATGGTTTTATGCCAAACAACTAAAAATAGAAATTCAAAGTTTGCAGTAAGGCAAAATAATAGGCAGAGCAGACATAACTACTTACTGGAGCAACACCAAAGCTGTCATAATGTGCAACAATGGCTATGGTTGGTAATTTATCTTCTAGACCATGTCCAGGTATCTTTCCCTAAAATAAAATTGAAATTACTACAAATATGCATTAACAAAAACACTCTTAGATTCTTTACAATGTCAAGTTAAGAAAAAATTGCACCCTATATATCTAATACTACGGGCCTGTTACCACAATTGCATCAAGTAAGCTTCGGTAAGCTGTAGGTTCTCATTGTAAAATAAATGTTTTCATGCTGCTCCAGAATAAACACAGCCCGTGGCCTACAATCATTGTCATTTATCCAAAAACTACGGCTACAGTCACTGACAGTATTTTTTTTTTCATTCCATTTAGACTGCTAGGAAAAATGTTTACTTTTTAACTGTTATATACATTGGAAAATCAATATTGCTATTATCAATAAAAATCCAAGTGATAAATTTACCTTAAATAAAGCGGAAATGAAACCTTATGTTAATTCATAAAGAATATTCTTTTTAGTAACTAATATAATCGGACTATGAAGCATGTTGCAAGCTCTCAAGTCATATGATCATATTGTTCAATTCAATTCCTTTTGCTAGAGGCTTTTTTAACGATTACAACTTTGCAAATGGAAGCAGAAGACAATATCGTATTAGAAGTCAATTGTTGGCTTAGATGTATTTATTTTAGTAATGAGATCAACATTTGCTTACCGTTCTAATTAGATACATGATGCTTTTCAAGTATTGCTGTGAGATTTGTCAGTTTTATGAAGCGAAAGTGAAGTTACATTGTTCTGCTTACTTACAATTCTACAGGGACTCACTTAGCTACAAGTTATTTATTGATAAATAAGGAAAACCTAATTGGCTAAACACACAAGATTGAAGTTTACATTTGTCATATTAGCCAAATTACAACAAAATGATTAGTATCAAATTCTATGCAGATTCAGCAAAATTTAAGGTAAATTTTTATATTAAAATCTAGTAATAACTATTATCACTGGAAATTTTATTAAATTACAGTGGAAAATATTGTGGTGATCATTTCGAATGATCAATTTTTTTTATTTCAAGCAATTGAAATTCCGATGAACTGAGTGTTCATAATTCTGCCACTGAATTAAAATGGGAAAACTGCTAAAGAAAAAAATCCATCTAAAAATTCTGATAACCTGACAATTTTAAAACAGGCTCTCCAGTTAAGATAGTTAAATTTCTTGCCACCATAAGCAAGGCTTCTGCTTTTCGGCAACCAACCAAAACACTCAGCGAGGCCATACAGCAGCAGACATTACAGCAGGGGTGCCCATTACATCGCCCTCGGGCAACCGGTTACCCTTTAGGAAGATTGGAGTCGCCTGTGAAGGACGTTTTATAGATTTTAAAGATCTCTAGCCCATTGTAAATTTTTTTTCACCAAAATTGACATTGAAGAAATTTCTATCAAAATAGGCGACATCCAACATGGATGCAACAGATCAGGAAAATGAAATACCGTATTTCCTGCCATATAAGAGGCACCCATAATTTAGCAAAGATTATTTAGGAAAAAAATATACCAAGAAGTTCTGTATCTGAAATGGCGGAAAAAAGCCAGTTGCTGCTCCTTGCGCAGTGACTATGTAATATTCATTCCGGTACCTTAACAGATCCAGCAAGGTTAATTTATTTGGACGTTTTTAACATTTTAGCAAGTTTTTCATAAAATTACCGGTATATTGGTAAGTATTTTCGTCTTTTATTTATTTTTCTTTTATTTGGACATATTTTTTTGGATTTTTCTCTACTGTTTCCTTTCTAATTCATTCATTTAAGTTTTAACAGTTTTTAACAATATTTATTTGTTATTTTTTAACCTTGGGATGCGTTGCTGTTTTGTTTGTTTGAAGATTAGAAATTTTAAATAAAGCTTTGGGCAATCTTTGTTCTCCTCTAAAAATAACGTTCGATCTTTGACCTTTATATACCTACATATATATACATATCATTTCCGCAAGGAATCATAGAGGAAAAATCATGACCATCACCTTATAAGATGCAGGGTGATTTATCGTGATAGATTTCTGGAAAAAAAGTGTTTTATATGGTGGGAAACACGGTATTAATTATGTTGCAAAATGATATAGCAAGACTCAACTATTCAAATTTTTGGAAACGTTTCTTTTGAAAATTTTTCAAATATATAAAAACTTGCATTTATTTTTAAAGCATATTTTACTTTGGCTTAATTTATGTGAAACGATATTTTTTAATATGAACCTAATGAAATCAAAAACCAGAAATCCACTCACCGATGAATATCTTAAAAATTGTTTACCTCTCTTGGTTTCGAGCTACAAGCCCAATTACCAATCACTGGCTGAAGATGTGTGGTGTAAACGTGCCCATAATCATTTAAATAAAGAATAAAGTTAAATAAATTTAGCAATTAGTTATTTTGTCAATTTTCATAAATGGTGTATAATAAATGCTTTCTTTGCGGTTATTTTTGCATTTAACTTACAGTTACATTACCCTAACGTATTTGTAAAAAAAATTTAGTAGCCCGCAAGAGAGTTTACAAAATGAAAGTGGCCCACAGCATATAAAAGTTTGTCCCCCCCCGCCCTCCCTGCGTTAGGGTATTATAATATAAACTAGTGTAATTGCCTGTCGAATATTACGGGTGTGTGTGAATTAAGTATTAAATTAAAATTAATGACACCAACTTTATGTGCACCGAAATGAAAAAAATTAATAAAAATACACAACTGAATATAATAATTGTTCTATAGTAATTTTGTAACAAATATAAATAACCTAATCTACAGTAATCGCTATTTAGATTTTAGTGAACTTTCATTTGCTCATTTTCTGGCATCTGTAAATCTGTTGCTTCTGGTGACTCATTACCTCTATGCCTCGCTTTGCATTTGTTCAATCTTTTCTGTCTATCTTATTCAGTTTCTCTTTTCCTAGCTTCAGCAATATTTCTATTTGGCGAGATCTTCAGAGAGTTTGTGTTCCTCTGTTTTCTTTTCCTTTCATCTTAAGTTTCATTACTTTCCATAAATATGAACTGTATTAATTAAAGGATACAGGTAAATAATATGTTATTTACAGTTATTGTTGTTCAGAATTGGTTTTATATAACAGAATATCTGTGATTATACATGCTTAGCGTTTAAAACTGTTAAGCCCATATATTGGCAGCATTGATGGAAGTATGCTTTTGGCATTGTAGATTTCTCGAGAAATTGTTTATTTTTATAGGTATTTCCTATCGACTATAGGAGATAGTTTCCTTTTCCCATATGATAAAATGTATAAATCCACTTATACATTAGGATCAAGCCAACAATAGGATTGAACAATTGCAGTTGTTATGGCAATGAACTGAATAAATGTGTAAAAATCACAAAAAAATAGTAGATTTGAATTTCTACAATAACAAAATTAATTTACATAGTTTTGTGGACATAACTGTGAAAATCCCACATTGATATCTCATTTTTAACCTTTAACAGATGGCTGACACCACTGTGGTGTCGCTGGTACCTCATATGTTCAAAAAATTTTTCTCCATTATTTTTCAATTTTTTTGTATATAAAATTTTTATGTATGTTCTTGGAGGCATGTAAATAGAAAACATACTTGATATTACTCTTTTGCCATAATCCGAAGCCATAGAAACCCATAGATTTCAAATGGATTATTGGCATTTGATCTTCATAAAAGCTAAGGTAAGCCTGGGTGCATTTATTGTTTTGCATGTGGAGAGATCCCCCTCTTATTGGGTTTGTTTGTAATAGAAGCTCGCAGTGCTTACACATCTGCTGTTGATTCATCCCTGAGAATATGTATGCCATTGAACCACCGACATTTTTAGGTAAGTAAAAATTAAAGATATGTTTTTATGAAGAAAGATACTTTTTACTTCATCTCTCTATCATTATTCTAAGGAAAATTACTATTACATAGTTTCAAATGGTAAAGTTGAAAAGGCAAGTGATTCCTGAACGTTTTATCAAAAAAATTGAAAAGCTTTTTAGTTATGGGTGGTTTTCCTTATTCTCCCATCTAACTCTGTATAGCGTGACTGGATTTATTGGTTAATTATATAAAGAGATGACTTGTTCCAACCAATGAACATCAAAATAATGCTACAGTAAAGAGATGTATATACAGTAGAGTCTTGATTATCCGAGATAAAGTGGACCAAGCTAACCTCGAATAATGATTAACTCGGATAAAACAGAAGGTTCATTTTTAGGTATTAAAAATAGACCTACGTATATTATGTTCAGAAAATTTATTTTATACATACGTAACTAAACTAAAAGAACAATTTATTGATATTACTTAAACAAAATAGTCTTTTAATGATTTCTGTCCAACTGTGGTCAATCGCTTTTTGGCCGCCATGTTACGCCACCTTTTTCTTCTTGTTGTTCCACATACTGGAGCGCTTTCTCCAGTACAGCAAGTCCCTCGGTATGCGAGATACGATTAATTTTCAGGGTATCATCTTCTTTCTCACTCTGTTCTCCTTCATTCACCATGTTGACTATCAGGTCTTCTGTCAACACCTGTTCACTATCTGCAGTCATCCAATTTGCAATGTCTTCTTCATTTACTGGTTCCGATAGTGAAAGATTTCGAGCCAAGTTAAACAAGTTGTCTAGTTCAGGTTCTTCTTCAATTTCACTTTCAGTTTCCAAAATGTTTTGCCAAGATTTGATCAATGTATTTAGAGGGGGCCGCCTTGGTTAACCCGGAACCTCGGATAAGTGGGCTCGGATAATCGAGACTCTACTGTATGCATTTTCAGTGCTTGAATTTAGCTCATATTTATTTTAAATTAGGACGACTTTGCCCCCTGGGAACTCCAGCCTCTGCTGGCTTTGATCAATGCACGTATATACTAAACAGCTGTAGTGAGGTCAGGGATGTTGGAGCTTAAGCCTAGGGCACAGCTTCATAAGGGTACACCAAATTGAATTTTTTTAATACAGTGAATAAAAAAAACATTGCGTAACATAGTGGTCATTGAAAGTAAATACTGTGAATTTTTCTGTTGCAATACAGATTAGCAATGAAAAATATGAGTGTGATGTAGTGCGATAGAAAGTGCACCTAAAATAGTAAATACAGTAGAAGATCGTTTATCTGAAACAGTCAGGGTCTAACACCTTTCGGATAATACAGAATATACAATAGTCATCGGCGGGAAGTATTACAGTGGGTCCCCAGTATTTGCAGATTCCTCTTTTCTCATTTCACCTTATTTGTCATTCATGCATTATGGAACAATCTTCCGGTATCCACAGTTTATTGTTTCGCTTATTTGTCACTCCAACTATTGCTGTGGTGGAGTAAGAAGTCAACTTGCACGCTACTTGTTCAACAGTGACTGCCTCATTAAACTTGTTTTACTTTATTTTCTGGCCTATTTTGTTTATTTTTTGCTATTGATAATGAATATACAGTAGAATTCAGTTATAATGACATTCAAGGGACTGGAAATTTATTGGCATTATAACTGAGTGTTGTTATAACCGAGGTGCATAGGAACATAGAATTAGTTTCTAAATGCTAAATTTTATAGTATGATCTAATATGTACCTTAAACATTATATTATATTACGACATAATACATAGAACATTATATTATGATATAATAAGTACATTAAATAAAATAATATTTTAAATGATTATTAAAATAATCTGATTTTTTTTGTTGTATGTGCCAATTTGAAATGTTTTTCAAGGTCTTCCTCAATGCAGTGAATAATACTAAATGTCTTTTTATAAGTCTCCTTCGATTCATAAAACCATGATATCACTTTCATTGCTTGCATTGCTTCATTAACCATGGGAACTGGTTCATCTTGATCCTCTACCATTTCACTACTCTCTCCAGGCTGCCCTTCCATGGCCTCCCTCATGATGTCGAGGTCTGTTTGAGCTTGTTGTTATAACATCATGGTCTATTTCTGCATATTAATTGATATCTTCATAACTTTTAAAACTTTCTACGTTCATCTCAGCTAACTATTCTGTTAGTGTTGTTTCATTAAAATTGACGTCTACTGACTTGGTTTTAGAAAACGGCTTGTGCAAACCACACTGAGTAAGGAGTTTTCGCTGATGGATCCCTCCTACCCAGGTGGTCAAGAGACTGCCTTTGGTCCTTCAATTTATTGGTGATCAGCAAAAATTAATAATAAAACCGGTATCATGTAATGACATATATATGCTATTAGTTCTATTCTTCTCACCCACACATACAAAAATGTGTTGTGCCAACTCTGTGCATATGCATACAATATTTGTTACTTTCTAACTTCCATTGTCACTATAACTGAGTGCGTTAATACGTTATAACCAAGGTGATATTGCAATATTGTAGAAACGGGGATGGGACCTGAAGAATGTTGCCATGTCCGAGTTGTTGTATTAACCGAGGTCATTATAACTGAGTTCTACTGCACTATGTTGATAATTATCAGAGCTGGCTTGACTGAGATGTGAATGGTGCAACTGCACTGGACCCTGCACATAAAGAGGCACCACGCTCTCTGAGAAATATTTTTCGTGCTTATAAAGTATATGTATTTTTGAAAAAATATCGAAGTGTCATAGTGAGAGAGATTGCTTTAGTTATTATAATTTACTAGTGAAAATTTTTGACTCACAAGAGGCCCTGCACACACTCTTTGTGTTGAAGAGGTTAAACCATAGCACCTTCCAATTTCACATTTACTAACAATTTTGTCTCCATATACAGTTGTGTTATATTGACCTGCCAGTTCACCATCAGTCCTGAGTACAATCATGTATCTGAGCACACCTGCAGATGCATTAGTTACAGAAGCTCTGCAGCAGTGAGTAGAAGTTTAGTACTGGGCAACAATATAGACATTGTAATGTTTAACAGTACCACTACCAACTCTGTCTCTGATCTGGAGAAGGTAAAACAATCACTGACTCAATGTTCACTTGATTGATTTTTAAAGGAGATTGGGAGGGAAGAGAACAGGTGGATGGAAATAGTGTGCCAGCATTTACTTTAGAAATAAGACCATGCCACTCTTGGAGGTTGAAGCTCACCACAGATGAGGCCAGAAGCTGTCATTCAAAAATAATATGTAGAGGAAAGGTGTCTAGCAAACAGATGGCTTCCATTGTTAATTTTTAAAATGAGAGTGAACCAGCAAATGCACCATCTAAATCAAATCAAATTATACCTCATATTTCAACTTTTATTTATACTAACAGTACATATGATTATTGGTATCACAGATTAACTTTAAGCTAAGCAAGAATTATCTTAATGTACCTAATACATACCTGTATATTGGCCACAAACACATTTGTCATAGGGGATGCCTGTCCTGCACTCACAGAAACTTGGTACCCATTAGCAGACACAGAATTCAGAAGAGCTGAAAAATAAAAGTGATATGTAAGTACATATGATATATTTACCTGCAATGAAATTCATTTTTCCTTCCGTAAGGTAGAAATGTAATTAATGGTAAATAATAATAAGACTTTCCAACAATTAACACAGTCATGCTGGATGCATTTTCATAAGGTGCCCTGTGCAACAGGAATCCAGGCTATTTTCATCATTCACATGCTTGTTGGGTAGGCACATTTTTTACTAAATAATATATTTTACTAATATAGCAAAATTTCCCTGAGCATGACTTCCCACAATGCAATTTGATTTTGCACGGTACCCAAAATATAACAAATTTCTTCAAATGCAGTGGTGTAATTTGCTTTTATGCGATCCAACACTGTATGGACAAACTGCAAAACTTTAGCAAGGTTGCAGATTTCAATTAAATTTTAGCAGTATTTTTAATTATATATCATTTAACCCATAACTGATCTGGTATGGATCAAACCACCACAATATCTTGAAAAGCATTGATTAAGAGGCCAATGTATTGAACTTGAGTAGAAGACCATTGAAAAACATGGCAGTGTCAACAGAAATGATTCAAACACATACTATATGCTTGTGAGAGAAACAATGGAAATTTTTTCAGCAGGCCAAGTATGCGCTATAGATTTATGAAGCACAATAACCCCAGTATGCACACTAGAACTAAAATTTCTCAGAAATACAGAAAAATCATATCCTTCCATTATTTTGTCATCAATTGTCAAAAGAAAGGTATACTTTATAAATGAAATACACTGGGATTTCAAAGGTGTTAATTATGGGATTTACGTCTAAAACGGTATCGAAAGATTGGGCAGCCAGCAAATTTTTATCTCTAAAATTACGTCATAATTATGTGGTCTAATGGATGTTTTTGTGGTAAATCCTGTCTTCTATCTGAAGAAAATGTTTTTATATATACCTCACATATTAGCTAGGGAATGAAAATTATTGTAATTAATTGTTGCTTGATGGCTGCCATTTAATGAGACAACTATAAATTAATTAAAGTGATTAAGTAAAGTGGAAATTCTAATTGATGGATGCAGTTCTGAATTATAATGTGGCAACAAATTTTAATAAGGATAACTCATACCAAAACCTATGCAACAGTTCAGAAGACGAAAGTCGGGACAGACGGATGGCTGGCTTTCTGCTTCTAACACTTCACTAGTAAAGAAAGCCTAATAGAAACTAAAGAACTGGATCAAATTGGAAAGTTGGATGAGGGCTCTATTAAGATTTATGTCCCCTCAAACAGGACTAAATTTGACAGGCAAAAGATGACCATTAAATACTATTTCCCCTAGTTACTATTAAATATTTATTTTGCACTAGAATGAAGAAAGATGACTATGAGGCATAACAAATGAACTGAAAATGTCAGAACTGAAGACTCAATGGTGATTGGCCAGCGCAAAAGTAAATTAAAATATAAAACAAAACCTGCAGAAATGTACTCAGTACACAGTCTTTTAATTTTACTTGAGTATAGTATTGATTTTTTAATGAAAAGAAAATCAAAATTTATTATCCAAGATGCCAATTCTAATTCCTGTTTATGGATCCAAGAAAATAAAGATATATTAATACAACTTCATCAGATAATCAAACCATTTCCTGTAACCTGCAGTCAATTTCAAAAATTCATTTCACCCAAGTAAAGTGAATTCAGTCACACCTATATCTAATTTGAGAGGAAGGTAAATTTCAAACCTTGAGCAGCTGATCGTGGTCTGCTATCCACAAGGAAACTAGATGAAACATCTTCCAGTATTGAAATAAGCTCAGGACTATGATATGCAAAATATACAGGAATAGAAATGGCACCGTGGCCCCATAAAAGAGCCTCTTCTGTCTCCAAAATCTTCTAAAATAGGAAAACATAGTAATATAAATTACAAGAAACAAAAGTAAACCTAACGGACGTTTACTGCTTTCCAACTTCACATAAATTAACCTATAGATAAAAGAATCTCAGTAATAGAAGTTACGAATCGTATTTCATTACATATAGAGCAAATTGATTACCTGCTTCTCATCTGCTGTTAATGTGCCTTTGGCAGGAAGCATTAGAAGAAGTGCACCAGCTCTGGATGCAACTCCATTTCCACTAATTCCAAGAGCATCTCTTAGTAACTGTGACGACACAGATGCCAAAGGGGCTACCAAACAATGACGCTGCGATGAAGGGACAGATGACCCCCAACTCTGAAGTGGTCGCGCTTCCAGACTAACAGAAGCACTACGGCACCCTAGAAAGTTGTTTTAAAGAATATTACTGAATATTACACACGAACCTTAACGTATAAACATCAAAATTCAGCAGACGTACGATAAACTAAAGAAATAAGAAGAATTCCAGATATCACATTGCACAAAGTGATATTAGCTATAAATAAATAGACACTTGCCATGAGCAACCCCATGCAGGTCAAAGTGCTGCATCCTATACGCCGGAAATTCATGTGCTGCTCCTACAGGATTCACCGGAGATATAATAATGAATATCGGCAATGCAATAATTAGATAATATGGAAAATATCCTTTGAATATTTCTGCAAACTCATCAGCTTCCAACCACATCTTTATTCAAAGAAAACAATGTTTCTTTAAACTTATACGTATAATTTCTAACAAATTTAAAAAGCAACGATTTTTTTAAAACATATAGGACGGTAAAAATCGAGTGTTACAGTTAGAACACAGCAGGAAAAGCCCGATAATTGAGTTAGTCAAATTGCAGAAGAATTTCGTGAAACACCTGACTATCGTAAAGAATTGACAGTACCATCTAGGGCATCTAGTGTGAAATAAAGTCTAAATAAAGTGGAGGTAAATTTTTAAATGTTGCGAAACGTAAGCAGAAAGTTTCCTCGGAAAACATTTTAAGAAATACTTAAATATAACAATTTTTACTATTTCTATGGGTTAGATTTGATAGAAGTCAACAGCGATCGCAGCACCAATTTGTGTCAGGGAGAGTAACTAGCTATAGCAACTATTTGAAAATCACCTTCGTTGTTTTGGTTGTAACAGGTTGGAAGGATTTCAGCAGATTTCAGAAACATTGTTGGATTGAGTTGTAAGAAGGGTTTTTAAAAAATGGTAGGGTTAGTTGGAAGAAGGGTTTCAAAAAAATTGTATATAGTGAACTTTTTCTTCGAAATAGTGCGTGATATGAAATAGATTAATTAAAATAAATTGCTACTTTATTAGTGTGTATATATATTAGGGGAGTGTGTATTTTTGTTTACGATAGTAACATAGTAGTTCATTTTCCTGACAAATTGGTTAACAAATATGTTGACTTCTATCAAATCTGTTCCGTTTCTATTTAATAGTATTTAAGTCAACGGATGTTTTTTGCAAAAATAATATTAACAATGTACCAATATTTAAACGCTCCCATTTACAACCGAAAGCAGGGGTATCCATAACTTTAGGATAAAGTGAGGGCAGTGTATCTGGGCCTTTACAAGTAGGAAGAAAAATAGGTATGTGTAGTAGCAGCAGCATTTCTATGGGAGAGGTTAATCTGTAAGGCAGGTAGGAGTTTATTATCACATAATGTGTACATTTTGTACAATCAGACTTGTCACAGCAGGATTTACAATGAACAATATTGTTCAGAAATAAATAATAGTGTTAAATGGTAGCATATGAAGTACGTACTTTTAACCAAAAATATGTATTTGAAAACTTGGATTGCATTCATTGTCTTGTCTACATTGAAGGGAATATTTTATATAGGTGTGATTAATTGTTATATCAAGATATATTTTGCAAAGATGTAATTTAATACAATATGATTATGTGTACATTTTGAGCAATCTTGTCATTGCATTATAAACAAAGATAGTAGTGACAAAAATAACGTTAAATATTAACAAATACTTTAAACAAATTTCTTTTATATTAATATATACAATGTTGGGGGTGAAGAATTGAGATCATATTTTGGGTATATACATTGCATTCAGTGTCTATACTACCTGCTCCGACATTTGCCATTCGCATACCAAATAGTCTCATCTTCCTGCTAACTTTTTTTCTACGTATCCTCAAAAATGTAAAATATAACATCCTTTTCTCTTATCTGTCATTTAAGCAGAGAATATTCGATATTGTTTAAATGACAATCATATAAAATAGGTACACTATAACGTGGAAAATATTTTATATCTACTTATGAAAGATAATGTAGGAAGTAATATATTCGTAGTTACTAAGATAATATTACCAAACGTAAATACTCGTAATTTCATTTTATGTAGCTTTAAATGTTAAAGTTTTCAACATTTTCATAATTCCCGTATCTGATCCCACTCCTACAAAGTCTTATCCATCCAGCGACTCTGTCCACTTGCGAAGCACTATAATTGGTCCACATTTGTGGACTGATTCGGCAACAAGGTTCCCTTTCCACACATTTTAACTCCGCCTCCCAGCGATCATTAAGTTTGGTACAGACCATAATCAATATTTAAAAATATTTTGTGTAGACATACAGATGTAATTGCTTAATATGCAAAGGTAACATTTTACAAAAATGTTATTTAATAGTGTATTATTCTTAAGATATAGCGACATTTTATACTGATTTACTCTGAGAAATCAATTAAAATAACATTTCACATTGAGAAATCACATAAATCAAAAGTAAGTTTGAAAAGTTAAATATCACCCAATGCCAGTTTCAGTTAAAAATATGTGTGAGTTGAAAATTTCCGTCTCTCTGGTTAGAAAATATAATAATTAAGACAGGAAATAATAATGATATATTTATCATTAAAGATAAGTAGAACATATGTTGAGTATACACTAATAACAAATGATTCTTATTAAACTTATTAAAATAACATGAAACAAGTCATCAAGTAACTGTAGTTTGGTATGTGCTTAGTAAATTAATTATAGAGTAACATACTGTTATCTTGTCAATTTAAAAATTTAGTTGTAAAGACCTAAATAAAATTTATGTTAGGGCCTTTTTCTGCATAAATCGCCATAATAGTCATAAGTGTTATGAACCCTTCATTTCAATTTGAGTAACACCTAATACAGTCAGAGAAATTTTTGTGCAGTGTAATATCAAACACATATTCTGCTAGTTTCTATCACCATTTTAATTTGTCAAAGTATGCACAACTGCCATGTTGCTGGTGGATGCAGTAAAAATCAAAGACCTGACTCTTCTGCATTGCCATCAATGGAGTTAAACAAAGCTTCTGACAGGCTATTTTTCATATTCAACACTTGCATGAAAAAGTACCTTAATGGAGGTACTTTGTTTTTTTTTTTAATATAACTGGCATAGCATGGCATCATATATTGCTTGCTTAGAATGTTTTCATGTTCTGTACAATGAACCTATAAAAGAGCATTTTTCAAAATTTGAATTACTGATTATGCCCCCCCCCCCCCCCCCCCCCCCCCCCCATGAAGTGACACCTGTAAACAATTGCTTATGTCACTTATGCCTGAAACACCCTGATATCACTTATACTCAGTCAAAGAATTCTTCTGCAGAGTATTAGATTTTTGACATGCATGTTTTCAATCTATTCTTAAAGAACAGAATGTTATTATAGAGTTTGATTCCTTTATGGTGAAAACTTCTAAATGTAAGTTCCAACCTATTCCTATGCATTTGTAAGTGGCTTTTCGTCTGGTATTATTGTCACCATTAGGATCTCTGAGATGAAGGCCATTTGACCTATAGCCAAGTAGACCCAAATTTGCATTTGAAAAAACTCGCCATGCTTTGTATAAACTGAAATAGCAAAAAAATTAGATTTTTCCTTAATAATAGGTACATTTATGCAGTAAATATTCTAGAATAGCATTTAATGAATAAACAAGTTAGGAAAGTGTACAGCGTATCACAAATGGGCACATTTCATGCAATGGAGTATTAGAAAGAAATGATATACCTGTACGTAAGGTAAATAGCAATTTAAAGTTCTTTTCTTCATCATAAATAATCCATTTTCTTCCTATTCAATAATACTGTATGCACACATAAGTAAATTAAACGTTGGTTTGTGAGATTGTTTATGTTGCCAACAATGAAGAAGTAACTATGCAAGAAATTTTCAACTCGAATTAAGATATTCTTGTTTGATTTTCTTGATAACGGTTACTCCTACAATAAAAATGTATAGGAAAAGAAATACTCTAATTTACCAGTTCTACAAGTTTTATTTGAAAAATATTTTGACATGACCAATACTTTACAAGGTGTAACAGAAAGTTCATTTTTATAACCAGTAAAGTGGTATCCCTGATTGGCTTATGTGATTCATATTTGCGATTTTGTTATTATCTTTGATAGTAAGTCCTTAATATCAAATTTCATGAAAATCCGTTTGGTAGAAGCCCAGAATTAACATGCAGATGGATGGACAGACCTACGACAATAGGTGCTCACACTGGAGGCGACATGCGCCTAAAAAAAATACGCTTCATTGTTCCTTATCTAATGAAAATACCACAATGAAAGAAAACTGTAAACATTTCATCTTATGGCAAATATAGCTCACTTGACTTTTTACCTGGGAACGTATTTTATCGTCGTTTTAGTTTCATGCAATGTTTGAAATATTGTATTTTTTGGCATATAAAATGCATTTTTTTGCTGCAGCAGTGTCCTGAAATCATGCTTCATCTAACAGAATGAAGGTTTAAATACCAATTTGGTATTTCATTTAAAACTTAAATATACACAATTTCAAACTATCATGAGACTTGTCAGTATAGAGCAGGGGTTCTAAACCTTTTCAATGTGGTAAACACCAAGTTGTATCCTAGAATGTCTAGTGAGCACCACTATAATTTTGCAAAAGAAAGAAACTTTCATATATAGAATCTAACCAATTTAATAGTTATCAACAATGTTCTTAAATGCATTTAGAAAGAAAGCAACCGACAAAATTAAATTCCTTGTGCTAGGAAATGCGATTTTAAACATTGCAGAAGAGTACAGTGAAGCTGCCAAAGAACAAAATTAGGCTGTCAGGGAGCACAGCAGTGCTTGCAAACACCAGGTTGAGAACCCCAGGTATAGAGGATGGTATTCTATGCAGTAAATTGAACTTCAAGCACCTGTGTTCGTATGTTAGAATTCTTCTACGCAATATATTTGTTTATGTAATACTTGCTTATTTTCCTAAATATTTCCCTCAATATAAAAAGTCTAGACAATACTTTGATTTTGCCAGGTTACGTTTTTACCAGCATCCATTGATAAATGTAGTTTCTCTGCGAGCAAAGAATCTGATTTCATGTCACTTAGATCAGAATTTTGACACTGCAACTTCGCATTGCTTTTAAATTCTTCAATATCACAATTTAGCATAAAACACTCTGGCTAACTAAAAATCACTAATACGTACCATTAACTGTACACAAACATATAAATATTTTTGTTGTTTATAATAATGAAGTATTTCAATGAATTATTTGTAATTGATCAGCAATATACTCATTTCGCAGAATACCAAGAACAATATCACAAAATCTTGGAATGCACACTTTTTACCCAAACATGCTTCAATGTGACAAAAAATTGCAACAACTTCTGAACTGAAAAAAAAAATACCGAAATGTTTCCCCCAATAGAATTATCAGAATGTGAAACTAAACTGATGATGTCATGATTTCTGCCAGACTATGGCGTTTTTATCTTGAGTCCCTAATGTTATAACAATCATCAGCAAAAACTGTCATTTGTAACTCCATCAGTAATAATATTTCTTCCCTTTATAATTTTTGCAGTAATTATGTAATTTTTTTCAACATCACATCCTGAGCATTGAATTTCTCGGCCATTTAGAAAATTCCTAGTGAATTTTAAGGATTAACTCACATTTTTGGATTTTTCCAGTTTTTTTATATAAGCCTCTTACTCCTGAAGAAAAAAAGTGTGGCTTACATGCAAGTAAATACGGTACATTTTCAAAATTATTAAATGAAAAAATTCTTTTCAACTATTTATTAAATTATTTTGTATTGTTTTTAAACTACAGATGAATCTTATCTCCTTATCCAAACATCTGTTTTAGACAGTAAAAATTTTTTAAAACCTGAATATGACCTTATTTGTAAGGGTATATCTTTTGCACTGAAATATTTGGTATTTCGTCTCACTTCTTAGTTCAAGTTTTATATGCATCTACTTTTCATTACCAATGACCAACATAATATTTACGGCATATAAGTCGACCCGGCATATTAGCCAACCTTGACTTTTTGGCTTGAAAATACATGATTAGGCATATATTCGCTGTATAAATTGACCCTCATTGGTTCACTTAAAAATACTTCTCATGAAATTTTTTCAGTGAAAATAAAGGTCCTGTACAATCCAAGTTTAAAAAAACATAAATATAAAAAAACATAAATATAAAAAAACATAAATATAAAAAAACATAAATATAAAAAAACATAAATATAAAAAAACATAAATAAACAATAATAAAAATATATAAATATTGTTTAGAGTCTGTGCCAGGGGCAGATCCAGAAACTTCTCAAGGGGGGTGATCGCCCCTCCACCTATCGAACCTGTCCCTGCCAAAGGCCCTATATTTTGAAAATTCCTACCCCTATCAGAATCTTTCTTTCCCTTGCTATACGCACCTAATCTGCCATGTATAATTGAGGAATTCTGCTCTGAACAAATTTAAGGAAGCACCCTGGTGGATCCACCACTGGTCTGTTCTATTCTTCTTGAGACTTCCATATGACAGGTGTTTTAATTTCAACCAATAAGAAACTTATTCTTGGAAAGCTTTACCCACTAAATAAAGTTTCCTATAATTCGATTGATGCCAGCTGTTTATGATTTTACATTTATATGAATACCCTGCAAGGCACCAGAAGCATTTGGCAGGAGGTGTCACAGCACAAAATGAACTCTAACTAATGCCTCTGTTGGCCTATCATATCGCATCTAGGAAAAAAGATTAATAATTTCTCGGTCCTAGCAATTGTAACGAGATTTTCTCATATACTGTCATCTACAGTTACGTTCACTAACACCAATGGTACAACTATGGCATGTATGTCTTCAATGAATTCGATGCTTTTAAACTTTTTAAATAGTTTCCTTTTTTACTCAATTCTTCTACTCAACACTGCACTATGGTTCTATATTTCTCTTCGAAATTCCCCCAAACTGACTAAGTAAGGGGGCATGGGTATGGTTACCAGATACCTGAGGTTAAAAAGGAGGGCAGCGAAGGCAAAAATGCAGGACAAATCCGGACAAGTGCTGCGGGTCACATACAACCAATCAATTTTTCCCTTGCCTGTAACTGATATCATGGCATTTCACGACTATTGTAAACATGATTAACACAATATCCAAATGTGAAATAATTTTTTTGTTACAATTAATTTGGCTTTTAACCTATCTCCCATTCATTGTAAGTTGGGCTTTACTACAGACATGTCAAACTGGCGCTCATAATTTTGCATCATTTTATTTTATTTTTATGAGAAGAAGACGATATTTTGTCATTCTTAGTAAGGCCCAACACAACGCGTTTTCTAAAGTGATACTTTTAATGACGAAAATTGACGTCCAATCTTCCAGATAAAATTAGTTTTTACCAAATCTGGCCATTGCTAAACAATTGTAATTACTATGCGGCCCTTCTATAACATCCATTGCTTTAATGCAGCCATGACGCCTCTTCGAGTTTGACATGCCTGGTATAGTATAAAAACTTTCAGAATACGGAGTAATTCTGAATTAAATCCGTAATTTTTTTCAGGAAAAGCAAAGCGAAAGATAAAAAACTATAAATGGTGTCATAGAACAAATTAAAACAAAAATTCAATTTATATTAATTTTTATTACAAATTAACAAAAAATACAATTAATTTTTGATTTATGGTTGTTAGTTTTTAACATTTTTGTCCTTTTCTCTAAATATGGCAATTTTGATGTTGAAGGTACAAGTACCTTATATTCTACATATTTTTCTGATGAACCTATTTTTTCAGTAGGTCTTCGTTTGTAAGAAGATAGTAAATAAATTCTTTGCAAGAAATCTCCTTCATATTGTACTGATTGCACAGGCATTTGGTTCCTCTCCATTGTCCATTGAGCACTTATGAAAGAGAAGACTTTCCGAATTTGCATAGTGCCGTTGGATACTGAAGAAAATTGCGCATATTTTCAGGAGGTCTGAAAAACAATCTGTCCTCTTACAGCTCCTAAAGAATGAGCTCCACTGTTGATAAATGGGTTCATCAAAGAAACTTTCTTCTTGATTTTCAATGAATGACTAAAGATTACAATACTGGTCTATTAATTTATCATCATCAATAATTATATCTTTTTCATTAAGGTACGACAGAAAGGGCAATAATTCATCAAATTTTTTATTTGTGCCCTTCTTAAAAATCCTCCAGCAAAAACACTGAAATTCCTCAAACGGTTTTATCCACTTTTCCAAATAATTAATGCATTCTTGGTACACTACAAGCGTCTCCTCGAGGAAACTGGCATTTTTTGTCCAAACTTTTGCTTGTATATTTTTCATGAGTTCTCTTACACACAGTGGCACAACATTTTCTCTTAGTCGCGCTTCCAGAGACATAACAGAGGCTTGAAGAAAGTTCACAATTTCTAATACAGAGTTATTTTATCTTTTCACAGCCTCAATTTTGTTCTGGAAGACAGAAGATGGTGAGACCATAACCCAGAGATACATTTCTGAAAATTCGTTTTCATAAAAGTTTTTTATAATAGTTGGGGGCCTACTAACAGATTGAAAATATTTCTTCAACGCAGGAAATAACCTCAAAAGTTTTTGTAGTGCTGGAAATTAACTAAGCCACCTGGTTTTAGTTGAGGGTAACAACTTTCTATAATTGATATCTACATATTCACAAATATCTTTCAAAGCCTCCGTCTGAATGGTGTAAACAGAAAAATAATTGAATATTTTCAGAACGAGATTCTACGTCAACTTTCAATACATCTGCATCATGCTGAACGCAGTTTTGTAGAATATGTGCAGGGCATCCGAGGCCCACAATATTCCTTTTCAGTTTTCTATTTCAAGAATGAGAAAACAATTTTGACCCCATTTCTATGCCCATTGGCATTGTCACCTGTAAATGCAACACATTTCGAAGAGAGATCATATTTTTCTAGTTTCCAATAAGTAAGATGAAATGGTATCGGCAGTTTCATTGGGAGTGGCCTCTAGTTCAAGCACATTTGTTTTGATTCCACCCGCTTTCCAATCAAAATACTGTGCAAGAGTAAGATATGGAAGGGAGCCATAAACGCACTTTCCGGAAAGAAAAACCGGACAAATCACCGAATTTTAAAATGCCGGCCGGACAGAGGACGGAAGGAGAAAAAGCTGGACATGTTCGGCTTTTGCCGGACATCTGGTAACCCTAGGCATGGGTGATACAATAACGATGCACGTTGGGGTGCATGCTTTCCGGCCTATCTCCGTTCTTCGCCCGGACAAAATTTCTCCTACTCCCGTCGAACCCCAGTTCGGCCCGCCAGTCAGTGATTTTCAGCATATTTGGTCCGCCACACCAAAGAAGATGGACAGCCCTAAATTAGTGTATTACTGAAAGTTGTGGTATTTACTTCACTTATGTTGAAAATTCCTCGTACCGTTCTCGTTTTCTTAAATGCTGGAAAATAGTTGGCTTTATTGAATGTTTAGCGGATGTTATTTCAGAATTTCAAATCAAACCGTTCATTTTGAAATTCCAACGTTGGCCACCTTGATATGTAAAATATTTTTTGTTGGTATGCTCTTTAGTGGTGAAAGTGGTGAATTACAGTCCGAACGGGAGACTTAATACGAAGTTAAAGTCATTTAGAGTATTTAAGTCGCTGTAAGCTGCTACAGTTAGGGTATTCAACGTAGGTTACAGTTTTCAATATAATGTTCTCTCGTGCAAAAGATGAAAAGAATAAGCGAAGGACGACTGCTACACGGCAGGTAATTCCTATCTTAAATTTTGTTAATAGTTTTATAAAATTATGAGGTCATTCTAACCTATAAAACTTTAGGTAGGCATATTTGGCGTTCTGGAAGATACTGATGATTTTATTCCCAAAGATGACGGAACGGATGATGAAGACCTTGAGGCTGAATTATTGGCATTGACAGCGGGAGGGACAGCAAAACAGAAGAAAGATGGTACTGAACTGAAGATAAAATTTGTTTCTGTATCGTAATTGTCATTTAAGTTAGCTATATGAGATTGCGTTTTCAGTGCGCGTGAAAAATAGACCAGAAGATTTGGATGCCATGGTAGCTGCAAGCCTGCAAGATATGCCGTCAGACGATGAAGGCTCAGTTAATGAAAATGATCCCGAGTTGTTGGTGAGTCATACTTTAAACCTAAAAATTTATTATTGTTCTAAGGAAAGAAATTCACATACTCCAAACCCTAAATGTTCTCATAGCTTCTATGAAATATTTTACTGATGTAATACAAACAGCCGAATCGTTATCCTTAAGTAATAAATTATTTATTCATTTATCAATAACATTTACGGACATATTCGCGGTAAATATTTGTAATTCTCTTGATGCTTGAAGTACGTTTGTTATTTTTTATGATTTTCCAGAGGTGTAATGTAAATCTGGTTAGTAATAACTGAATAACTCATTAAATCACAGCTGTCTTGGAGGAGTAATATGGGAATCATTCTAAATATATTTTTTAAACTAATTTACAAGTTCCCAAAAACTTTTAGTGTACCATATTTGCTGAGCTATCTGACTATCCGGACTGAAAATTGTCCCTTTCTTCCCAAAACGTTACTGCTCTCTCTTCAGTTTATACAATAAAAGCCTGTTATAATGTGGATTTTGGGAAACGTTTACATCTGTATTGTAGCCTTACCTGCAATATGAAGAAGATTTACAGTGAATAATAAAAACCACCTTTGTAAAAGATGTAAAATTGAGAAACCAACACAAAAATGATTCTTGTTGTTACATTCTTGATCTCCTTCTCTTCCGCAATTCTGCACCATTGCCAAAATGCCATCATAACTCGTACTGTGAAACCAGTATTTCCTTATGTACATCAATCAAGTCCTCGAGGTCATTTACTTACAGGTTGGAACCTAGAGTAACACCGTCTGACTGTACTTCCTCTTTGTTAACTGTTTGTTGTTATTACAGACTCTGTTCCAACACGTTTCTTCCAGTAATTGTTTATTGATGTGGAACTTAAATTTCTCCATGCTATACTTATACCATCTACTGCTTGTGGAACTTGGTTACATGTAATTTTAAAACTGTGCCAGTCACAGGAAACCTTTAACACAGTACTTCTGCAGGAACCATTAGTACAAACGTTATTCCAAATCAGTTGCATCACTAAGCCTACCTTTTCTTTTTCTCCAGCTCTCCTTTGCCTTCTATATACCAAAAAATGATTGTAACTTTTCCTTTTCTTTCATGCTGCCTCGTATTATTCCTTCTGGAATGACACATTCCAGGGGCGTAGCCAGGGAGGGTGCGTATGGTGCTACAGCACCCCCCCTGGATATCAAAAGCAATCAATTTTTTGGAAGAAAATTTAGTTACAAGTGCTGGTAATGCAATGTATACTAGTTCTGTAACACAAAACGATTTAATAAGTACATTGGTAATCTTATTCAATCAAAAATTGTATCAAACGTTAATAAATCCAAAGTTTTCACTGTGTTAGCAGATGAAACAACAGACATTGCACAGATAGAGCAATTTTCACTTTGTGTTCGATATGTTGATGAGGAAGTTATGAAACTATGAGAAGATATTCTCATTTTGTCCCAGTAACTGATATGGGTGGTGCTTCACTCGCTCTAACTATTGAAAAAACTTTAATAGATCTTGGTTTTGATTTAAGAAACCTTCATGGACAAGGTTATTATGGCTCAGCAGCTATGAGGGGACAATTTCGAGGAGTACAAACAATTATTAGACAAACTAGCATAAGAGCCCGTTGAATTTCAACGGGTTTAATGAATCTAAATTTTCGTCAGTGCAACATGTAAAAATCGCAAGAATAAAATTGTGCACTGTTTTAACCATCGAATATTTCTATATTATAAGTCTGTTTTAATTAATTAACTAAAATCTCACAGAAATTCCTTGTGAATAAAATAGTACCTTTCTTTCTACTAAAATAGCCATTGTTATTAGTTTTAAATTGATTATAGCATTAGGATTTCAATTTCATTAAATAAGCAGAATTCCGCTTTCAAAAAATTGGTTCAATCTTCAATTGCCTCTGATAATACTTGAAATAGATTTTGGAATATAATGTACCTCAATATCGTTTCTCGTCTGCTCAGCACTCTTACCTTCTCATTTTCCGAAACAACCACTTTCACCAGTTTTAAATAGATTTCAAACTTAGAAGAGAACTTGATTCAATTCAGTTAAAATAACCACATAACAAACTTCTTATTCCAAAGAAAATCCTTTTATAATACGAAATGTTAACCTAGAATTAATTCATTCTGAAAAGTGAATAAAAGTACCATGTACATATATTTCTTTCAACTAAAATAGCCACTCTTAACAGATTTTAATGGATTAATGCATTAACATTTCAATTTCATGAAATAAGCAGTATTCCGGTAAAAAAAATTTGTTCAATCTTTAATTGCCTGTGATAATACTTTAAATAGATTTTGGAATAAAATGTACCTTAACATCGTTTAGCATCCTCTCACCACTCTGGACTTCTCAGTTTCCGAAACAACAACTTTCAATAGTTTTAAATTGATATTTGCTTTGAAATATACTTGAGTCAATTCAGTACGACTTCCACTTTACATACTGTAAATTCCAAAGTAACTCCTTTTATAATAGGCAATGCTAGCCTAAAATGAATTCATTCTGTAAGGTGAATAAATAAAGTTCTTTCTTTAAACTATAATAGCCACTGTTATTAGATTTAAATGGATTATAAGTTTTAGAACTTACTCTATATTAAATAAGCACCAAAATTCCTTTTATAAAAACAAGTCAATTCATTAAAAGATCCACTGTTGTTTCTTCGAAAATTGCCTGTTAACAATTTTAAAGGTCCTTTTAATTTTAATTGAATTTTAATTTATATTTGTTTCCAAACATTGGCCATTGTTACAAAATTTTCGAGGAATAACAATATAAATTCGTAAGCACGTATGGTTTACAAAGAATTTAATTTAAGAATGCTTTTTATTTCCAATTTTTCTAAAATGACACTGTTGATACTTAAAATTTTTTAAATTTACCTTAATATACTTATTTTCCACAAAACATGCCAATCTCTCCCCTTCTTTCCTCTCTCTCTCGTATTGAAGCACTCAAGGCATGCTTATTCCCAGAAGGATGTATACAATAATAGTAATTTGAGTTGTAACAATGATAGTGGTCGACATAGCAACATCACATTAAAATGGCGAGATTTCCACAAAATATGCAAATTAAACGTTTAACATGGAATATTTTGAGCTATGGGCGAAAAAAGACGAACGGAATAAGAAACTTTGTAACTTTTTCTTCAAAATGGTTCAAATCCGAAGGTCGTCTGTTAATTTCTACTAATTTTAATTTCCAAATGAATAAAAGCCTGCACGTCGAAAAATCGTGTTTTACATGTTAAGTAATGGGAAATGGATATGCCTCTCTTGGAGACGAACCAAGAAATTTTTTCGCGATTTAAATTTGTCATTCTCTGAATAAGTGTTAATCAAGCATCCCTACGAAATTTCGAGTTTCTATCATTATTATTTCTCGAGTTATTAGCGTTTGCATAGCGTGACCAACCAACCAACCAACGGACGACGGCTATTATTATATTAAATACCCAAAAGCTTTGTATAAGCATTGTGTAGCGCATTGTTTGAATTTATGTATATCAGACTCTGCAACAGTTTCTGAAATCCATAATGCATTTGGTGTTATATCCTAAGTTTGCACTTTTTTTCATTTATCTCCAAGGCGGACAGCTGTTCTTAAAAATACAATACAGGAAATGAAGCCAAATTCAAATGTAACACGATTAAAAACGCTGTATGAAACACGATGGAATTTACAGCATGAGGCAGTTTTATTATTTACAGAATTTATCAAGCCAATTATTTCAACTCTCAAAATTATTCAATTGGAACACAAAGACCATTTGTCGCAAAAGGCAGATTCGTAATTTAATAGGATATGTAAATTTTCTTTTCTTGTTGCAATTTTCGTTGCGAGCAAAATGTTAGCTTTGACATACCTTTCTTTCTGATTACAAAATAAGCAGATAGATTTGATAAATGCTTTAAAACAAGTTCGTCAAACTATTGATGTATTAAAAAGTATACGAGAGGACTCTGAGAAATCTGAAACTAACTTTGCGGTCATTTATAATGAAGCTAGAAATCTTGCAGACAAATTAAATGTCAAAGAAGAAGTACCTCGAGTATGCGGACTGCAGAGAAATAGACAATGTTTTAACACTCCTGAAGAATATTATTGAAGGACAATTTTTTATCCATACATGGACTACCTTATTGCATCGTTAAATGAAAGATTCTTGGCTCACGAGGAAACAATCAATTCTTTACAATACCTTCTTCCTGCGTATTCCATAGATAAACCTTATTCAACCATTAAATCTGCAGTGCAGATATATGAAGATGATTTACCAGGATGTCCTGATATCGTTCAAGCAGAATATGAGCTGTGCAAAGCTAAGTGGCGAACAGAAGATCAAAGAACCTGGCCGACTACCGCAATGGACGCTCTAGCTGGTTGTGACAGAAATATATTTCCTAATATATATGTTCTTATCAAAATATTAGCTTTACTTTCTGTCTCCACAGCTACTGTTGAATGAAGCTTTTCATCCTTGCAAAGACTAGGCCTGGCGCACACTGATAGAACGAAACAAGGCGAAACTGTCTCAAGCTATGAAGAAAAGAAATGTGTCGACACATTTCATACACCATAGCTCGCACACTGGTTAGGCGAAACGAAATGAAATGACGCAATTTATACAGAAAACACACTTCATTTCAAGATGTCAAGCGATGATGATGAGGTTGTTTCCATTCTGTAGGACTGGTTGTTGAAAAAGTCAGTGACACTCAACACTCAGTAAAATAATAATGTACTAATGTAATTAATGCAATTAAAATACAGTTAAATGCATGGTATTTAAATACTCACCTGTTGCCTTCTTCTCAGTTGCTATCTCAGTCCATAATTTATCTATTGTACGGCTCTGTTGCTATAATCTTTCCTGGTGAAGTTATAAATTATGCTTCTTTCTTGTACAAGGGCCGCAAGTTTATCATCATCACGCTCCATGGCTTGAGAAATACTGAAACGTTTCGACGAAACAAAGGGACAGAAACAGCATGACACATGATTCATCATGTTCTAACCAGCTTGGAGCGGATGTTTCGCTTCGCCCTATCAATGTGTGCGAGCTCATTCATTTGTATGTAATTTTTGTCTCTTGAAACTGCTCGGAGCAGTTTCGCCTTGTCTCGTCTTGTTTCGCTCTATCAATGTGCACCCGGCCTTAAATCATATTTACAAAACACAATACATATCTGAATCACGTCTTGTAGGACTGGCGCTGTTATCCATACATAGAGATATTAATATAACTTATGAGGTTATTGACAAGTATGCCAATAGTGGAAAAAATGGATTAATTTGATTTTGTGAACGTTTTTTTACATATTCTATTTTTTAATTTGAATTATTATTATTTTTATGGGTTTTGATAAGAATGTGCTTTCTTTAAATAAAAAAAATGTTCTGAACTTTATGGTCGTCGTTATAATTACTTTCGCTCCTCAAATTTTATATGAATTCAAAATAATTGTTTCTTTTTTCATTAGCGGAAAGGCTCGAAATTACAAACTTTTACTAATAATTTTATAATTTTTCCACCCTCCTCGGGATCGCACCGAGTATTCCAACAAATTAAAACAAACTAACGTCACCCCCCTTCGCAAAATCCTAGATATGCCTCTGACACACTCCCAAACTTTACTTGTTCCATTACATTCATCTTTTCTTTAACAGTCTATGCTTTCCTCTTTGTAACCATTGCCACACCTCTTCCAATCTGACTGAACAATGAATGTGACTGAGACTGAAGAGTGACTGAGCCACCCCTCTGATGTGTATTGTAAGCTAGAAGCTAGTTGTTTGTCAGTGTGTATATGCACAAGTCCATAATGAGATCCATTAACAATCCAAGTTTACAATTTAAAAAAAGAGAAAGTATGTTTACAGCAGTTACTTACTACGTACGTTCATAGCACTGAAAGGGTTGAAAAGTTCTGAGATTGACCTCTCTGTAAGGTAGCTTTACATTTGGAATGTTTTAAAGAATATAACATGAAGAAAGCAATTCAATAAGATTAAGCAAATGGAAAGAAGTTTTGGATACTAGATGTACACCACTCCTGTGGTTTACGTGGCCCATGCATTCCTGAAAACTCTTGTGTAAACCGAAACTGTATAAACTGAAACTGATTTTCCCATAGGAACAATGTTATAATGAGGGAATGCATTCCAGACAGTCAAAAAGGAGACATTTTGATCATTTAAAAGGCATTTTGACTTCAGATAAATATGTTATAATAATATCTGATAAAAATAGATATTAAAAATAATTATCAAATTAAATAGCTATATTTTAAAAATATAAAAAAATGGGGTTGAACCTTACCTTTAATTGTGACACCATTTGGTTAATGGCACGTGTGATTTTAAAGGTGGCGAGAAAGAGATTAACCAAATTTTGAAGGTCCTGAGTCTTCTTCATAAGGAATGGGCCTATCAGGTGCTGCTGGTTTTTTGATGGTGTCCAACTTGAGTTGCTTCTTAAGCTTTGTTTTTTCTGCATACAATTTCGTGTAGACATCATAGCTGTTCTTAATTGCTGTGATGGTTGCAGAGCTTCTCTCAGTTGCCGTCATCATCATCTAAAATGGCCATGGCCTCTAAAAAAATTAGCCAGTCTTTTAAACCGGCAGTACTCGCGCGGGCTGCGGTGGTAGAGTGGGTAGAGCATTGGCCTTGCATACAGTGGTCCTGAGTTCAAATCCGGCAGAGGTCGGACTTTTCAACCTGGGATCACCATAACCCTAGCTGTGTGGTTTGAGAAGAATGCACAAGTCATTGCTACATACTTTGAAATGAATGTTAAGCATTTGGTGCTCTTTGTAAGTAGTAGGCTAATGATGGCACTGGATTTCTCTCCATTCTGTACAGAGTTTTAAGTAGAGTTACTGCGATATTAGCCCATGAGACTGATTCGCTTAAAAACACCTACATAAACACAAAAATACACTATCCTTTCCATATGTATATACATCATACTATTTTCTAGAAATTTGTACATGTATTACAAGGGACATGGTTTGCCCCACCTTATATCTGAGTCGGCATAATAGGAAATAGTGCTAAAATGGGTTTTTGCTGTATTTTCTTTAACCGCTCAAGCCCAGAGGACATTTAATGAAATTCTACCAGTGAGGACGAGGGAGAATTTTGTAAACTGGAAATGCAGGTGTAAAAGTTGCAAAAATTATATAAAAGCTCATAAATTTTCACCTTTTTATTGGATTTTTATGAATTTTTTTGAGGATTTATGCAAAACATGATATTTTAAAACTGTAACTTTTACACTATCATACATTAATTACAAACTCTTCGCTGGAGAGAAGCGATGGCACACCGATCGCTTACTTATCTAGCTCGTGCCCATTCTTTCATTTATTCAACAATATTGTGAAAACTATAGAAGTTATTAACATGGGATCTTCTTCAAAGATACATTTAAAATATTCTGAACATTTCATTTGCTGAATGTACCCCTCTAAACCAAAAAGGGAAAAAGTTTCTTGTAGGTCAACTTTTTCATGTCTCGATGGAAAATTTGAGATAAATGTTACGATTGTTATTGTTTTAAAGGCAGTTCATAGTTCTTATATATTTTTAAGTTACTTTGTTGTTATTTGGAATCATTACAGAAGTCAGATAAAAAAATTGTCCCTTTTTATTCAATAGAAGCCGAAATTTAACGTTGTATGCATAAGGAAGGAAGATATACGCAAAATGCAAAAAAACGATTTAAAATATTTTTTAAACTTTAAAGGTATTTTCCTATTTTTCAGAATGTTTATACATGCATAATCAGATTTAGTTTACTGTGAGAAAACTGTTATACCTTCAATCTATCGTCCATAATAATTTCTTTAGTGGCATTTACTCTTATTCTGTTATAACGCTTGCAGCATAGTCTCAATTCGCCTCTTCATCACTCTCTTTCAAAAGTGAACATGGTATTTTTATGTGTTGGTCTGCTCAAGGTATTGGGTCCGAAATTTCATAGAAGGAGATCTCTTAGCTATCTTTCTGTATACAGATGTTTACATGGGACATGCAGAGAAGGCTCCTATTCTTTCTGTCACACACTATATTGTTCCCATAATCAGCTGAGGTGCAGGGCCTAGAGTTCAGAGACAAGTATAAGGTCAGAAAAGAGACCTTGAGCATCTCATAAACATTGCCTGAAAAAAGGTTCGTCTCGGCATTGTTATTATAGAACCCTGCAGGGACAAGGGAGAGAAAAGGGTCTTACCTTAAAAACAATGTAACTGCAGTAAAAAACAAACCGGAAGAAATTCCTCACGACTAACCACAGTGAACACAGAAAACAGTATGCTCCATTCACAGTAAATGCATCTACACAACTAAATCAACAGCAAAGAGAAGCGAGAAACGTCTTCTATTCCCTTACCAGTGGCGTAACTAGGGTGGGCCACGTGCCCTGGGTGCCAAATGGGAGGGGGGTACAAAAATATCAAATTTGCACCCCTCGGGTCGAGGTGCGATTTGCACCTCCCCTGTAAATCGCTTTGCTACTGGGGGAACAAAATTATTCTTTGCCTGGGGCACCAGAAACCCTCAATACACCACTGTCCCTTACTTCAAGATATTGAGTCATAGGCCTTTTTGAAGTGGCCTTTCTCATTCTTCGTTATGTGAACAGACCTCTTTCAATATATACTGATGCATAAACTGAAACTCTTGGTTGGCAGACCCACAGAAAATACGCAGACCAAAGCATTCTTTGCTTCTATTCTTTTTGCTAAAGAAAGGTTTTTGCTCAATGATAGGTAGCCGCAGCATTTCTTTGCGATTTTCCAAAGGAAGGAATAACACAGTGCTCATGGCAAAAGAAAATTATTCACAAAATTTCAAATTGTTAGAAAAAATAAGAAATACAAAAAAACTTAACAAAAAAAATATAATTATTAAGGCCACACTTCCCCTCTTAAAATATACCAAGGTGTTTAAGATCAAAGAAATTTCAGCATGGCAAAAAATAAGGAAAGTGATGATGCTGGATGTATATGGCAGCAAACGTAGTTTTCGTTCAACATATATCTACGTCAAAATAGGAATATGACAGCATTTCATAGCAACATCATTTAATTTGATTTTTTTAAATAACAAAAAATAAAAAAATTATGTTGACATAAAAAACGATTTTGTAAAAAGTGTGAATAATGAACTCAAAAGCTGGAAAATTTTCGTTGCCTTTTGGAGTTCTAGCTCCGAGGAGTTTGATTATAATATGAATAAAAGCATGTACACAAAAGGAAACAATATACAAAAAACCTTGTAAAGGATAACAAATTTTTACAGGTTTATAGGATAGTTATTCTATTGCCAGGGACCTAGTGCCGAACTCACACTCATATCTAAGAGTTTGTGTCTTCTGAAAGTGACAAATATAATCAATACTTGTAATAAAATAACCATTCTTATCGTTGGTGCAAATTTTGATTTTTGTTTTCCCTGCAAAGAAAAATAGTGACCTTTCACCTTTGCATATTTTAACTAATTAATTGTGACATCTTCATCCTTACGTGTCCCAATATCATTGGAATACACTATTTTCACTGTCACTGCTCTTACCTGTAAAATATGATTCACTTTCACTGCAACTCTCACAACTGCAATCTTTAGGAAAATATATTTTATGGTCTTGATTGAAGACTGACTTCATCATAGCATCCGTGCAATATCAGAATTTATTTGATGTGTTACTTATAATTAATGATTAACTAATGAAGTATATTTGAATCTACTGTCAGTGTCTCTCCACTGATGATGGCTGCTTTGTAACCACAATGCATATCAGGTCTTCGTAGCCTATTGATTCAATTTGATTTGAGCCATGAAGCAAGCTCGATAATTCTCTGTTGTGTGAAATTTTCTTATTGCTTTGTCTTTCAGGATGAGCTTGGAGATTTGATGGAAGATACTGGTCATGGCCTACAAAATGATGTTGTTGAGAAAGAACCAGTAAGATCCCAAGCAGCTGGATCTAATATGGAATCGCTTTTGAAAGATAGACTCCAGATGTATGAAAAAGCTGAACACAATGCAAATTCTGCTGGCGAGTCATCTCGAGCACGAAGGTAAATTTCCATTTTTTATGTATGATTTTCTGTAGTAATTCTCCATGGTTTCCTCAGTTTATTTATATTCTGTCATTATATATTTTTTAAATATTATTATGTATATCATGTTTTATTAACATGTAGTTTGTATTTGTATGTAATGTTATCTCATCTGAGCATGCCCTGAGACCATGTCATGTAGTTGCATGCTATATAAAAAGAGTGCAGGCAGTTTATAAAGGTGTCACTGAAATCACCTCCATGTTAAATATAAGCGAGTAATGTTTGGGTAAACGGTAGAAAATTCAGGCAATTAATCCAAAAAATCGATCCTAAGCAAATGTAAGTAGCTATTACTTTCTTCTATGGACATGTTCATATATACATGTTCATTACCTAAAAGAAAAAACATGCTAATATAATATGTCCATCTGTCTGTGGATAATCAACTTTTTTTTGTTTTAAGAGATACTTGGAAAATTCTTTTTGAATCTCATAGATTTTATCAATCTATGGATTTTCCTCTAGGTAGCTTCAAATTAGAAAATTCCAAATTTCAAAATGATACTGTAACCAAACTATTGATGCTAGAGGAGTGAAGTTTTCATGGATGATAAGATTAAGAGGGGATCTTCAGTCTAATGGCATGGGTTGCCCCCTCCTCAAAGAGCAATACAAAGCAGAACCCTGAAAATTTTAAAGAAAATGTGCTTCCACCTTTTGCTTTACTACAGTAGAACCCCCATTAATCGAGGTAATCGGGACTGAGCCCACCTCGGATACCAAAAAACTCGGTTAATACAGGTAAAAATAGAGATTATGATCAGAAAATAATCGTAAAATTAACATATTTAAACACACTAAAGTCGTTTAAAAAGCATTATTAAACAATAGACTAACCTTTACTTTTTATGAAAAAAGCCTATCAGAGTCCTCTGTTTTATCTTATGTGTTTTCTTTTTTGCAGCAATATTCCTCCAGCGCTTAAGCAGAAGTAAATCTGCCGGCGTCGCTTCCTCTTGTTGTTCGATGTAGGAGATTGCAGCCTCTATTGCCTTTAGTCCATCAGAATGAGATATTTTGGCTTCTTCTTCCTTCATTTCTTCTTCATCACTCTCCTCCTCTCCCTGTTGGGCCACCGTCTTTACTATCATTTCATCTGAAAGTTCAGCTATGTCATGTGCTTCAACAGGCCCAGAGGCTGGAAGTTTTTTAGCAAGTTCAAAAAGAGTCATTGTCTTCATCATCATCTTCTCCTTTATCATCATCATCATCATCAGTGTTTTCTTCATTCCGTCTAGGCCTGTCAGTTTCAATCAACTTCCTCCATGATTTTTCTGAGGTCGAAGATTTTACATTTTTCCACGCCTCAGCAACCCAATAAACGACATCCTTCAGCATTATCTTTTTCAGTCAGTCTTCAACTGTAAAATCTACTTCCACACCTTCAACGAGTGCTTTCAGTAGGGACCTTCTGTAATTTCTTTTGAGGTTCTCGAGTACACCCTGATCTAATGGCTGAACAAGTGAGGTGACGTTTGGGGGCAAAAACTTTGCTTTACTGTTGCCACTGACCAAAGATTCAGCATCTTGGTGAGATGGAGCATTATCAAGCAGTAATAAAGCTTTTCTTGGAAGTTTTTGTTTCTTTAAAAACTTTTCAACAGTAGGGACAAATTCATTATCAAACCAGTCTTTAACAGAATAGCATCCATCCAGGAACTTTTTTGATGTTTATAGTAAACAGGCAAGTTTGGCAGATAAAGATTTTTAAAGGCACGGGGATTTTTGAACTTGCCTATGATCACGGGTTTCAGTTTTAGGTTGCCTGATGCGTTTGAGCAGGCTAGCACAGTTACCCTCTCCTTTTTTTTTTGTAACCAGGAGCAGACTTCTCATCTCAGGCTGCTAGAGTTTTTTATGGGAGCATCCGATAATTCAACCCAGTTTCATCACAGTTAAAGAGTTGGTCTAAAGTCAACTCTTCTTTTTTGGTCACTTTTTAAAAATTTTCTTTGAATCTTGTCACTTCACAATCCCCAGATAATTTTTCCTCACTTATGCATAGCTGCCTTACCCCATGCCGTCGCTTCCAACAGTCCAGTCATCCAGAGCTAGCAGTGAATTCTTCTTCACCATCCTTGAAACTGCTATGAAATTCAAGAGCTTTGGCTTGCAACATAGGACCACTTACTGGAATCCCTTTAGCTCTCGTTTGAGTAAACCATAAAAAAATGGCCTCTGACGTTTTTTCAAAATCACACTTTTTCATTGTTTTTCGTGGGTTTTCAACACTTCCACTCACCTTCTGAGAGCACCATTTTTCGATTTCCCCTCTCTTTCTTCGCCAGTTACCAACAGTCACTTCCCCTACGCCTAAATCAGCAGCAACTTTTCTGATTGATTCACCATTATCAACTCGCCTGATTGCCTCTAGTTTAGTTTCTAAAGAGTGCATAACTCTTTTTCTTTTAGCACTCATAGCTAAAAATAACTTAAACATGAATACGTAAGAAAACAATAAAAACAACGAAGCACGCTTACACGGTCTTGACAGGCCAGCAGACAGTCGAACACTGCTTGCGACATTTTGAGACAGGAACAGGAAACTACCTAGAGACAATGTATAAAAACCAGTGAAATGAGAGGAATGAGACAATTTGAAACAGGGTAAAAAAACTAACTAGGGACAATGTAATCAAACGAGCGAAATGATGGGGAATGACCTTGGCGAAGACCCACCTCGGTTAACACGGAGGCTCGATCGACCGGGGCTTGGTTAACGGGGGTTCTACTGTACTTCTTTAATGGGTGCTAATGCTCCAGGTTAAAACAAGGGCAGACTTCTTGTGTTTGAAAAAAGTCCAAAACACTCTACATTGTTTCTGTTTAAAATAAAAGTTCTCTGATGCAGCAGAGTTGTTTTTTTCACTCCTTGTTTATGGAAAAACATCGACTGTTATTCAGGTATTTAGAGTAATTTCATGTGGAAACCTTTTTATGAACAGGTTTGCACGAGGTATCAAGACTTTGAAGGATCAGATAAAGTGTGCATCGAGGGGTGGAGTGATCAATGAAGCTGACATTCCACCACCGGTGGCATTAGGAGGAGGCTCAGAAAAGAATGAAGACATTCCACCTTCAGGTTATCAATGAATATTATTATTTTGTGGACTAAGTTCACATAGCATATGATAACATAAATATCATTGAGCTAAAACTGGTTTTTCATCATTTTATTTATAGGTTTGAATGAAATAAAGAATTCACAGCCTGGTGTGGTACCAATGCCAACTGAAGAAAAATCAACAATAATTGACAATAAAAAATCTGAGAGTCAGCCAGAGTTTGATAATGAAATTTTGAATACACTTTTTGAAAGAAGAAATGCATATCGACAAGAAGCTCTGCATGCTAAGAAAAATGGTGATAACGATGCTGCCATTAGGTTCGTGAGAATTGTTAAGGTATGATATAAATATATGTACCTGCATATATTTATACAAATTAGATGAAGCCCAAAAACTAGTTAAATTTTATGAGTATTTAAACCCACAAGTATGATTTTAAATTGGTCATCTCCATGATTTAAATGCCACAGAATGCAACTTGTGTTATTTCTATTTACAGGCAGTCCTCAACTTTCGTACATAATGCATTCCTGAAAACGTGTCTGAAAGTCGAACGTACAAAAGTCGAAGATAGATTTACATGTTATAGGGGGGTTCTGTTCCCAGAGAGCCAAAAAATATTATAAAATCTCTAATTACGGTATAAATGTATAGTTTTTTTGTGCAGGGGTCTTTTAGATACAATCGTCGATTTTATAATATAGAGAGATAGGGCAAAATGCAATAAAATATTTAAATAATTGCACAATTAAACACTGCTGTACGGACAAAGATGGCGACACGGAAACTGGTGGCTGGTAACCAGCACCTCTCGAAATATTCGTTCGCCATTTAGCTGATGCACGAAAGTCTGATCGGCTCACAAAAGGTAGTTCAGGGGTGTCAATCTATGCTATCTTGGGTTCTTGTTCTCTTGTATTATCCTAAGGTTGTCACACACATAGTGTAGTTGATTATTATCTTTTTATAATTTATCGGGTAATCATGAAGTTTAGTCACTTTTATTATGAAGAGGTTCCAAGCTAAAGTTCAGTCACTTTTATTATGTAAATGGCTATGTATACTTCAAACAATATTGAAAGAATGTGTTGACGAGCCTTCGGCTCACTATGTTTTAATGCGTAGTCAACTCCGGGCATTACCTCGCCCTTCGCCTCGCCCGAAACCATAGTAACCCTCCACGTTGTACGGAGATTGGGTTGTTTCTTGTCCGGAGATTGGGTTTGTAAAAACTGGTTGGCCTGTCTTAACATTTACTAACCCAATCTCCGGAGAAGAAACTGATTGGCCGGTCTCGACGTTTACTAACCCAATCTCCGGAAAATGTGGAGGGTTACTATGGTTCCGGGTGAGGCGAAGGGTGCGGTAGCGCCCGGAGCCGACTACGCATTAAAACATAGCGAGCCGAAGGCTCGTCAATATATCCTTTCAATGTTATATCCTCTTGACTGTTGCGCCGCAAATGGAACCAATGTAATTTATTTGGCGAAACGCATTTCGTGATTCAGATCTTTTTAATAGCTTTTTACTTTGTGTTATTGAGGAATATGTTTTGTGATTCACTTGAATTTATATTAAACATAAAAGTAATAAATGCTTTAAAAATTGAATTTGGGTGTTCCTGAGTGCCAAAACCTCCTTCATAATAAAAGTGATTAAACTTCATTAGCTTGGAACTCCTTGGATAATAAAAGTGACTAAACTTCATCATTACCATTTATCGATATTTGTTTTTCATAATTCTTTTTTCTCAAGAAATTTTTATTACTGTAAGAGTTACATTTATTCATACTGTTTGTAACACAGTGCTTCCATCCTTACCATAATCTAGTCGTTGACTATAGTTATTATATCTTGGTATTAAGTTCCCTTTTTCTTGTTTATGTCTTATTTATTTTATTTGTATTTTTGGTGAAATTATCTTTGTTTATGGCAGTGTCTTTTCTAGAATAGGTGGAAGACCAGCTGTTGCTGAACCCCACTTCTGTTTTACAGGCTATGAGTTAGATAATAAATTACTTTGTGATTAATGAAACTTATTCTGTAATTTGTGACTACAATGTGATTACCGGCTGTAAATAAATATTATTATTATTAATGTGCGAGTTGTACGAATGTTGAACGCAAGAAAGTTGAGGACCGCCTGAAGTGCACATATGAAATCACTCGTTTTTCATTAAAGCATTTGCTATTTTCATAGTTTTTTGTAATATTGCCTAAACTTGGCCCCAAAGAGAGTGATGATTGAAATGAAAGAAAAGTCGGTAAAAAGGGCAAAAAAGTGACGAGTTTGGAGAAGAAAATTAAAGTTTTAGATAGACTTGTACATAATGAATTTGCCTCATCAGTTGGTAAATTACTTGGTGTGAACAAGTCCACAATAAGATCGATTAAGAATAAAGAAGAATCGATCAAGAAAGTCCCGCTGAGTTCAATTGTCATTTAAGAGAAAGTCAAGCTACTGCACAATCATTATGTCTCAAATTGTTTCGTGGTCTGCTAACGGGAAATCACCAACGTCATTGAAGCGTGTGTAGACCGGTTCCTTGCTCTTTAATAAAATGTGGCATTTATTCAGAACACCACAGTACGTGTTGTATTATTATATTTGTTCTTCTCCTTCACAATTGAACACACACTCAACCGGCTTAAGTCCAATGAGCGTCTGATTGAATCTATAGATTCGCCGCTTTTGGCACGCCTAATTATTTCTATCTTTGTCCCAATCGTGTTCACTTTATGAGTCCTACGTTTCTTTTCACTTGAATTAGCACTTTCAGTTTTCCGTTTATCACTCATGTTTACAAAATAATAGGTGTAAAATGCACAAACAAAGAAACACTGCTTTACATACAAACAAAGAAAGTAACGTTGCCGAGACAATAATAATAATAATTTATTGATTATTAACCGACTTTACAGTGGTATTAATCTTGTCAAATTTCAGTACAATATTAAAAAATATTACAAATCTTACATTTCATACAATACGTATATTATTACGTAGCATACTTTAATTTATTAAAAGTGTTGGCTTGCCTGACAGACAGCACCATTATGCGATAGCTCGAAATGTTTGATCGTCAGCTGACGAACAAAAGTCCAAATTCGGCATTGTTCGGCGTACAAAAGGCGGTTTAGGGGCGAGAATTTACAATGTACGAAAGAGCGAATTGCACGAAAGTCGAATGTACGAAAGTCGAGGACTACCTGTATTTCTCGGAAAATATTTGAGAAAATCTAACAAACAAATCTAAAAACAGGAAATGCAACAGGTAAGATTAAGTTCCTACATGTCATTCTACGGGTTTTAAAATACAAACATTGTTAATTGTACATACTATAGAGCTTTCCATATTAAAGTTTCAGTACGGTTTCAAACGGCATCATTTCTCCCCTCTCCTGCAGGCTTAAAAATCCAATCGCCCCCTCTACAACACCAGGATTGCCAAATCTCACTAACAATTTAAAGTTGCATTAAAATAAAAATTCAAAATTTCTAATTGCGCTATTTTTAACACAGAAGCTGATGATATAATTTTAAATGAAAACTAAAAATTATATTCTATACAAAATGCGATAAACAATATTTGACTTGAAATGGACATTTTACGGTCACGTTTGTTTCAATTGATGATATATACGTTCTGTTTTAAAATAATGTAATGCAGTTTTTTGCATTAGTTTCAGGAATTTTTAAGGATCGTAATGCTGCTACTGAAAGTTTAATAAATTGATTTTAAATATTTGTTTTCTGCATTTAATTATAAAAGTTCCTTTTGCGTGTTCCAGCCTGACTTGAAAACGTTTGTCTGTGAGAAACTTTTTTATTTATAAAGATACTTTCATGGCCTAAGTGAGAAAGTTATAGGTAAATGTTTGAAGTTATTTTTGGTACACCCAGATGTGGGGTTGGGTCGCCAAGGGGAGAGTGAACAATGCAAAAGTTTTATTGCGGCCCGCTCTTCCCTCAGTTACGACTCAGCAGTTGGACTATCTTGTGCTTTCGTCGTTTTGTCTGCTCATAAGTTTGCGGGCAAGTACTTACAAATTTTGCCAATTGTATTGTGTATTGCAAATTAGTTGTTTTAACAATTCTTCAAAACGTTTTCAAACTGAAATGTGTAATACGGTTCAAATGTAGAGATACGTTGTGTTTGCAGGTTTTATGTTTATAGTGTCCCCTTTTTAAAAATATTGTGTATGTACATCACATGTTGATTATCCCTGAACGTATTTTCATATTGATATTGTGGTTTTTGTGAGAAAATGGACGTCTCAAAGAGGAAAAGAAAGGAAGGTGAGTTCGGAAAAACAAACAGTATTGAATGTTCTTAGTAGTTGCATCAATGAGTCTAATGAAAGCCTGTCATCTGCTATTAGTAGGACGAGCAAGCTATGTGGTGTGTCTCAGAGGATAATTTACAAGATTAAAAAAGAAGCAAATGAATTTGTAATGTCAGGCAGGTAAAAATTTCCTCAATTGCAACTTAATTTCCGTTATGTATAGTGATCAGCATAAAATAATCCAGTTCTTGTTTTTACTTGGGGATTTTGTGAGCAATCATTCTTGTACAAACATGCTTAACTATTTTCCTCTGATCACATTACATCCAATCTTAGTATATGCGAGGAAGTTAATCCAAAAATAAGATGTGAACACAGTGTACCTCCGAACTCGCATTGATGCAATTAACTATGCTACAATTTTGTTAAATACCAATTTACATTAATTTTGATCGAAGGTTTTCGCAGCGTGGTTGTTTGATGATATTGTCATCTTTCGGTTTCAGCTGCATCCGGAACATAATGGAACGGACGTTTCACGACTGTTGCAGGTAGCTTATTCAGGGCGAAGTGAATTTCGCCACGTATATATAGCCAAAAAGTGTCGTCGGTTCCATCATGTTCCAAATGCAGCTGAAGCCGAATGCTGACAATATCACCAATTTACATCGTTTGGGTGCTTTTTCCACAAATTAGCTTAGAACATAAAATGAGTACCTATTTTAAAACGCTCTACAACTTTTATTCTATACATTTTTCTCTAAATGAAATATTTATTGAGTTATGCATAAAAATGCAAATGGCAACTACAACGCTAATTTATTATTTACAAAGTAAACTATGCATTTTTAAAAATATGTACTATTTAAACTTTTATTTATGATTTCAGTAGCCTTTCAAATGAAATTATTTTTGATTGGGAAAATATATTTTTAATTTTTAGGCAGTTTACGGCATAATATATCTTGCTGTTGTTAAGGAAACGTTATTTACCATAATAAACCCCTCAATCACATAACACATTTAAATCAAACTAATCCCACAGGTCGAAGGATATTTAACCCGTTAACTGGAGAATTAATTTTTCTTATCTTTCGGCTGGTGCGGAATTATTCCTTTCTTTCAAATAATTTGAATTTGACTTTTTCTTGATCTATTTGTTATGATATGATTTTCTGTGAAGTTGGTAATGGATATTTTACAATATTAACGAACACGCCATCTGTAAATTTATAAAATTTTAATTTTTTTCTTTAATTAATTATTTGTTCAGAAATTATCACATTTTTATCATGAGTGATTTTTCCAATTATAAAACATTAAAAATATTTTTTAATTTTTCTAGTATATTGACATTTTTGCAAGTGTAGGTAACTTTACATCACAAGATAAAAGACTACCTAAGACTAGTTTAGATAATTGAACGCTAGCACAGAAAAAATAAATCTGAGCGCATAGGGAAAACAAGGACACTTCAAAGGGATTTTATTCTTTTAAGCTCCTTTTTTTCACTTTTATGAGGGTTTTGGGACCGCCGGAGTGTGTGGGGCACTATAGCAGCCAAGTGTACAACACGCGGTATGTAGCGAGAGAAATTTTACTACGCAGTATTTTTGTTTTGGTTTAGAAAGTAGTGTATTATGGCAAAAATTGTAATAATAGCATTTACTTAATAAGTTACATAAAGGAAATTTTAAATTACCAGACTTTTGCTGGCGTTAGGGTAGTGAGACGGGGCAACACCATGTGCCATTTACCCAATACTGAAACTTAAAGATGGAATGCTCTATAGAATCATTTTTTTATTTATACATAATTTCACATACAGCGTAATCGCCATTTTACAGTGAAATATTATCAGTAGAATAAGTCATAAATCAACATATAACACAACGTCCATGTCCGAAGCGGGATTCGAACCTGCGACCTTTGGGTTAGAAGTCAGGAACACTACCAACCAGTCTAAACCGGCCGGGTTAGAATAAAATTATGTCAATTTGTTTATTCTATGTTTCTTTGTTTTCTATGTGTTTTGCGGGAATATATGGTGATTTTGCAAAAATTACAGCAATCAGCTGATGAGCTAGTGAAATGTGGAATATTTGGAGAGGATGGAATTATAACTGTATAGAAGTAATTAGGTGTTCTATACATTTTATTAATATATGTATAACCTGGATTATCGATAATTATTGTGGTTTTCTCCTTAATTCACCCAAAAAGCAAAAATCTGGTGTGAGGTAGATTCACTTTAATTTCCGATTTTAAGTGCACAAAAGTGTTACCCGTGTATAATGCGCACCCCTACTTTATGACCTGAAAATTTGGTCTTCAAACTTTGCATTATGCATGTGTATATACGGTATTTATTTTTACTTCTCCCTCCTCATATTTTTATATATCAAACATTGAACCAGTGGGTAATGCTCGGATCATACTTTCAATTGTTGAGATAAAGTTTCTTTTCGAAGAAACCTGAAGTGGCTTTTTTCAGTTTCAGTTAGATAGTTTCATTGAGTTATCTAAATCGTTTGGAATGATTTAAATGCAAAATATTTACTATGTATCACATTTTACTTCTTTCAATAGCAATTTGACAGTGTAATAGCTGCAGTGAAAAGTGGTCAACCTGTTGACCTCTCTGAGATGCCCCCAATGCCTCGCCTGGATACAGCTGTTTTAGCTCCTGCAGTCCCCACAAGGATAGCCCCTTTGCCTCCTCCAAGAGCACGATCCAAGCAAGAGAGCACACACCTCAAAAGCACTGAAACTGATGAAGGAAATGAGAGTCTGAGCGAATCACATCCTATGCCTCCCAAAGGTAGTTGGGTAATGCCATTTCTGCCATATTGTTGTTTTTATCTTCTGCTGCAGTTACCTTTATAATACTTTTATTTACATTTAACTCTTTGTGGACATATTTTTGTACTGCAAAGAAGACTGTTAGGCTTATGTTAATCTGATGCAATTTAAGCTGTTTGAGTTTATTTTACATTGGTTCAAGTAAGTAGAAACTTGGTAATTTTAGGCAGTATTTGCTCATTCATACATTGAATCAAGTTTAGATTAGTTAATATCTAGTCCAGCATATATAATAACACTGGGAAATCCATAATGTTGGATGCGATGTGACATTAGTGCAAATGATTAAATTTTACTAATATGTACTTGTGTAGTTCATTGCATATTGTATATGCACTGTAAACTTTTTTATGTTCTCATTTAGTCATTAGTTCTTTCTTACAGATATGATAATATTTCCCTGTGCATATTTGCCTCTGAATGGGTAACTCCAGGATGTATGCAATTGCAAAGGTACCCAAAAATATTCCAGTCACTCAATATCGCTGTATTTTTTAGATGAGGCCACCTGCTATTATTTATTTATTTACCACTTTACCTTATATTTCTTAGTGATTTTTTTAATTTAAAAGTTGAACAAATTCTGATATTGTTATTATAGGAAATGGTTTTTAAGTGGAAGCCATTTAAAATTATTTAAATGATTATATATCCATAATTTTATATTTTTATTTATTGGACAATAAAAGTTGCTTTTCTCAGTCAGTAGTTAAACAAAGAATTATTGAGCTTGTCTTGGGACTGAAAAAATAACAATAACCTAGTTGTGGCTATTAGAGATATCAGAGACAAGTATTTTTTAAGTGCTTGTTCTTGAATATTTCTCAATCATGTGAAGTTTTTCTAAATAAACAAAAGTTAATAAATGCATTCTTAATGGAAATTTTAGACTTGTAACAGCTATGTTGGCATTATAAACTAAATGTAATTTTTTGGTAAACATTCATTTCATATTGAAATGTTGTTTTAACTACTCTAGCTCCTCCACCACCTCCTCCACCTGCTCCAACCACAGTTATGGAAGCTCTGGAACAACGTCTTCAGCGTTATAAGGAGGCAGAACAATCTGCCAAAGATGAAGGGAATAACTCCAAAGCACGTAGGCTGGGACGTATTGTTAAGCAGTATCAGTCTGCCATTGCTGCTCACAGCAAAGGAAAAGTGGTTCCCTTTGATGAACTTCCTACTCCTCCTGGTAAGTGGTTATTTTGTCCTCTTAATTTCTCTTACATATTTCTAAATTTTAAGTTTAGGAGCAACATAGTGGAAATGACTATTCTTTGGTGCAAAATGATACTAAAACTTTGTAACTGTTGACATGAGCGTTTATTAGACTTTACTTAATGACTGATGCCTCTGTGATGTCACAAGATCTTTGCTTTAGATGGCCTTCTGATGCCATTGTTGCATTGCAGTGTTCTCATTTGTTTATATTTTTCTCTGTTATTGTTTTTTTCCTTTACAACTTATATCAGAGTTCTTAGAAAGCATCTACATGAAAAATATACCGTATCTGCCCGAATAGAAGCCGACCCCGGATTTAAGCCGACCCTCCAAAAATATCCACAATATTCTGGCAAAAACGTAAATTTCGTAGATTTTGTGCAGAAGTGTGCCGGGCATTGGTTCTACGACAACTCGTTGAAGTCAATTCGTCGCATGCATCAATTAGTCGCGCGCGTCAAATCGTCCCGCGCATCAATTCGTCGCAGGACAAACTCGTCGTGCATTGCTGTCATGCGAAGAATTGACGTGCGATGAATTGACTGCGACAAGTTGACGGTATACCGCCGGGAAATCATGCACAGCTTAGAATACATTATTCGAGATCGAAGAAATGAGTGGGATATGGTTTAGTTGTTGACATTTTGAAATATTACTCCAATTAATAATTTTGCATTGTTGAATAATGTTCCACATTCAGTGACAATAATTTCATTCATCTTCATTTTCACAAAAGGTCAAATATAGTAATAGTGATCTCGCCAACATAATTTTTCATCCAAGTCTATTTCCAATGAAATTAGCATTTACAATGCCTTAAGAAACTGCATTTTTATATTTATACACGTTCCATGTAAAGTTTTACCAAATTTAAACAGTTGAGCATTCAAAGTCGTCAACTCATTTTGCGTAATCATCTGCATAGTCAAAACGCAAATAATGCGACCACTCAAATAATGTGAAAAACCCAGCCTTAAACGGTAACAAAGCACAGGTATGCTAAATTCAATATTCTAGCCTTTATAATTTATTCATTAATGTTCATCGTGGGCCAAATATTTACTTTATGAAGAATATAGTACAGGCAGACCTCATCTTTCGAGGGAGTTACGTTCCTGAAAACACCGCAAAGTCTAAATCACGAAAGAGAAGTAATTAAGGCAATGGGAAATACAGGGTTTGGTTCTCATCCCAGCAAAAACGGATCATTTGTCCTCTGTATTGGTGACCACAGAAAAATAGAGAAAGAGATGGAAAAATTAACTTCAGTGAAAGTGAGACTTAAACAAGTTAAAAGAAGATGAAAGAAGTATCAGAAAATAAAGTCTTCTGCCTGGTCATAATTTAAATGCCGGTAAGCCCTATTCGCGGTAGTAAATTTTGCAAAAATCTTTGGTGGCGCAATTTCGTGAACAATATTTTATAACTTTATTAAATACAGATCAAATATCATAAAAATTTGGTTACTTGTAGAGAAATGTTAAGTAAATATTTTTTAAAATTATGGCATATTTGGTGTTTTACTCAACTTACACTCCTCTGATGACACTAGTTTCCTAAAATTGCAGTTTCGTGTGATATGTTTTAAAAAATCCTTGTAAACATAAGCCTACATCACATTCAGGGCACCAATACACAGTACTCTTTTTCTTTCCATTAGCAGAGCATACTTGACATCTTCTTTTGGGCCTTTTTTTTTTTTCCCATTGCCAGTATATTTTCGATGAAGTGCCTCTCGACTAAACGGTGCGGTGATGGCTGTATGGGTGGTCGCCTGGTGCACGGTGACTGTAAAAGACTCCCATACTTTTCCAGCAGTTGTTGAATTAAAAGAAGACGAAAACTTAGATGGTCCACCTTATTTTGACAACTATGCATTATGCACCTAAACATTTAATAGCCGTATAAACAATTTTATGTACCATTTGTTACATCTTTTGTGTTCTGAGAGATAGGGCTGAAGCTTTTGGTCTTTCCAATCCACTCCTCCCATGGCGGTATTATATTCTAAAATACAAATAGGTTTAAATTTTCCATCTTTTTCCCGAAAATTATTCCAAATCAAGATTGTAATAAATGGTACATATTTTTTATCCTTCCATTTCGTAACCATTATACCATCACTCGCCTTTGAAATATGTTCTCCCTTCCTCAGCTTGGCAGCTTTGACTTCTTTTGGAACATTTTTTTCTATTTAAACGCGAAGTTCCAGCTACATTTGTGCCCCGATTCATCAAAAATTTAGCCAAATCAGGTGAATTGTAATAATTGTCAATCCATAAAGTATAACCTTTTCTAAATAAAGGTTCAAGTAATTTAATCACTATTGCTGACGTTTTGAGTCCATCTGGAGCTTCTGAAGTAGAAATTGTCATGTCTAAGCCAGAGTAAACGATGAAATTCCGTAAGTAACCAGTGTCTGATTCGCAAAGCTCAAATGTTTTTATGCCAAATTTTGATGATTTAAAAGGAATATATTGTTTGAATGACAGGCATCCCTTCCAAAGAGTAAGAGATTCATCCACAGCAATATTTACCTTTGGCAGATAGATACTTTGAAATTTGTTCTGCAAATAATCAATGATAGGTTGAATTTTGAAAAGTTTTTTGTTTCCAGAATGGTTGCATATTTCTGAATTGTCAATAAAATGAAAAAATTTTGAGATGTTTTCAAACCTATCTTGAGACATTGTTTTGGGGAAAATGCGTTTCCAAAAGCAGATTTCTCGAAAAGTAAGGGCGGATTGTAGGCTTTTGTACAATACCCATCAACATTATAATTCCCAAATAAATGTAAATTTCACCTAAATCGACAGGTTTCCATTTGTTAAATCGAGATCTGAAAGACAATTCTACATTTTCTATATAATTCTCTGCATACCGGTTAGTCTCCAAAACGATTATCTCAATTAAGGCTGCATCGAAAAAGTTTGTGAAAGACTCAAGAACATTAGTAATAGAGATAGTTGTACCATATTTACCAGTGAAAGGAATTTTTTTCGGAATATTACTTTCGTCAGTATCTGCCCAATTCCATAATGAATGAAAAGCTTCAGCCCTACCTGATGGACCACTGTCGTTTTCATCTTCGCTCTCGGGAATTTGAGGTAGGGCAGCAAAATCGACTTCATCTTCACTTGAGCAGTCACTTCCTGGATTTAATTGACTGTCTTCTTTGTCTTCAAGTAGTTTTTCAATTTATTCTTCCTGCAAAAAAGAACCACTCGCACACGAATCCATTACTTTGCATATAGTGAATATGATAGCAAGGATGACTCGACTGACTCTCTCGAAAGAAATCTTTCGACTGAAGGCTATGGGCAGAAACGTGATGGAATGCATACTGGCTGACTCAGAATTTAATAATGAGTAATGCACACCGGATGCCAATGAAGGATAAGCAAAGAGAAAGTGAAACAACAGACTAAAGTGATGAGCGTACACGCTCATTCCAACCCACTCTCGAAGAGATAGGAAAAAATTTTATTCTTTTTTTTTGGCATTGAGAGTTGTGAATCATGTACTATTAAGAGATGTCTATGAAGCAGAATCCTTTTAGAAGTTAATGGTGCTTTTTATTACTCCGAAGACCAGATTGGTGAGCCGTAAATTAATTTTCCGACGCCACTGCGCAGTAACCAACAGAGGGCGAGATCCGCGAGAAGGGCTGGCCGATATGGTAACCAATCTGTGGTTATATCCGCGCTGAGAGGTTAAGTTCCATAGTATAATAGAGAAAAATAATGAACGCAGGCTGCCTAACTTGCAGGGGCTAATTCCCAAAATATGGCAGACCGCATCTTTCTTGAGGGTTACATTCCTGAAAAACTCTGCAAAACTCCACCAATAATAAATGATGCGCAAAACGCAAAGCTTAAGCGTTTGAACTATGTCAAACCTTAGCAAATAACCCAATGATCCTGAATTGTAAGGGCCAAGAGTTGAGTCTTTTCCCTCGGGACTTTCCTGTCGTAATAAAGACAGAAGGCTCCTGAACGGTGATGTCAGCTTATATTCTGTAACTTTTCACGTGCGAAGGGACACAAAAGTGTGAGAGGATTGCATCCTAAAAATATTTTAAAGTATATATAAGACACGTACACGTGTCTTATATATATATACTTTAAAAAATAGATACACATCTATTCTTTAAATTACGTAAATACTTTTACATATCAGAATAACATAACAATATTTTTCAGGACTGACTATGAGAGAAAATGTGAGGAAAACGCGATTCATTAAATATATAGAAAATTTCACGCAGTCTTTTCCGTGATTTTTTCCACGAAAGAGCAAAATATAAGACCGTGAAAGACAAAACTGGTCGCAAATGCGGAACCTTGAAAGATCGAAACACACAAAAGATAAAGCCGTGAAAGATGAGGTCTGCCTGTACTATCATTTGAACGCGACAGCAATGAGAGACATGCTGCCATCTATGGGCGACTACGAGATTTAACCATAACCTAAATTTTCCTCGGACTCGCATTTAAGCCGAGGGGGGCATTTTTTCATGATAGATTTTGACAAAAAACATCGGATTGTATTTGGGCAGATATGGTATTTCATTCAGGAGCAGTGAGTAAGTCAAGTAATGGCACAGTTTTATTTTATAGAGCAAAGCATTACAAAGGTTCACCTCATCATTTATGTATCTCATTCGGAAATATGCTAGGAGTATAACAAATAATGGTACATCTCGTTTGGAAACCAAATTTATTTCTCACTTTCTGTTTCCAATAATTTTAATTAACAGGAATATATTAAATTGCACTTCCAAAATATCATAACCATGCAATTACTTCTATAGCTTCAACTAATGGCAGGCTTTTCAGCGTGAAGAATCTCTTTGTTAGTTGCAAAATCCTGATAACTTGAAAATGATTTCACCAATATTTTTTTTATTACACAATGTTAATTATCCCCACACATTTTTAGGATAAAAGGAAGTACTGATGTAGTGCACAAAAATAAACCTTTATAAACCATGTGGAAGCCCCAAAACAGCTACATAAATATATCTCTAAAAATATGTCAAACTAAATTTCTCCGATAGATGGACACATTGCAGTATTTTCATGTCACCAGAGTTCGAAACTTTCTGCGGCACCGAGAAGCAGTTCAAATTCTGCTTACTTCCCCTCCATTGGGCTGACGTAGGCCCTTCCCTCTTTTTCCCGCTCTTTTATTTCCACGTGTATAACTACTACAGAAGCAGATCTGAAACTGCTTCTCGAGGCCCACTCAACAACGATTGTGTAATACAAAGTGCAATCAAGTTAGTAGAAATTCATTCAAATAACAAAAATTCTACGTGTATTTCTATCAATTTTATAATAGTAACTAAAGTTATCTTAAGTAATTAAAAAGGTTTGTTGCTTTGTTGTTTCACTAGGCAAGCAATGCTTGCATAGACCAGTCGCACCTGATCTTATCTTACACTTTTGGCAACTTAATAACCCAGGAGCCTGTGTTACAAAAAGGGATTCTTGGTTATTGACCATTATAAAACATGCAACAGATTTGTTCCTTTGAAAGGAGGTAGGTTACTGTCATCCAGTTTGAGCTTCTATGTGAACAGAAGATGTTTGGTGAATAAACAGACCAAATAAGGATCTAAATACTGATGGAGACATCAGGATGGGGGAAATCACCCATTTTTACTGTGTAGTTTCTTGAGAAATCTTTTTCAATGTGAACAGTAGATGGTAAAGGAAGAGATTTTTTATTCGTTTTAAGATAAGGGCGAGGAAGAATGGAAGAAGAGTTAGGGCTAGAATTCTTCAGGCAGTTTTTTTTATATCTCATGGGTCTGGAGCATCTTCATAGCAAACACCGGCCTGAAGAATGTACGAGATGGTGATGCGCTGTGTGTGCAGAAAATGGATAATGAAAACCAGTGAAGAAGTGATGTGTATTATGTTTGAACCATGTTTCCAGATATATTATATGAAAGTCATCATGCAACTTTGGTTCATCGACAAGAATACAAAACTGCTTGAACCATTTACAATTTCAGCAATTTTTAGGCGCGTTTCGCTTCCATCATGAGTGCCTATTGTCGTTGGTCCGTCCGTCCTCCCTCCTTCGTTCTCGGCTTCTACCAAATAGATTTTCATGAAATTTGATATTAAGGACTTACAATCAAATATAATAAGAAAATCGCAAAAATGAATCACGTACGCCAATCAGGGATACCACTTTACTGGTGACAAAAAATGAAATTTTTCTCATATCTCGTAAAGTATTGCTCATATCAAAATATTTTTCAAATAAAAGTTGTAAAACTAGTAAAGAAGAGTATTTTCTTTCCTATACATTTTTATTGTAGGAGTAGCTGTTTGGTTCCAGTTTTGGATTTTTCCTTCAGTTGTGACCAAAAACCTATAATCCTACCAAATTTCAAGTTTCTGGCACATCTGGAAGTGGCTCATAATTTTTTATCCTCCTATATCTATAATATATAGACACTTCTTACACATGATATATATATATCATATATATATATATATACTGGTTAATGTGTGCTTGCATTCTGCAAGCATTAGGAGCGGATAAATAATTTTTAAATGCAAAATGTTTTGACCTCTTCACCGATTTACGTGATTTCCTTATTGAAAATTTTTGGGGTAAAATCAACCCCTAAATTTATAATTATAAGATATTTATAGGTTTTTAACATTTGTTACGAATACCTTAAATTTATGCCAAATTTCATCGATGTAGCATCTCTAGAAGTGCATCTATATAAATTTAATTGTTAAAAATTTTTGAATTTTTAAAAACCACAATAATAAACCTTAGGAAAATTTTCAATGTTAATTGTCACCGGAACATTATTCCTTAACTTTCTTAAAAATTTCAGCTTCCTGGCTCTTCAGAATGTATATAAAATTTAGTCAATTTATTTAACATTTTAGAGATTATTACGGTCGAACGAATAACAATTTACAAATTTCTATAATCCCGTTTTCATTATATGGCAAATTCTACCAATGGAAACAATTTCAGCTTCATAGCTCATTTAGAAGTACCTAAACCATGAAAAGGTATTAAATAGTTTATAATTTTTAATGGCCAAGAAAATACATATTGTTGCAATTTTTCCTCTGATTATTTTTTTCGATTCACCTATGTATTAAATTTCAGCTCTCCAACTATTGTAGTTTGCGCTGGAATTTTCTACCCTCCTATATCCTAAGTAAGGCCCGTCAAAATATAATGAAGAAGCATTTTTAAATTTTTGGATTTTTACAATTTCGAATTATTCCCTGTCGACTTTAAAAAAATATCATGTAAGCGTGTCAAATTTCAACTACGTAGTTCATTTAGTATTGCCTTATAATTTTCTTCCTCATAAGGGGCAATAATGGGGAAAAACAGCCATAATGTTACGAATTTATACAATATCGGATTTCCTCCTTATGTGGTAACTAAAAACCCATAATTCTGCCAAATTTCAAGTTTGTATCTTATTGAGAAGTGTCTTATAATGTTCACACTCGTATTGGGTAGAAATGGTGCAAAACCACACCTAAAAAATTGAATTTTTGCTATTTTTTTTATTATATCTTCGGTTGCAATGAAATTTCTATAATGGTGGATACAAAATTATGAGGCACTTCCAGATGTGCCAGAAACTTGAAATTTGGTAGGATTATAGGTTTTTGGTCACAACCGAAGGAAAAAATCCGAAACTGTCGAAATTACTATTTTGAAGGGCTATTTTGGCCCCTTTTTGCCCCATTTTTTGCCCATAAGAAAACATGTAAATTGGTGCAGAGGTTTTTATATTTGCATTTTAAAATTACTTCCCGTCAAGATACAAACTCGACACTTAAACTGTCTGATAGGATATAATTTGTAGTCTCTTATTTTTGAAGACGGAATGCAAATCCGAGTAGAATTAACGTAAATTTATAGTTTTTATCTCAAAAAAGTAGTAATTTTTCTGGGTCTTACAATAGGTTTCCTTGGTAACAAGCTCTATCCTTTCATATGGGTAAGCTTTTAATGGGAATCAGAGGCTTATATTTTAATGCTGTTAATGTTAAACTACATCTAATGAAGGAAATCCGATATTGATATAATCCTCATTTTTGGGGCTGTTTTGCCCCATTATTGCCCCATTCGAGAACAAAAAAGGCGATGCAACTGCACCCAGACACTTGAAATTTGCATGGTTATAGAAATTTCATTGCAACCTAAGATAAAATTACAAAATTACAAAAATTCTCATTTTGAAAGGGCGGTTTTGCCCCTTTTCGGACCCATGTGAGAACAAAAAATGTGAGGCAGCTGCATAGGACCTAGAGACTTGAAATTTGGCACGTTTATAGAAATTTCATTGCAACCTAAGATGAAATTATAAAATTACAAAAATTCTCATTTTGAAAGGGCGGTTTTGCCCCTTTTCGGACCCATGTGAGAACAAAAAATGTGAGGCAGCTGCATAGGACCCAGAGACTTGAAATTTGGCACGGTTATAGAAATTTCATTGCAACCTAAGATGAAATTATAAAATTACAAAAATTCTCATTTTTGAAGGGCGGTTTTGCCCCTATATGATTATGTACAACATCACTTGGGAATAATTTGAATTTGTAAAAATGCTAAAATTTGAAAAAGCTTGCAGAATGCAAGCACATATTAACTAGTCTATAATATATAGATGCTTCTTACACATGATATATCATATATATAGGAGGATACAAAATTATGAGGCACTTCCAGATGTGGTAGAAACTTGAAATTTGGTAGGAGTATAGGTTTTTGGTCACAACCGAAGGAAAAAATCCGAAACTGTCAAAATTACTATTTTGAAGGGCTATTTTGGCCCCTTTTTACACCATTTTTTGCCCATAAGAAAACGTAAATTGGTGTAGATTTTTTTATACTTGTATTTTAAAATTACTTCCCGTCAAGATACAAACTCGAGACTTAAACTGTCGGATAGGATATAAATTGTAGTTTCTTATTTTTGAAGACGGAATGCAAATCCGAGTAGAATTAGCGTAATTTTATAGTTTTTATCGCAAAAAATTGTTAATTTTTCTGGGTCTAACAATAGGTTTCCTTAGTAACAAGCTCCTTCCTTCCTTCCTTCAAAAGTTTGCCATGAAAATTCTATAATCGTGCCATGATTCAAGTCTCTAGGTCCTATGCAGCTGCCTCGCATTTTTTGTTCTCGCATGGGTCCGAAAAGGGGCAAAACCGCAATTTGAAAATGAGAATTTTTGAAATTTTGTAATTTTATCTTAGGTTGCAATGAAATTTCTATAACCGTGCAAAATTTCAAGTCTCTGGGTCCTATGCAGTTGCATCGCCTTTTTTGTTCTCGAATGGGGTAATATTGGGGCAAAACAGCCCCAAAAATGAGGATTATATCAATATCGGATTTCCTTCAATAGGTGTAGTTTAACATTAACAGCATTAAAATATAAGCCTCTGATTCCCATTAAAAGCTTACCCATATGAAAGGAAGGAGCTTGTTACTAAGGAAGCCTATTGTTAGACCCAGAAAAATTAGCAATTCTTTGCGATAAAAACTATAAAATTATGCAAATTCTACTTGGATTTACATTCCGTCTTCAAAAATAAGAAACTACAATTTATATCCTATCCGACAGTTTAAGTCTTGAGTTCGTATCTTGATGGGAAGTAATTTTAAAATGCAAATATAAAAACCTCTACACCAATTTACATGTATTCTTATGGGCAAAAAATGGGCAAACAGTGGCCAAAATAGCCCCTCAAAATAGGAATTTTGCCAGTTTCGGATTTTTTCCTTTGGTTGTGACTAAACACCTATAATCCTACCAAATTTCAAGTTTCTGGCACATCTGGAAGTGCCTCATAATTTTGTATCCTCATATATATATATATAATACTAGTCAATATGTGCTTGCATTCTGCAAGCATTTTCAAATTTTAGCATTTTTATAAATTCAAATTATTCCCAATCGATGTTGTACATAATCATATAACCATGTCAAATTTGGAGTTTGTTGCTCATTTAGAAGTGCCTTATAATTTTAATCCTCGTATGGGGCAATAATGGAACAAAACAGTCCCTAACATTTTGAATTATTACACACTCAGATTTTTTCCATCTGTTGTAACTAAAAACCAATAATTCTGCCAAATTTCAAGTTTGTATCTCATTAAGAAATGCCTTATAATTATCACACTCGTATGGGGCCTAAAAGGGGCAAAACCACACATTAAAAATTGGAATTCTTGCAATTTTACAATTTTATCTTAGTTTGTTATGAAAATTCTATAATCGTGCCAAATTTCAAGTCTCTAGGTCCTATGCAGCTCCCTCGCATTTTTTGTTCTCGCATGGGGCCGAAAAGCGGCAAAGCCGCCCATTAAAAATTAGAATTTTTATAATTTTATAATTTTATCTTAGGTTGCAATGAAATTTCTATAACCGTGGCAAATTTCAAGTCTCTGGTTCCTATGCAGCTGCATCGTCTTTTTTGTTATCGAATTGGGCAATAATGGGGCAAAACAGCCCCAAAAATGAGGATTATATGAATATCGGATTTCCTTCATTAGGTGTAGTTTAACATTAACAGCATTAAAATATAAGCATCTGATTCCCATTAAAAGCTTACCCATATGAAAGGATAGAGCTTGTTACCAAGGAAACCTATTGTAAGACCCAGAAAAATTACTACTTTTTTGAGATAAAAACTATAAATTTACGTTAATTCTACTCGGATTTGAATTCTGACTTCAAAAATAAGAAACTACAATTTATATCTTATCCGACAGTTTAAGTCTCGAGTTCGTATCTTGACGGGAAGTAATTTTAAAATGCAAATATAAAAACCTCTACACCAATTTACATGTATTCTTATGGGCAAAAAATGTGGCAAAAAGGGGCCAAAATAGCCCCTCAGAATAGGAATTTTGCCAGTTTCGGATTTTTTGCTTTGGTTGCGACCAAAAACCTATAATCCTGCCAAATTTCAAGTTTCTGGCACATCTGGAAGTGGCTCATAATTTTGTATCCTCCTATATATATGATATATATATCATGTGTAAGAAGCATCTATATATAATAGATATCATGTGTAAGAAGCATCTATATATTATAGATATCATGTGTAAGAAGCATCTATATATTATAGATATATATCATGTGTAAGAAGCGTCTATATATTATAGATATCATGTGTAAGTAGCGTCTATATATTATAGATTATATATATATATATATATATATATATATATAGGAGGATAGAAAATTATGAGGCACTTCCAGATGTGCCAGAAACTTGAAATTTGGTAGGGTTATAGGTTTTTGGTCACAACCGAAGGAAAAAATGCGAAACTTTCGAAATTCCTATTTTGAAGGGCTATTTTGGCCCCTTTTTGCCCCATTTTTTGCCCATAAGAAAACATGTAAATTGGTGTAGAGGTTTTTATATTTGCATTTTAAAATTACTTCCCGTCAAGATACAAACTCGAGACTTAAACTGTCGGATAGGATATAAATTGTAGTTTCTTATTTTTGAAGACGGAATGCAAATCCGAGTAGAATTAGCGTAATTTTATAGTTTTTATCGCAAAAAATTGCTAATTTTTCTGGGTCTAACAATAGGCTTCCTTAGTAACAAGCTCCTTCCTTTCATATGGGTAAGCTTTTAATGGGAATCAGAGGCTTATATTTTAATGCTGTTAATGTTAAACTACACCTATTGAAGGAAATCCGATATTGATATAATCCTCATTTTTGGGGCTGTTTTGCCCCAATATTGCCCCATACGAGAACAAAAAAGGCGATGCAACTGCATAGGACCCAGAGACTTGAAATTTGGCACGGTTATAGAAATTTCATTGCAACCTAAGATAAAATTACAAAATTACAAAAATTCTCTTATTTTTTTAAGGGCGGTTTTGCCCCTTTTCGGCCCCATGCGAGTACAAAAAATGCGAGGTAGCTGCATAGGACCTAGAGACTTGAAATTTGGCACGATTATAGAATTTGCATGGCAAACTAAGATAAAATTGTAAAATTGCAAAAATTCCTTTTTTTAATGTGTGGTGTTGCCCTTTTTCGGCCCCATACGAGTGTGATAATTATAAGTCACTTCTTAATGAGATACAAACTTGAAATTTGGCAGAATTATGGGTTTTTCTTTACAACAGATGCAAAAAATCTGAGAGTGTAAAAATTCATAATGTTTGGAGCTGTTTTGCTCCATTATTGCCCCATACGAGGATTAAAATTATAAGGCACTTCTAAATGAGCAACAAACTCCAAATTTGACATGGTTATATGATTATGTACAACATCGATTGGGAATAATTTGAATTTATAAAAATGCTAAAATTTGAAAATGCTTGCAGAATGCAAGCACATATTGACTAGTATTATATATATATATATGAGGATACAAAATTATGAGGCACTTCCAGATGTGCCAGAAACTTGAAATTTGGTAGGATTATAGGTGTTTAGTCACAACCAAAGGAAAAAATCCGAAACTGGCAAAATTCCTATTTTGAGGGGCTATTTTGGCCCCTGTTTGCCCATTTTTTGCCCATAAGAATACATGTAAATTGGTGTAGAGGTTTTTATATTTGCATTTTAAAATTACTTCCCATCAAGATACGAACTCAAGACTTAAACTGTCGGATAGGATATAAATTGTAGTTTCTTATTTTTGAAGACGGAATGTAAATCCAAGTAGAATTTGCATAATTTTATAGTTTTTATCGCAAAAAATTGCTAATTTTTCTGGGTCTAACAATAGGCTTCCTTAGTAACAAGCTCCTTCCTTTCATATGGGTAAGCTTTTAATGGGAATCAGAGGCTTATATTTTAATGCTGTTAATGTTAAACTACACCTATTGAAGGAAATCCGATATTGATATAATCCTCATTTTTGGGGCTGTTTTGCCCCAATATTGCCCCATTCGAGAACAAAAAAGGCGATGCAACTGCATAGGACCCAGAGACTTGAAATTTGGCACGGTTATAGATATTTCATTGCAACCTAAGATAAAATTACAAAATTACAAAAATTCTCTTATTTTTTTAAGGGCGGTTTTGCCCCTTTTCGGCCCCATGCGAGTACAAAAAATGCGAGGTAGCTGCATAGGACCTAGAGACTTGAAATTTGGCACGATTATAGAATTTGCATGGCAAACTAAGATAAAATTGTAAAATTGCAAAAATTCCTTTTTTTAATGTGTGGTGTTGCCCTTTTTCGGCCCCATACGAGTGTGATAATTATAAGGCACTTCTTAATGAGATACAAACTTGAAATTTGGCAGAATTATGGGTTTTTCTTTACAACAGATGGAAAAAATCTGAGAGTGTAATAATTCTTAATGTTAGGGGCTGTTTTGCTCCATTATTGCTCCATACGAGGAATAAAATTATAAGGCACTTCTAAATGAGCAACAAACTCCAAATTTGACATGGTTATATGATAATATACAACATCGCTTGGGAATAATTCGAATTTGTAAAGATGCTAAAATTTGAAAATGCTTGCAGAATGCAAGCACATAACAACTAGTATATGATATATATATGATATATATATATATCATGTGTAAGAAGCGTCTATATATTATAGATATATAGGAGGATACAAAATTATGAGGCACTTCCAGATGTGCTAGAGACTTGAAATTTTGTAGGATTATAAGTTTTTGGTCACAACCAAAGGAAAAAATCCGAAACTGTCTTAATTCCTATTTTGAGAGGCTATTTTGGCCCCTTTTTGCCCCATTTTTTGCCTATAAGAAAGCATGTAAATTGGTGCAGAGGTTTTTATATTTACATTGTAAAATTACTTCCCACCAAGATACGAACTCGAGACTTAAACTGTCGGATAGGATATAAATTGTAGTTTCTTATTTTTGAAGACAGAATTCAAATCCGAGTAGAATTAGCGTAAATTCATAGTTTTTATCGCAAAAAAGTGGTAATTTTTCTGGGTCTAACAATAGGCTTTCTAGTCAACAGCCTTAATGCTTTCATATGGGTAAGCTTTTAATGGGAATCTGAGGCTTATATTTTAATGCCATTAATGTTAAGCTGTACCTAATGAAGGAAATCCGATATTTATATAATTCCCATTTTTGGAGCTTTTTTGCCCCAGTATTGCTCCATATGAGAAAAAATTGATGAGGCAGCTCCATATAACCTAGAGACTTGAAATTTTGCACAAATATATAAAATTCGTTGTAACCGAAAATAAAATAAAAAATTGCATAAATTCCTATTTTTAGGGGCGAACATTTTGCGGTTTAGGTATTTCTATATGTACTTTCTGAAGGTGCAGGAAGATGAAAATTTTAACCTAGGGAGGGAATGATTCTCCAGTGGTAACTAATATTAAAATTTTTAGAAAGGTTTATTATTGTGGCTGTTAAAAATTCATAAATTTTATACAATTAAATTCATATAAATGCATTTCTAGAGGTGCTACATCGATGATGTTTTGCACAAATATGAGGTATTCAAAACGGATGATCAGAACCTATAAAATGTTTATAATTATACATTTTAGGGGTTGTTTTTTACTCCAATATTATCGAAAAAATACACGTAATTAGGTGCACAGGTGCAAAATTATGCGTTTGAAAATTAATTGTCGGCTTTTATTCTTTACATTAAGGTGAGAAAATGCTTGCAGAATGCAAGCACACATTCACTAGTATATATATATATATATATATATATGATATATCATGTGTAAGAAGCATCTATATATTATAGATATATTTTTATTATTATGTTTATTTCTGTTTTGTTACAACTTGGATTGTACATGACTTTGATTTTGTCAGAAAACGATTTCATGATAAGTATTTTTAAGTGAAAAAGTGAGGGTTGGCTTATACAGCGAACACATGCCTAATCATGTATTTTCATTCAGAAAAGTAGGGGTCTACTTATACGCCAGAATATACAGTATTTATGCGGCACTTACGTAAGTGTGGTTTTATGTAAGTTTGGCTTATATAACCTGAGGAGTGCCTGTATTAAAATTCCATCACTAATAGGTTAAGTGTCGTTGGTTTGGCAAAACTCAACTGGTGATGTATTTTATTCCAATGCCTATTAAATTATAGGCAAATCTAATAGTCCATGGGCCATGTTCCATACTTTCCCAGTGATCATACCTTTTCATATTATTTGGCCTTCACAATCCCTTCTCACAAATGAGAGAGTTGCTGGAACTCTTATGATGAGATTTTAAACCCATTCATTATAGAAATACCAGTTTAGGTGTCAAAGGTTAGATCCTTTGGACACAAGAAATACTGGCAGTAAGAAGGACATTCTGTATCAGTCAAGCACTTCTTAGATTGTTTAAAAATATTTTATGAGAAATACATTTGAGTTTGAGCCGTGTAGTATAAAATAACTTACTTTGTGGACCACATTAATGCACCACTTGGGTCATGAGTTTGAGACCCCTGGGTTAAGCAGTCTGTACTGCAGCGATCTCCAATGTATAGCTTGCAAGCTATATGTAGCTCGCAGAGCTATTCCAACTAGTTCATGGAGCTGCTCTAAGAAAAACCTACCAATCTCTACACGTTAGCAAAATATTACATTCGAAAGCAATATGTGTTTTGGGTTTACCTATTTGTGTGAAATTGGTTTCTCTGCATTAAAGATATTAAAATGGAAAATTAGATCAAAATTGGCTGATACTCATCTCAATTAACTTTCTTTATCTTCCTATGCCCTGGAATATGAAAAGTTAGCAGATAGTATGCATTGCCAAATATCTCATTGAAGTTTTGCTGTATGCTAACTTTAAGTGGTATTATTTTAACTTTTATTAGCTTTTATTTTATAGTGAATTTTCAATAATGATTTTTATTTTAATACCCTAGTTATTTTTACAGGCATGTTTAGAATATTGAGCAAAAATGTATTTTTTAATAATATTATTTTTTAAATATGTAAAAATATTCTTCCTGAAGGACCCACGAATTTCATCAAGACCTGGTTTTAAAAAAATTAATGGGTGTAGCTCGCCACTTATTTTGAATTTCAAATTTAGCCCATCTTGCCTCCTAGGTTGGGGACCTCTGCTATACTGTGTTCCTGTTTTTTTAAAGTCATAATTATTGAAAATGGGCATTATTCTACTTACTATTTTAATGTATTTTTTGTCCATTAAGTTTTAAAGTTTTAGTATATTTTTCAAAGCCTTTTTAAATATGTAAAAATAATACTAATTTTCAGTAGTTTTCCTTCCATAGAAGTTGAAAACATTTGATCCCACGAAATACTTCTTATGACTGTTTCATTCTACTATTTGCTGATTGCAGTTTTTACCTAATGTTTCAGCGTGATTTGCGAGCATTGTATTTTCCTGTTTTGTCTTCATAAAAATATTTATTGCAAAAATTTAATTGATACCTTTATCCATTCTGCTGATATTTCAGGGTTTGGTCCTATTCCTGGCCAACCTGCACCTCCACCACTAGAGATACCAGATGTGGATGACTTTGGCAAAGAGGCAGGTCCTGACCCTGAGCCTAGTACACAGCCTGTAAATGTTAAGATGGTTATTCCAAAAGAGCCAGTCACACCATCTGCCCCTTCACCAAGTGAGTTATATGAATGAGGTCTACCACTTAATGATAATTCCTTTTTTGTTTCTCTGCATTCTTAACCCTTCCGGCCAGTTAAAATTTAAATGCCGGTAAGCCCTATTCGCGGTAGTAACTTTTGTGAAAATCTCTGATGGCACAATTTTGCAGACAATATTTTATAATTTTATTAAATACAGATCAAATATCATAAAAATTTGGTTACTTGTAGAGAAATGTTAAGTAAATATTTTTTAAAATTATGGCATAGTTGGTGTTTTGCCCAACTTACACTCCTCTGATAACACTAGTTTCCTAAAAATGCAGTTTCGTGTGATATGTTTTAAAACAACCTTGTAAACATAAGCCTACATCACATTCAGGGCACCAATACACAGTACTCTTTTTCTTTCCATTAGCAGAGCATACTTGACATCTTCTTTTGGGCCTTTTTTTTTTCCCATTGCCAGTATATTTTCGATGAAGTGCCTCTCGACTAAACGGCACGGTGATGGCTGTATGGGTGGTCGCCTGGTGCACGGTGACTGTAAAAGACTCCCATACTTTTCCAGCAGTTGTTGAATTAAAAGAAGACGAAAACTTAGATGGTCCACCTTATTTTGACAACTATGCATTATGCACCTAAACATTTAATAGCCGTATAAACAATTTTATGTACCATTTGTTACATCTTTTGTGTTCTGAGAGATAGGGCTGAAGCTTTTGGTCTTTCCAATCCACTCCTCCCATGGCGGTATTATATTCTAAAATACAAATAGGTTTAAATTTTCCATCTTTTTCCCGAAAATTATTCCAAATCAAGATTGTAATAAATGGTACATATTTTTTATCCTTCCATTTCGTAACCATTATACCATCACTCGCCTTTGAAATATGTTCTCCCTTCCTCAGCTTAGCAGCTTTGACTTCTTTTGGAACATTTTTTTCTATTTAAACGCAAAGTTCCAGCTACATTTGTGCCCCAATTCATCAAAAATTTAGCCAAATCAGGTGAATTGTAATAATTGTCAATCCATAAAGTATAACCTTTTCTAAATAAAGGTTCAAATAATTTAATTACTATTGCTGATGTTTTGAGTCCATCTGGAATTTCTGAAGTAGAAATTGTCATGTCTAAGCCAGAGTAAACGATGAAATTCTGCTAATGGGATATCGCCAACTTCATCGAAGCGTGTGTAGATCGGTTCCTTGCTCTTTAAAAAAATGTGGCATTTATTCAGAACGCCACAGTATGTATTGTATTATTATATTTGTTCTTATCCTTCACAATTGAACACACACTCAACCGGCTTAAGTCCAATGAGCATCCGATTGAAGCTAATAATTCACCACTTTCGGCACCCCTAATTATTTCTATCTTTGTCTCAATCGTGTTCAGTTTATGAGTCCTACGTTTCTTTTCACTTGTATTAGAACTTTCAGTTTTCCGTTTATCACTCATGTTTATAAAATAATAGGTGTAAAATGCACAAACACTGCTGTATGTACAAACAAAGATGGTTACGTTACCGAGACTGAATAATAATAATAATTTATTGTTTATTAACTGACTTTACAGTGGTATTAATATTGTCAAATTCCAGTACAATATTAAAAAAACATTACATATAATACGTATAATATTAAAAGTGTTGTCTTGGCTGTCAGACAGCACCATTATGTGATAGCTCGAAATGTTTGTTCGTCAGCTGATGTACCAAAGTCTGAATTCAGAGTACGAAAGGCGGTTTAGATGTGAGAATTTATAATGTACAAAAGAGCGAATTGTACGGATGTCGAATGTATGGATGTCGAGGACTGCCTGTAACCTAATGAATTTCAGGTGCCAGACAGTAAAAAATACTTAATTGGTTTTAAAACTTTTAAACAGCAATAACTGTCGAAAGTATTGAAATATACTACAATCAGCGTGTTTCTCACTGCTCTCCTAAAACAAAAGTATGAGTGTAACAGTGCTATTCACAGCACCCTAAGCGTCAATGACTTATCTTAGATAAGTTTTAAGTTCTGCCATTGTTTGAAATTATAATCTTTTTTCAGCAATTGACGTCTGCCATGAGAATTCCAAAATTTTTGCATTTGAAATTCAAGGTTCAAAACTGATTTACTTTATAAGTGTAACATGCAAAATCTAATAATTCCTAAGCAAATACCAAAAATAAAAAATTACTGATACAAACTCTCTTACAATGGAGGATATTTTGTAGCTGAAATATCTCTATATATTTAAAAATAATTTTGAGGCGCTTTAATGACTGATGCTACACTGCATAACTTTCACTCACATTTTAAAATTACTTAGAATCATCATACAAATGTGGGATTTGAACCAAACAATGCCTAATGGAATAACAGTTCAGCTACTGTGATGCTGATGAGTATCAGAATGAGCAGTCCAAGGAATTATAATGGAAACAATTTATAGAGTTTTTACACTTTGCTCACCTAATGCAACAAGTTAGTGGAAATTATGCATTTCTTTAAGAGCAAAGTTTATGAACCAAGGTGGAGAAATGCTAGAGTTGATACTTTTATTTACAAATGAGGACCAGCAAAGATATACCCTATTTACCCGAATATAAGACGACTGTGAATATAAGACTTTTTTAAACTCAATATTTAAGAAAAAATATTTAAACTAGTAATTTTGACAAATTTACTATCTGATTATATTCAATTATTACAATTTTTTGCATTAAAGTCATAATTACAATTATTAAAATTGCTGGTGTGACAAGATTGTTTCTCGGCACATACCTTGGCCGTATGTTTAATTATTACAATTTTTGTATTCAAGTTGTAATTACAGTTATTAAAATTGTTGGTATTAATCAATTTATTCTATGACCTATGTTTTCTGCCACATTTGTATTTTTTTGTTAAATTGTTTGTAATAAAAACATATTCTACCAAATTTCTAGTTTTTTAGTAATATATAGATTAAGAAATGGATATTATAGAAATGCATTGTTCTTTAATGCAATTTTGAAAAAACCCCATTTAGTGAAAACCTCGATTCAGTGAAAAATATGTAATTCCTCCAGAAATTCCTTAAATATGGGTTTTACTGTATATGTATAGTTGTTGAATTCTTGTATTCTTTTTTACATTTAAATGCAAACTTAACCAACAAGGATTTCATATAACCAGAGTTTTCTTGTATTCAGACAAGTACAGAAAGTATTTCAAATACATGTTATATGTTCTAAAAAGATAATAGAATCATTATATTTAGAATTTTATATACTTATTTCAAATAACTTTTTCAAGATAAACCTGGCAGTGTGGGTGTAGCTATTGCCACAGGAGGTCAACTTTCAACTCGACAGGAGCGTCAATTGGATGTTTTGCTTAAGCGACAAGCAGTGTTCAAGAAAGCAGCACTAGAGGCTAAAAAGAATGGCGACTTGGCTCAAGCCCGTGAGCATCTTCGTACTGCAAAGGGTATAGACCCATTGATTGAGGCATCACATGCAGGCCTGCCTGTTGACATGAGTACGGTGAGAGAGAATTGATTTAGTTTTTCAATCTTTCAACTGTTTTGATTGCATTAAAGTTGAGCCAGAAAATTTGTCTTGTGACTGGTAGAGTTATCATTTATAGATTTAAAATTACTATTATTTTCATTGTGGTGAATATTTTGAAAACATTATGCAATTGTGATAAATATAATTACTGTAAAAAGGTTGGGAAAACCAGATCTGCATTTAGGATAAAATGTAGTCCCTCACAGTATTGTTAAGAAATTACTATAACTTGACGATTAAACCAATAAATACCCTTTGAAAAAGTCTGATGTGTCTAGCACATGACTTTCTCTGTATAGAGTAATGAATAGGATTTCTCTTGGCATAAGCATCCTCAAGAACAATTAATGGCAATTACACTCGTGAATAATTTTTAAACATTTTCAATAATCTTTACTTTGTAGCTGTTTGTCCCTATGGATAACAAAATATTGATGCGCAATTAAAATTACACTTGGTAGCGTACACTACATACATATGTATACACTATCAACAATTAGAAATTTTTATCATAACAACTGAAACAGTATCACGTGGCGACTAATCTCTTAAACGATCAGTGTTATGAAAAACTTTTTCAAACAAAATTTAGAAATTTACATTTTCTACAACTTTAATAATGAGTTTAGGTAAATTGAATTTTAAAGGAGATATTTGTAAAAAAACGGAAAATCTACAAGAATAAACCTTCACTTCTGGTTGAGCAGTTTCAGCCAAACCTTTTCAGATATTCATTTACTGATAAAAATTTAAATATAAAGTTTTATGCTGATCTTATCATTAGTTTTGATTTAGAGGGCCCACAAAATTCTATCTCACACTGACATCATCACGAAAATAGTCAAAGCGTATTCAGAGGACATCAAAACATGCACTTGTGTTGAAATTTCGAATTCGATTTTTTTCTCAAATACAATACAGGTAGTCTCTGCTTAACACAAATTTGCTTAACACGAAATTCACTTTAGCACGATTTACCAATTGGGGAACCTGTTCACTTTACACAAAGAAGCTCCCATTTTAACATGAGTTGCAACACGATCCATTACGTGAAAATTTTTTTAAAAATATTGCCATTAATGGAACGTATATATTAATTTATATTTATTCGTAAAATATTAGATAATTTACAGTATTTAGATTCTAAAAGACCTGCAGAACTAGCACACGTCGCCGGGTTTATACTTTATTTACGTCTTATGTGTATTGTTTATGCATTGTATTGTATTTACACTGTATTGGTTATTACATTTTATTTATGAAAACGTAAGTAAAATGCACATTAACCACTTGCGTGGGTACTTTTTTTCAAAGAACGCGTCCTGTTTGGATATTTAATTCTGGGAAATAGATTTTTTCAAATAATTCAATTTCTCCCTCAGATTCACTGTCACTTATATCAGTGTTTATATAAACGTCCTCCAAATCTTCACTGGAATCACTTTCATCCATAATGTCACAATATCCTTCTCAATCTTCTAAGAATATTTTGCACATTTGCTAGATGATGCCATTACTGATTCCAATATTTCAAGGGATGAAAGACAATGAAATTTATACAAATTAAATGCAAATAAAATTATGTGTGTGTTATTCGTACTACGATACTCTCCGAAAATGCTTAACTTCACAACACACCATCTACTATGCCATCCAAAAGCCAACTCCGATTTTCTTCACGTTTTGCATGTGAAACATTTACTGCAATGGAGAGGAAGGTTTTATTGCTCCAGTTGCCTAGAAGTATCTTATACAGTTAGAGGAAAGCAGTCCTACTTGTTAAATTTCACAAGGGGATGAGAAAAAGGCATTAGAGGTCACATCCTCGCTTTCACTACTGCAAGGTCAGGCATAGGCATCCCCACATTACAAATGCAGGGTTTTCATACAAAGCATTTTTTTCTCAACAAAATGAAGAAAACACTATCTATGGACTCCAACCTGTACTAAAAGGACACAGCTAGTTACCGGAGAAGCTTCATGATGGACTATTTCAGCATACCCATTAGTGGATGGTCTGCAAAACGGCATGACCTAACTAACTTTTACATGGTTTCTTATGGTATTTATGCATTCGCTTAGCATAAATTCACTTAACACAACACTTTTTAGGAATGTATCTCTCGTGTTAAGCAGGAACTACCTACCTACCTACGACAATAAACTCCCGAGGGGAAAGACTCAACTCTTGGCCCTTCCAATTCAGGATCATTGGGTTATTTGCACAGGCTTGACATAGTTCAAACGTTTAAGCTTTGCGTTTTGTGCATCATTTATTATTGGTGGAGTTTTTCAGGAATTTAACCCTCAAGAAAGAAGCGGTCTGCCATATTTGGGGAATTAGCCCCTGCAAGTTAGGCAATTTTCGTTCATTTTTTTTTCTTGATTCTACTACGGAACTTAAATAAGATTTTATTTTCTGATACTTTTTTTGTCTTCTTTTAATTTGTTTAAGTCTCACTTACATTGAAGTGAATTTTTCCATCTCTTTCTCTTTTTTTCTGCGGTCACCAATACAGAGGACAAATGATGATGGGATGAGAACCAAACCCTGTATTTCCCATTGTCTTAATTACTTCTCTTTCCCAATTTCGACTTTTGCGGTGTTTTCAGGAACATAACCCCCGCGAAAGATGAGGTCTGCCTGTACTTTTATATCTTGTGACTGTTTTGACAACAGATATGATACAAATGAAATCAAACTCCCTATGAAATTCCACTTTAATTAAAATGGAAATTTACGTTTATATCACACTAGGATAATTACCCAGCGCTGCCCGAGGAAATTTTGTTAAAATCTGATTGGAATTCTAGATGATACATGGTATTTAAGAATTGAATCATCTGCCTTTTTGAATAAAATGAGCAGAGAGAAACAAAAACCAATTATGAATTATTCCTGGGAGCCCTCCACAATCATACCAAATTTGATACAAATCAATAGTAGGACTCGGGAAAATGTGTAGTTTAATTTTTAAATCAGCCGCCATTTTGAATCAAACAGGCAGACAAACACTAAAACCCCACATTCACCTCCCCCATAGTGCCCCCTATAATCATGTCAAATTTGGTTGAAATCGGTTGATTGTGGGTGTGCATGAAGGAACAGACAAAATTGGCCTCCATTCCTCCATTATGAAACAAATGGACAGACAGACACTAAAACCACGCATTAACCTTCCCCTTGGTGCCCCCTACAATCGTGCCAAATTTGGTCAGAATTGGTTAAGAAATGTGGGCGTGCATAAAGGAACAGATAGATTGACAGACATATAGACAGACATACTAAAATATAGTGGTGGAGATAATTCCACAAAGTGAAACCTTCCTTGGTTAGTAAGAGAAAATGTTTGTTTTGACAAAATGAGTGTAGAGCAAGAATCTGTGTAGCATTTGAAGTATAAGAATCTGAACCCAGTAGTGATGTTTATTATGCAGATGAAAGATCAGTATTTTATTCTCTTTGTTTGTGACTTGAATATAAGTCGAAATTAGGGTTTGATCAGCCTAACAATAGAAGAAATTTCTCGACTTATACTTGAAGTTATATGGTAATTGAAGTAGTACGTTGCTAACCTTATCAAAATGATATATAATTAATCCTCTCTTTGTTGCTAAATGTTTGTTTGTACAGTTGTATTTAAAATGGTAATGCTTAGAATATTACTGGTTTGGTATGTGTCTCAGAGATTTTTCATTGCTAACGTTGCTGTATTGTCTTTCTTATCTTTAATTTTGGCACTTTAAAGCTTCCATTGCCTCCTGAAGAAAAAGCCTCCCTTCAAGAGACAGATTTTGACTTTGTAACAGCAGAAGACTGTATACCTGGAAGTACTATTGAAGTATATGAGAAACTAGAGGAAAATCTTTTAAATCAAATCAAGGTATGTTAAATTCTTACATCATAATAATGTATAAAGAATTTAAGCATGGTAGCTAGCAATTGAGAAGTGGCGAATCATTTTGTTGTTGTTGGGTGATAATTTTGAACCTGTTAACATGGAAATTCAGTTATTAAACAATAACTATATAAGAACTTGAGCACACCAGGAATTTGGTTAGTATTAAGACTATATTACCAGACTAATTCTCTGACAAGTCCAAGTTAACTCAGGTGCAGACATGGAGAAAATTCTAGTAAATTCTAGTATACTTGTGTCAGGCTATTTTTTGCTTCAGTACATAAAATAGCTGTTTTCTCCATCTAGTTTATTTCAGCCACTACTGATGATGAGAGCATTTCTATCGAAATACGTATTTAGTGTTGCACTGAATATTTAGAGAGTTGTTAGTGTTACTTGAGTGTGTGTGTGAGTGTTTCTGTCTGACAGGTCCCTGTCATTGTCGAAAAACACAAACCTGCAGACATTGTGTGTGATACCAGGTCCCTGGCATGGAATTTTTTCTCATAAACCTGGTATTGTTTTCTATCCTATCCCTTTTTTCATTTCTCCTGTTTTTCCTAATTGTGCAAGCATGTGTGATTGCAGAGTAGGTCCCTATCATGATTGTACAGATTCACAAACCTACCAGTAATGGTGTGAGTTTGGGTTCCTGTCGAGGGTTAACAGCTTGTAAACCCTTCTCTTTTCCTTTCCACCTTAGGATTAGTGCTTGTGTGAGTGAGTGTATGAGCAATTGACAGCAGGTCCCTGGAGAGGATTAGTAAGTAAGTGTTCTTCTTTTTTACTTATTTCTTTCCTTTCCCGCCCATCTTTTATCTTCCCTTTTGTGTTGCCTTTAAATATTTGTCTTGTACGGTTAAGGAGTTATATATACTTTTATGATAACTTTCTAATACAGTATAGAACCTTTTATTCAGCAAGCTTGGGATATGGGGATAGCCAGTTACCTGGAATTTCTGGTTGTCTGGAATATGCTCATAAAAAATACTCAGAAAGAGCTAGAACTCACCGAAACGGTGTTCTGGTCCATTGCATGTGTCAATAATATTGTTCTGTCTCATCAAATATTTAGTAATACCAGTTTTTTAACTTCATTTAATAAAAATAATATAAAAAAATTTTCTTTACTTTTCTTCATCGTAGTACATAAGGAATAAATCAGAATTTAACTCGATTGTAAATGTTCTCTCAGTTATTTCATGTCCACTGCTTTCAATTCCACTACCAGAACGTGCATTCAGTTTCGTAATACTTTCCATTTTGAAGACTATTATATACCTGTACTCAGTGATGAGCTGAAGCCAGGCTTGCACGAGCCTGTTGTTAATTTTTCTCTGAAATTGTTAAATTTTTAGAAAATGTGAAAATTTATTATTTTGTCCTTTCAAGTAATTTTTACCCTATCTGACATTCAATTACTGTCAGTGTATTAGATGGAATATATTACAAACAGGACACTTGTTAAGCTAGCGGAATGATATTACTAACCTAGAGCGATCTGGTGCCTCTGGCATAGAGACCTCCCCTGCCATCCTTAACCACATTTCCTTAATTTTATTCCAGCTTTACTGTACAGTAATCAGCAGGGTAGGCTTGATGGCAGTGCAAACGGTGCAACTGCACTGTGCCCCACACTTATAGAGCCCCCACACTCTCTAAAAAATATTTTTCGTACTTATTAAGTACATGCTTTTATAAAGAAAATCTGAAAAAATATCCAAGTGTCTTAGTGAGAGAGACTGTTTTATTTATTAAAATGTACTATTAAAAGTGTTTGACGTGTAAGAGGCTCTGCGCGCACACTTTGCACCGGGTCCCGTGATTTTCCTAGCTGTTTCTGGTAATAGGGTACTTTCCAATATAAATTTCTTGGTCTCTTCCAAATTACGTGGTCACTTGTTCACCGGAGCACACCTAACACACGGTGATGAGCTGGGTAATTACTAGTGAGGCTTTAATTTTATTTTCTTTCTCCTAACAAACTTTGGAAAAGTGCATTATTTTTAAAATAGCCAGTTAACTGGATTTCTGGATAACTTGAATCAGGTTAAAAGGTTCTATACTGTATTATAAATCCAAAGATATTAAATTTAAAAGTAAGGTAGGTGAATTACATTTTTTTATTAACTGTACAAATCCATTTTAGACAAACATTATTAGCATTTAACCTTTATATATTTTAAGTTGTGGTTTGTTTTTCCTGGTGATTTTAGTAAATAATCGAATGGAAATGAGTTGTTACTGTATTGGAATGTGTCAAGGAGTTATTTCATTCTTTTGATCAGCCCCATAACTAGATATTTTAGCACCTGTGGCAAATTACTAAATATGTGACCTCTCCCCCTTCAAGAAATTATTTTCTCTAGTTTATTTAGTTACTATTTGGATTGTTTGCACCCCTTGCTTAGTTGCGCCCAGGGCAGATGCCGCACATTCCCCACCCTTGTTACGGCACTGCTTGTGATACTTGAGTTCCATTGTATCCTAATTCCCTTTTTCCTATGTGAAATTGGAGATCTGCTTGGGACTTTTCTGTATTTTATCTTCTGGAATTTTAAAATATAGTTCTTCCATACCTGAATCTTTATTGTAGATGTGCATCAATACAAGAGATCATTTTCGTGCCATTGGGGATGTTGGTAGTGGAAACCGTTTTGAGCAACTGGCTGTTGACTCCAAAAAAGATTTGGATGCTGTACGAGCTGCCTCAATAGCTTATAAGTTGGAGGTGGCAAAGGCTGAAGATTTAGGAGATGGAAAGAAGTATGAAACTGCTCCACCAAGGTTCCATTATGAGAGCAAAACATTTTCAATTGTCAGGTAAGTTAACTCTGGAATTAATATATTATATTAAACTGATACTGTTATATAAAAACACTATGTTTTCCACTATAAGACAATAGGATAGAGGTGCCCATTACATCGCCTGTGGGCGACCAGTTACCCTTTAGGAAGATTGGAGTTGCCCGTAGGGCGTTTTCTGGATTTTAAAGACCTCTAGCCCATTGTAACATTTTTTGCCAAAATTGACATTGAAGAAATTTCTAGCAACATGGATGCAACAGATCTGGAAAATGAAATAATTATGTTGCAAAATGATATAGAGTTGAAAGCAAGATACGGCGATTCAGATTTATGGAAACTTGTTTCATCCGAAAAATTTTCAAATATAAAAAAAATCCATTTATTTTGAAAGCATATTTTCCTTCCACTTATTAATTTGAATCAATATTTTTTTAATATGAACCTAATTAAATCAAAAACCAGAAATGCACTCAGCAATAAACATCTCAAAAATTATTTACCTCTCATGGTTTCGAGCTACAAGCCCAATTACCAATCACTGGCTGAAGATATGTAGTGTAAACATGCCCATAATTGTTTAAATAAAGAAGAAATTTAAATAAATTTAGCAATTATTTATTTTGTCGATTTTCATGAATGGTGTATAGTACATGCTTTCTTTATAGTTATTTTTGCATTTACCATATACAGGGTGATCATTTTATCAGGAAACGCACTAGCACCGGCCCTCACACGTCTAATTCCTCCGGACTTCAGCCTGTATCAGCCGCATGTGGCAGTATGCACAGTTGCACTATCTTGTTGGAAATATTCATAGTCTTTCTTCATCAGTTAGCTGAGCAAAAAATGATTCTAATATGTTCCTAATGTATCAAACCAAGTTCATGGTTTCATTAAAAAAATTGGACTGATTATTTTTCTAGCACTAACAGCACACCACACCACACCAATCTTTACATTATGTAATGGGATCTAGTGAATTGCATGCGGATTCTCGTCATTCCATATTTGGGTATTTTGAGATTTTACATAACCACTGACATGAAAATAGGCCTCATCAGTTATGAAGAGCAATTGCAGATCAACGAGCCCACCGTGCACATTTTGCAACACCCAGTTACAAAATTCAGTCCTTTTGGGAGCATCAAGAGGTTTGAGCTCATGCACTACTCTCACCTTGTATGGGCGAAACTGAATTGACTTAATAGCCTTGAAAGCAGATCCGTAAGATACACCGATCTCTTGCGACAAATGTCTTAAAGATTTATGAGGGCTAAACTGTAACCATGCTTGAATATCTTGAATTGTTTCATCCATGATCACTGGCTTAGTTTATAAAACGCTTAATAAAATAAAATTATAAAACTATAGTTTATAAAACAATAAAATAAAAATAAGCACAGCAATGTAACGAACTGTACCACAGGCCTTCCTTCCAAACAGAATGAATGCTTAATGGCTATGGCTAGCAGAACACATGTAAGCAGGCTCGGGAGATCCTCGCTAATGAGTCATCGCCACATGTGGCCGATGCGGGCTGAAGTCTGGAGGAATTAGCTGCAAGAGGGCTGGTGCTAGTGCATTTCCTGATAAAGTGATCACTCTGTAGTTACAATTTCCTAATGTATATGTTAAAAAAATTAGTAGCCTGCCAGACAATTTACAGAATGAAAGTAGCCCTTGGCATAAAAAAGTTTGGGTTCCTCTACAATAGAGATATCTAGAGTTTAAGACAACTTTCAGAAAGAAATTTCGGTACATGTATTTATATTTATACAGAAACATCATCTATGTATCATTACTAACAATCAAGTACAGTAGACTCTTGATTATCCGGGATGAATGGGAAAAAATAATCCTGGATAATCAAAGTCCCAGTTAATCCACCATCCATATAAAATGTACAAAAAATTTAGAAAAAATCATAGTATGAACTTAATTTATTCATTTAAAATAAGATAGCAAAGAAGTTTGCTTTTTCCCTTCATTCGACTTTCGGCGAATAGTGCTGTGCACATTTCTCAGCAAGGTTGCTATCTTGCTGCTGCTCCAAGTAATCAAGCAGAGTTTCAGCATGAGTTAAAACAGTGCCATGAATTGATCCTTTGCTCTAGTATAAGGTTGTCTTCTTCCTGGTCCAGATCATCGGTGGCTGTTGGTTCATCTTCGGTAGTAATACGTTGCACGATTTCTTCATCATTTAATACTTCATGACCAGCCAAATTTTGATCTGCATTTAACCACTCACACACAGCTTCCTCATCAACATTCGCACATCCACTAACCTGCTGTAAATTATTTAATACTTCAGGTACTGTTTCATTAAAACTGTCCTCAAAACCAAAAAATTCCTCATCGTTTCCCGGTAAAAGTTTTTGCCATGATTTTTTTTAAATCAAGCTTTTTACCAATTTCCATGTGGCAGCAATTTCATAAATAGCATCCGTCACTGATAGTTTTTTCCAAAACAACAGCAAATCATTACCACGTTCCTTTACAAACTTGAGCAGTAAATTTCTTCGATAAATTGTTTTCATATTCTGTATCACTCCTTGATCTATTAGCTGGATCAAAGCTGTCACATTCAGAGGTAAATATTTCCATCTTCGGACTTTAAAATTTCTTAATTCAGGTGACTAGGGGCATTGTCTAATAGTATAACAGCTTTTTGTGAAAGATCTAGAGATTCTAAGTGTTGAGGCACTGAAGGAACGAATTTTGTTTCAAAACAGTGTAAAAATTTCTGTCCATCCATGCTGACTTATTGTTATAGTAATTGACAGGTAAATTGGATAAAACTTTACCTTGTGAGAAAGCATGAGGTTTTTTAGCAGTCCTGATTACACATGGTTATAAAAAATGAGACCCACAAAACTGTAAGGTGTTGTTTTTTAATTTTATGCCCTGCGTCACTTGTTTAAGTTTCATGAGCTAAAGTTTTTTGGGTAAACATTTCCAGTATAAACTGGTTTCATCAGCATTATAGATTTATTCTGACATGAACATTCATTTTCGACAAAAATTCATTCCTCTACACTGCATATCACCTGCGATCTCAGCCTCTCTTATGCTGTCACATCGTTTTTTAGAGGTTGCCTTCTCATATCCTAAATTATTTTTGTGTATTATTTTTTCAATTACTTTTTGGAGATATCGGTTAATCCGACCCCGGATAATTGAGAGTCTACTGTGTAATGAATTTAATTAATGTGGAGACGTATAGTTTCTAAACATATGAAAGAACAAAATGCCGGGCATCCAAGAATGAGGCATCTGTGAATATCATAGTGCACTGACAGAGTGGGATATCATAGGGTAGGTAGAGCAGTCTATACACTCACAGAGAAATGTTTATGTTTGAGATTCAAGTGCCAGTCATTTATCTAAAGGCATAAAGGCTCTAGATGACCCTCATTTGTAATACGTTTTGTAATAGTTTGTTGTCCTAATCATCTGATGCACCATTTTGCATAAAACTGTCATTACTGTCAGGATAGCACACTTGTGGAAGCTAGTGAGATGTGCATAATGAGCAGTGATGACTTTAACCCCTTAGATCAGGGCTGCCATTTTCACATATTTTTTAATGAAAAACACATTTCCGTGATTCACGGATATTTATAAGGAAAAATTCAGTAGTTATCTGAGATGTTTGCGTAAAAAATACACATGTAGACTACTAAGAAATTCCAAGATAGTTAATATTTCTATATGAATAATACAAATCCTGTAAATAATATACATTCGATGAAATTTTTCCGTAAGTATGTAATTATTGTAATATACTTTGGGTGAAGCACGAAAACTCAAACTTATACTGAGACTGAATGCAAAAACTAACTGTTGAACGGGATCGGCAACCTATGACATATTTATATTTTTACTTTCTGCATATGTAGTATAAGAGAAAGTATTGTATTCATAAAAAAAAATTGAATTCAAGATTTCAATGGAAATACACATTTTGAGGTCCCCTGCATATGTTTTGATTATTTTCACATTGATATGTGTGTGTGACAATTTTGTGGGCACTCTAACTGAAAAATTAATACAGTGAAACCTCAATTTTACACCATTGAAGGAACCGCTGAAATAAACGTAAAATCGAGGAAGGTGTAAAATCGGGGAAATGAAGATTATGTAACATAAAGTAAAATGTGGGTTGCTTTATATTGTAACTTTGGTAAAATATACATATTTGAACACAATAACAATGAACTTGCAATTAAACTAACTTATATAACATTTTATTTCTTTAACCAGTCAAAAATTTTGCTGTGTTCAACATGTGCATCAAGTTGAGCTAAGATATTAATTGTATCACTTATCGTAAATACTTTCCATTTTGCTTTATTATCCATATTTCATGCCAAAAATTAATTAATGGATTGCCCCGTTTATAAAAAACGCCAAGCGTCGTGTAGATGTCGTCGACTTCCCACTAAAATGACCGATACATAAATGGATTAACGCGTTAACCGTATTTATTCGTGTACCCCGCGCACATTTTTTCCCGAAACGCCGGGGAAAAGGGGGGTGCGCGTCTTACACGAGGATTTCTGTACAGGGTATATAAATTGTATCGATAATAAATTCTCTGCAATATGCTTGCGTCTACGTTTATATTCGTAAAAGACGTCGAATTCTACGAAGTATACGCATATTTATGCGACCAAGCAAACGTGTAAGTTATGTCCGCATTGCAGGCAAAAACTCTCAAAAGTAGGCGGAAAGAATACGCCGACTAACTGATAACTATAGGGTTTTCCGACTTGAGAATAGGTAGGTTCAAGTTTGGTCCTTTTCCCTCATCCACTTCAAGGAATTCGGAGTGGTGAAGTTATGCTGCGAATGAAAGATTTAATCGTTCGAAAGGAAGACGGAAATCCCCATCTCTCAAGTGTTTGGACTTGTTTGTACCTAACCTTCCAATATTTACTCAGGAGACGATACGCGAAAAAACTCGCCATCCGCGTAGGGAAGTTCCCGTTCATAGATGAACAAATAGTTCGTGAAACTCCGCATCGATGCGTTATGTTACGTCAAAAACAGTGAAGTGGGGACGAAGTTGCGTAATATTACAACAAAAACATTTAAGGGGTTAACAAAAGAGGACTATCGATGAGGATATTTCTGCTAGTATCGTCATAAAGAGATCCATCCAATAAATTGCGTCACGTAGAAGGGAGAAAATGCTTAACCTGAGCGGAACTTGTTTCAGGGAGTGCGAATCGGTGACTTAAAAAAAAACTTATTCTGTCTCAAATTATTTTTTCCCCTCCGAACCAGCCCAAAAATAGGAGTGCACGGGTTATATACATGAGTAAATACGGTATATACAACGTCTAGCGTCGTGTTTATATGAACTTCCTACAAAAACAAATGGCTGCAACTACGCAAGCGTAACGGTGAGCAAGAAGTGTGTTCGTTTATTCGATTGGGCGATAAATGTATTGCCACGTGGGGTTGCAAACATTTCTTATGTAAACATGCCTATTTAAACATGAGTTTGACAAAGTTACGACTAAAACTATTGAATAAAGCCTATTTTTAACCTCGAATACGAACGGAACACCGCCGGTGCTTCTTCGCATTTTCCGAAATAGAAAATTGAAAATCGGGTGAATATCCTTTGTCAGGACATGAAAAATGCGATGCAGATTCGGGGGAAATGTAAATTCGAGGAAACGTAAAATTGGATAAAATTTTACATTGTTCTTATGAGCGTTTGGCCGGGACCAGACAAAAAGTGCGCAAAATCGGAAAAACGTAAAATCGGAGAGTGCAGAATCGAGGTTTCACTGTAATCAGATCAGCACAAAACTTAAGATTTTTATTAGAAAATGAAGATCTGAAAAGGTTTTGGCTGAAATAGCTCAACCAGAAGTGGAAGTTTATTCTTGTCATTTTCCGTTTTTTTTCGAATATCTCCTTTAAAACTAAATTTACATAAATATTTGTTATTATTAAAGTTGTAGACAATGTAATTTTCTACAAGTTTTGTTTGAAACATTTTTTCATAAAACCAATAGTTTAAGAGATTTTGATTTTTCGTCTAAATTTGTTAAATGCGTTGCTGTTTCCATTGCTATGATAAAATTTTCTAATTGTTGATCGCAATGCATAGAAATTTTTCATTTTGTCTAATTTTGTTGAGCCATTGTATTGATATCATTAAAAGTGAAGATTATTTTTTTAACAGATTTCTTAATCTTAAGGCCTGTCTTGTAAACTAGGCCTATGGTTACTTATTGTTTTCAATGTATTTGTGCTATTTACTGTTTATTTAAAACTTAATACATTTTGAAAACTTTCTATGCCAATACAGTTGATTCGTAATGCAGGATAAATTTAAAATAATAAAAGCATGTTTAAATTTAAGTTACAGGGCTGTGCATAAACAGTTGTAAATGATTCCATGACAGAAAATTGGCTTGTTGATTTGATGGTTATTTTCTCCTGTTTAAAAATTCACGTATTTTAAAAATTAGTCAGAATTTTCAGTTCACACTTTGGAAACATTAGTTTCACATTGTCTAAATAATATTTTTGACAAAGTGAACAGAAAATGGTTAATGAAATAAAATCATTTGATTAAAATTCCACTATATTTGTGAAGATGAATCCTGGCCAGTAATTCTTCAAATTTCAATATCCACAGTTCTGATTTCTTTTGACCAATACCACCACTTTTTAGGCACGTTTCGCTTCCAGCGTGAGCGCCTATTATCATCGGTCGGTCCGTCTGTCCGTCCGTCCGCAGGTTCGTTCTCGGCTTCTACCCAACGGATTTTCATGAAATTTGATATTAAGGACTTACAATCAAATATAAGAAGAAAATCGCAAAAACGAATCACGTATGTAAATCATGGGTACCACTTTACTGGGGACAAAAAATGAAATTTTCGTCATATCTCGTAAAGTATTGCTCATATCAAAATATTTTTCAAATAAAAGTTGTTGAACTTGTAAAGAAGAGTATTTTCTTTCCTATACATTTTTATTGTAGCCGTTATCAAGAAAATCAAATGAGAATGTCTTAATTCGAGTTGAACTTGGAAAATTTCTTGCATGGTTACTACTTCATTGTTGCTATCATAAACAATCTCACAAACAAACGTTTAATTTCCTTACACGTGCATGCAGTATTATTAAATAGGAAGAAAATGGATTATTTTTGAAGAATATAAGAACTTTAAGTATCCTGGGTGTGTCAGTACACTGCATGTACCTCCTAGTGGTAGGATGCGGGCAACAGATTGCTGGCTTGCAAGGTAGTCTCTAATAGGGATCCTAGCTTGTACAGAGTAGCGTAAGCGTGCTTGGGGTAATACTGAGTTTCAGCTGCGTTTGTGGCAGTCTGGCCAAAATGTGCCAATACTGACCGGTAATGTGCCTTACCGTTAGCAGGGAAAGCTGCATCGGACGGGTACGACTTAGGCTGGTAACCTAGTCTACTCTAATTTACCATTACTAACAAAGCTATATGAAAAGTCTTGGATGACCAAAGCCATGGTGGGCGGCAGAGGTCAAAACTGGTTGGCCCATCATTAGACGACTTACGCGAGTGGAAGTGAGGCACGTGGAATGTTAGAGGAGTGTATGGCAAAGAACATGAGCTGGTGAATGAAATGACTGTACGAGGATTGGATGTGCTGTGTGTATACGAGACAAAAAGGAAGGGGAGTGATGCTGTGGTAATGAATGATGGTAGTTTAGATCTGTGGTCTGGTGTGGATGTATGTACATATGGGAGTTAAGGAGTTGGTTTGATTCTGAATGAAAGAGCTAAAGTGTATGTGAGAAAGTATGAATTTGTGTCACCCAGATTGTTGTGGGTTCGTATGAAAGTAGGAATTCAGAGAATTCTCTTGGCTGCATGTTATACTCCTGTGGATAGTGAGAGTGAAACAGTTAGAGATGAGTTGTGGGAGAAATTGAGAGATGTGTTGAATAATTGTGATGCAGGTAAGAGAATAATTGTACTCTGTGATATTAATGGGTGGGTAGGTGTCGGACGGGAGGGCACTGAGAAAGTGGTGGGCCCCTTCGGTGACCCCAGAGTAAATGATAACGGTGAGAGTTTGATTGGAATTTGCATGGAAAAGTTTGTTTCAAATACATGGCATAAGCATAAGAACATCCACATGTATACATGGCAGACTCAAAAAGTATGATTGATTTAGTTCTGTATGATGAAAGACTGAGAGATCTGGTGAAGGATACAAGGGTGATGAGAGGAGCTGAATGTGGGACAGACCATTTTTTGGTTGTCTCTAGAGTGGATCTTGGAAGGAAGTGGACCTGGAGGAAGAGTAAGTGTGTGAAACAGACTAGAGTGAAAGTAGAGAGATTTCAAGAGTGTGAGGTAAAGATCAAGTATATGAATGTGTTGGAATGTAAATTGACTGCCCAGCAGACTGAATGGGAAGAGGATATAAGGAAAGGAAATGTGGAAGATGCTTGGAATAGACTGAAAGAGAATGTTACACAGTGTGCTTCAGAGGTGTATGGAATGACTTTAGTGGGCTATATGAAAAACGATGCTCGGTGGAATGAAACAGTGAGTGAAGCAATTAATGAGAAGAAGGAGGCATATAAGAGGATGATTGCTGCAAGGAATGATAATGAAAGAAGGATTCTGCTTGATGATTACAGGAAGAAAAATAAGGCTGCTAAGAATGCAGTTAAGGAAAGCAAAGAACGAGTATGTTTGAATGAGGCTGTAAAGATGCAGAATGATTTTGAAGGGAATAGGAAGTTATTCTGAAAGTGGATAAAAAGGGCGAGACGGGGCAGCAACAATGGAATGAATGGGATTGTAAATAAGGATGGAGAAACAGTGTGGAATGAACGTGAAGTGACAGAATGTTGGAAGGAGTATTTTGAAGACTTGTATGGAGGTAGTTCTGAAGAGTCTGGCATCCAAAGTGATACTGACTCTATGAATGTGTCCAGTAAAGACAGAGTTGACGAACATGAGATTAAGGCATGTGTGAAAATGTTGAGGAATGGGAAGGCTGCAGGCGTGAGTGGAATTAGGGGTGAAATGCTGAAATATGTATGTAGCTTACTTATGAGTTGGATGAGCGATTTATTTAATTTATGTGTTAACATTTCAGTTGTACCAGATGATTGGAAGAATGCCATCATTGTTCCTTCGAACAAAGGGAAGGGTAGTAAAGTAGAATGTAAGTATTACAGAGCTATTAGTTTATTGAGTATACCTGGGAAAGTGATTGGTAAAGTACTTATTGAAAAGGTTAGAATGGCTACTATGAGTAAAATTTGGGGGGTACAGTGTGGTTTCATGCCAGGTAGGGGGTTCTGATAAGATTTTTGCTCTCCAACAAGTAATCGAGAAGTGTATGAATGTGAGAAAGAAATTGTATTGTGGATTTGGAGAAGGCCTATGACAGAGTCAACAGAAATCACCTTTGGAATGTTTTGGCTGAGTATGGAGTGAATGACTGGTTAGTGAATGCAGTGAGAGCAGTCTACTCAGGAAGGAAGGCTCGTGTAAGAATAAATGGTGTGCTGAGTGACTGGTTTAAGATTGAAAGTGGTGTTCGGGAAGGGTGTGTGATGTCTCCTTGGTCGTTTAATGTGTTTATGGATAAATGTGTGAAGGAAGCCTGTGCAAATACGAATGGTCTTGAGGATTGGGGAAGTGAATGTGCGGGTGTTGTTGTATGCTGATGATGCTGTGTTGATATCTGAAATGCTGAATGAGTTGCAAAGAATGTTAGATGGTATGGCTGAAGTTACAGAGAGAATGGATCTGAGGATCAATGTGTCAAAAACAAAGGTTGTTGTGTTCGATAGAATGAATGAATTCAATGACTGTAGGCTGCGCATAAATGGTGAAGTTGTTGAACAGGTTGATGAGTTTGTGTACTTGGGAAGAATGTTTTCTAAGAATGGAAGAATAGATGGAGAGATAGAAAGGTGTGTGAATGTGGGTAGAAAAGTGGTGGGTAGCATGTGGTCAGTACTAAATCGTGAAGAAGTGTTTAAGGAAGCAAAAATGGCTGTGTATAGAAGTGTGCTTGTACCCACCTTGTTGTATGGTAGCAAAATGTGGGTGTGTCAGGAAAAACACATGAGTAAGGTGAATGCAGTTGGAATGGGTTATATGAGGAGCATGTGTGGGAAAACCAGGAGAGAGAGACTCAGGAATACTTGGGTGATGAATGAATGTGGAATGAAAGAAACTTGAAGAGGTCAGTATGAAAGGGGTGTGCTGCGATGGTTTGGGCATGTGGAGAGAATGGATGGGAACCAGGTGACTAAATTGATACATGATGGTAGAGTATGCGGATCAAAAGGGAGAGGAAGACCAAGAAAAAGCTGGCTGAATGTGGTGGAGGAGACTCTCAAGAAAAGGTATCAGAAGTTTAAGGAATGGAAGACGTATGAAACGATGCATGGATGTGTTTGAAGCGAAAGAAGTATGTAAGGATAGGAAGGTGTGGAGAAATATTGTGAATGGTAAAGGCATTTAGCTTGCTTACCCTGGGGAACAGCGTGATTGGTATGTATGTATGTAAGAACTTGAAAATGCTATTTCCCTCACGTATAGGTATATAATTTCTTGCTAATATTCCGTTGCACGAAACGCGCCCATTTGTGAAACGTTGTACACTTTCCTAACTTGTTTAAATTATAACTGGAGCCCATCATTTCAAGGCATTAAAAATTCTTGCAGTCCAATGTTTTCCTGGAAATTTAGTAATTGGTCTATTTCCTCTACATCGTTTTTCTTAAAATAGAGGTATTGTTGAGCTTGAGAGCAATAATTAATAACTATTTGTGCAAAGTGGAGAGTATTGCATTTTACATTGAAATATGATTATCGCCAGGGGCATAACTATGCAGAAGGGATGCACTCAGTAATTTCACAAGTCTGCTTGCAGTAGAAAATGAACAATAAGTTACAGACCGGTGTTCAAAATAAACTATTTTCAAGGATAGAAAAATAGTAGGATAATTTTAACTCATTTTGCTCATAAAACATCTTAAAATAAAAGCAGTACTGAGACAAAATCAAAAAATCGGTACAACATACATTGTACAAACTTTCTCTTATATGGGTACTAATGCGTCGTTTAGTTATCTTTAGAAAATGAAAAACGTATTAGCCTGTTTTTAGAAAATCCAATTTTTGTTAAAGTTGCCGAAGAATAAACTAGCCTTATATTCATTCATTGAGAAAAATGAAATATGTAGTATTATTGTAGCTGTATACTCAAGTAACTGTACGAAATTTGATCAACATCGTTGGAGCCGTTATTGAGAAAATCGAATTTTTGTTAAAGTTGCCTAGAATAAACTAGCCTTATATTCATTTTTTGAGAAATATGAACTATACAGTATTATTGAAGACGTAAACTCAAGTATCTGTATGAAATTTGATCAAAATCGTTAGAGCCGTTTTCAAGAAAATCGGATTGTTGTTAAAAATGGATAGAATAAACTACTCTTAATTATTGATCAATGTCAACCATTTCTATGTATACTCTGCTCAGTATGATAAAATGCCTAAGTACGAGATTTCATTTCTTTTCATACTACCGTCTAGGCTCCAGAGCCAGTAACAGACAGACAGACAGACGGCATTGCGAAAACCAGTTTTTCGGATTCAGCGACACCTAAAACGTATATTTCGGTAAAAATCTCGAGGTCAAATTTTTTCACGAAAACAATACTTTCTCGATACTTCGTATGAGAAAGTAAAAATAAGAAAAATGGAACACAAAAGAATACAAACCTTGTCTTCTGCGTTACAGCTAATATTTCGGAAAAACTTGGTATTATTTTCTTTGTATCTGAGAGTGGAAAATGTAGGCCAACTCTGAAGTTTTGTTTTCTTTGCGACAATTTTGGAGTTTTTAATTAGCAGCACTTCATATTTTTAATTTAAGGTGTTATAATTTAAATAAGATGTATAACAATGCTTCTCATAATAATTAAATATTAATGAATAGATACATTGGGTGACTGCCCAGGTCTGCCCATGTTTCAAGGCGGCCAAGAGGTTACCCTTAGATGTTTCATTTAATTGAAACTGAATCTTCCTCAGAGTTTTTAGCATTTAGAGAGTGGCCAAATCATTCCTAGTTCACATTTGTTAAAATTACTGCGACTTCCCTGGCCTGGGCCCCATTAACATCAGGGCCTGGGTGCAGTGGTGTCCCTTTGCACCGTAATAGTTATACCGTTGATCATAGTTAAATATTTTGATATTTAATCTTGTATGTTTTTATTTAGTTGTAAAATTTTAAAATCCCTATTTTTCATATCAGTAGAACAGTGGCTCTTCAAGTAGGGTGCAATTTTTCCATATCAGCTGATACGGTTAATATACAGTCCACCAGTAGTTTTTTTATATTTTTTGCTGATATTTCCTTTGTATAATTTCTGAGAAATCTGTTAAATAAATATTAGCAGCAAAATACTCAAACCCATAGGATTTAAAACACGATTGAGGAGTTAATGGCTGTCATTTGATGTAGAATCAAGAACATACTGATATTGTAGCATTAATGACATTTTATCATTTTTGCAGGTGCAATACAGACCTCGCAGACAATGACATTGAATTGACAGTCATTAGAGGTATCAATTACAACATTCCTAATGACACAGAGACATATGTGAGGTTTGATTTCCCATACCCTGCTGTAAGTAATGTATTTATATATTATTAAATTGTTAAATTATCTTGCTTTATTTCTCGTTGTATATGTATACAAAGGTTTGTCCAAATACCAAAATATCTTCATTTCAGGAATACCCTCAGAAAGATAAAACCCAAACCTCCAAGGACAACAACCCCCTCTATGAACAGGCTTATCTTCTAGCTATGCAGCGCTCTTCAAGACCTTGCCAACGAATTTTTAAGCGCCAGGCAATTAAATTGGAGGTGTGGTCCAAAGGGTATGTCAAACACACATCTGCATCATGTCTAAATCTAAGCAATTTTAGCCTAACCTACTCTTATAAATTAGGTACCATGGCTAAATTTCTTTTTTGTATTCTTTTGATTACCTCCCTTATCTGAATAAGATACACATCTCAGTTTTTGAGAAAGCAAATTTCATTAAATTTTTACGTATCTATAGTGCTTTCATTATTAACCATAAGTTATTCTTGACACTTTTATCACAATGAACTGTTAACACCAACAAGTAGAATAATATCAATTCAGAATTATGTTGTAAAAAATGTGTTCCTAGTTATGGCTACACCATTTTTCCTGTAAAATAACTTTCAATCAAACTGCAGCTTGCTTTTAATTTTAGGGATTTTCAATGTTCTCAGCAATATGTAAATAATTCAATTGATACATTTTGGTTGACAGTGAATGCCTGAATTTCCACATTTTCTTTATTTTCATATCAAAAGTTCCTCTTCTATTTCATGAATATTCACCTCTTTCCATGAAAGGCTACATGATCATTATTGCTTGGATAAAGCATTTCATTCTTCTTCCTACATTCTCTTCATTTACTGTATATACCTGCCTATAAGATGTAAAAAGTTTTAAAATGTCCAAAAAAATATATCAGTGCAAGCAGTGGGTTAGCCAGGATTTTGTGAGGGGGTGATTGATTTTGCCTCAATTGGACAGGTATATCACTGGATGTAGGAAAAAAAATTTTCAGTACACATGAATGTATATGAAATTTAAAATTTTGATACATAAAGTGGGTGTTGATTCGTACAGCTATAGAAATTAGGTCAATAATATTATTTACAATTTTTAAGGCATTAAAATCTTGAGATTTCCAACTGGTCTGTTTCAACCCACAAAACTGCTCTCATTGCTATGCCACTGAGTGCATGTATGCATACACTTACATTACCATATATCACAGTGCATAAGTCAACTTTTAAAGATATAAAAGCATCTTTCAAATAGTTAAGGGTAAAATTATATACCAAATATAAAAACCTGTGCAATATATATTGCACAAACTTACTTATATATGCACTAACAATAAGTATGCATCTGGTTTTCCTATGTTCTTTCCTGGCTGGAAAGAACTCCTGCTACAAAAACAACACAATCACAGAAAATTTCTTTTGCACCTAAATCGTATTAAACCTGACATATTTGAAAATCAAAGTTGGTAAATAATTATACCGTATGATAATATTATGTGAATTGGCAAAGATTCATAGGTGCTGAAGCATTATTGTTGTTGAGAGATGTCCAAGGACTGGGGAGAAGTGGGAGATAGCTGGGTGTAAATCTATATACAGTAAACTCCCAGTTATCCAGAATGCCTGGGGAATTGGGTTTTCCGGTTAAGTGAATATTCCAGTTGCTTGAGAGTTTTATTGTATAGGCCTCAATAAAGCATTTGGATACCAAAATAAGAAACACATCCAGAATTGTACATTCACCTTAGAATTGCTAACATGTAGACTGTAATCTACTCACAATTGTTCTTAAATAATTCCTTGACATTCAAGGAAGTTATGAAATTCAAATATACAAGTATTCAACACGTTTAACTGCCATGTTTTAATATTTACTAACTGCATTACATCCTACAGAGTTTCTCATATATAGCTGTTGCTATTAACTTCTCTTTTGTTCTAATAATAACTGGAGGTAAGGGTTAACATAGTTTAACCTTTAGGATTTTCCAACCAAAAAAATTGTTTCCTTGTTCGAGAAAAGGAGAGAAATTATCCACACCCAGCACAATGTATTAGCAGAAATTCTTGAGGCAAATTGATATTAAACAAAAGAGAAGCGAATAGTGACACGCAATCATGGCACCATTACATACAGTGCAATTAGTAAAGTCACAACATTATCGGCAGCTTCTTGGTCATCTGATTTTTTATTACCTGAAACATCTAGACGTCAGATTCCATGCCCAATCTTAAAATGCCGATATTCAAATCCTCTAGTTGTCTCAAAAGACATAACGAATTTCATAACTGTGATTTCTGTGCCTTAATGTCATAAATAGTGAAAGAACCGACATTGCACTCTTTCATTAAAACATAGCAGTTCTCACCTTTCTCTAAACGTTTTATTATATCAAGTCTCTGGGTTAAGGTTAGCACAACCTATTTCCTTTTATCACCTTAAGCACATATTGGAGTTTTAGGAGGCATTTAAAAAAGGTGTGCAAAATATTTTATTTAACACAAACATCGAGTCCAAGAAACATCCACAATTATGTATTGCGACTGCTGAAAATGCCAATTTTAATGGTAACATTCCAAATTAGATGTAAACAAAAAATTGCTGAAAGCACCAATTATAGTGATAAAATTCCAAACAAGATTTAAAAAATTGATTGGCAGGAGATGCCGGTTGCTTGAGAATTCCGGTTGGATGAGTGCCGGATAACTGGGAGTTTACTGTGTATATATGGTAATGTTACTGGATGATATATAGTTATTTTTTGAGAAATATGGCTTTTTTGGTATTGTTCAGGATATAAAGCTATATATCTGAATAAATTTTAATCAAAATCATTAGGCATTTTTGAAGAAATCAACATTTTGTGAAAATCAACAAGAATAAATGACCCTTGGTTATTACACAATATTGTTCCTCTCTTTGTAGTTTCTACTCTGTATAATAGTATGTTTAAATATGAAATATCATTCGATTTCATTTAATCATTTAGGCTCTATAACCACACACAGACAGACAGACAGCATGGTAAAAACCACTGTAGTTGAGTTCTCCTTCTATACTTATTAATTGATGCACAAAGCATTGTTGCTCCTTGACTATGCACCTAGTTATCTCATCAACTTAAAGGATTTATGTTTTTGATCAAGCAAGGTCTCCCAAAGAATTCTACAGCATTCATTCCAGTGTTGGATCAAGGCATTATTTACTTGTTCAAGGTGTACTATCTAAAACATAACTTGAGCTAATTTGTGGAGCAGGGGAAGAAGGTAAGCTTACAATTTGAGAATTCTGGCCAAATGATAACATCGCTCATGCAATTAATTATATTGAAGAATCTAGGATGCAGTCAAATGTTCAAGAATGAATGTAGTGTAGGGGAAGATATGGCCAGATGCTGTATGTGATTTTTATGGATTTATTGAGCCAGAAGCCATAATGATGGACATGAAAACTGTCACAAGATTTAGATTTCAGTCAGGTTGAGGCATGTGATGTCATGGAGTCCTCGGACTTACAATTGAATTGGTTCCTGATATCCATGCCATAAGTCAAAGTGTAACTTGGACCATTTTTTCCTTAGGAACAATGTTATAAATAGGAAATTGGTTCCTGAGCCTAGATTAATCCCCAAGTTTTACTCAAATAATTCAGACTTTTGTACTCAGTTTTATTTATTTATTTATTTATTTTGTATTAATCCAAATTTCAACAGTACACGATGAGTAGGAAATATAATAAAAGGAAGTACAAATCGTGATAGATAAGAAAAAATAAATATGCTTGAATAATTAACAAAAGTGGCACATATACATAAAATTCACATCAATTATTCATATGTCATTAATATAGTCCTGTATTGACTAATATTGTCTAGCAACAGACCCTTGACTTTCTTCTTAAAACGCTAGTATTAGATAGTATAGATTTCAGAGATGAAGGAAGGTTATTGAAGAATCTTCTGTCCATTGCTTTTGTTCACTCAGCAGATAAACTGAGTTTTATTTCTTGTATGTGAAGATTCTTTTGATTTCTTGTGTAGTCCCTTTTTTTGAATGCATCTAATATACATTTCCTCTTCTATCTCTGTCTCTTTCCTAACATTCTTCCTTCTATGACTTCTTTCAGTAAACCAATTACATTTCAAAATTTGTACCTCCTATCTCTTCTCTCTCTCCCTTATTACTCTACTTAAGCGCCTCTCTTTCTCTACGGTATTTAAAACGTGTTTTCTCTCAGTTCATCTAATTTTATCTCGTCCAAACCATACCCAAATTTCAAATGCCTCCAATCTGCTCACATAATCTTTTCTCATTGTCTATGTCTCATGCCAACGTAATGTTACACTCCATATAAAAAATTCTCATCATCTCATAAATTCCTCCTTAACCCTTGCTATCCTTGTCTTATTCTCTTTCATACTTTTTCAACCCAAGTCAATGTACTAGCTAAATAAGTAAAAAATTCCACCTATTCCAGCCTCTCCGTATCCACTCTAATATTGACCTGTCATTCTGTGCTCTTGTTAAATCTCATGATTTTAGTTTTCTTCATATTAATTTTCATTCTGAATGCCTTTGCCATTCCATGTAAGGAATTAACGAGCTTCATCAATTCATTTTCCTAGTTACTCACTATTGCTTTGTCATGTGCAAATCTGATTGATTTGACTAGATTTCCCACATCTCATAATTTATTCAGCATAAATATTAAACTGGCGAGAATGGAAAACCCTGCCTCATGCTTCTTCCTAGCATTGCCCCCTCTTGATTCTCCCTTTTCAACCCTTATCAATTTGGTTCATGTACAGATTTTTGACTAAATACATATATCTCCAACCTAAGGTGACAAAGCTATATTAAAGGCCTTTTCAACATCTGCAAAGCAAACAACTACATTCTGGTTATATTCATTGATTCTTTCTAAGTCCTCATCCCTGTGTCATCTCCAGTGCCATGTCTTTATCAAAAATTGCTATGATCTGCACCTATATACCATATTTAATTGATTGTAAGCCGACCTTTTTTTACCTTTTCACCATCTCAGAAATCGCCACTCGGCTTAGAATTGGAGGCAAAAAAAGTAGTCAGTGAATTTATGTCCGTAACGCGAGATATGTGTATTAAAGTGGAAGTAAACTATCTACTTTAAATATATGCAAAAAAGAATCAAGTTGACTGAATACCTACGAAGATATAAATTATGTAAATAATATGTGGCGCGTCAAAGTCGTAAAAGAATGCAGCGATAGAGCTCGTATGCATAAGGAGCTAACACTGAAACATGATAGGTGGAGGAGGGAGGGCAAATGCTTCGATTCACAAGTAAAATGAAACATTGTGTTAGCTCCTTACGCATACGAGCGCTATCGCTGCGTTCTTTAAGACTTTGACGCAGCACGTATTATGTACATAATTTATTCCCGGGGTATTATTATATTAAGATCCCAGGGGATAACGAGGTCAAATTACTTTTTTCGTAGAAGTTGTTATGAATAAGTGAATAAAATGTATTTTATGTCACTGTAATTTTAGTTAGTACTTTAACCCTCTCACGTCCTGAGGTGTGGGGCACCTGCTGGCATTAAAAGTCTGGAGAAATTCAAGAAGGCCGCCAAATGGGAAACATTAAATAAAACAATTATACATTAATCTCCAAAAATATATATTTTGAAAAATCTCTGAAGTAGGAGAATTACTGCGAGACATATTAGGTTGTTCAGGGTCCAAAAAAATAGCGAATTTCGATCGAATATTTTTAAAAAAAATTCTTCACATACAAAGTTAAGAAAAATCTGCCAAATACAATCTAAATCTCGTGTTTATGTGGCATACTTCCTCATTTCCGAGAGAGAAGCCGTCCAGTCAACGTTTTCAGAGGTAAATTTGAAAGCGTATTTTCCGGGCGGTCCTGCGATCGGGAGTATAAAAATTTATGGGCATTCTCGGGCGGTCCCGTCGCGAGAGGGTTAAAATCAAATTTTTTTCTTGCGTGGCCTTGTGAAAAGGGGGTCAGCTTACAATTGGTGTCGGCTTACAATCAATTAAATACTGTAGTTATTCACTTTGGCTTTTAGCCTTCCACTCAAAATCCTGAGAATAACTTTAGCTGCATGTGAAATCGATATGAATTTTCTATAATCTTTACGTTTATATGATATTTTCATGTAAACCTAGGAAAAGTGTTTACAATTGTTATGTTATAAATAAGTTTTTTGTGTTTGTATGCAATAGTAAGATTCATAATTTAGCAGTATATTTTCAAACTTTGGACTTTTATATGATATGTTGTATAAACCAGTATTTTATAGAAAATAATAAACTGATTTTCTTTTCAAAATCACATATTTTTGGCAACCAGTATTAAGAAAGTATCATTTGATAATGGGATTAACTACTGTTGATTATTGTTTCACTCATTCTTGTTAATGAAGCATTTGTGTTAATGCATTTCTAGTATTAATAAAAAATATCCTATTAACTGATGATATTACCTTAGTCTGTATGAATCTCTTTAAGCTGGAAATGTATGAGAAATATTTGAAAATTTGCTATTTTGTGGAGTAAGGAGATTTTAACTTGCACCAGTCACGCATCAATATAAAAGACACCATTTACTCCCATTACTCTTAATGTCGACAAATCAAACTCTTTACAGGTCCTGTCTTGGTTTCTTAGGTTGCCACTGTTGTGGAAAGGGTGGTTATCGTAATTATTTCAGGTAAATAATGAAAGCTGAATTTTGAGTGTGGAAATTTTTTATATGCAGTAAAGGGATGCCTCTATTTTTTTGACTTTACTATCAAATGAAAATAGCACCAAGAGTACCACAAAAAATTTTGGTTGCCTCTGTATTTTATAAAATGATATATTTCAGTTTATATTTTGATGTTTATCATTGAAATTTAATATATAAAGGAGTGTGTCTGTCTGTCTGTTCTTTTTCCATGCTCTTTATCATACTGCCATTATTTCAATTTGGCATCATAACTTTGCCTCAGATCTTTCATGTTTTCTGTCATAGATGAGGGTAGTAATAAAACTGATTAAGTGATTTATTATCTGTTAAGAGAATTTTAAAAGTAGGAATGAAATTCATTTTAATTGTGCTTTTGTAATTTAAGAAATTCCTTTTCAACTGTCCTAGTTTTCATAATACAAGTGTCAATATAGTATAATTTCTGGCAATCATTGAAACATTAGCGTGGAGAATGGCAAAAACTCAACAGAAGAATATAGTTATATAGTTCAAGATTTCACTTCTAGTTGATTCTTTTTACCTAATAAACCTTTATCTGCTGAAATACCCCAATTGGGATACCTTTGTTCAGAGACTTCTTTTGTCATGGAATGAGAACAGTGGGGAAAAAGGGCATTCCAGAGGAAAGATGTCACAACAGGTTCAACATACATGCCAATGTTCCAAGGATTTGAGGTGAATAGACCTCGCAGAAAAAAGAGAAAACAAAGACTTAAGAGATCGTATGATGCAAGACCTGATCTCAAAAGAGAGGCTATAAAAGTGAGGGGGCTTTACAACCTCTTAAGGGTCTCCCTCTATTTTTCCCTTACTTCTTTTGGGCATTTGTATTTCATGTGCTGTCTTATTCAGTCGTTCGGAAATCACCAAGTAGAGTGGTGCTAAGCTTGCACGAGTGAAATTTTTGTTGTATTTTGACTTCGTAATAACCTTCTCCGTTATATTTTTATTATTATTATTTTCACATTTTATCTCCTCTTTATTATTATATAGTTATTTTTGAAAAATATTTATTCGTTTGTTATTTGGAGACATTACTTCAAAGTGTATGGTAGCAGAAGCTTAAATTGATTTGGATGCTTACAATAAAAGTGGGGGAAATGAAAGTGATGACAGGGTGCAAGTAAGACTAAAAAACCAGGTTATGTCAGCTTTGGGAGTGAGTAGGACCATGCCACTAAAAACAAGTAAATATAGTTGTATTTTATATTTTATACAACTTTTATTATAACTTGACCTGTAAATTTGAATGCATCTTAACCCTAGAACTACAACGTGGGTGTAATGTGGACAAAAACAAGAAAGTGAGGTTAAGTTTGACCCATTAGCAATATGCATAATTTACTTATGTATATTACATGAGACTGCTTTTTAAAAGTATAAGTAAATGAATTTTGCATATTAGGGGCACAGAAACTAACCTCAGGTGAACTAAAGATAGATCTAAGTTCAAACCTCCACAGTGAATCATGCACTGCAGCTAATGGTCGGTGGGGTTGTCGGCAGTCGCAGATCCAGAAAAATTTGACAGGGGGGCACATAACAAAAAATCTATCAACAAACAAACATTATCATGTGTTCTTGTAAGTTTCTACATGTGATATGACGCAGATCAGGTCGAAGTGGAGCGGCCAGTTTGGGCCGGGTTGGTAGGGAGAGGGATAAACACATTTAAAAGTCAGTATGGAAAAGGTTAAGCTTAATTAATCTTTTGTTACCCATACAGAAGTCAAAATTACATTTATACTACGTGGTTGGGAATTGTTAATGAATGCTATGAATTAACACTAATATATAATTTTCAATTAAATATTTGGGGGGTCTGACGACAGGGGGGCACGTGCCCCGGTGCCCCCCCCCCGCCCCCCCCTGGATCCGCTACTGGTTGTCGGCAATCCCACATTGTGTGACTTTTGCAAAGCTGACCTGATGAATCAAGAAATTAAATACTAAAGAATGGAAAATTAATAACAAACATCAACATTTAGTTAATTAGTATCCTAACACTAGATATGTTATTAATAGGGAAATGTAAGAATCTATCACAACTAGGGTTGCCAACCTCTAGCTTTCGGGCCGGAGATCTCCGGATCATCGCCATAACCTCCGGTCTCCGGGTGAGTAACAAAAATCTCTGTTCAATTTCGGTTGCAGCGGAAAGCCCTTATTGTGACTTTTTTGCGTTTTTTATAAAAGATTCGAATTAAGATAGTTTGCACTTTAATTTCCATTGTATTTTGTTTTATACAAAATACTTAAATTGACGATGCTCTTACAATTTCGCTAATTAGCGATATTTAAAAAATAAACAACGATTTTTAATCATATGTCCTAAAATCATGAGTGACTTTCATAATATTGAATATATTTATCATTACATTTAATTTCTCTTGGGTTTCTTCTAAAATATCCAGGTTTCAAGCAAACTCTGGTTCACGAATATCTTAAAGTAGGCAACCCGTAACAACATCTCCGGTTCATGAAGGTCTAAAAGTTGGCAACCCTAATCACAACAGATAACATTCACCCCATGTCAAAATATAATTTATTTTTCTGTTTTTAGTGCATTTAATATAAAAGTTGTATTATAAACTAAAAAGGTTTTTTATTTAATTTATTTACTATGTTATTTCTATTTTTTGTGCAAATACATTTTTGTGTTTATTTCTTCTAGAAAACAAAATAATGTAATTCTTCAATATTTTTACTATTCACTATAAACTTTTTATTTTAACATTTAATGACCAATAGTTCATGATATATGGGATTATCCAGAATTTATACAAAAATTATTTAGATACCCCAATTAACACACCTCAGCTTCACCTGCATGCATTACACTGCTGTGCTGGTGTGTGCACAGGAGTATGTAATCACCACAGGCAGCTTCTACCATGCTGTGTAATCAGTCGCTCTTTTTCCATTCTATTCAAACATGGAAGTGTTGTCCGTATTTTCTTTGCAGCCCTTACATATAAATGTACAACATTTTTCTGGTTTTTCCAAATATATTTAGAATTTATGTAAATATTTGTAATTATCAAGATTGTAGACATGTAATTCCTACAAGTTTTGTTTGAAACATTTTTTCATAAAACTGATTGTTTAAGAGGTATTTTGATTATTCATCTGAATTTGTCAAGTTTGTTGTAGTCCTTAGTTTCCATTGTTATGAAAAAATTATCTAATTGTCGATGGCAATGGCGATTCTGCCAGGGGTAATTTTACTTTTGCATTGATATTTTGTTTTCCATAGCAACAGCTAACATTTTTGTTTAGTTATTGTTTTTTCAGTATGAAAATTGATTTAAAGCATTTTTTTACTGTGAAAAATATTCAGAATTTAAAAACTATTCACAAGTGTAACTGTTGATAATAATTTTTCTTGAGGACTGAGGCAGAAAGCAATGGTATTCATCACACTGTATGGAGAACGCCTTGTGCTGGACACATCACATTTTTTTACCTCAAAATCTGGATGTGGTCCAAGCCTCTTTGAACCTCTTTAGTTGGTCTGTGAGTTAACCAAGAGTGCTATAATGCAGTGCTATGCAGCACTAAATGAAGCACGCTGTAGCAAGGGCTGCCTGTACTTATTTTTTCAATTTTTTTATATTGATGTGCTTATCCGTGATCTATTTATTACCTTTGCCATACTTTTCATCATATCCTTCCAACCAGAACTACTCCTCTTGTCCTACTATTTCTTCCAGAGTAAACTACCATGAAATCATCGGGTCAAACTGCTCCTTCCCATCTTACTTCCTGTAGCCCTATTATGTCAGTCTTATTTCCTCTAATTTCTTCTTTCAGACACTATCTTTCCTGCTTTCCTCTTTGTTTTTAACTTCCAAGTTCCTAAACTAAGTTAGCTTCAACAGTTGTTTCGGTAGTCCCCACCCAGGGATCTGAATCATGGAAATGTTTTATCGCAAGAGACAGTGGCGCCCTTTGACCCGGGCAAGCGGGACCTCTGCCCCAGGCCCCGCGCTTTGGCGGTTCGCACATGTCACAAACAAAAAATACGTATATTAAATAAGAGATAAAATGAAATATGGAGAATCAAATACAATAATTATATGAACGATATTCACAACCAAGCGTATATTACTGTATCTTGTATGAAACACAGGAATGAAACGTATAACGTCTGAATACACCTAATCATTACAGTTTATTGCACAAAATAAGCAACCTATGTAAACATAAGGAGTATTTTCCTGAAGAACGGAGTTACCTTAAGCCAGCCAATCTTCCCGGATTAGGCGGGACAGTCCCGGATTTCGATAGTTTGTCCCGCATGGTGAGGAGTCCTGGAAAATGTTTCGCATTCGTACAATTTGTTCCGCTTGCCCCGAATTTTCACAAATAATCACACTTGAAAATTGAGCGAATCACTAAGTGCTCTTACAAATATTGCCCTCGCTCCATGTTAGCTGTCATGCATCGGTTCAAATTACAATGTATACTGTTGTTTTAATACATTGTCGCATAGGATAAATTTCATACATTGCCACATACAAAATGTGGCATAATTGCTGATGCTATCAGTCAGTCGCATTCGAAAACTTTTAGTGTCGACATCGTAGACAGGTAAACTATTTCGATCTTCTTATCTGACATAAATACCAAAATATCGTTGCTGAATTTAATGTTTTTCTTTTGATATCTCGAGTGCGTTCTACGTCTATAATACGGGAATATACATATCTAATATAATAATATCTATAGTACGGGAATATACATATCTAATATAATAATATCTATAATATGGGAATATACATATAATAATAATATCTATAATACGGGAATATAAATATTAAAAAATATTAAATATTTTTACAATTATTTTTTAGTGCGCGAATTATACCTTGATAATTTTAGATTGTTAAGGGGCCCCGCAAATGCTGATTGCCCCGGGCCCCGCACCCCCCTAGGGGCGGCCCTGGCAAGAGAACTCACTTTGTCCAACCATATTGACAATACTAGGAAATAGTAATGTGGTAGTTTCTTTTTTGCTTTCCACTTCTCAGTACTGAAGCTGTTCACAACCCCAATAACACCTACAGCTCTTTTGGTTATACATTCAGCCTACATCATTTGTTTTTGGCTGTACTACATACTGATGGTAGTGCTGCCCACTGCCAGGCACAGGTGAAAGTTATCTTTTAATCTTTATACACAGGGATAAAAACCTGGAACTTTGTAATGGTAAGCTGACAAGCTACCAACTGCACCATCACTATTTTTACCACATTTTATTATAAGGAAAAAAAGTACTTAATTGATCACACTGTCCATTGTCTGTAGATAATCAGCTTTTTTGTTTTGAGATATATTTGGGAAGTTCTCTTTCAATTAGGTAGCTCTTATCAATCTATGGATTTTCTACTTATGTATTTTCCAAGTAGTTAATAGATATTCCACTAGGTGGCATCAAATTCGGAAAACTCAAAACTTTGAAATGGTATTGTAGCCAAGCTGCTGAAGCTAAAGGAGTGAAGTTTTCATAGATTAGAAGGTCTACTGAGGATCTACATTCCAATGGTGCAGGTTGTCATCTCCACAAAGGGGGAGGCAAACCAGAACCCTGAAATTTTTTTAAGAAAACATACTTCCACCTCTTTTTTTAGCAAGAGTATAGTACTTATAAAAAATACCATTCATACATGTAATATTTTTCTCTTTTTTAAATAAGGTTATGAAAATGCATAAGAAATACCTTGCAATGCTTAGGTATTACCTATGAAATTAGCCTAAGTTTAAGATATTTACTTGCAATCTAAGGATAAAACAATATTGCACGTGAGCATTCATAAAGCAATTAAAACTATTGTTGGCCAAATTGGATGTATTGTAAGCAGCTCTTCATATACAAGCAATGGTGCTGAAATGATGTTACTTTTATTAAAGATACATTTAGGTTCTGATTCCTGCAGAATGTATAAAATGTTTTGATGTAGAAGACTCTGTAATTTCATCTTCATCCTAAAATAAATTGTCCCTTCAGCCATTCAGAAATGTAGGAATATGGCAGAGTTTGCTACTCAAAGTGTGTTTTACATAGAAGTATAATAAATATTTTGAATATCTTATCATAAAATGGATAGGAGAAAATTAAATAAGTAAATACAGTTAACCGAAAATATAACGATTTCTATATAAAAATTCTGATGTAAAGATGAAGATCCATATTACATGGTAAGGTCAACAGTAATGTTGTACGAGTTTAATTAATGCTTTATTTTAAAATTGTTTGTAGGGGGTTTTTCCGTGGTGATTCTCTAATAGGCACTGCCACTGTCAAGCTTCAACCTTTAGAGACCAAGTGCACCTTACATGATTCATTTCCAGTAAGTAAATATGTTTAGGTTTGTGTTTTTGGAACAATATCTCTCCAACTAGGACTTTCTTTATTTAATGAATTTGTATATTTTAGCATTTATCTTGAAGGTTGTTTTAAGTCATAATGTTGTAATAAGGTTATGGAACAATTTCCTGTGAAAGTATTAAAAATATATTTTTCATCTACTCTAGCTAATGGATGGCCGAAAAGCAGTTGGTGGTAAATTAGAGATTATGATACGTATTAGAAACCCAATCCTTGGACGACAGGTGGAAAAGGTGACCGAAAAGTGGCTTGTAATTGATAAATTGTAATAAGACTAACATTGACTTCTAACAAAACAGAAGAGTAACTTATTATATTAAGAAAGACCTTGCTTTGTATTTTAAGTTATTTTAAAATACTGCATGGGAAAAAAGTGCATTAGCATTTTTTCATGCAATTGTATATTATATGCTAATGAATATATACTTTTAAATAAAAATCTTATGAAAATATTATAATGTTATTTTATTCAAATAATATCAAAGCTCAAAATGAATTAATGCATCATGATTTTAACGGGGAATATAGCTCCTGTGATTAAAAACCAATACACTAAATTAAATTCCTTAAATCTACAGTTGTTTGCAAATATTTAGGGGAGATTATCTTAAATGAATGTTCAGATGACATGGCTGCTATTGGTATTTTTACTTTCTCCATACGTAGTATAGGGAAAGTATTATTTTCGTGAAAAAATCAATTTGATTTCAATGGAGATACACCGTTTGCACTTCCCTGAGTGCATTTTGACTCATTTCTTGATGTCTGTGTTTATTGTTTTTTTAAATAAAGACTAATGAAAATGTTATAAAATTATTCACGAGTGTAATTGCTGATAATTGTTCCTGAGGACGCTGATGTCCAGGGCAATCATATTCATTGCTCTGTATGGAGAAAGTCATGTGTAGCCCACATCAGATTTAAAAATAAAATCTTATAGATATAAATCAAGAATAGGGTTTTTGATGCATGTCGGCAGTTTGGAATGGAAATTAATATTTTTGTTTTGTGGGAAATTTTGTATTTCATTGCCATTCATCCAGAATGAAATATAGGTTACTAGCAGAAATACCTGGTGGTGACTGGGGAAACTTTGATAAAATTTGGAATTCTAGATGATACATGGTATTTAAGAATTCCACTGCTATATGATATACAAGTTCTTCTTCGCACAAAATAGTTGGCATAGTTACCAAGAACAATATAGTCAAAGAAGTTAGTAAATGAGCTTTCATTTTTGTTTTATTAAACAGTTGGAAATAATTGATTTTGGAGTTAATTCTGTTATAATTTAAGTAATAATACTTTCCATTAAGTCTTTTGTAATCTGGCCCTGTGATCGAGTAAGCTACAATAAATCCAGTGCTTAATGTTATATCTGCTGGCAACGGCCATACCTCCCAGTTGAGCTGGCCCTGCTTGGGAGTCAGGAGTGTAATCTAATAATTTTATGCAGATTAAGAGATCCATGGACCCCAAGTATAACACATTTAAGGCTCAACCCAAATCGTAAATTTGTAACAAGTAACAATTATTGTAAGGTTTGTCATATGTGCAGCAACAGTTGGAGATGGTGAAACAAGATGAGACACGCCTGACCCACAGTGTGCCCTCTACCTCTGGGCCGCACGCACTTGCGTGTTTTGCTTACCTCTTAATTCGTCCCTGTCTTTATGTTATCTATCAGAAAACGTTAAATTGTTGTATTATTATATAAGGTAACATTAAATTATTTTGAAATATTATCATTCTATGAATGACAATTACCAGCAGAGTATTACATGAAAACTTATTGCTGTTATAAAAAAAATCCTCATAAATAATAAAGGTTACAAAGAAAACAAAATTATAATAAAATATATTTATTGCATACATTTATTTTTTTAATGACGCATTCTCTGCAAAGACAGAGACTTGTCTGCAGGTAGAGGAAAAACCCCAAGACGAATCACATTGTCCCTGCCCAAAGTGGGATTCAAACCTGCAACCTTTGGGTTAGAAGGCAGGCACACATACCTACCAGTTTATACCAATATGAATTCAATATCCAATATATGAACAACACTGTATAATTAGCTGAATTACATTTAGTCTGCCTTCTTAAATTTTACTAGCAGGTTGAAAAACATCAACTGAATAACACTGAAGAACAAATATGAAAAAATCAATGCAGAAGATATAGTATATAGAATATATTATTATTTTTAGTTTTGACAGTAACTTATATTTTAAATTCATACTTCGATTTTCCTTTAACATCATCAGTTAAATATTTGTTACATATTATAATAAAATTCTTCACAGGAATATTTTATATTATGCATAATACACTTCTGCTTTGACAATATCCATACTAAGTCTATTTATATTATCTGTCCACAAATTATTCATAATGCTAAAATTCCTTTCAACATAAGTATTACTGTAAGGGATAATAAAAACACTTGACAAATTTAACTAAATTAGGAGCTTTAGGAAGTTGAAAAAATTTGCACCATGTAGTAACACATGAGATGTCTTCATTGTGATGGAATGAAGGTAAAATAGCCTTGAGTAATTCATCTCCATTTATTTTTATTTTAAAATTTTCTGATAGGTTTATAATATCTTGCAATGATGATATATTTTCATGTAGGTCAACATAAATTCTTTAACTGTAACCAGCATGGATTTATATCAGGTCTGTCCACAAAAACTGCTGTTGTTGAATTTGTAAAACAAGTTAACGTATGTCTTGACAAGGGATATAAAGCATTGGTATATTTCTGGATTTGGCAAAAGTTTTTGATTGTGTGCATCACATAATGCTGCTGAACAAATTATATCCCTTGGATATCAGTGGCACTGCCTTTGGCTTGCTAAAGTCTTATTTTACTGACAGATTACGGTGTACAATGTTAATATATAATAGAGACAATATTATGTGTATTAATTATTCTGACTTCAGAAAAGTTATGCAGGGCATTCCACAAGGATCAGTCCTGGTGGCTTTTTTATTTTTGTGTTATCTTGCTGATTTTCCATAATACCCAAACTGTAAAACAATTTGTGCTGATGACATGGCACCGATGTGTTCAGGATCCTCAACATCTTACTTGGAAATTAATGCATATGTGAACATAAATTCTGTTATTCAGTATTTTCAGTACAATAACCATATAGCAAATGAGCCAAAATCCAATTTTATATTTTTTCAACCTAGCAGAGGTCTAAATAATGTTGAAATGGGTATTTTTATTGATGATGTTCAATTGACAAAAGTTGCATCCTCTAAGTTTCTGGGAATCTGTATTAATGAGAAATTTAACTGGGAGGATCATATTGAGTTCATTTGTAAAAAAATATCATCTAGAATCTTGTACATACAAAACTACGTAAATTAGTGGGTACCAAAGTGTTGTTGACATTGTATTATGGATTAATGTACCTTTATTTGTCATATTGCATTCACTCTTGGGGAGGGTCAACAGCTTCAAGGGTAAATAGTACCCTCTCCATGGAAGAAATAATAGGAAGTGCAGCTTCGATCTTTTCCCGAATACCTATAGATGTCTCTGATGGTTGCGCCTGCAGCGATCCTATCAGTCAATGTGAGTCTAAAAATACCCATTCCACACTCATTATTCAAACCATGGAAGAAATAATTAATTATTAATAATAATAATTAATTATTCTTCCATGATTCAAACTGTTCAAACCAGTTTGTTGGAAATCGCACGGGAAAGTGGTGGGATTTTTCAGCGTCGTGTTTTTCTAATTGTTGAAATGGAAAGGAATGCTTATTGTGCAGCATAGTGGTGCAACAATTTTAACGGCTGCAGGGTAGACAAGAAGATTTTGGATTTCCGAAGGATATTTCGAGGTGAGCTTAAAGAAGAGATACCGCATAAAACGGAATACTTGTGTTAAGTTGAGAATTACGTGTTTTTGTTATTAGTCTTGATGCCCATTTCTGCTTTATAATTTAGGGTAAAATTTTGCCTGAGGGAGGATTTAATGTCTGCGGATATCAATTGTATGAAGAAGTATAGGGTCTGCAGTGATCATTTTACAGGTGATGATTTCCGCAGCAGATTCCCTCGGCCTCTCCTAAAAGCGAATGCCGTTCCTTATGTATATGAAGGTATGAAAACAAGTTTGAGTATTATACATGATATACAGTGAAACTTCGATTTTATTATATACCGGTTTTTCGAATTTCGTTAACTTAATCATATTGTATTCTAATTCTTGTAGATGAGCCGAGGGATTCTGAGGATGTTTTACATTCTCCCAAAACTCACTCAACACCAAACCATCTTGGTAAGTTTTAGAAAATTTTAGCATTTATTAATTTATACTGTCCACTTGCCTTTACCAACGAGTCGCTGGAACAAATATTATTATTTATGAATGTATTTCTATCCGGAAAAGAATGTTGTGTTTTTATAAATGTTGTATTGTTATTCTTTACGTGAGTAAATAAAAAATCTTGCACCAAGTTGTTTTGTTTTAATTTGAGTCCTAAAACTTATGTTAAATACGTCATCTAGCTTATTAATTCAAATGTACCGCCAAAACTTGGTCTGCCGCTTGAGTTTAAATTAGGCGCGCTTCATTTCGTATTGACCGCTAGATCGCTCTGGCGTCAACGTATTACCATTGTCCTTAAGGGAGCTGCGCTTCCTATTATTGTTCGATGCCCCCTCTTGTCGTTTCCAAGGTAAATGTGTAGGATAAATAAAAACATTGCGGTGCAACAGTCAAGAGGATATAACTAGATATAACATTGAAAGGATATATTGACGAGCCTTCGGTTCGCTTTGTTTTAATGGGTAGTCCTCTCCGGGCGCTACCGCGCCCTTCGCCTCGCCCGGAACCAAATTATTCCTCCCCATTGTCCGGTGATTGGGTTTGTAAATGTCGAGACCGGCCAATCAGATATAGATATTGTCCTAATTAAAAATTATTAAACAATCTAAAAGGTTTTTTTTAATCGGTTATTTATTCTCAGGTCCTGATTGCCTATATCATTTACTATCTCAAATAAGCGAATTGTATCCCTTACCTTAAATGATGTATTAACGAAGAAAATAAAAAATATATTAACTTTGTCATTTTGTAGTAGGGGGGTACCCATATAAAGAAGTGCCCTAATTTTAAGTCCCGACACTGAGCAAAATATATTTATAAATTAAAAGAATGTTCTTCGATTTCACCTTACGTTGAAAAGTTTGATGATGAATACATGCTTGTATAGCGCCATCTCTTGAAAGTAAAAAGAACCATTTGACTCTTGGCTAAACAACCTACGTCGCCACCTATCCCTAGATAAAGGGAATTACGTGAGAAAAGCAAACAGACAAAAAAAATATTTTTTGTATCACGCTGATACACAGAGATTCGCGTTCTAGGTATTTATTTGTAGCCGTGAAAATGGCTCCGGTAGACAGGTCACCGGCTAGGGCTGAAGGAACAAATTTCGAATTAATCTGTTCTTTGAAAGCGAATGATTTAATTCCAGTTCATAAGTTTAAATCCAGAACTACAGGGTTGACTGTAGCTATCGCGGAAGTAGAAGGACCTTTGGTTAATGGTTATTTCTGTCTTTGTAAGTTAACGTTTTCTTTGATGATCCTCCTCAAGTGAATGATTCGTTCATACAATTGAATTTGATGAGGCAATGCATAACTTATTCGGTTTGAGTTCTATTGAACTGACTTCCACACGAACTCGTTTATCTTATGTTAAATTTTTTGTGATTTTTATCGTTCAGCAACCGAAGCGTATGACGACGATGGTCTTCCACATACATTAGAACACCTAATTTTTCTTGGAAGTGAAAAGTACCCGTATAAAGGTACATTAGATTTACTTGCCAACAGATGCCTAGGATCGGGAACGAATGCCTGGACTGGTAGTTATATAATCTTATAAGATATTCCTAAAATTTTCTTTCTATTATTATTTACTCCATTACCTTATTACAAATCTATTTACTTTTCGCAGATACTGATCATACATGCTACACAATGACTACAGCTGGCAGTGATGGTTTCCTGTCTCTTATGCCAATTTATTTGGATCATATACTGTACCCGACGTTGACCGTAAATTCTTTCGCTTTTAAAGATACTTTGGATGTTTCAGTCAATTTCACGTTAACCTCTTTTGTTATTGAATTTATGCCCTAAATGTTATATCAACATATAATAAGAGCATTTTAAATTGATGTTGGATGGTTTTACATGAATCAGTTCCATTGCATGATATAGTATTCCAGAGCTGAAATTTCTTTCTATGGTGTAATTTATAAGTACCTATTTAACAATATGCTATTAAGAAGAATCTCTTTTAACGTATTTAGACATCTTTGCTAATCATTACTATAATTGTTAATAGGATGCTGGTTTTGTGACAGAAGTGCACCATGTTACTGGTGAAGGGGAAGACGCTGGTGTTGTGTACTGTGAAATGCAAGGCCATGAGAACACCGGAGAGTCATTGGTTCACCTTGCAATGCTTCGTCTTCTTTACCCAGGTCACTGCGGCTACAAGTCACAGACTGGAGGTATCATGAAAAATTTGAGGGAAAGCACAAATAATAACAAGGTGATTTCAGTTAATAGCATGAGTGAATTATTATTTTCTGATTTATATTAAATATGCTATAATTGTTTCTCGTGTAAATTGTTATCCATCATATTTGATACCAAGTCACCTGACATAAAATTTGTTCCTAATGGTTAAGTGGTTTGAACGCTTAAAATTTTTAAAGAACTTTATGAATTGTTTACAAAGTTCAATTACTTGGTTGAATGTATAGCCAAGTAAAAAAGAAGCCTTTCGTTGGGAAGTAGTTCAGTAGCTGTGTTTTTTGTTTTTACTGTCTTTTACTGAAAAGTTTTGCAGTTTCACTTAGTAACCTGAGCTAGGTTAGATAATAATATTTGCACAATAGGTAAACTACTCAAAAAAACTAGAAAATTATGTTTTTAGAGTCACTGTAGAATTGTAAGGTGTTACAACCAGAAATTATGAATAAAAAGAGGAAAGATGCATGATTTAAGTGTGCATACATGCAAAGCAGAAGTGTTCTTTAAGAGTTATGTAATCATAAAAAAATTAAAAACTTAATGGCTTAGTATAATCGCTAAACTCTGCAAAACGATATATCAAAAGTGATGCCAAGGAAATTGAATTTTTGATTTACCAGTTTATTTATAAGTTGTAATTAATGGTATGACAAAAATCCCAAAAAAGTTAAGTTAGGTTTAATACTACCATAAGAAGATGTGGCTACACGAAGTCACAGTCAATACCGGATTAACCACAGTACAATGGTGCGGTTATGCCAGAGCTCCAGCATTAGAAGGGCTTCACGGAGGCCCCAGAAACTTTTTTTGGTGGGTGATTATTGATGTATAATTTGTCAGATATAACTTTTGCAAGCCTTTTTAGTGCGGAAACTGAATAATTTTTTGCAATTAATTGGTAAACAAGGGAAATGACCCTCAGACTCACTTTTTATATAGTTCATGAAAACAGTTCCAAATAAGTAACAAATATCAAAAGCAAATAAAAATTGCTTTTAAATAGAGATACATTTACTGTGTAAAACAGTTTTTATTTTGTTTCAGTGGCATTTATAGTTCTCTTGTAATATTTTTTTCTCAATACTTTAATTTTTACATGGCGGATAAAAGAATCTTTTCTATTTGCTATTTCATGGAACTTTTTTATTTTGTTTTTGTAGGTTCGCAATTATCACAGAGAATTTTACCGACCTGAAAATCTCACAGTCATAATTACTGGTCAGGTGAAACCAGAAGATGTTTTCCAAGCACTTATTCCTGTTGAAGAAACAATTTTGTCCAAGGTAAGATTTATTTACATTTAATAAAAGTTTGTTTTGTAAGCCTTTTGCATTTATTTGCCTTTGGATCTTGTAAATATGAAAGCAATACATAGGTCTGAGACTTATTATATACATATTTTAAAATTTCTCATGTCATTTCACTGTATGTGTGTGTATATCTTAGGTGTCATTTTAATGCAGTTCATTATTAAGATTTTAAAATAAATGAGCACCTTTATTATTAGTTTGTGTCATTAACTTTTTTTATGTAATTTGTTGGTTTATTTATGATGCAATAGGGTGAACGTGGACCTTACAAAAGGCCTTGGCAATCACCTGTGCCACCCCTTGAACACTCAAGTGATGTTCTTGTGGAATTTCCTAACGATGATGAAGACAATGGCATGGTGTATGTAGCATGGAGGGGCCCTTCTGCAGTGAAAGAATTATATAAGTGAGTTCAAAATTATTTCAGAAATGCATCATAATATTAACTTGAAGGTATTTTAATGCCTCTCTACCTTCCTTAGCCAAATGTGTTTCTTTTTGCACTTAACCTTTATGATTCGAATGTGTACTTTTGGCAAAAAAAAGTACCTCTATACAGATGAGCGTGTTAAATTTTTGTCTGTCCACTTTCCTACTAATATTTATTACGTAAAATATATGACCATTTAAACAATGCAAATTTTTTATAATAAAGATTTTCAAATTGGCCAAAAAAACAAAAAGTAAAAATATCATCATATGCACAATTTTATTGATTAGGAAACAGTTTTTATTTCGATGATTTATATTATATAGTACATTTAAAATAAATTATTCTGCTAAATGCTTCACCTGGCGAGATGGTGGAAGAAAAAGACCTTGGCTAGCACAGAATATGCAGAAAAAAACCTAGGATCGTAAAGGTTAAATCACTTTCATTGAATATACTATGTAATTGTAACTTTTATTTATTTATTTAACTTCCATTCAGTTTAGTAACGCCAATTTAAAGTGAAAGTTTACAACAGTGATAAAAATTATATCAAAATTAACAACAAAAATGTCAGGGAAGCAGAACAGGAAAATAATAAGATGAAGAAGTGGGAAGAAAAATGGAACCATTGACAAGACTTAACCCTTTCACTGCATAGTAAATAGAAATATAAGGTAGGCTTAAAAATTGTCAGTATTTCAGGTAAAAATTAAATCAGATTTTATTGTGAATTTAGATAATTCTTGTTAATTTCACATTACTACATATGTAAATGACAATAAAATTCCTTGAAAATGAGGAATGACAAAAAATGCTGGGGTTAAATATTTTCTCAATCGTATAGATGTGCCAATACTTAGTATAAAAGTTTTAATGAGATAAAAGTAAAAGAAACATTTGTTAAGCCTATATCAAAGCACTTTTACGAAACAAACAATACATGCTTTTGTTACAAATAGATATCATAATAATAAAGATGTTCACTTTGTGATCGAACTATGTTTCAGTATTAATAAATGACTTTGTCGGTGACTTGGCAGCTATAAATGTAACTTAGTATACAATTTCTCGTGTTCATTTCATTCGTAATCATTATGATACGGGGAATCACCTTGCTTTCCTTGAACAGGGTGACTCACCGTATCGGGAGTGTAGTACATTGACGTGTGTGTCGTTGGTATGTGTTGCATATTTGATAGACCTAGTATTTTATCTAAGTGCGATTACATTCAAAACGTAATTATAATGTAAAATATTAAGTGCAAATTCTAGTGCCTATTGCAATAAAAAAATGAAATATTTTTGTACAGCTTACCAAGTAAAAGCAATATCTGTCATTGCATTAAAACAGCGGGTGAGTCGAACATTTCAGTTTTCTGTAAAAAAATTTAATCTTTTTATGTGTTTTGACCGTGTTTGATTTTGTCTATGTATGATGGGAAAAAGGTCCCCTCCTGTGTTGTTTATGGAACATTATCTCAATTATTTTCTCCTGCTGTATGCAAAAGGTTTCCCACCCATGGTGTACGTAATGTATGCCCACTTTTTAACCTTTACCGTTTGTGTTGTCTCTAAATATCTGCCATGTACGATTAAGGAGTTTTTTCTTAATTTTGATATTTACTTTCTCATACGAAGTATCGAGAAAGTATTGTTATTGCGAAAAAATTCGACCTCAAGATTTTTATGGAAATGTACGTTTTAGATGTCACTGAATATGAGAAGTGGTTTTCGCAGTGCCGTCTGTCTGTCTGTTACTGGCTCTGGAGCCCAGACAGTAGAGCGAAAATGAATGAAATCTCCTATTTAGGCATTTTATCATACTGTGCAGAATATACATAGAAATGGTTGACATTGCTCAGTAATTAATAGTAGTTTATTCTACACGTTTTAAACAACAATCCGATTTTCTCAAAAACGGCTCTAACGATTTTGATCAAATTTTGTACAGTTACTTAAGTTTACATCTTCAATAATACTGTGTAGTTCATATTTCTCAAAAAATGAATATAAGGCTAGTTTATTCTAGGCAACTTAACAATAATTCAATTTTCTCAAAACAGCTCTAACGATTTTGATCAAATTTCGTGGTTTCTTGAGTATACATCTACAATAATACTACGTATTTCATTTTTCTCAGTGAATGAATATAAGGCTAGTTTCTTCTTGGGCAACTTTAACAAAAATATGGATTTTCTAAAAACAGGCTCATATGATTTTCATTTTCTAAAGATAATTAACGATGCATTAGTACCTATATATGAGAAAATTTGTACAATGTATGTTGTACCGATTTTTTTATGTTCAAAAAACAATTTGATTGGCATGTACAGTCAATGACAAATTTCTAGATATTTTCATTTGAAAATTGTATCATAGCAGTGGAAACAAAGCTATCACTTAGGGACATTTGATGTATTGAAAATAGATGCAAACTAAAAATTAACGAATTTAATGTAATATGCAATCCACCATATGACAGAAAGCTTCAAACAAAATAATCTTGTGTAAAACTTTCATCACAAAATATTTACACTATTGAAACCTTATAGGAGTTATTTGACAACATTGAAAGAATGGCAGGAGTAATCCTCTACGTCTTGTTGAACAATTTAATGAAAATCTAATCAGACCTTGACTTTCTAATAAAATTCTTGGACATAAAGTTTTGTGCTTATATGATTAGTAGTATTTGAGTTAGAGCATCCACAGAAATCATTGAGCAAATGGTGTAAATGTTTTCAGGGGATATTAAAATGCTTATTTCTGCTGAAATCTCCTATTTGACTTTTTCTTCATGAAAGCAATGCTTTCTCTATAGTGCATATGTGTAAAATGTAAACCAAAATTCTGTACATAAAAAAATTCTATCAAGAGAAGGTCAACGGCCATTTATATTTATGTAGTGCATAATTTTCAAAATATTTTGTGTGATCTGTAATTATTACTTTGACTGTTTGAGCTGAAGAAACAGCCTCTTTAAAGAAAATTAGTTTGCCTTGTAAAAACACAGTGTGTGGTTTATATTCGTATATGTTTTTCTCAATTTTGGTCTTGAAAAATAAGTTTGCAGCTTATATGCAAGTGGCTATTCATTTTGAAATATTATGGCTTTTTATAGGCTTAGTCCAAACCCACCATCCCTTGAGTACTGGTGTTGATTGTCCAGGATTACCAAGTATCTAATCCCCACATCTGGGGATCAATCCTCTATCCTTAATCTGGGTTGTCTGCCCAGTGGCATTCATCTATGCCCCTAAGATTTTTTTGGAGATATTCTTATCAAAATATAGGCTATGATTAACTCGTAGTCTATTGAGGCCCTCATTTTTAGACCATCTATTCCAAAGTAATGTAATTGCTGAGAGTCAATAACAGACCCCACAACTGAACAATTATACTGCGTTTCCAGAGATCGTACGGGTAGGGCGTGTCTACGGTTAGACTCGTAGGGTGAGAGGGAGAAAGTGTCAGCCAACAAGAGGTCTTAAATTTCCCACGCCTTTCAAAAATTCTTGACGAGCGCTGTTGACACGATTGCTCACTTCTCTCAGTCAGTTCTTCTGCTACCGTTTTTTGGCGACGGCGCAAAACATGAGCGTGCTTTATGCGGATCTATTGGAGCATAGAACTTCACTCATCCACAGCTGCTGTTGAAATGAGCGAAATTCGAAACGTGGCAACATTGGGTCGTAGCCTAAGCGAAATAACCCAAATGCGGACGGAATACTGCAAATCTGACCCGCACGACTTTGGGAAATGCGCTTTAGCCTTGTGCTCCTCACAACCTAAATCCAGTCCTGGCCATTATCATTAGCAGTAGCGACTTCTTAGAGAGAGGATAGCAGTAAAATTCTGAGAGTTTTGGAAATAGAATACTTGTCTGTTGATTATGTTAATTTGGCTAGAGGATGGAGTTGATTGAGTTGGAGTCATTTGTTAAATAATGGGATTTGTATATGTAAGTAGTTTCTGTAATGAATGCATAGGAATAATGGAAAGATCTTTCTTCAATTCTTTTGAGTATTAAGTAACACTTTTGTAAATGTCTAATGGTTTCTAAATTTTAAATTAAACCATTCCTGGAGATTATACCCGTTTTCTACTGAAGCTTGACCGTGGTGCAGCGAATAGCCAATCAGGACGTTTTCCCCTTCCACCACCATTTGAAGTTTTCGAGGGGTGCGGGAAAGTAGTACGATCTTGCCCGATATCCGCTCTTGAAGAAAGTCGCATGCGAACGCTAAGGCGTAAATGCGGGAGATCTGGCAACATAGCCGAGCTCGGAGCAATGTGAACAGCACGATGGCGAGAGACCGACTGACTTTCTCCCCTCCCCATCGACAGTCTCTCGAGCTTTCATTGGCTGCAGCAGTAAGCATACAGCTAGGATTTTCAAGGTCAAGCTTCATAAGAGTAGAAAACGGGTATAATTTTAGAAATTTCTGGATTATTAAGTATATTAGGTACACTCAAGTGTGAAATACAGTAAAACCTCACATAGCGTGAATTCACAAGATGCCATTTCACTAAGACACGGTATACATTTCCCTACCAAACCTCAGAAGATGTGGTTTGCCTCGCTAAGATGCGGTTTGACAAGTCAAAGCCAAGTTAACCTTTAAATTTCTCATAAATGATAAAAAATGTAAATGAAAACATTTTAAAGAAAAACTATTGACAAATTGATTCATGTAATTATTTTACTTCATAAAAATGTATCGAGAGAATAGTATGTGTATGTACTTCTCATATTGTGCCGATACGGCAGAGCTTCTCAACTGGTGTGCCACGATTAAGCCCTTGATGTGCTATGGTACATTTTACGTTATAAGCAAGGGTAGGGTATTACTGCATTTTATTATCCTCCAGCTATGACCACAGGAAATACATTTTTAATAAATAGCAATACTTTATGGCCAAATTTGTTACTGTTTCAGTTACTTGAAGCTGCAGTATAATTCCTTCTTGGAGAAAGTAAGTCATACAGAGCAGTTTCGGGTAATGCGATCTGCACAGTTTTGTATGTAACTGTGATGTGAACAATTCTGCAGTTTTTCTACTCAATTTATGATAAATTCAGGATTTTTTATGATTCATATTACTCTATGGACAATAGCATCAAATACTTTCTTCTATTCTCCATTACTTTCCTCATTATTTATACTGCTTCTCTCCAAAATGAAAGTGAATCATTTTAGTTATAATTAGTCTCATCTATATAGACTTGACTTAATGGTACACACCTTTTTCTAAGTATTTTGTAACCAAAACTTTGAGTGTGTAAAATACGGTATTACCGTATTTACTTGTGTAACCTGTGCTCTCGTGTACCACATGCACCCCTATTTTTGGACCAGTTCAGAGGGAAAAAAATAAATTCGTGCTAGAATAAGTTGACATCTACGCTGGCGGAAATTTAGAAATAAATTAAAAGAAGTGTAGGATTCCCTGTTGGTATGTTCTCTCCTGGGTAAAGGAGCATCAGCAGCTAACAATGAATTCAGCGAATACAGTACCAGATGCCAACTTATTCCGGCAAAAGTATAGGTAGAAATTGATAGTAAATTTTAATGACAGTTTTTAGTAACAATAATAAACTTAAAATTCATTTTAAAAGTACAGCTTTAATATTATAAAAATATTGTGACATTTCAATCTTGAAGATGCATCAATGGCTGTATAAACCGCACATTTAAGCCCTAAATATTTGCTTGGTCATATAGATACTGCATAGAATTCTTCGTCTTCTGCGAGTATAAACGTAAACGCAAGCATGTTGCAGTAAATTTGCTATCGAAACTCGCAATTTTAAAATCTGATCGGAAATCTTCATGTATTATGCGCAGTCCCTTTTTTTACTGGCATTTTGTTGGAAAAGTTGAGTGGGGTACACAAGTATATTATTTTTTCTTAATTCCACATCGAGAAATAAAGTTGCGTGAATTACGTGATGGTATGGATTATGCAAGTAAATACAGTATTATTTTACATTGTATTTAAATACTAGTAAAAAAATTGTTCTAAAATTGTCGAAAATATGAGATCCAAGAATCTAATTCTCTATTTCTTATTTACTTAATGCTTCACATAATGCGATTTCACAAGACACGGCGATATCAAGGAACGCAACTACTGCAGTATGTGAGGTTTTACTATATGTCATCATATGATAATGGACGAAGCATGCATCTTCTTTATTCTACATCCTTTGTAAACAATTCAGCCAGTTCCAACTCTTATGCTTAATATTATTTATTTAATTAGACTTTCTCTTAGTTGCTGCAACATTAACACAAATATGTTTGATTTCAGGATGTGTGCCTGCTCTGTACTTCTTAAGTATTTAACAGACACTTCAGTGAGCCCACTTCAGAAATCTTTTGTGGAGACATCTGATGCATTTGCTAGTAAGGTAAGTGAAGTTTTTATGCAGAACTGTGATTTTAAAATTTCTAATTGCTGGAAACATTTTGAATATGGTATACATTGTTATAGATCAATAAATTACCATATTAAGTAATTGAAACCTCCTTTGCATATAGTATCTACATCTCCCTTGTAACCTAAATACAGTAGAACTCGGAATATCCTAACTAATTGGGACCAAGGGTGGTTCAGATAATAAAAAAATTGGATAATTAGAAAAAGTAAAAAAATGTATGAAGTAGTACACTTTATAATGTTGTAGTCAATAGAAATACAGAAAATTAATTAAGCGGTCAACAAAAATACAGAAGAATGTACATAAAATGCAATGTTTGAATATAAAATGTAATTTATTTAAGACAAGAACTGAGTGATTTTATAGCTGTTTTGTGGAAGACTTCCTTTATTTTGCCTCTAAATCATGCAATCTATTTAAGTTGTTGGACTGAATCAAACTACCGTATATTCCGGCGTATTAGTCGACCTTTGAAGTCTAAAAAAATTTTCATAAAACTTGGGGTCCACTTATATGCCGAACAGAAAAAGGTGAACCTTTATTTATTTATTATCTATAGAAATATTTACCCTGAAAGTAAGATGAATAGGCGGACATTCTTACGAGAAATGAGAATTAACAAGGCCGTTCATAATAAAAAGAGGTTCACTGAAAATGTTGCCTAAAGATTTAAAGAGAATGATAGAAAAATATGGAGAACCTTCAACGTCAGGAATGCAGGATAAGACAAGAAAAGGGAATAGTGGAAGATTTGTAGTTTGTCCAGGAAACAAAAACAAAAACTAAAAAGTATTGCGAATCTTGCAAAACATGGATGTGTGACAACCACATGATGAGAACTTGCCAAGATTGTTTTGAAAATATAAAAAGTAAATTTATATTTGAAACTATTATTTATTTCGAAAATCTAAATGTATTTAATGATATTTTTTGATAAATGCATATAATTTACTTAAGTAAATTATGAAGTGTTTTAATTGACTAATAAATTATCCCTATCATCCCAAAAATACTTAAAGCATCAAAGGGGAAGAATTTGAGAGAAAAAAATTGCAGTTTAATTCAAAAACACGGTGGGGTGTCAGGGACACCCTGCACGAGATCTCATGTTTGAATAATGCATGCAAGTCCCGCAGGGTTAAAGAAGTATCATATGAAAATTCATTACTTTCGATTGGAAATTGCTAGAGATAGGACAGTTGTGGTTTTCTAACAGTGTTAACGTGGGAAAAAATGTAGGGTTTTCAGTTATGACACTATTTCAGTAATTTCCATGTAATTTAAAAATTCATAACTATTAAAGGACAAATTTTCTTCGAAAAATCATGAAAAATAAAATAAGAAACATGAAAATAGAGCAATAAATAATGATTTTGGTGGGAAGAATTGCTTATCTGCCCCTTGCGTAGAGACTGCCTTTAGAGAGAGATAGAGCTATACGAAGGATAACATGGTAAAGAGAGAGAGGGAGAATCTCCTATACCTGTCCATACTGCACGAAAATGGTGGAACGCTTTATAGGCACTGTTGACAACGGCGAACAACTGACTGACAAACGTTCACCAAGGCAACTGTTGGGATAGCTGCACACAAGTTTTCAATTTATTCCTTAGTTCTTGAAGTGGAGCTGGTTTTCTGCTGTATGCTGTATCCTTCAAGTAGCCATCTGTTATGTGTATGCCGCACTAATTAGAGGCACACTAAATCTGGATAACTACATGATTAGATAGTCATTATAACAATGTGTGTACATCTTCTTGACACACGCTATATATACAGAGATTCATTGAAGAAAGACATTCTTCAAGCCATGCATTACATTCTAACAGCTTGGCAGCAGCATCTATATATATATATATATATTTTGGGCAACTAGGAGTTGAAGGAAACCCAGTGAACACTTACCGGAAGTAGAGTCGCTGGGGTGTTGGAGAGACACATTTGTAGAGGTTAGAGCTTTCGGGATGATCCCTTAGTCAGCACAAGAGAGACACAACTATATATATATATATATATATACACACACACATATATATATATATATATATACAGGGTGTGTCAAAAAGACGTACACACATTGTTATAATGACTATCTAATCATGTAGTTATCCAGATTTAGTGTGCCTCTAATTAGTGTGGCATACACAAAACAGATGGCTACTTGAAGGATGCAGTGTACAGAAGAAAACCAGCTCCACTTCAAGAACTAAAGAATAAATTGAAAACTTGTGTGCAGCTATCCCAACAGTTGCCTTGGTGCACGTTTGTCAGTCAGTTGTTCACCATTGTCAACAGTGCCTATAAAGCAACGATTTCAAATTTCTCATAAAATATGGATATAACAGCCTACCTGCATTATCAACTACGAAAAGCATTCTGGAAGATGACACAGGCATTTTCAAAGACGGCTGGAACCAGGTTAAAGTTCCCATTATTGATTTTGATTCTTTATGTTGGCACTGACAATGATATTCCAATGTGCGCGGATGAGTGTGTTGACGACTTGTGTGGCACAAGGGAGAAAGTTGTAGAAGGTTATGAAGAAAATTAAGTGTATATTCCTATGTTTTTGGAAGCACATGTTGCTTTTGAGACACTTAAAACGTTTTTCTACAGTACACACACACACTGTACAGTAAGTCCCATTTAATATTGTCTCCATTAACATTGTTTTGTTATTAGAGCGCTGATGAATTACTACCCATGTTTCACTTAACATTGGGCTTGTTTGGTTATTAGAATATTTTTAGTTGACTATTTAACCCATGTGGTGTGATACCCATTGCTGGCAGAAGACAAGCAATGCATTTTTTATTATTGTGTACAATAGGAATTTCTTTTATTATTCAGTTTTTACACCCTTCCATCATGGCTCCAAAGGAGTCACTTAGTGAAAGTAAAATGCCTAGTGCCAAGAAGACCAGGAAAAAAATTAACTTGGTATTAAGTTGGAGGTTTTACGACATTTTGAGGCTGGGGAACGAGCAGTGAACATTGGTGTTGCTTTAGGGCTGACTTCTGCCACAGTAAAAACTATTTATGGCCATTCAGATAAAATTAAGGCAAATGCTCATAATGCTACATCATTAAGTGTCACAAAAATTAGCCGATCAAGAAATCCACTATAAGAGAATATGGAGCAGCTCTTGTCATTGTGGGTTGATTACAAGTGCCAACGAAATGTGCCTTTGAGTCTATTGGTGATTCAGAACAAAGCAAGAAGTTTGTTTAACGATTTGAAGGCTAAAGAGGGTGAATTGTCACAATATATATTCTTACATACATTTACTATACTTAATATAACCATGTCCCACTCTTTCAAAAATTGTTCAAGTGTGGATTGAAATTTTCAAGGAACCTAACCTCTGTCAATACATGTAATTATATGGGAATATCTGTATCACTTCATGTTGCAGTTTCTAGGAACACAACCCCAACGTTAAACAAGGACTTACTATACTTTTCTTAGAAATATATACTACTATAAATGAATGTATAAATTGCATAAATAAGAAGCAAGAGCAATGTGTTAAATGCATCTCTGTCTTTATCATAGGTTGGGTACTCGTTGATTGAAAACTCAGAATGTGCCCTTTACCTCACTTTTGAGAATGTACCACTAAAGAAATTACCTGAAGTGAAAGCAAGGCTGCAAGAGGTGCTGCTTGATGTTTTGGAGTGTGAAGAAGGTTTTGATATGGAGCGACTGCACAATGTAGTGAGGCGTCACATATTGGAAGCTCTCTCTCATATGGAAGGCAGCCCACATGACTCCGTTGCTTTCATGCTTGTTGGTGACAGCATTTATGGTTCCACAAAGGAAGATGTAAGTATGTTATTTTATTGATCTTTTGTATATTAATGTTCTTTTTGTGATTCCTTATTTAATTTTATTAAGTTGAAGTTGTGTGTAGAATAACATATTGCTGTAACTAGCTTTCTTTTGTATTATTTCAATGAATATTTCAACATTGTGGCATAGTTTCACCAGAATTTGTTTTTCAACATTGCAAATCTTTACTGTTTAGAGCAGACATGTCAAACTGGCAGCCCGTGGGCCACATGTAGCCCTTTCTATGCCTAACCCGAATGGTCACTTTTGTCCCAACTAAAGTGCTAATAATTTGATATAAGTGCTTTATTTTTATGAAAAGGGCAGTATTTTGGCATTCTTACGTCCAAACAATGCCTTTTATAAATTGTATCTTTCAATGACAGAAAAGACATCTAATCTTCTAGATATAATGTTTTTTTTCCAAATCTGGCCCTCAATACATAGTTGCAATACTAATGCAGCCCTCCTATATCATCCACTGCCTTAATGCGGCCCAGATGTCTCTTCGAGTTTGACATGTCCGGTTTAGAGTATTTTCCAAGATGTCAACTGCACTACATCAAAATTACACTAAACAGACATACACAAACTGAGGCATTGACTGTATTTGATTTCCATTAAGCTTTATTTCTTTCTCACAGTTAGATCATCGACTAAATCAAGTCACTGATATGCACCTTCTGCTTTCTGAGCCCAAAGAGTTTTGGTTGGGTCTTCTAAATCGATATCTGGTGGCAGCACCATCAGTGGTGGTCAGAGGTGTACCGTCAAAGAGGAGGAGAGAAGAGATGGAGGAAGAGGAAAAGAAACGCGTAGAAGCTCAGCGAGAGGCCTTGGGTGCTTCTGGCCTTGCTGAGAAGGAGAAGGAACTTATGGCTGCAACTGAAGAAAATGAGGTGATATTGATTTATATGATGCTTCATTCAAACTTTTGTAGGCTAGTTATTTTAACTAATAAAAATTACGAAGTGAAATAGCTTTCAAATAACAGGATGGAATGTTAAAGCACCTACCCAGCAAGTGATAGCCTTGGGTTCGATCCCCGGTCAAGTTCAGAATTTTTCTCCTTCTCACAAAGGAGTAACTGTTTTCAAAAACATCTAACGTGGATGTTATAATTCACTTTAAATTTTTTAAAAATCTTGCATTAAGAAAAAAATTATTGCTCATAAAAACAATCTTCATACCAACTTAAATAAGATCTGCAATATTTATATAAATATGTTTAATTTCCTTTTATGCTCACACAGCAATTAGTAGGTGAAAGGAAATGGCTTATCTATGACAAAGAAATTTGTATATTTCTCTTTTTTGTGCACTGACTGCATTTTGTAAGTGAAAAGAAATGCATAATTTACAAGGAAAGAATGAACGTGAAAGTTAAGATTACAAGTTTAGTTGACCCCCACCGTGCGCAGTGATTCCATGCACGGATTCTCAATAACGCAGTTGAACTATGTGGGATAAAAATCACCGTATGCGGCACACGGTTTGCAGTAGCACAGTTTTTTTTTAATGTCTCTCTAGTGGAAAATGCATCCATAACCACTCTTGTCACTGATATTCAATATTTTGCTTTTATTAGTATGAGACACATTTTCTAATTTCATACTACACTGTACATAATCAAAAGTCTTAACTATATCGGATAAACAACAATGAGGACAAAATACATGAGATCTATTGTAGAACAGAATATTACAAGAGGTCGTTTTCCCCTAGAATTATTAGTGATTATAATAGGAGAGTCAGACCTGTAAATGAGGATTGTTAGTTAGAAATTTGGTACATTGCACCCCCTGCCATCCACCAACATGGTGAATTGTAGGGTAAGAAGTAGATGTACATTCGCATTCGTAGGAGGTCCAGTGTACTTAATTCAAGTTAGGTATGTTTTACGTCTACAATGGAGTTCGAAGTCAGTTGACACACGAACAGTTCGTGTAATTCCATATCTCGATCCTTAATGTAGGTGTAAGCAGAAGGTTTGTGTGCGTGTCTTCACATCACGTTTTTATTTCTCATTTCTTGCACATGAAATATATATAGCACCCCTTTTACTTATTTAATAGTAGGATGACCAAATGTCTCATTTTTGCTGGGATAGTCCTGTTTTTTTAATCAAAAAAGCCATTTTGTACCGCTTTGAAGCCCATCGCAAATAAAATTGAGATTATCTGATAGTATAGCTGATATTCTTATTAGAAATGTAGGATTTTTGGAAGCATAGAGCTAATCAAATGAACAACAAATGTTAATTATAATTATAATTGTCAAATTAGGAAATCTCAGGGTCATTGATAAATTTGAGGTGGCAAACCTGGTCTCAGTGTATAATATTCTGCCCGGGTTTTTCCCGAACATATTCCCATTTGAGTTTCATCTTATGATGCTAGTTGGATTCCCTTCTGATTGTTTTGTCCTAGTCTGACATGTTCCAGGTTGTAAAGGAAGTTTGTATTTGCCTTTTTCATTATAGATCGTGGTAGTGACAGAGCCATCATTAAAAAAATCGGTATAACATACATTGTAAAAACTTTCTCATATATGGGTACTAATGTGTCGTTTAGTTATCTTTAGAAAATGAAAATCGTATTAGCCTGTTTTTAGAAAATCCAATTTTTGTTAAAGTTGCCCAAGAATAAACTAGTCTTGTATTCATTCATTGAGAAAAATGAAATAGGTAGTATTATTGTAGATGTATACTCAAGTAACTGTACGATATTTGATCAAAATCGTTAGAGCCGTTTTTGAGAAAATCGAATTGTTGTTAAAGTTGCCTAGAATAAACTAGCCTTATATTCATTTTTTGAGAAATATGAACTATACAGTATTATTGAGGACGTAAACTCAAGTAACTGTACGAAATTTGATCAAAATTGTTATAGCCATTTTTGAGAAAATCGGATTGTTGTTAAAAATGCATAGAATAAACTACTCTTAATTATTGATCAATGTCAACCATTTCTATGTATACTCTGCTCAGTATGATAAAATGCCTAAGTACGAGATTTCATTCATTTTCACTCTACCATCTAGGCTCCAGCACCAGTAACAGACAGATGGACAGACAGACAGACGGCATTGCGAAAACCACTTTTTCGGATTCAGTGACACCTAAAACGTATATTTCCGTAAAAATCTCGAGGTCGAATTTTTTCGCAAAAACAGTACTTTCTCGATACTTCGTATGAGAAAGTAAAAATCATGCGAAAAGTTTGTCCTGTTTTTTTCTTACAAATGATGGGAAATGTCCCTTTTTCACTTTGTTGGAATATGGTCACCCTATTTAATATTCAACATGAAATAAAAGTCGTAGACAATGCAAATAAATGAATTGTCTTACGCTTGCAAAGTTTTGTTTGCTCTCTTGGCATGTCACTCAAAGAATATGATTTAGTGTGAATGCTCACATTCTCAAGCAGATAGCGAAATTTGAGAACCAAGCTGAAATGAACAGATGTTGCAAGAACCCCTATCATCTCAATCCTCATGATCTCCCAAACTTGGACAAGGTTTTTCTCATGAGAAAGTGATATGCTCCAGAAAAGACTATGGAATATTGATTTCTGTTACTTAACCAATCTTTAAATAACGTTGTCCGAAGTTATACCATGTCCTTTCTAAAGAGATCATGCCTTTGTTTTACCTGAGAATAAGTGATGAGACAAAAATAAAAACCTAGTGGTTTTCCCATAATGTCCTACAAGAAGAGCACAATGTAACATTCTTACTGCTGGTTGTCGGATGACTTGAATATTCTCATGACGTTTGTGACCACCTTGAAATCAGCAATCTGTCTTACAGCATAGTGTCATTGTGATCGTTTTGAAGCAACAGATCAGAAGGAAGCTATGTGAAGCAATCTTTACTTGACTAGATGTACAAATTTTAGATGAAGACTTTTCTGCTATGACAAATATTGTACGAGATACGAGAAAAGCTATTTTTTTGTTGCCAGTAAAGATGCACCCCCGATTGGGTTATATGCCATTTCCTTATTGCCCTTGACCGTAAGTCATAAAACCAAGTTGGTACTTAGGTAGCAAGTAGTTTGTGCTAGCTAGTTCAATGTTTAGCGGCTAGGTGGCACTTCTCATGCGTGCTGCTCTGCCTACCAAGAACTTCCTATTTTGGCCATTATATGGCGCTTTGTGCATTTGTCGCTCAGAAGCGATGTTTCTTCTGTCCTCATTTCCATCGAGATGAGATTTTCCTGAGTGCATGCGGCAATAGGTTTTTCGCTACTCTTTTGTTATATGCTAAAGTGCAGTATATTAGCTCCTGACTGTTGCGCCACAAATGAAGCCTATTTAGCTTGCAAACCGGGACTGAGGGATAGGTTCCATTTATGGCACCTGTATTAACTTGCATGCAAAACATAATTGTGACAGCGCTATTGTCACATCTCTGGATTTGGGAAAATCTCATTCTGCTGGGAATGAGAATGGAAAAAATATTGCATCTGAGCGACAAATGCACGCAGTGCAAAATAGGAAGTTCTTATGAGGCAGAAGTGCCATCTAGTGGCTAAACATTGAACTAGGTTGTGCAAACTACTTACTCCTTAAGTACCACCAAGGTTTATGAAAATCTGTTCAGTAGAAGTCCAGAACGAACATGCATACAGATGGATTGACCAGAGCTATGGACGCTTGCATTGGAAATGAAACACTTGCTAAAAAGCTGAACATTATTAGTTATAGGCTATAATTCATTAAAATTTTTTAAAGACATTAAAGCTAATTTAATTACAAATTAATCTTTAAAATTCTCATTCTCTCTTGTATTCCCTCTCTTATGCCCAGTTTTTAAAACTTGTTTTTTGACAAAAATTATCATTAATTAATTAGACAGAAACAAAGAATTATCACAATTTCTGTTCAAACTATTAAAATTCATTGTAATAAAATTCTCTGTGAATTGTATTTTAGTTGTTTGTTCTATACTCTATAAAAAACATGATTTTGTCAATGGTTTAAAACAGGCTATGGAATGTAAATTTTGTTCAAAATCCTTGCTTGAAAGTTTAAATCAACACATTAGTTTCCTTCTAATCAGAAATCTCAAATGTTTCTAGTCAGATTGAAAACTATATTATAACTATCAATGCAGTTTATTTTATAAAAATAAATTTTAAAATTAATTATTAAGCTTCCAAGAAATTACTTTTATCCTACTTAGATAACTGAGTATAAACTTAGGATTGTGGTGTTGCACGAAATTTTTGAGTCAACTGCTGGAAGTGAAAAGGTTAAGTAAGCTAGCATAAAATATTTTGCATTAAGATGATGTTATGTGTAATGTTGTTTTAACTTTTCAGAAGCCTCCTCCAGAATCGCTTCTGCGTGGGATCCCTATCCCCAGTATCTCCTGCATTCATTTCCATCCTATTTCTCGCTATACCTCAGACTTGGAAGTGGAGCATCCTACAGTCGACTTATCTATGCTTCCGTTTCGTATTCACCTGGATGACCTCCATACGAACTTTGTTTATGTAAGAGAATTTTAACTTTTTGCTGAACTATTAATTATCATATTACCATATCACATAAAACTGCATTTCATAAAATATTTTTGATTTGAAAGAAGTGGATTGACTTATATGGTGAGTATTGTCATAATATTTAATTTTAAATGTAACTGTTTTGCTGAGTTAACATCATAATGCTTTACAGCATTAATTGACATGCTATTTATAATGTTTGCAAAGATCTATAAACATTATATTATTTGAGAAATTATTTTTAGGGTATTCTTTCATGATCTTTGAACCTAACCCCATGGTTCCGATAGATTTAATGATTATCTCAATGAAGTTTCCTGCAACACAGTGCCTTCTAGAACATAACATTATGGGATGTGTTACTGTAAATTTAAAAAAATACAGATTCTAAGAATTCAGTATACATTGTTTGCGGAATCAAATGTTTGTGTCTCAAAATTTCACCAGAATTGTGACAATGAATCATGAAACCATGACTTCAAATATATATTGCAGATAAAGTACTCAACCTTTTATCTGTAATTCCCAAAACCAGATTCAATTGAAATCGGGAACTTCTTAAAAATCTGACTTGTGATTAATTCTCATTCTCATCCCATTGTTTTGATGGCACTTCTGTCACTTTGTCTCCAACTAATGATTAATTTGTGTTCTTGCCACTATTATGTTATTGGTGCTCCTGCCACTTTGTCCGTTTGGTACAGTGGAACCTCGATCTATCGTTCACGTATGCATCGTTTTCCCGGATGTATCGTTCATTTTCCGAAGTCCCGGCAAATGCTCATAGTGAACAATGTTAAATAATACCGCACTCATTGTTCCTCGAATTATCGTTTTCCCGCATCTATCGTTGATATTTCTTGGTCCCTACCCAAGCTTTACCTCGATTGATCGATGACTAACTTTTCTTTTTTAACGAGACGAAACGGATTTTCAGGAAGGGTCTCGGAAACTCGGAAAAAAATCCTGGAGAGGAAAGGGTAGATGCAGCAAAACGCCTTGGATTACCATCATCGACCCTTAACTCCATATTGGTGAAAAAAAGAGAGATACAGGAACAAGCAGAAAAGTGTGGGAAGGCGTGCAAAAAAAGGACTCGAAAAGTCGAGATACAGTGATCTGGAGACAATTCTCTTCACTTGGTACAAGCAAGCTACGGCTTCAAATATCCCCGTTGACGGAGCCATCATTAGGGAAAAAGCAAAGCAGATAGCTGAGAGAATCGGAATCCAAAATTTCATTGCATCAAATGGGTGGATTACCCGCTTCAAAGACAGCCATGGCCTGATGTATAAAAAGCTTTCAGGAGAAAGTGCCGTCATTGATGAAGAGACGGTCGAGTTTTGGTTGTAGAAGTTGCCGATGTTACTGAAGGGTTACGCGCCGATTGATATCTATAATGCCGATGAGACCGGACTTTTCTTCAATTGTTTACCGGACAGAACCTTCAGTTTAAAGGGTCAATCCTGTCATGGTGGCAAAAGAGAGGATAACAGTATTGTTGTGTTCCAATAGTGAAGGCAGCGATAAATTAGAGCTGATTGTGATTGGAAAATCAGTAAAGCCTCGATGCTTTAAAAATGCACAAACCTTGCCGGTTAAATATTATGCCAATAAAAGTGCTTGGATGACTGCAGAAATTTTTATAAAATTTTTAAGGTCTCTAGACACTGTGATGGGTGCTCAGCATCTAAAAATAGTTTTGTTTGTGGATAATTGCGCCGCTCATCTGAAAGACAAATCATTCCTCAAGGACATTAAGGTTATATTTTATTCTCCAAATTGCACTAGCGTTCTGCAACCTCTTGATATGGGTGTCATTAACTGTATCAAACAATTCTATTGAAAGCAGCTTGTGCAAAGAGCTGTGTGCCTTATGGACTCGGAGGAAGGGATTAATCCAGCAACGATAAAAATAAACGTTCTGCAAGCCATGCATTACGTTCTTGCAGCATGGCGGCAGGTTACTGAAACCTCGATAGCAAAATGTTTCCAAAAGTGCAGCTTTGGGGATGAAAGCGATAATGATGAAGTTTTGCAGTTCATAGCAGAAGAAGAGATAGACTCTTTCCAAAATGATTTGAGACGAGTTACCGCAGGGGACAAGGTCGATTTTGACAGCTACGCACTTTGTGACAGTAAGCTGGCTACCTGTGGTATCGAGAGTATAGAAGATATGTGTGATGACAACGAGGGGAGGCGTGGTGAAGAGGATGATGGAATCGACGAAGAGCCCAAGTCTGATCCTATTCCGACATTTTCCGAAGCGCAAGATGCATTAGAAAAACTAAAAACTTTTTTCTACGCCCATACTATTGAAGATAGTGAAAAGTACAAACTGTTAAGTGTAGAAGAATCCTTATTTAATTTAAAATGCAAACCTTCAAGAAAACAGTTAACCATCACTGATTACTTTATGAATAAATAAAGCATTTTTACGGTAAACATGATTTTAATGCTTCTTTTTATTTTACTGTTATTATTATTCTTCTCTTTATTTGTTTTAATGCTTATTTTTAGGTAATGCTTTTAGTAGGTCTAAGTAAGGTTTTTGTACTTGTACATATTTCTAAATCGACTACTTATTTTCTGCGTTCATCGTTTTCCCACATTCATCACTTTTTTTTCTCAGTCCCTTCAAAAACTATAGATCGAGGTTCTACTGTATTTTAGTTCACTCCTGTCCATTGTCTGTGCATGCGTCCAGGGCTGTGCCATGAGTATATACTGCCTGTGTACAAAGTAGAATTTGCTGCGCCATCTAATTAAGAATTTTTTAAAATTGCATTTGCTTCAGGATCAACATTATGTTCAATGACTCGGGAGTGAATGCATCGAAACATTTATTTCTTCCTATTCAAGTATTGTGTATTCTTTTTACATACATTTAACGTAGATTGTTTACTTATATATTAGTATACTTGTATCTAGAGTTATAATGTAACTACAAGCACTATTGCATTGATTACTTTACTTTTTCGTTTGTTGATTTTTAAGGCTCGATTCTAAGCTGAGTGGCAATTTTTAAGGAGGTAAAAAAGTAATAAAAAAGGTCAATTAAATACGGTGTATGCTTGCAACACTTTGTGATCTCATGGGTTTCCTATACTATATAGGTTAAAATGTGTTTTTATAAAACCTTTTGCCAAGTAGGCACTCACCACTTGAGAATTCTCGTTACAGACCCTAGCTTGTGCCTGTATTGTGTCAATAAACTCATCCCAAAATACAAACTATGTCATCGTGAATATGCATCACTCTAAAGAAATGCCAGTGGCAGAGAGAAAAGACAAATGGCTAATTGGAGGGAAATACCATTGTAGAGGGATTTGCATGACTTTTACTAATGGAGGAAACTTAGAAATTATTCTGGGTTTAACCTTGTTTTCACTCAGGTTATAATATTTTTTGTTTTTACTTTCTCCATATACATAGTATAGAGAAAGCATTGTATTCATGAAAAAAATTGAATTAGAGATTTCAATGGAAATATATGTTTTGAGGTCCCTAGAACACATTTTTACTATTTTCTTGATGTGTGTCTGTATGTGATAGGAATTTTGTGTGTGCTCTAACTCAGAAGATAATTGTCATTTCTGTACCAGATTTCAAATATAATATTTTCATAACAGTGGCAAGAGGTCATTAGTTTTTGAGCAATATAGGTCAACCGGAAGCTGATGTTTATTCTAGTCGTTTTTCTGTTTGTTTTATATCTCCTTTAAAACCCTATTTTCATAAATAGTTGTTATTATAAAAGTTGTAGAGAATAAAATTTGCTAGAAGTTCTGTTTGAAACATTTTTTCATAAACCCGATAGTTTAAGAGATATTTTGAATTTCTTCCAAATTTATGTTAAATACGTTGCTAAGTGATACCATTGTTTCAGTTGCTATGATAAAATTTTCAAATTGTTGATAGCGTTGCTTACACTGCCACCGGTAATTTTAATTGAGCATCAAAATTTTGATATCCGTAGAAGCAGCTAATAATTTTCTTATTGTTTTTTTAAAAATAAAGTCTTGAAAATGTTATAAAATTATTCACGGGTGTCATTGCTAATAATTATTCCAGAGGACGCTGATGTCGAGAGCAATCATATTCATTGCTATGTATGTATGTATGGAGAAAGTCATGAGCTGGACACATCACATTTTTAGCATTTTTATACCTATTCCAGATAAGAAAAATATATATCCTATAAAATAATTATTTTCTAGACTTTGCTTATGTTTTTTCTTTATAATGCTTTTATTTGGCTGTTTCATCATTTATAGCTCTCAAACAATGCATATTAATGTGAAGTTAGAGAAATTTAGGAAAATTCAGGGCATTTAATTCAGCTACTGCTACTTTTCATATTGTTTCTAATGTCATGAGCAGCCTCCCCAACTGAACAATCAAACATTTTTTTACAGATTTTTATTTTAATAGATACATCTGCCATGGACTTAGAAATGCGTCCATATCTACCCCTTTTGTTGGAAACATTGCTGGAATCACCAATGCAATTTAGTGATGGTGAAGGAGGAAACTGGGCTAAGGTAGTTAAAGAAGTAAATGGTACAAGATTAATCGGACATGAAGAGGTTGTGGCACGACTTGAAGCAAATACTGTCTCTGTGGCAACCCATTTAGGCCTCCAGGACACAGCTAGATTTACCTGTGGCCCATATTCTCAAACTGCTGTTCTAGCCCTCCAGGTATATAATTAATTATAAGAAGTTTTATAGCCTGTAGATTATATGTGTATGTTTTCTGGCAAATCAGCCTCTTGGGCTATTATCACCGTAACTTTACTTACACAACTACATAGAAGGTAGGAGAGAGACCTGGTGCAAGCGTTAGCCTACTTTTGCGAACTGCACTGAGGAGGCCATCAGCTTCATGTCCTTTCTGAAGGATGGAACATTGACTTGTGCATTCTCTTCAAATTACACAACTAGGGTAAGGGTGATGTCAGGTTGAAAAATCTGACCTCTGCCAGATTTGAACCTGGGATCGCTGTATGGAAGACCAATGCTCTAGCCCACGAACACCCGTACTTATGAACAAAGCTCCATAAGGCGTTAATATTTTAATAAATTGGGAATAGAAGTGCCATCTTGCACATACAAATCAGACTTTTCTCTCGGGATTTACTTGTGACGGCGGAGCAGGGCATCAACCCTCTGCGGGATGTTCTTCGACACACTAAGTTCTAAGTTACATGCTTGTTCAACGATCAGGAGGATAATGAAAAACAACTAAAATTTGAAATAGTATTTTTCTATTATTATTCATTGCAAATGTACAATATTTCAGTTTAATTTAGATTTAAATAGGCTTTTGTGGACACTTTGGTACCTGACCACCAATTATAAAATGTTGTCTGTTGTTCCAAATATATATTGTTTTAAATCAAACACCAACTGTAATTTACCCATTCAAGAACATAGTCACTGCTGCCATTCTTTTTGTCACATATTTTTTACTTTCATAATCACAAATACAGTTGACCCCTGCCGAACACGGGGGTTACGTCCAGGGTTGCCACCTCAAAGTCCTCACCAACCCGGACATTTTCAATTCTGACCCGGAAATTTCTCTGGTCTGACCCGGAGATTTCCTAATTTGACCCGGAGATTTTTAAATGCCAACATTTTTTACTGTTTTTGCCCTTCCAGAATGAAAATAGGATTATGGTTTCTTTCTTGTAACTGTCTATGATTCTGTCTTTGTTTGCCGGTCCCCACTATCAAATTTTGAACCAATGCACCAACTTTCATGACAACTGGTTAGAAACTTTCTACAGAGGCCAAGATCATGTGGATAGGTTTTATGACGAAAATTGAAGTTCCGGGATCGATTCCATAAATTATCCTTTCCTTTTGATTTAAATGGGAAATCTGAAACCCATTGTGCAGGGTTATTTCACTACCCACATTAAAATACATAAGAAAAATTATATCAGCGCTGGATTTTCGCTATTCTCTGCAGAATGGAATGAAAATTCTAACTTTTGTCGTAGAATTTTCTTATCGATCGTATTTCTTTGAATTTTGCATTAATAATAGCAATTTTGCAATTTTTATTCCATCATAACGAGATTATTGTCATGGAGACGATTATTTCTTAACTGCCCTGGGGTATAATCAAGTATACTAATGCATCATTTTTTCTCCCGAAATCACGTAATCAACTGAATTTTTTATGCAAATGTAATTATAATAACTGATGATGTTACATAAAGTATGTAATGTGGGAAAACAAAGAGCAGCTTGTGTTGCTTCATACACCGTACTGCATTACTCTTAAAAAAAATATTTTCATATATATTCGGGACCGGCCAAGCATTTAAGGTGGCTCGGATACAAATAATTTTGGGGGCCCTACTCCACCTCCTACACACAAAAAAGATAAAAAACTGACGAAAAATATAATTTTTAATAAAAATTTATTACTTTCTAAAATTTAAAATAATTATAATATTAAAACAGCAATATAGTAAACACAAAAAACGAGGTATATTAACTATAATTATTTCGGTCAATGTTTATTGATTTATTTAATGCCGTTTTCTCAATGAACTTGGAGAAATTGTAATTTTTTAATAAAAGGTTGCACAAAATTTAAGGCAGATTGTTTAATAAATAACTGACATCTCTAAATTTTGGGAGCAATAATCGAATGTCTATTCGGGGGCCTGGATACTCACAGCTGCTGCACCCCCCTCCCCTCCCTTTGACCGGCCCTGTGTACCTTCTACCAGGCTAATTGCATGGCACAGCCATTCTAGAATGAACTCTTTATTCTCTTAGAGAAGTTAAAAATAAATCGTAATCTTTAATGCCAATTTCGAAAATATTCTTGTTGACCCGGAGATTTTTCCCTCACCCGGAGGCAAGTCCGAAAACCCGGAGACTTCGGGTCAAACCCGGAGAGGTGGTAACTAGGATGGCGCTTATTTTTCGAAATTTCAAATTTTTATGGTTTCGACCCTTCAAAATATTGGATTTGGTGAGAAAAAGAATATGTTTCAGTACGATCGCCGTGCGACGACATTAACCCATGCCTCAAGGGACCTAATTGCAACCAACTCAAATATTCGAATTTTCAGGTCAGAAAAAATCGTACTTAATAAAAGAGGCTATTTTAAACCCACATGGGCCAAAATTTCGTCGGTTTTAACGAATCTCAAGCCGTTTTCGAGATATTGGCCTTCATAGCATGCGACGCGGTGCCACCCAGGCGATGCCACCCCGGCGACGCCACCCCTAGCGTCACCTATCCGGTGGATTCGTTGGGGGGGGGGGGGTGGCAGCATGTGCTGTGTTGGTTGCACGACGCTACAATGTTGCATCGCTGGCTTCCCCTTAATTTAAGTCGGAACACGAGAAAATGCGCATCAGTTTCAGCGGAGCATCACAGTTAATACAGTTGAAGTAGAGCAGGAATCAACGAATCATGGTGTTTACGATTAGTGAGTGGGTTGCTTGATAGTGATGTGGTGGGAATTCACTCTGAGTGCGTGTGTTGTGATTATTAATGGCGGCGAAGTAACGAAGTCAGTCTGAGATTGAACTTGTTGGGACAGAAGCAGAAGAGCTGCGGGGAGCTCGTCTACCGACATTCAGAGAAGTGTTGTGTTTTTTTTAGAACGTTAGGAGCTTGAAACTAACCATTAGAGAAAGTGCAAGGAACACTATGAAGCAGATTTCCACATTTTGGAGAAAGACTAGTATCCCGCACATTCAAGAAATACGAGGGATTGAGAAAATAGAAGTGCTTCACTCTGAATGGAGAGCTTTTATGAGAAATAAAAACAGAATTAATGATGCACAAATTAACAGGCAGGAAAAATTTTGTTCAAAGCTAGTCTTTCTGTTTGACATCTCTACAAGTAATGCTTTAGAGCAACTAGAGAAGAAAGAGGAAAGGCTGTAGATTTAGATGTCAAAATGGCATTACGAGAAGAGATTCCATCATAACGAGATTATTGTCATGGAGACGATTATTTCTTAACTGCCCTGGGGTATAATCTAGTATACTAATGCATCATTTTTTCTCCCGAAATCACATAATCAACTGAATTTTTTATGCAAATGTAAGTATAATAACTGATGATGTTACATAAAGTATGTAATGTGGGAATATTTTATTGGGCAACATGAAAAATATCGCCGTGGCTCGCTTGGTGGGATTGATGGAAACCTAAGATCTCGGGAGAGGAAAAGAGCTGAGAAAGAAGTCCGAAAGAAGGAGGTAGAGAAAGTCTTGCAAGATCGGCGAGAGAAAGAGTTGGCAAAACGAAGGAAATCAGGTACGTTGCATGCGTGTCGGGGCAATGTGAAACGGTTGAAAAAGGGATGATATTAAGCTGGAATTTTGTTCTTTAGATGGGTGATGGAGCTGATCCGTCAATGGGAACTGGCCCATATCCAAATCTTAAACTCTTTCCCTCCTCCCAGCCTCAATATCCGTTAATATTTCCTTCTTTCCACCCTCTCTTTCACCTCTCCTCCCTCCCCCTTCAGCATCCTCCAATCCCCAACCTTTCCATGCTCCCTTCCCTTCCACCCCCACACCTTCACCCCAGTGTCACTGCCAAATCAGTTGTGTCTCTCTTGTGCTGACGAAGGGATCATCCCACAAACTCATCAGAGGCGTAAAGATTCACAAAGGAACAGAGGATCCTCCCAAAAAACGAAATGTCCAGCTCCGTTATGTTCCTGAAATGTCTGTCGCCGACCTAGCTACTACAGCGACCAGTGAGTTTTTCCGTATCCTTGAAATAAGCACAAATTTCTTTGATCTTCCGGTGAGCATGTGGGAGAACCAGAGTGATTACAAAAGGGGTCTTGAAATTGTATCTCACCTCAGACTCGTTAATGACCATGCCAAAAGAGGCATTAAACTCATGCAGGATTTTAATAAGTCTGTGACGAAGAAGAAGGAAAATTTCCAAAATCTTCTACTTACGGTAGAAGCCCATAGGAAGTGTTCCAGTTTTAAAAAACGCAATTTAATCCGCAAGTATTCTAAGGATAAAAGCACAAAAAACATATGAATGCAGGTAAACAAGCGTAATTTCAAATTCAACGTAATAGAAATATTGAAAATTCACAGTCAAGATATAATAGAATACATGTAATATATTCAATATATATGTAGATATGTCAAGATATAATATATATGTAATAGAAATATTGAAAATTCATTAGCAATCCCAAAGAGGCCGATTTTTAGCTGAATTTGTTCTTACCTTTGTTCTTGAAATGTAAAGAACCAGTTAAAATGCATTCTAGTCAGTACTTGCAAAAATTTTTAAAAAAATAAAGATTGCTTCACATTAAATTACAGAGTTATATAATTTTGTATAGGCTTCCAAACCTCTCCCAATCTACCGAGACGCCGCAAGTCAGAAGCGGGGCGCTAGGCGCTGCACTAGGGGTGGGGGCCATCTGCCGCGGCGGCGGCACCACGTCGCACGCTATGAAGGCCAATATCTCGAAAACGGCTTAAGATTCGTTAAAACCGACGAAATTTTGGCCCATGTGGGTTTAAAATAGCCTCTTTTATTAAGTATGATTTTTTCCGACCGGAAAATTCGAATATTTGAGTTGGTTGCAATTAGGCCCGTTGAGGCACGGCTTAATGCTGTCGCACGGCGATCGGACTGAAACATATTCTTTTTCTCACCAAATCCAATATTTTGAAGGGTCGAAACCATAAAAATTTGAAATTTCGAAAAATAAGTTCCACCCTAGTGGTAACCCTGGTTACGTCCCACCCAATAGCTGTACACGGCGATTCTGCGTTCTGCAGGTTATTGGTATAATGGTAAAAATAGGGTTACGTTCCAGGACCTTGGATTTTAGACCTAAAAACCTATAACCCTTGCACTATAAAATGTCAAATTGCTCATCAGCTTCAGGCAATTGTTGATGCCAAAATGATTTTAAACTTAATTTTACAAATTGAGTAAATTTATACCAAAGCTGACTCAAAATCCAAATGTTACAAATAAAATAAAACCCATTTGAAATTGCTAAAAAATCCTTGACAAATATGTACAGCTACATCTTACCCTGCAAGTCACCATGTTGGTGAATAGCAAGGGGTGCAATGCACCAAATTTTTACCTAACAAGCCTCATTTACACACTAATAATCAGGGAAAAGCGATCCCTTGTAATATCCTGTCTTACAATAGATCTCATGTATTTTGTCCTCATTATCGTTTATCCAATATAGTTAAGACTTTTGATTATGTACAGTGTAGTATGAAAATAGAAAATGTCTAATAATAATAAAAGCAAAATACTGAGTATCGGTAACATAAGAGTAGTTTTGGATGTGTTTTCCACTCGAGAGACATTTTGGAAAACTGCACTACTGCAAATCGTGTGCCATGTACGGTGATTTTTATCCCACGTAGTTCAACCATGTTAGTGTGAATCCGTGCATGGTGGGGGTCAACTGTATCTTGTTTCAAATCAAGTACTGATTTGGACGATCTTCAAAATCCTCCACATAATAACTTCACCATCCCTCCTCCTCCTCTGCTGTTATGACATGCAGCTGTCTAATTCTGTGATGAGTGGAAAATAGTTCCTTTTTTACATTAAAATTCAGCCTCTTAAACTGCTGACATAATTACTTGTAATCAACAGAGTGACCATATAGACAATTATTTTTCATGTGTTAAATAAGTTACCGTATAAACCTGAATATAAGAGGAGGTTTTGTTCCAATTTTTATGACCGAAAAATCGCTAGTCGTCTTATAATCGCGCGGTGCATAATAGTTTGACTGACAGAGGAACCGAAGCCAGAGATAGCTGGAGATGGGAAGAATCGAATAGCTATAATCGAAATATTCTATTCAAATGTATTCGAATACAAATACTTTTTTGAGTTTTATCGTATATTATGCGCATAGTGAAGCTGCGTGCATGTGTACGTATGAAGTCTCGCGTAATTACATCGGCGTATTTCTCGAGAACCGTTCGTTGTAAAGATATGCGGTAAACGGCGTTTTGTTTCTACTGGCTATGAGGTCCCTGGAAAAATATTTTCATTTGCTAAAGTGTCCCGGGTTCGAATCCTGGAGACAATTATATTTTCCCATAAGTTTACACGGGATTTTCAATTTTTCAGAGTGCAAGGTTTTTTCCTTTATTTATTAAAATACGTAAATACGGACCGATTTTCTTCTTTATTGCTTTATTCGATGGCTAAAGCTCTATACTATCTTATTCTTGCGATGTTTACACATTACACAGTCGAATTTTTCAGAAATACGCATTCTTTTTCGAAATTTTGCAGATTTTTCATACTTATTCCGGGCGTTACCAAGGAGACTCTCATTGTTGTCTCCGATTCATTTAAGGCCAATTAAACCTTCAAATAGACGAAAGAAAAGTTATTGTTATCTTCTCTTCATTGATAATCTAAATAAACGCATTGACGTCGCCTTTACAGTAGGTCCTGTAAGAAGTTAAAAGCAGTCATTGATAGACACTTGAAGGAAAGCAACTGTATATGCCAACTAACACTACAGTTGATAACAAAGGGGCAAAGTCAGTGATAGTTAAAACCACTGGAAATGAAAAACTAAGGGTAACAGTAATGTTATCGGTATTAGCTGATGGGACAAAATTGCGACTCTTCATAATTTTCAAGAGGAAGAATCTACCAAATGAAAAACTACCACCTGGTATCATTTACAGAATGAAAAAGGCTGGATGACTAGTGACTTGATGATTCAGTGGCTGAGTGAAGTGTGGGATAAACGATCTGGTGCTCTTTTAAAGATGAGATCAGTGCTAGTTCTTGATGGTTTTCGAGGACATCTTACGGATGATGTGAAATCTAAAATATCACACCTCAACAGTGATCTGGTGATCATACCAGAAGGCTTGACCTCCCAACTACAAGTGCTCGATGTGGTCGTCAATAAGCCCTTTAAAGGTCATCTACGGTGCATTTATGGGGAATGGTTGCTGTCAGGGAATTGCCCTCTGACTCCAGCAGGTAAAATGAAAAAACCAACGGAGGCATTACAGGGAAAACGGATTAAGACTGCATGGGACAGTATCTCACCAGCATCAATAGTCCATGGATTTAAGAAGTGTTGTGTTTCTAGAAGTTTGGATGGATCAGAAGATGACATTCTGTGGGAGTAGGTAGATGATGCAGCTATTGGAGATTCCTCCAGTAGTGAAAGTGAAAATAACAATTAAAATGTGCTAATGAGAAATAATTTGCATGAGAGATTCTAATGTTCCAAAATATTCAATTGAAAATTCCAATCCAAGTTGCTTATTTCAATTGGTTCTATGTTTATTAGTCAGTGATATAATAAACCTCTGTCATTGTGTGCATAATAAATTTTTTCCTTTTATTAGGAGTTCAAAATGGGGGTCGTCTTATAATCAGAGTCGTCTTATTTATATTCGGGTATATACAGTATTCAAAAATTTAAGCTTATACATATTACTTAGCAAAGTATGTGTTTAAAATCGTGGAGGTAGAAGGTATCCCCCACTATAGAATGTTGGCTTATGGAAAAACAAGTTTCAAGATACATTGCGCTTTCAAGGGATATCTCAAGGACTATCTATATATTTTCTAAAAGCATAGGAAATTCTTCATAGCATTTCCTTTGTAGCTTGGTCACTTGGCTGCCAAACATGGACCAATGAAGCTGCTAGTCTCTGCTGTTTCATTGTGAAGCACTCATCAGTTATTACTGTTTCATGATCAGCAATTATAGGTGCCTGTTGTTCAAGAAGTCACAATAAAATTATATATTCATTGTTACTGTATGTAACAGTTCATGCTCAGATTTTTTTTATTATTATTTTTATTTTAAAAGTTTTTTGTCTTTCTTTACCTCCATGTTTTTATATGTTTTACACTCTCTACCTCTTCCTCTCCTTGTAAATCTTTAAACATTGAATTTTATTATTAAGGAGGAATTCTTTCCATGTGAAGTATTTATGGCGCTTCTTAAACTGTATTAGTTGGCTATAAATGTAATTATGATAATTTCTACAAATTTATGTAATTTTTAGCCCAAAAAAACATTTTTCGTGTAAAATTTGGTGTACCCACAAATTTTAGGTTATGAAATTACCATTAGGCAAATTGGGCTCAGAATGATTGCATGAATTACAGATGTATACAATGAAATGTTTTGTAGAGGAGATTTTTTTTGTTCCAGGTGGAGCCATCAAAATACACAAGAGGTGTTGAATGGGCAAAGGATCTTTTGCATGCTACAAAACTCACGACAGAACGTCTTCGCACAATTGCAGCTAAAATGGTGAATGATGTGGCACAGGCAAGACGTAAAGGAAACTCCGTTTCTTCTGCTCTAATCAGAGGATTATGTTATAGCAAAGGTAATATATTGTTTTTACTTTCTCCATACATTGTATGGGGCAAGTATTATGATCACAGAAAAATCGACTTCGAGATTTCAACGGAAATACACGTTTTGAGGTCCCTAGAACACGTTTAGACTATTTTCGGAATGATGTCTGTGTGTGTGTATGTGATTGTGTGCGCTCTAACTCAAAAAGTACTTGCCATATCATTACCAAACTTAATATATAACACTTTGGTATGAGCACCAAGAACTGATTAGTTTTTGGACAATACCGGTTAACCGGAAGTCGAGGTTTATTCGAAACCCGATTTGGATTTTGCGATATTTCTCCGTTAAAACATCATTATTGTATATACAATTCTATACAAAGGTTATAGAGAATGTAATTTCCTACAACTTTAATTTGAAAGAATTTTCCATAGCAGTTATTGTTTAGGAATTATTTATAAAAAATTATCGGTTTTTTCGGTTTCCGTCAAATATCTCCTTAAAAACGTCGTAATTGGTCATCTTTGTGAGGACCAAAGTTGTAGAGAATAATATTTCTTCCAAGTTTTGTTTGAAACAAATTTTCGTAGAACCATCCATTTTGGAGATATTTTGCTTTATTCGTAAATTTTCATTATACAGTGCCACAACCATGTAGCGGTGAATTCTGTAAACATATTCAAAATATACCTAATTTATGGCAATAAGTACGACTGTATTCTTTTATGATACGAAATGATAATTTTGCCTCATAATGCTATTCATAATAATTTAAATATCTATACCCCAAATATGGAGAAAGTCGTGTATTCGCCACAACAGATTTTTTCTCTCTTTTTTCTGAATTTATCAGTTGTTTTAGCAGGAGAAATTTGGGAACTGTATTAAATTGGGATTGAAACAAGAAGTAGTAATGCTTGAAAGCAAGGAAGCATAAATTAAGCATATTTCTATACAGTAATATCCCGATTTACATCAAGGATGCGTTCCTGAAAATCATGACGTAAATCAAATCAACCTAAATCAAAACCGTTTTTTCCATACAAATCAATGTTATAAGGAGGTGATGCATGCAAGACGTCGGAATTTTTAACTTGAATATTACTTACTGTATTTACTCGTGTGCCCCATGCATCATTTTTCCCTAAATGCAAATAAGGGGGTGCGAGTCTTACAAGAGGATTTCTGAACAGGTTATATAAACTGTGAGTATTGATAGTAAATTCTCTGCAATATGCTTGCGTCTATGTTGATATTTGCAAAAGATGCTGAATTCTACGTATTATACGTGTATTTATGTGACCAGGCAGACGTTTAGGTTACGCTCAGGCATAAACTCTCAAAAGTAGGCAGAAAGAATATGCCGACTAACTGATAACTGTAGTTCAGTAACTGCTGAGGGTTTGCCAGCTGGAGCATAGGTAGGCATAAGTTTGGTCTTTTTCCCTCATTCACTTTAAGGAATTTGGAATGGTGAAATTTTGCGCGAATGAAAGATTTCGTCATTTGAAAGGAAGACTGAAATCCCCGTCTCAAGTGTTTGGACTTGTTTGTTCATAATCTTCCAATATTTACTCACAAGATGATATGTGAAAAAACTCCCCATCCTCATAGGGAAGTTCCCGTTCATAGATGAACAAATAGTACATGAAGCTTTGCATCGGTGCATAATATTACATCAAAAACTGAAGTGGGGATGAAGTTGCATAATATTACAACAAAAATAGTTAAGGGGTTTACAAAAGAGGACTGTCTCTTAAACTAAAAGGTGTTGGCTCTTAATTCCGAATGGTATTTTTTTTGACCTAAACTTTCCACTGGTAGAAGATGAATCAAATCTGAGAGTTACACTCCGTAGCCTCTCCTTGTAAGATTCGATGTGAGTAGCATCAGTGTGTCTCTTCAGACAGGTTCGGCATGATGGGGTATGCAGGGTATGCTACACATAGGGGCCCCCGGAAGAGGGGAGCCCAGATTTTGCTTCTATGTACCATAATTCATCGTCATCAATAACTGGCATAGTATATTTATAAATATCGATACAGATAAATGAGCTGAGTTAGGGGTCAGATGGCAATACAAAAATCACTATCCGATGACCACAAACTAAATTCTCTGGTGTGAAGAAAGGTAGAATGTATGTGACATATATGTTTAAATTATAGAGTACCAATTCTAGCGAAAGTACCGTGTATCGCCGCTACCTCATTATCCCAGGTCACATAATGGCCATTGTTGGAACATTGCAGAAAAAGAAGAAGTGCCCCCGAAATCGTGCTTGCATAGGGGCCCCCAAAGATATCATTCCAGCCGTGTCTGCAGATGTATATATTTGACTTCTGCTTTTTAGGACACATTCTCAAGTATCTCCATGATTATTTTGGTAACTGCCCTGACCTTGTGGGTTGTAATTCTTGTCCTGTAAATCTCAGAATTTTCAAAGTCCCACCCAAAGAAGTTTAAATAATTGTGTTTAATTCAGAAATTGCACTGGCTCACTATGAATTGCAAATTGCTTTGCCTGCTGATCAGGGTTTGTAAAATTTTATTTTAAATTTTCTCTGAATATCTTGACATTTATTTCCTTGTATACAAGCAGTGCTACCATATACAGTTTTGTACATCCATTGTTAATTATGACTCACAGGAAAAATATCTTCATTTCAACAAAATACGGACTTTTGGACATCACCCTGTATTATTTCTATCATCTGCTTCCTCACCAAATAACAAATGTTTATTCTGCTGGAATATTAAATTCACTCTTAATAATAAATATGTTATTTCTAGTTTCAATATTACATGTAAATGTGGTATCTTTGTTACAGATAGTAACTTTCACTCATCTGGGATGATGCGGCAGTTTAAGTTCCTCACTAAGTTGTTGGAACGTTTGACTTCTACAAATGCAACTTCCAGAGATTCCGTAATTGATCTAAGTCATCAAAAAGTGAGCATACTTTAATGAATCATTATCATAGAATATTATTCAATAAACTACTACTTTAAGAACTTCAGAAAAAAATTGGCAAAATGACATAAGTCATAGATACAAAATAAATTCCTCTGCAGTTGAAGATGATGACGAAGAAGTAAGCCGAGTGATTAATTCTTTCACATCATCTTATAACTCATCAACCTTCTATAAATCCTGCTCTGTTGTTTTAACATGTCTTACATAATTTTCTTAGTTCCTTATTGAAACCTGCTCATATGCCCTTTCAGTCAATCCTTCCATATCCTTCACCTTAAATGATATATTGTTCCATGTAATGTAGTACAGGTCGTTCCCAACTTATGATGTTTTGACTTAGAATAAATCTGGACTTCCCACATTAATACATTGATACCTCAAAATCAGCATATGATATTCGACATCCAATGCGCTATGAGTGTACTTTCTTGTGCATGTTTTCGGCTGATATTCAGTTGGACGATATAAATCATTGTAGGTATTGCCATATTTCCTGGCCTATAAGATGCATCCCAATTTTAAAACAAATTTCAGAAAAAAATTATGCATGGATTTTATCTTGCCAAATTTAGAAGAACAAAAACAGGTTTGATGTACATTAAAGTAATCAAGTTTATTCATCTTAAAAGTCAAGGAAATCGTCATCATTGCTGCTACAGTCATCACCACTAGCACTTTCATAAGAATCTTCACTGCCTTCGTACAGCTGATCATCTTCAGATGCATACTAAGTAACATTTATATCTGGCAAGCCAATGCTAAAATCGTTTTCCTAATACTGATATGTAATTCAATCACAAAATGGTCATCTTATTTTGTACCTAAAATATTGTTGATTTAATAAACAATCTTGTATGTTGTCTCAAGATATCTTTCTTTTCCTCAGTCAAAGAATTTTACAAAATATTGGGAAATCTATACCCGAGTTTCCAACTGGTGTGTCGTAGACCATTAGTGTGCCACAGGGAAGACACTAGTGTGCCACAAATTCCTAGGATTTTTAATTGTTACTAAAGCATTCGAAATAAAGAAAATTCACATAAATTTCATCATCCAAGGAACTTATCCTTAAACTGCAAGAGGATTTAATAAATTTTAATATTTAATTAATTTATAAATATAATAATATTTTATCCTTCTTTAAAAACATGTATTAAAGCAGTGAAATTACATAGGGTTGGCTTGACATGCCGTGATGTTTATTAAGCATTCATGAAGATGTGCTGTGAATCAAAAAAGGTTGAGAAGCACTGATTTATACAACTGAGCAAATGTTTACCCTCTGTTCATAAGACAAGTTGATTTTAGGTGATATTTTTTTGGAAAAAAATGCATCTTATCTGCCAGGAAATATGGTAATTTATTCATCATTTTGTTTTAAAAATGTTTATTGTACAATACATAACACTCATTTGTTCTTAAACTATTATTTTATATCCTAAATAAGGCTTAGTACATTTTGTTCCAGAAACAGAGGCATTGTTCGTTCAAACTTAGCCATGTAAGATAAACCAGTGGTGTCTCGTACAGTTAGCATCACATGAGAATAACTTGCACCATCGAAACTACATTGCTACAGCTTAATGAATCCATAATTACAACAAATGAAATTGATAGGAGTATAAATAAATGCATATCAGTGGATTGTATTATATATTTAGTCTTTATTATGTGCTCCTGTAACACAACCTATAAATTTCAATTGTTTCTTATGGGAAAATCATTTTCGAATAATATGATTTCACTCAACACAGTACTTCTCAGGAACACAGCTACCGTGTAAAATGAGGACTTTATACAGAAAATGATGGAGGGAGAGAAGGGGAGGGTTAAATAATTAATAGGCAGGATGAGGGATTTTATGGGTTCTGTATTTAACAACAAATATGTTTTTCAAATCACTCTCCCTTGTTCTCATTACTATCATCCATAACTAATTAAATTAATACTTTATTACTTTGTAACTTCAATGCAATTATTGTAACTTCTGTTAATGTATTCCAATTATCTCATTAAAATTCTTGTGTTCTCCCCTTCAATTCCTCTTTCCTTGAACCTCTCCTAACCTGCGAAATCCCTCCTCCTGCCTGTTAGTCATTTAACTCTCTCCTAAACCCCCCTCTATATCCTTTTTTCATATGCACCATTCCCCTGGTATCTGCGAGGGATGTGTTCTGCAAAAACATCGGGGATACCAAATTCACGGATACTGGGCCTTATGTTTACATTATAACTGTAGGGATAGGTTCTTGCCCTCGATGAACCTTACAGAAGAAGTAATAAAAACAAATTTTATGTGCTATTTAGGCTTATTTCTAGTAGTAATAATAGATAATATTAACTGTAAGAGTTTGAAGAATATTTCATTTGTACATTCGGTCCGGTTTGACTCAAGTTCAAGTTGGAGTTTCACAAGTTTTCCTTACTTCCCTTTGTAAAAAAAGTTTCATTACAGTGTAAAGGCAGACCTCATGTTTCACAGGGGTTACATTCCTGAAAACACTGAGTAAGACAAAATTGTGAAAGAAAAGTAATTAAGGCAATGGGAAATACAGGGTTCGGTTCCCATCCCAGCTAGAGTGGATAATAGTTCGATTTATCCTCTGTATTGGTGACCAAAGAATATAAAGAAAGAGACTAAAAAATGAATGTCAATGAAAGAGAGACATAAACAAGATAAAAGAATACAAAAAAAGGATCAGAAAATAAAATCTTATTTAGCTTCCATAGTAGAATCGAGAAAAATGAACGGCGGTTGCCTAACTTGCAGGAGCTAATTTGTTCTTAAACTATTACTTTATAGCCTAAATAAGGCTTGGTACACATCTTTCTCTGCGAAGCTCCACCAATAACAAATGATGTGCAAAACGCAAAGCGTAAGTGTTGGAACCACGTCAAACCTGAGCAAATACCCTAATGATCCTGAATAGGAAGGATCAAGAGTTGAGGGTTGAGTTTTTCCCCTCGGGACTTCCCTGTTGTCAGAAAGAAAGAAAGAATCGAGAAAAATGAACAGCGGTTGCCTAACTTGTAGGAGCTAACTTCCCAAAGACTGCATACCTCGTCTTTCTCGGGGTTACGTTCCTGGAAAGATCCGCGAAAGACAAAATCACAAATGACAAATAATTAAATCAAAGTAAATTACAGGGTTAGGTTCCCTTCCCAGCAAGAACGAACCATAGCACGATTTTTTGAGCTATATTGGCAACAGCATGACAGATAGAGATGAAAAATATATTGAATTTAAAAAATAGGCATAAAAAATACAAAAGAACATGAATAAAGTGAAAGAAAATAAAATGCTATTTAATTTCCAAAGTAGAAACCTTGAAATCTTAACTACTTGCATAACTAAAACAGAAAGCATCAGGGCTAAGATACAACCAATGAATTTTTAAAGGAGAGACATAAGAGAGAGGATCCTCAAAAATAAGTGAAAAAAGGAATAATACATGGGTTAAATTTTTAAAATAATTGTTAAAATCTCTGAGCAATCTGTAGGTTTCCATCGCAAAATCACATTTATGTGCCACTAAGGGGATTCGTTGCTCCTAAAATCACCAATAATAGATGATTCGTAAAATGCAGAGCTTAAGCGTTTGAACTCCATCAAGCCTGAGCAAATACCCCAATGATCCTAAATAGGAAGGGTAAAGAGTTGAGGGTTGAGTCTTTCCACTCGGGACTTCCCTGTTGTCAAAAAGAAAGAAAGCTCCTGAATGGTGATACCAACTTATATTTTGTAACTTTTCACATGTGAAGGGGTTCAAAAGTATGGGAGGATTGCATCCCAAAAATATTTAAAAGTACACCCACTCCCCGACTTACGTAAAGGTTCCATTCTGCGAACTCTTACGTAACTCGAGTTTTACGTAAGTCGGATTTCACCGTATTGCCTACGGTAGAAGCCGGCGGCCGCTGTCAATTCTCACCTCCACCGCAATACGCAGTATCACTTTGCACGTATTAATTATATGAGTATAATTATTTAATAAACTATACTAAATTATAGGCTTATGTATTTAAATTATTATTTATTATATTGTTGAAACGCTGTGCAATCCTTCACTGTAACAGCAAGTTGTTCCCGCCTAGCAAATGGCAGCAATATTGGTGAGATGGTGGTAGTTGGAATGGCGGACCATAGATGACACTACGATCGGTGATAGAGATATTTAACCCTAGAACACTAAGGCGTAGTGATTTTTATGACGGCAGTTTGCAACATTGTTTATATCTCGACCGTGGATCGGATTTCTGACGGCTCGCTTTCTGTACCTTCTTAAGTATTAGAAAGTATAAATTTGGTATAAATAATTTCATGTTCACTTCTGCCGTTCACTTCAGACAGTGACATTGTCGTGAAATATACGCCTTAGTGATACTGTTCACTTCAGACAGTGACATCGTCGTGAAATATACGACGCCTTAGTGATACCGTTTGAGTTTCTTGGAGTGGGACTTCATATTTTCTTCTTCATACATATACCGAAACCCATTCTTGGTTCTTGATATTCTGGACTTACATCCTTTGTGTTGTCTTGCCGTTCTAAAAGGTAAGTTCAAGTTACTTAGAATGACGGGTAAACAATTACGAAGATCGTGGGCATAAAGGCTATTCAATGATGGCTTATTTCTACAATAATATGTTAAGATCTGATTAGGTTTTCAGCGTAATTTCTAACCGCAAGTGATGTGTATTTTAGGGGATATTAGCTTGTTTTTGCAGTTTTAGACAAATATCTTTTTATAGTTGCATTTATGTAAATAACTGTAAATAACCTATTTTGTAGGTTATAACATTATATGCAGTTTTTATTCGTCATTTCATTTACTGGGGGCCTCCTGGTACACATTTATGGAGAATGTAACTGTAAATATTCATTACATTGCAAGATTTACCTTCTCCTGTTTCAGAAGACAATTTATCCATTCGCACGCGCCGCGCTACGTTGTTGTTCCGAGCCCATATCGTAATATGTATGTATATAGTATGTACTACGAAAATTTTAGTTTGTGGTTCAAGAAAAAGTTTACCTAAGTGCAAGTTTACATAAGTCGGGCTTACGTAAGTCGGGGAGTGGGTGTATTTCATCCACAACTGAATATAGAAGCTTTTTAGACAACATGGCATTAGCAATTTGATATTTACATTTTCCATTTTTTTCTGTTGCAAGGTTGCATCATCTGGTGATGTGAACCTTGAGGGTGATGTAATAGTTGAAATGGAAGCTGTGAGAGCAGCATTGATCCATCCATCACGAATAGCTGTTCATATTGCAGCTAATGTTACCACTTTGGCTGATATGGGTGTCAGTGTTGTTGAGCCTTGGACCAAGTTTATGCCTGTGGACTCTCCAATAAAGACTGAAAAAAAGTAAGTTAATTTTTAAAGAACAAGTATAGTTCTTGAGGCATCTTTGAGTTGAAATTTGATATGACAAGTAAACAATGTATAAAAAGTAAGGGTGTGCAAACATCATATTTTCAAGTCTATTTGAGTTTTGAGTCAAGTTTAAGTTTATTAATAAATTGAGATACACACACACAGGCGACTCCCGAGATTCGACCGTTCGAGATTCGACCAACTCGAGAATTCAACCAGTCAAATTGACCCAGCCAATTGATCGGTTGAATTAGAAACTAGTTTATGCGAAGTAATTTTCGGCCCGCCTGACCATGAGAGGTTTAGTTTGTCTAGACATCGTTATTTTTGCTCTGATTGTTTGAATTTGTGCTGATTTGACATACGACTGTTCAAGATTCGACCACGTTTTCAGGAATGCATCCCCGTCATATATTATATACACACACACACACACACACACACACATATACATATACATATATATACATATATATATATATATATATATATATATATATATATATATATATATATATATATATATATATATATATATATATATATATATATATATATATATATATATATATATATATATATATATATATATATATATATATATATATATATATATATATATATATATATATATATATATATATATATATATATATATATATATATATATATATATATATATATATATATATATATATATATATATATATATATATATATATATATATATATATATATATATATATATATATATATATATATATATATATATATATATATATATATATATATATATATATATATATATATATATATATATATATATATATATATATATATATATATATATATATATATATATATATATATATATATATATATATATATATATATATATATATATATATATATATATATATATATATATATATATATATATATATATATATATATATATATATATATATATATATATATATATATATATATATATATATATATATATATATATATATATATATATATATATATATATATATATATATATATATATATATATATATATATATATATATATATATATATATATATATATATATATATATATATATATATATATATATATATATATATATATATATATATATATATATATATATATATATATATATATATATATATATATATATATATATATATATATATATATATATATATATATATATATATATATATATATATATATATATATATATATATATATATATATATATATATATATATATATATATATATATATATATATATATATATATATATATATATATATATATATATATATATATATATATATATATATATATATATATATATATATATATATATATATATATATATATATATATATATATATATATATATATATATATATATATATATATATATATATATATATATATATATATATATATATATATATATATATATATATATATATATATATATATATATATATATATATATATATATATATATATATATATATATATATATATATATATATATATATATATATATATATATATATATATATATATATATATATATATATATATATATATATATATATATATATATATATATATATATATATATATATATATATATATATATATATATATATATATATATATATATATATATATATATATATATATATATATATATATATATATATATATATATATATATATATATATATATATATATATATATATATATATATATATATATATATATATATATATATATATATATATATATATATATATATATATATATATATATATATATATATATATATATATATATATATATATATATATATATATATATAGAGTACATGTGTTAGTTTTTATTTCAATAATCAAACATTAATACTTATTGTGCAATAAAATAATAAAACCACTTAAAATGAACATCACAGAAGACAATAAAAAATCCTGGACAGGAGAGGCTATCGGGAGATTTAAAAATCCAGCATGTAAGGGTTATTGGTATTATAAATTCAAATGATGAGGGTGTTTTTAATGTAATTTATAAAAAGGATAGTAAAATGAATGTAAAGAAGCCCAAGGGTAACAAGAGACTAAGAAGGGAGCCGAATTAAATACTTCACATGCCTAGCCGAGGTTCCAGAAACTCACAGGCTACAATGAAAAACTACTTGAAAAGATTTTTTGCTTATGATACTAAAGGAACTTTGTATCTTGCCTCAGGTGATGGGGAATGTCTGAGCACACATCTGGGACTATGTCATGTCATTGTGTGCTGTATAAAAAGAGTGCATGCAATTTTAAAATGTGTCACTAAAAACATTTGTATTATATAAAAATGCATAGTATAAATACATGTTATGTAAGGTTCAACTGTATTTTGAAAATTTGTTATGAGAAGATACTTGTATGTGTGTTTTTTAATCCACTCTTTCAATAGATAAACCTGTAAATTTTGTATAGGATCATGATTAAAGGACTTAATCTATTTGATTCTTCAATAAACATGTTAGATTTGTAACATTAATAACTTATATGATGTTATTGTATGTGCATAAAATTTGATTAATTTAAGCACTAAAATTCATTTCCTTATAGATTGAAGGTGACTCCTGATTGGCAGCTAATTCATGACTGGGTCAGAGGAAACAATCCAAACGTTACCTTTCCTGGTTATGTTCTAGGCCTCGGAAGTGTGGAATCTAGTTTCCTCAACCAATGTACCCACTGTATTGATGATTTTTCTCATCCGGACCTTCCTGCCTTGCTCCTTTTTATACAGTATCTTACACAATTGGAAGTGAGTTTACTCTGTCAGTAATTTACTTTATGGTTATACTATTCCTACAATAATTTCTTTGTTAATCTTTCTAATATATATCTTATATATATTGTATCTGGCTAACCAGGGACCAATGTGGCGACAAATCCGTGGCTTAGGTCTTGCTTACAGTTACAGCATCCAGCCACGTCCCAATGAAGGACTTGTATATATCACTCTATACAGAGCCACAAATGTGGTGGGAGCATACAGAGAAGCAAAGGCAATTGTGGTAAGTATAAATTATCCTATAATAAACTCTTTCTGTAATTTTGAGTTTTGTGATTAAAGAAAACAAACTACGATAAACAAATTTTGTTTGTGATAATAATTTGTCAGCAAAACTAAGTGAAATCACTTAAAAAGTATCATATTTTCCTTAGTAATGTTTTTGACTTTCACCGCATTAGGTGCAGGGTGAATTTTGAAATTAACTTTTTTGAAAAAGTCTTATACAACGGAAAATACAGTAGTTAATTTCAGTGGCATTAATTTCATTTGTTTTAGTCAACATTAATTGCATTAGGACATCAGGTGAGCTACCCAAATGAATTAATTCAAATGTTATATTAAGTATGGGCTTGTTATGTGATGCTATGTGAGTGTTGGGAATTAGGATTCTGGTCTGTTCTCTTGGCTGTAACATTGCATATCATTTGGACAAGCCCATGGACCACCCAGAGGACCGTCGCAGACTGCACTTTGAGAACCACCACTCTAGTCAACTGATTTTCCAGCACGTTATTTTACTTGCAATAGCTATAAAGTGAAACGTTTTTGAGTAAGTGATTATTTGGTCATAAATAATGAATTTTGATCAAGCAAAACTTAAATAAACTAATTTGTGGTAAACGAGGACTTAACTGTAGTGGGAAATTCTAGTTGTTACGAACTAGATGTTACCTATTATGGATGTTGAAAATAACATAGAGCAATCTAAATGTAAAAGGGAGTGTGTTCCATCTGGAATAATATCCGTCAAATAGGATCAAAGATTTTTACCTTGGTAAAGAACCATAATGGGTATGCTCTTTAAAACTTTGTGTTGCTGTTGCAGAAATACTTAGCCAGTAAAACATTGCAAAATGGTTGAGAATATTACATATCCCCAAAAGAACTCTGGTATGTTTAAAATTTAATGCCAAGTTGTAAGAATTCTTAATTTTGGATTGTAGAAGCATTCTAGTATAAGACTTCATTGAAAGTTTAATATTAGTTGAGGTATTATCTGTTTCCAAATCATCTTGCATTGAATTTGATTATTATATCTATAGGAGGCACAGTTGGAGGAGAATGCTACATGGGAAGATGCTCTTCTGGAATCTGCGAGAAGTTCTCTCATTTTTGAAGTGATAGAGAGAGAGAAGAGTATTAGAGATGTTGTTTCTCAGTCTCTTGGATCATACTTTAAGGGAGTTGGCCATGATTATAGTCGGTGAGTGCTTTATTGTTTTTTCCTTAATGTGAATTAGAATTTCAGTGAACTGCATCACCATCTTGTACCACTAACTAGTATCTGTTAAGATTCTGATATTTAAAAAAAGTCAAATTATCCAGTAAATGTGAAAGACCAGTGTTAATATATTGGCATCCAGTGGCAAATGAATTGCATTTGGTGACATCACCATTTCAGCTTCTTTGTTGAAGAAGGGAAGGAAATAGTCACATTCATAATTTTACGGCACGGTTTTTTTTAAGTTCCTCTGTCTTTTGTGACTCCTTATGAAGATGCTTTCCCATTCAAATAATTGTAACTCTTATATAACAATTTTTGTAAAAATATTCAGCGTTTTCTTTAAACTTGATGAGAGATGTGTAATTTTTCTCCTTGCTAGTGGGGTTTGCCTGCCTGAATTTTTCATTTCTAAAACGATTTTAAACATTTTTGTGCAAAAAGCTACCTTGAAACAATCAAAAGTTATTTAAAACATCAAGTCAAGTAGTTATCTTTGCGCTCAAATTTTTTCTTTGTTGTAAATTATTCATTTATTTTCACATTCAAAATGCTGTGTGCATGAAAGGAAGTTAAACTTATGTTTTGCTGTTACTTTGTAGCAACATAAACAGAATGGCAACTAAATAATGTGAATATAAGATGTATTTATGTTTTGCTGTTATATTTTAGCAACGTAAAGAAAAGGATGGTTTACTATGCATTGTAATATGATAGAGATTAATATTTTATTTGCTACATTCTGTAATATGCTGGATGTAACAATACAAAATTTTAAGTTGCATCAATTATGTTGTGGTTGTGATTACATGGTCATTTTTGCTGTAAGTACATATCCTTTTTACTTCCTCCATACATAGTATAGGAGAAAGTATTGTATTCGTGAAAAAAATCAAATTTAAGGTTTCAACAGAAATACACATTTTGAGACCCCTGTATATGTTTTGACTATTTTATTGATGATGTCTGTGTGTGTTTGTATGTATGTGATAGAATTTTGTGGGCGCTCTTAACTCAAAAAGTAATAATCAGATCAACACAAAACATTATATTAAAAATTGTTATTAATAAATGAAGATCTGAAAAGGTTTTGGCTGAAACTGCTCAACTGGAAGTGAAGGTTTATTCTTGTCATTTTTTCTTCAGATATCTCCTTTAGAACTCAATTAACATAAATATACGTATGTCATTACAAAAGGTGTAGACAGTGTCATTTTCTACAAGTTTTGTATGAAACATTTTTCATAAACTCGATAGTTTCAGAGAGATTTCGATTTTTTGTTTGATTTTCCATTGAGTACATTGCTAGTTTGTTCGTTTGCAGTGCCACAAGTTTGAAATGGGAAAATCATCAACTAAAAGTCAATCGTTTACGTAATGTAGGCATCCTTAGACCAGAGTGCCGAATACAGCCAACGATAACTCTTCCTAAGGCCCATTAATCTATGATAAAAAGTAGTCGGTAAAATGAAGCATAGGCAGTATAATATTTTTCAGTAAAAGTGTGACCTCAAAAATTGGTCAACCGAAAGTGGAGGTTTATTCTAGTTCTTTTTCCTTTTTTCTAAATATCTCCTTTAAAACTCAGTTTACATAAATATTTGTTATTATAAAAGTTGTAAATTGATGTAATGAATGATCCAAAGATCCTTATGCGACGGACATAAACTGTAATGTTGGGAAATGTGGAAACAGTTAAAAAAGTCGGTACAACATACATTGTACAAACTTTCTCATATATGGGTACTAATGCATTGTTTAGTTATCTTTAGAAAATGAAAATCGTATGAGTCTGTTTTTAGAAAATCCAATTTTTGTTAAAGTTGCCCAAGAATAAACTAGCCTTATATTCATTCATTGAGAAAAATGAAATACGTAGTATTATTGTAGATGTATACTTAAGTAACTTTACGAAATTTGATCAAAAACAATAGAGCCATTTTTGAGAAAATCGAATTATTGTTAAAGTTGCCTAGAATAAACTAGCCTTATATTCATTTTTTGAGAAATATGAACTATACAGTATTATTGAAGATGTAAACTCAAGTAACTGTACGAAATTTGATGAAAATCGTTAGAGCCGTTTTCGAGAAAATCGGATTGTTGTTAAAAATGCATAGAATAAACTACTCTTAATTATTGATCAATGTCAACCATTTCTATGTATACTCTGCTCAGTATGATAAAATGCCTAAATAGGAGATTTCATTCATTTTCGCTCTACTGTCTAGGCTCCAGAGCCAGTAACAGACAGACATACGGCATTGAGAAAACCACTTTTTCGGATTCAGCGACACCTTAAACATGTATTTCCGTAAAAATCTCGAGGTCGAATTTTTTTGCGAAAACAATGCTTTCTTGGTACTTCATATGAGAAAGTAAAAATCTGCTATGACCGGGAATCGAACCTGGGTCTTCCACTTTGATGTATCTCCTAGAGGACATCCATTGGAGCTGATTGATACTAGCTTAGCTAGCTTGGTCCCTACCAAGAAAATATTCCCGTTCTGAAATGAGAATTTGCCTGCAGGGCCAGTTTCAGGCGTAAGCGACATAAGCGGTCGCATACAGGCGCCACTTCAGAGGGGCGGCAAAATGAACATTCGGATTTTTACATTTTCATTTTCTTAAAGGTTTATTGCACAGAACTTGAAAACATTGCGAAAAAATTATATTTTATGCCATGATATGTTATTTACATTCAGGGTCGGTTCATGGTGTAAGCGACCTAACCTACCGCTTACAGGTGTCACTTAAGATGGTCGGCAGGATGAACGTTTTAAAGTTTTACATTGTCTAAAACACGCCGATACCCTGTGCACTTTCCTTAACCTCTTCAGCGGAATATATACACGCAAAAGTAATAACTAGACTGCTAAGTTTCATGTGCTTTTAGTGATTAAGCATTGTAATTTCAAATAACCTTCCCGCCCCAAATACAGTGAACCTTCAATACTAGAGATTTTAATTACTTGGGTTTTGTCTCTTTGTGCAACTATTTAACATTTGGGATCTCTACCTTTTGCACGTAGATTTCCTCTCTGATCCCTGATAAATGACTTTGCAAAGAAAAAAGCCCGAAAAAACTTAATCTCGTCCTTTTCAAAAAGTGGGTTCATAAAATTGCAATATAAAAATATTCGGTAATATAATTATTACATAGTAATTTTGTTATAAGGTCAGTGAATGTTTTATTTATATTTTCTGAAAATATTTAGCTGAATATTTTTTTGAAAAAATAAAACAGTAAAATAAGTTTATTTTCTTTTTTTAGTATATTATTAATATTATTTCATACCTTTGATATCCAGAGGGACAGCAAATTTTTACCTCGCTTATACATATTTTTTAACTGAAACCAGCCCAGTTTGTCTGTTATGGTAGTGGAAGACTATGGTTCGATTCCCGGACATAGGAGATTTTTTTACCTGTTTCCACATTTCCCATTAAAGTTATAGACAATGTAATTTTGTACAAGTTTTGTTTGAAACATTTTTTCATAAAATCAATACCTAGTTTAAGAGATATTTTGATCTTTCTTCTAATTTTATGTTAAATACATCGCTAAATCGTAGAATTGTCTCTGTTGCAATGATAAAATTTTTTGTTTATTGATAGCATTGCATACATTGCCAAGGATAATTTTAATTGTGCATTGACATGTTCTTCTCCATAGAAATGGCTAACAGTTGTCTTTACTTATTCTTTTTTTTAAATAAAGACTATTGAAAATATTTTAAAATTATTCAAGAGTGTAATTGCTGATACTTATCCTAAGGATGTTGTTGTTGAGAGCAATCATATTCATTACTCTGTATGTAGAAAGTCATGTGTTGGACACATCAGATTTTTAAAATTACAGTAAATTCCGCTTGTGTCGACTATCAGGGACCACCTCAAATACTGACTGCGATGCAGACCCCTCGACCCTCATTAACTATAGAAAAGATGTAGAAACTTTCCCTCCATCCCTCTCCCTCCCTCTCTCTCCATCCCTCTCTCTATCTCTCTTCCTCCCTCTCTGTCCCTTCCTTCCTCTCTGTCCCTCCCTTTTCTCCCTCCCTCTCTCTCCCTTCCTAGAGTCGGTTAGTGCCTCCCCTGCTGCGAGGGTAGTTTTACCTGAGCTCGGATTTGGGGATGGGCCTCAAGGTAGGGGCTCCTAACCTGAGTTAATGAGGAGTCTGCATCACAGTCAGTATTTGAGGGAACGAGAAGGAAAGAAACATCGCATCTAAGTGACAAATGCACACAGTGTCACGTAATGGCCAAAATAGGAAGTTCTTGGGAGGCAGAGCAGTGTGCATAAGAAGTGTCATTTAGCGGTTAACATTGAACTAGCTACTGAGAACCACTTACTCCTTAAATACCAAAGGCTTAGTTCTATGATGATATCAACAGAGTCTAGGCCAAATGGCATAGTACACGGAACCAAAATTTTACTGATGCCACAATCTCTAATTTGATCAGAGATTACTCAAAATGAATATTTTTTTGTTTCCTACTATCCTTTAAAACATAAAATGAAACAAAGAAACTTCTTCAGTAGCCCCTGGCTGAAGAAAAAGACATTTACAGGAAGGATCATTTTTTTTTGTTTTACCTTGTCCATTAGATGTTTTGGGTTAAACTAGTTGATCAGTGACATGAATAAATGTCAATGAAATACTGAATTTAACAAAAATAATAAACTGAATAAAACAAAGTATTATTTCAGTCAAAGCATACTTATTTTATATGATGATGTTGATTTTTGTTTATGCTGTAGCATATTTTTGCCATGTGGTATGTGTTTTAGGTGTAAGTGATCATATTTTGAGGTGATTCTTATCTTCAGTTTACCTTTTGTCTCTGGATGTAGTCCCCCATTGCTCTTTGGGTTAAAAATGTTCAAGTTTCTGTTCCTTATTTTCTCATTTTGTTCCTTTCTTTTACTCCTTTTTGCTCAAGTGATTGGTCAAGCAGATAAGACCACATACTTCTAAAATTTTGTGTATTGATTTCCATAAAAAACTGGTTTAAATACATATATACCTTTCTCTCACTTGCACGGGAGATGCATTCTCAGAAAACCTTGTGCAAAGTGAAACCGTGCAAAGCGGGACTAATACTATATGGAAGCAATAGAGATCTGTTCTATGCATCTTCCATTAAAAAAAAAGAAATATACTGCATTCCTCTTAATTATATCTGTGTGTATCACAAGCGTGGCATATGATGGTGTGAATGATACTGAAGTCATCATTAGGGTTAGAGGCATGGGTCCTTCATCTGCCTAGAGCAAATCTCCACCCCACCTCGCCTACTTTCCTTCAGAACAATAGATATCTTTTATGTAACTGTGCCTTAACCCTAGAACGCTAGTGTATGTCATCTTTGCGTATAAGGTTCGAAGAGGTGTGACTCACTTCCCCCTCGTTCAGCCAAATGACTCATACTTCTAGCAGTGCCTTCCTCAAGTTATTTGCCTGTCAACCCCTGACGTGACACGCTTCTCTCAAACTTCAGTAACCCACTGTCTTCCAACTCTGAAAAGTAGGTACGTACGTTTGACGTATCACTAGCAATAGCAGTCGATTACCACACGTAAAATGTACTTATCTCTAGTATTACCCAACAATCTCTGTACGTAATTTTGACGTATTACTATCGATACAGTAATAAATATTTGTGAAGCAACCTTTTTTGTTGTATGCTATTAAGGCATAATGGCAGAGACATACTCAGACCCAGACGAAATACTTCGAATAATGAGAGAAATGGACGATAAAGAAGAAACAGATGGAGATGATGATTTATAAATAGAAGAAGAAGACTCTGAGGATAAGCATCTTAATTAAATTAAATCAATAAAATTTTTAAAAAAATGTTTATCCTTCTTTACCTCTCATATACGTCAATCTTATGTATCTCTAGTAATAGCGTATGTAAGAGACACACTAGCATTCTAGGGTTAATAAGGATGGGCTATATTAACTGCATAATGAAATGAATTATTCAACCTGATATTAAAGCTAGCTGAGTTCTGTTTACAAACATTTCAAGAGGCAGTATATTAACCAGAGTGGAGTCATATCCACTCACCATGAGAGTCCGAAGCTCGGGCTGTGCTACATCAAATCCCACTCAACCTCACCCATTCTTACTCATGTATTAATGAAACCCAAATTGGTGTTAAAAAATAAACCATGCATTCTGGAACCATGCAAAGCAGGGGAAAGGTGTACCAAAAAAAGCAATTCTATTGAACACTTAAAAACTACATTGCACTTTCTAGTTCCATAGTCATAACATTAATACTTTATTCTTAATAAGATAATTATTTATCACTTGTAATACTGTTATATTACAAAAATAACAAAATAAAGGGTGATTGGCTTTTTGTATTAATCATTGTGTAATTTAAAAATTTCCTTATTTAATCTAGGTTATTTGGTGCATCCATATAAGAGCATATTTTTATTGATTGTTTCATTTGGACTATTATTTTTAAAGATTGGTGTAGTTTTTAATAATGATGTGAATATAATGTAAAAATATTTTGTTTTTTAATACCTAGGCGTATTGTAAGTCTGATTCCCGAAGTAACTGTAGCTGACTTGAAGCGGGTTGGACATGAGTTAGTGGCTCCTCTTTTTGACCCTAAACGTTCCATTACTTCAATAGTGTGCCATTCTTCTAAGGTTGAAGAAGTTTCCATGGGATTCAAAGAGTGAGTATTTTGTATTATTATTTTAACTTTATCTCCAGAATCAGAGTTTTCAAGATCAGAGTAAAATTATATAAAAATAATGAAAAAAACTTAAACTCTATGGAACTTTATTTCATTGGTGAATCATAAAAAGGAAACTTTCTAAAAGTTCCACTATCAAGTTATTAAAAACCGTTAACATGGTTTAACATGAGCATCAGGTGGAAACTTATTAAGTCGTTTAGAAATATGTACAGGTATCCCTCACTTGACTTGTTTTGTTCTCAGTGTTAAGTTGAATTTTCATGTTTATTTTGCATATTTATACTGCAGATGATTTTTTTTCACTTCCCAAACATCGAAAAAACAAAATTTGAGATAATTCAAGCAGAAAATTAACATTTATTTCTTAGTTTTAGAATTTTCAAAAAAATAATAGGATGCTCTGGGAATTAAATGTCTTCAAAGCTGTATTTTATTAAAACAAATTCACTTAAGAAGAAATTTTTGAAAATGCTCCTAAAATACAAAAAATATTTGGCCTCCCCCATTGGGTAGGGGCAGCCCATATAGTATGTAGATGGAATGTAGATCGTCCCATCCGCAAGGACTTCATTCCTTCATTAGCTTCATTAGTTTGGCTACAATATGATTCCAAAGTTTGGAATGTTAGTATTTTAGACCCACCTATTGGAAAATCTATTAACTACTTGGAAAATCCAGTTGGTAGAAAATTCTTGGATTGATAAGAGCTATCCAATTCACAAAGAATTTTCTAAATACAGTAGAGAACCTTTTATCAAGATTGGGATATGGGGATAGCTGGTTATCTGGAATTTCCGGTTATCTGGAATATACTTGTAAACAATGCTCAGAATGAGCTAGAACTCACAGGGACAGCATTCTGGTCTGTCGCATGTGTCGATAAGATCGTTCCATCTTGTCAAACATTTAATAATACCGTTTTGTTAACTTCATTCAATAAAAATAATATAAAAAAATTTTCTATACTTTTCTTCATTGTAGTACATAAGGAATGTTAATTTTTCTCTGAATTTGCGAGCCAGTTGTTAAATTTTTAGAAAATTTGTTGATTTTGTCCTTTCAAGTACATTTTGCCCTATCTGACATTCAATTTCCAACAGTGTATGAAATGGAATATATTACAAACAGGACACTTGTTAAGCTAGCATAACGGTATTACTAACCTAGACCCATCTGGTGCCCCTGGCATGTAGGCCTCCCCTGCCATGTATCCCTCTGCCATCCTTATCCACATTTCCTTAGGATCTTAATTTTTTACTTTTTTAGAAAGTCGGTTCTTAATTTTATTCCAGCTCATCACTGCCTGTACTGTACAGTAATAGTAATACTACAGTAATCGGCAGGGTAGGCTTGATGGTGGTGCGAATGGTGTAACTGTGTCAGGCCTCGCTAGGGTGACTACATATGGTTGACGATTTTAAGGGACAGACCCTTAAGAAAAACCGGACTATGAAAAATTTTACAGGACTTTTTTAACTTTGAAATTAAGTAATTAAAAAAATATTCTTTGAAAGTATATAAGAAAAAATTATTTTTTTTACAAACAAACCTGCACAAAATAAACGCCTAGCAAATAAAAAAACAAAATTATTCTTGAGAAATAAAACTAAATTGTACACAATACTAAGAAATATTCACAAAGAATAGTTTTCGTCACTGTAAGAAATAAGCTATTTCTTGTCAGATTTTGTGCACTTCAGAAGATCTTCATTAGTAAGAACATAATTATAAAAGTCTTTAAAAGACCTGCAGCTCTGCTTTTACTGTACTTATGTCAAATCTTTTTCTATTGCCATTCCATGTATTACGATATAAAGAAAATATTCTTTCTACAAGAGCATTAGAACCTGGTACTGACTTAATAAATTGCATCAGCTTACAAAATTAGTTTTTTGCAAGATTTTAATATCCCTTTTCACTTATCTAGGAGAGATGAAATCTTGTTTGTAATTTTTCATAAACATGGGTTCATTTCTTTAAACTCTTCATGCATTACATATATTCAGTGCCCAAAATGGAAAATATTAGGAAACGTAACGCTTGGGAGGAAAAGATTATAATTTGGAACTAATCGCCGATATATTCGATACGTGTGGTATGGGTTTATTCCGGCTCATTCCGAGCACTGCGCTTATTACATTAAAATACAGGACACGTGGTTACCCTAATTGTATCTGAAATCAATATACAGTAAGTCCTCAGTTTATGCGATAGATACGTTCCTAAAAACTATAGCATTCATCGAAATCACTTAAATCGAATCCCATTTTCCCATATACCTAACGTATTATAGAGGGGATACGTTCTTAACTAACGGATTTTGGAAACAAATATAAACGCGAAGAACTTGACAAATTAAATCCGGCCGAGTGAGGCTTAAGGATACATGTTTTTGTGCCTGATCTTCAATCCAAACACCCAACAACCTCCCCATATTATCCATCACTTGATCTCTACTTTTATTTATTCTACGTACTAGCACTTAATGGTGTCACACTTTGAGCACATGCACGAATTTTCTTTTCATTAATTTTCATTGCTCTTGCCGTTGAATCAACTAAACCGAGCACTCTTGCAATTTCACTTGGCCGTTCACCGGCATCATAATGCCTGAACACTTATAACTTAACTTTTAAATGAACACTTTGCCTGCTTTCTTTGGCGAAGAGGCAAAAACTCTATTTTACGAATGTTTTCCACTCATATTAAGAGGGTTTAGTAAATTTGAACAGTTACAAAAGTTCAAATAATGTTCAACACGGTTTTCGCGGCAGCAAAACCAACTAAGTGGAACATGCTCGCACGAGTCGTATTAACATGACGAGAAATATTCTCGTCGAGAAATCCGATTGGCATTTCCATGTACCAAATCGTGTTGAAGCAACTGTTTCGCAGAACAGCATATAAACTCAAAAAGTGTACCATTTCCCTCGCAATCTAGAGTAGGAGACTTGAAACCGGTCACTACATAATATTTCCCATGTTATGGAGTGTATATAGTTTTAGACCATATTAGCGGAATGCTTAGGGGAATTGTACAAAAACTTACTCTCAGATCATATTTTTGTAAAAATTATTTTTTCCAGATTAGCAACTCAGCCCCAACTTTATACTCAATATAAGAGTGCGGTGTTTTCACGTATCCTAGAAACTATCAGCATCATGAGAAATATTTTCATTGAGAAATCCGATCGGCATTTCCATGCACCAAATCATGTTATAACTAATTCCACTCATGTAAGTCGAATTATGTTCCCGATTTTGTCAATTGCGTATAAGCGAATCCACGTATAATGAGGACCTACTGTATCTATTTTCATAAAAGAATATGGGACAAAGTGCATCCCTTATTGATTTCACAAGGGACACAGGACATTTGAGGAAAAATTGGTCGAAAACCGGGACGTCCTGTAAAATATGGGACATGTGGTCACCCTGGGCCCCTCACTTAAATAGTCCCTGCTCTCTCTAAAATACATTTGTCGTACTTTAAAGTACACGCATTTTTAAAGAAAATTTGAAAAAATATCAGTGTCATAGCAAGAGAGACTGCTTTATTTATTAAATTTACTATTAAATATCGTATTAGCCTGAATATAAGGCGACCCCGAATATAAGGCGACTCCTTATTTTCCCAATGAGAAAATCCAAAAAAAAGTAACTTCTTCATACTTAAGGACCCGAATATAAGGCGACCCCCACTTTCCTGAAAGACAATTTTTGAAAAAAACCTCGCCTTATATTTGGGTTAATATGGTATGTTTGACACATAAGAGGCCTCATGCACACACTTTGCACCAGGTCCCGGGATTCTGATAGGCAGCTCATATAATCTGGTACTTTCCAATATAAATTCCTTGTTCTCTTCCAAATTACTTGTTCACCGGAGCGCATCCAAATTACTAGCAAAGCTTTAAATTTAAATTTCTTTCTCCTAGCAAATTTTGAAAAAAAGCATTATTTTTAAAAAATATTCGGTTAACTGGAATCCAGATAAAAGGTTCTATACTGTATCTCTTAAAACAAAATAGGTAGTTGATTGTCCAGAGACAGATTGATCACATAAGCACATTTTTGCTATTAAGAAAACATAGAGGGGTGGTTAGTGTGTCTAGTTCTCAATGCTAGGATCGCAGGTTTGAATACTGCTGAGGACATGGCCATGTATGTTCATCCTTGTTATTGTTGTTATGATATTCAGTGTAATTGGCCATGTGATGTCTCTGAATTCTTGCAAATAAATTTAAAAAATTCCAGGTGAAACTTTCATCCATTCATAAGTACCAGACCTGATCCATACATTGAATTTTATTGTAGACATTTTTCAAATTATCCGTATCAAGTTAAACTCTTTTTTGATGGCTGGGAGGACAATAGGCACTTACAATTAGGCCATACTTTAAAGTATCTCATATTTAACTAATGAGCTTTTACTATCTATTTATATAATGTGCTAAGAAATCCAGTCATGTTGTAAGATGGCAGGTCAACCAAGTGTGAGAAAAATGCTTATAATGAAAAAACTTGCCATTCTTTCTCCATCAAACTCCGAAATTACTTGGCTATTTGACTATTAAATTTTAAGCTTCTTGCTATCTACACTGAAGTCATGTTTGATTCCAGGATTGTTCACTTTCTCAATTTGAATAACTTGGGAATAAATGTGGCATGTTAATCATTAGCATATTAAAATTACTTAGAATTCTTGAAGGATTTTGGAGGCTTGAAACAACCAAGTTCTAAAAAAAGGAAATTTTATTTTTCAATTGTTGATTTCCTAATATGCGTTGAATTAGTGTACAAATTAGTTTTTGACATATTTTCACATGATAATCTTTGTCAAGGTGATTTGCATTATTGGCAGTTTCTTGAAATTGTGTATGATTGACTAGGACAGGGGTGCCGAACCTATGGCACACGTGCCCAAAGTGGCATGCGAGAAGATTAATTTGGCACATGGCATTCATAGCTGTCCCATATTTTTTTGTCCGACCAACCTTGCTATATTATGAAGATATTCTGAAGATCTCTGAAGCCATAGAAATTTTATTTTATTATCATAACTAGCAAATGATTCTGCGAGTGAATACTTTGTTTATACAAACCAGGAGTACTGTGAAGTGTTGACAAGAGATTTCTCAGCAGGCCGCCGGCTGGGCAAGCACGCATTTTACGGTGACAGTCGGCGACCCGGGAGACAATTTTTGCTTGGACGAGTCCATTGACCGCACGGATCCCCTGAAGGGGTATTTTGTCTGAATGGCAGTACACTCATTGTATACAATGTTTTATAAACTGTATACAATGGGAACGCGTCTCAATCACTCTAACCAGTATTCGGGTAATGTAGAACCAAACAGCATTCGATCGTTCTGCTCGTACTTTTCCTTCTGTTATTTGTGAGTGAACATTGAAAATTTTTTGACATATAGTAGAAAATAACAAGTACCGATGTACAGAAGAGAAGATTTCAAGATAGGCGACAAATATTGACACGAGGTAGGTGACATCAGAGCTGCAAACCGAACTGATCTCTCATATCGTGTTCTTCTGTGATATTTCCATTACTTGGTAGCTTATCGTCCAGCGAAAACAGGTGAGGTCTTAGGTGGATCCCTGGATCGGAGGCATTCATTTCCTGCAGAATTTCGTGAATTATCTAAAGTAAATGTATATTTAATAATATTTTAGTAAAATTTATTTAAGGGACAAATAAAATTCATTTTGTAATAAAATTAATTAACATGTTGCTGTTACTTATGGAGGTTCACTCTTCATTTCATAATCATTTGTTTTGAACCTTAAGTGTCCGCGCTTCGTATATTGAATAATCAACCCACAAACTTTCGATTATTTTTAAGCTATTCTCGTAACATAATTCTACTATTGTATTACGTCTCGAGAAAAAAAATATTGCAAAAAAAGAAATCTCAAATTTCGAGAACAGGGATAAAGTCATGAAATAACAATCTCTATAGAGAACGAATATATTTGTTAATGTCAGAATGAGAAAATACTTTTCAAATAATATTGAATTATTTTAAATTATAATAACTAATTCCCATTGGCACCTGAAAGAATTTCTCTGAAAATTATCAACAATTTGGGCACGCGCTCTCAAAAAGGTTCACCACTCCTGGACTAGGATTACAAATTCATGTCGCATCTGCCCACGTATTCAAGAAATTTCTAGTGTTTGAAGTTTAAACAATTCATTGGCTAGGGTAAATAATATAATGGAGTAATGAAAGTAAACAACTCATTGATATTGTGTTAATGAAGTCAGATATAGAGATTAAAAGTTCGAAGGTTTTTGAGGACATTTTCTGCAAAATCTTTTTGATAAAACAAAAATTAAATTTATATAACTTTATTTTAATAAAATCACATTTTGTATGCACACTAAAGTAAAAAATTAATCTAAAACTGAAATTATTGAATGTTCCAGAAAATAAATATAGTTTTAGGCATATTAAAGTTGTGTAATATAATGTGCAATAAATAAATCTCCATTAATATTTCCTTACCACACAGCTTTTATAAGCTCAAAATTATTTTCATTTTATGGAATACAATTTTATGAATTTTCTTATCTTTAAACTTTAACTTGATATTTAACTTACACATAGCTGTCATTTTTATTGGAAATTACACTGGTATTTACAAGAACAAATGCTGCCGCCTCTTGCTTTTGTGATTGTAATTGTTACCTTTTCATTTTTATTCCATAATTGCTACACTCTGTTACTTTCATTGAGATTTTAGATTGGATTGCTTAAGGTCTATGCATTCAAATTGACTGTATTTATTTTGCAGCAAAATTTATTGGTTGATTATGGTTAGGATATAAACAGCCCTAAATAATTCTAAATTTTGTTCTTTAATTTTTTTAGGATGGGCCATTCATTAACCATTTGCCCTTCCCTTGAGAAGAGTTTCCTGAGTGATTGGTGATGGCACTTGGAAGCACATGATAGATGGAAATTCATTACTTATGGCCTGAATTACTAATTAATTCAAATTATGTTCTAATTCCCTGTGAAGTGGCTTTAATCTGTCATTTCAGAAAAAAACTTTGTCTATAAAATGTCTGGAACTTTGTTTTTTTGTGTGTACTTTTTTATAATTATATATTTTGATTGTTAAAACCATGTAATATAAAGGAAACAGATGTTAAATGTCATACATACCACCATTAAAAATTTACCGATCTCAGAATTAAAATTGTTCTTTTCTGTTTGTTGGTTTTCAGAACATTATTTTCATATTTAAGCTTATTAGAAGCAATTTTATTTATGGAATCTTTATTCCCATAACTAGATGAACTTAATTTTAAGTCTTTTGTTCAAAAAAATAAATGTAATGAACCTAAGAAATATAATTTTTTGGTGGTTTAAAAGTATGTTTTTCTGGACTACCATATATACCCATGTATAAGACACTTTATTTCCTAAAAATTTCGGCTCAAAAGCAGGGTGCGTCTTATACAATGATATACAGGGTATCCCAGAATTTGCGTCTACGGATGTAACCATGAGAATCGTTGCAAAAGTTTAAGTTGAAAAAGTTCTTAGTAAAAATTTTGGAAGATGCATGTTTCCCTCAGAAAACGTTTAAAGTTGGCAATATGTGGCAACACTGTAATGGGAAAGGGTCATTTGCTATAATGACTCTAGGGTCTAAAATGATGACACATATTTTTATCATTATTTGCTTGCAATTTTTAAATTCCTTAACTTGCTTTTATTTACTTCTGTTTTTTTTATTTCTTGTTTCAAATCTTTTAGTTAAATGGATGTTTACTGCCACATATCACTAATCAAGAAAAAGAAATAAAAAAATAAATAAAAGCAAGAAAGAATTTAAAGATTGCAAGCAAATAATGATAAACATATTATTGTCCTCATTTTATACCCTAGAGTCATTATCGTAACCAACTGGTTTTGTAAGTTTCATCATATAAATTTTGTTATCTTATAAATATTTTAGTGTGTGTATGTGTGGTCTTTATACATTTTTACACCGTTGAAGCTATCAAATTCAAAATTTTCATGGGCCATCCTATGGACCAAAGGAAGAACTTGGTCTAGGTTTGCAGACCGTGAGGTCTCTTATATCCCATGGGGTCAACAAAATACTATTTCCATAAGAATGCATGGGAAATGATATGGAGAAACCCCAAAATGCCATGCAGCCCTTCACCGATGTGGATATAAATATACCTAAATATTAACTTACGATCACGGGAAATTGCTTATTTTATGCACAAAAAACTGAATATTTTAATTCTGTTCATGTTTTGTCGTATTACATGCTAAATCGCTCAATTTTCCTTTAAGCACAAACTTTATCTGTTTTTTCCAGGCAGCAACAAAGCTAAATTTCTTAATTGTTGTCCTCTTCAAATGGAGATAGCCATGTAAAGATTAATGCAAGGAAAATCCACGCCATGGCGTGCCGTAGAGGAAGAATAGCTAACACCAAGATAAAGGGTACAAATGGATTCATGCCTAAATATAGTCTATGAATACTTTTAAAGAGAGTCAAATGATTTTTAAGGAATATTAGAACGTTATCTTTTGCCATTAACATTGAAAGATTTATCGCAACATAATTACATTTGTTTGGTAACCAAGATGTTTATTGTTTACTTTTGGCTAATAGTAGTGACATAATCCACATAATTTTATTGCTGCCTTAAAGGCTTCAGTGCGTCTATCCATGTGAATATTAAGTAAGACGTTAATGCGTAATTATATTAATGGTAAAACTTTACAATACAATACATAAAGTAGTAAATGTTAATGTAAGCATCGCTTGTGTAATTAAGGAATGGGGAATGTTTGCCCCGAGCAATAAATATCATTTGCTACTTAAAAGAAAACTTTTCCGAGCGAAGTTGGATGTTTCAGCTAGTAATGGATATTTGTCTACGATGAGATATCAATAAAATGTGTAACCAACAAAAATTAAATTTAAATCAGTTTTTATTCCACTGTATCAGCTCTCTTGGAGCATATGGTCAAAATTTTTAATTCAGTAAAAGCTTTTGCTGTGGTGTCTAACGTTTTCAAAGGTGAAAATGCTATAATAAAACCTCTGCCAATTATATTTAAAAACACTAAGAAATTGCAAATAGAGGTAAAGCAGTGAGTCAACTGCCTAGGGCACCTATTCAAAGGAGTACCAAAATTTGTGTCCAATTAAAACCTAGTTTGATATATTTGTTTCTAAAGAATGTTGAAAAATCCATTTTTTGAATGTTTATATTGAGCAATGGGCTGTATATTAGCATCTTTGTAAAGGAATTCCTCAGTCTACGCGGGCGGAGCAGTTTTTTGTTAAAAAATTAAAGGTGCATTTTATTTTCACCAGGTAAAAGATTGTCCAAGCATGGTCCTGTCTGCAAGAGTGCTTTTTTGTCATATAACCTTTAAAAATTATTATTATTTCCATGGCCACAAAGAGATGTGTGTAGAATCTTCTAAGAAGTATAATTAATCCAGTTAGGCAATGTAATTTACGTTGTTCAGTTTTGTTAGTGATATGCTCGTAGTTTTTTAGAAATTTTACTAGAATAGTGTAAAAAAATGTGTCAACCCCACAAAGACCAAAGAAATGATCGTGTATCAAACCATGACGAAGGAATGGGGATGGAAGTTCACATTACTGGATAATGGATGTCTCCACTTTCATTGGTGAGGGTTGAATTAACTTCATTCCTTTGCCGCACTCTATGTGTATATTTATATTTTCAAGTTTATTTATTTTTTATGGCGGAATCGAGACGAAACATTTTTCGGGGAACAGACGAAAATCAACTGACTTTATATCCGAAAAACTTTAGATCGAAAATAGTTTAAAATCAAAACAATGAAAAACAGATGCACAATAAGTACACTCGATTTATCACTTACTACACGAGATTAAAAAGATTACTACATATTACGGGAATTAAATGGAACGGGTAAAACAACATCCTTTACTTGTTTAAATTTCAGCAGGAAATATCAAATTCGACATTAGATTTCGACTCCATTCTACCTTTTCAAACAATTATCTAAAAAAGTTCATAAAAACACGTGAACTCTCTATAAAGCCCGATATATGGTGTGATTCCGTAATAAGGGATGGCTGCATTTAGGAATAAGAAAAATCGCGCACGATTCTATAACTTAGTACAATTCCTCTGATTATGTGGAAATAGTACGAAGTATACTGCAGTAAAGAATGTAGTAGTGTACGAGTTACTTGGAAAATACATCTTATGAAACCTTAATAATCGAAGTTGTATGAAAAGATGAAAAATATTATGCATTTTATATCGGCCAATGCAATGTTCGCTCTTGACTCTTTGGCTTTTGCGGTACTGGATTTTTTGACAAAGATATTATCATGGAATTATGATACATTATCTTTCACGACACTTCCGACAACAGTTAGGAAATCACTGAATCAGGCAGTGCGCAAAACATTTTCAGTCGTTTTGGTACTGACATGGCGATACGTGTGTGGGTCATTGTTCATCGAGGAATTTGATGTAATGCATAGTAGAATTGATGAAACTGTTTGAGATTAATGTTAATTGGTTGGTATTGTGCTTTTCATTCTACTGTGTTTTATGGCAGGTTTTAATTGACAACATCTGATCGTTGGAAACTCGGTACTTCATTGCCGATATACACCACGTGTCGCTGGAAACGTCAAAATGACCGACCAAGTTACGGAAGAGATGAAGAACGTTGCTATTAATAGTGATAAGGCATGAGAGTTTAACTTATTTAATTTATTTGTGGAATGTATGGAACTTCTATTTTACGAGGTATCACCAGGATTAAAAAAATACATTCCCAGCGTTATGTTTCGGTTCGTATCTCGTTATTCTTGAGTGTTGAGCCCTCGTAATCACTTTATATAATTGCATCAACTGTCGATACGCTATTAAATTTGAAGTTACTACGAGTGTTAAGTACACTCGAGATTTTTGTAAGGCTATATTAAAATCTTCCCCCGAAGGTTCGCAAGAATTGGAAAATTTGTTTGGTTCTATTTCAATATTTTGACTGCAATGAGGAAATGCGCCAAATTATTATTGAAATGTAGCCTTAACTTTTGGACAAACGTAGATCAAGTATCACTTGTATCTAATAAATGTTGGCAAATAACCTTTTCAAAATCAATGAGTAATGATAGTTAATTTTTTACAGATGATAAATATTTATCAAGCAAAAGTTATATGCTGTTAGAATATTAACTAAAAAACAAAAGTTAGAATGGATTTTGGCAAATATGAAAGCATCACTTTTCAAGATATTGTCAATTTGAATGATTATTTTTCAAATAATAGTTATGTTGATGGATACTGTATAAGCCAGTCTGATTTTACTCTGTTTGAAAAATTTGGTAAAGCTCCTCTGCCAGAATTTCCACACTTGAACCGTTGGTATCTTCATATAAGTAAAGTGCGGGATGAAACGAAGACTTCTGATGTAAGCAAATTTAGATTCATAAATTTCTTTGTAAATATCGGACTTATTTGTCAATGAGAGAAACAATGGGAAATGCATTTAATATTGGAATTGCATGTTGATGTTTATCGTACAGGGAACGCCTCTTCCATATTTTTTTATGTATTAACTTTATACATGATTGATCGTGTGATTTCACGGCATTTAAAGAGCATTTTATTCTTTTAGGCACCAAAGAATAAGCCTGTAAAGATGAAAAAAAAGGAGTCAAGCGAATTGTCGGAACTCCGCCCCTGGCCTGGCTATATAGAAGTAAGTTGCTCGTGTTTCTTCATATATACACGTATTTAAATGCAATCACCTATGTGTGATTTACATGAAAAGTAATTGTAACAGTTGCACTGTTTTAACCTGGAACTCAAATTCCCATATGGTATGGCTGTTTGTAACCATATTAAGCCCCTTGTTTGAAGATATGCAATTACCAATTTAATATTATAATAAATGAAAATTATTTTTGTGCTAAATGTTACGTTTATTAAGAGGTACGTTTGTGAGGACTGTGATGTAGATATTAATAGAAATGATTCTGCGGTTGTAATTTGTGTTTTCTGGAGAACTACATGTTAATTAAAAAGATGAAGTAAATACTTTTAAGAAGAGAGAAAAGATTCAAAATTAAAGCAACTAATCATATTTATGGGCAGTACCGGCCCAAGGTAAAACATTGAAGGGGGCGAAAATAAAAAAATGTGCCCTTGGTAATCATGAAGTTTAGTCACTTTTATTATGAAGGGGTTCCAAGCTAAAGTTCAGTCACTTTTATTATGTAAATGGATATGAATACTTCAAACAGCATTGAAAGGATGTACTGACGAGCCTTCGGCTCGCTATGTGTTAATGTGTAGTCTGCTCTGGGCTCTACCATGCCCTTTGCCTCGCCTGGAACCATAGTAACCCTCCACGTTGTCCAGAGATTGGGTTAGTAAATGTTGAGACAGGCCAATCAGTTTCTTGTCCAGAGATTGGATTTGTAAAAACTGATTGGCCTGTCTCGCATTTACAAACCCAATCTCCGGACAAGAAACTGATTGGCCTGTCTCGACATTTACTAATCCAATCTCCGGACAACGTGGATGGTTACTATGGTTCCAGGCGAGGCAAAGGGCACGGTAGTGTCCGGAGCCGACAACCCATTAAAACAAAGCGAGCCGAAGGCTCATCAATATATCATTTCAACGTTATATCCTCTTGACTGTTGCGCCGCAAATGGAACCAATGTAATTTATTTGGCGAAACGCATTTCAGATCTTTTTAATAGCTTTTTACTTTGTGTTTTGTGATTCACTTGAATTTATATTAAACATAAAATTAGTAAATGTTTTAAAAATTGAATTTGGGTGTTCCTGAGTGCTAAAACCTTCATAATAAAAGTGACTAAACTTCATTAGCTTGGAACTCCTTCGATAATAAAAGTGACTAAACTTCATGATTACCTGCCCTTTTTAAAAATTTTAAGTACAGTAAAACCTCACTAATTCGCACTAATATGGGGAAGGGGTAGCTCGAATTATATAACATAGTTATGTATTTTCAAGTTGTAGTTCACAAAACAAGCAAATTTATTCACAAACCAACGTGTGTTAATAATGACATTTTCTCATATAATGGTTATTCACATATATTTGATTTCTTATCACGAACAACTGTTACATTACCTCACTGTTTCTAATAGAAAATGTGTTACTTTATTGTACAAACAAAATTGAATACAAAGAATTCAAATCAAATAGAACAAAGAATACTATTTTTTAAACAATAAACTTTAATTAATGTGTTAAACATTACTAACCATAAATTTAATCATATGTGGATGGTCCCTCCCCAATTGTATTGTCTTTTTTGAAGAGATCAGTAAATTTTTAAAACGAACTTTAATGTGTTAAGTGTTACTAACCACAAATTTAATCATTGTAAATGGTCCCTCCCCAGTTGTGTTGTCTTTTTGCTTTCAGGACATTTGGTCCAATCCAAAATGTCCAGTCTTCAATTTTCTCCAAACGATTTGGTCCAATCCAAAAGGTCCATATCATTTCCAATTGAATAAATATTATATTGATCACTTGTCCTAGCTGACGTAATTGTTATGCAAATAATTTACTGTTATAACTGATCAACGAAATTTATTAGTAATTTACCATTACAATAATATGAAAATATGAGAGTAAATTATTTTAATCATCATTCTCTTCGTTATCCAACGAACTTGTTTCTAGTCTATAAGATATGCCTCGAAGATAGGTTTCCAGGCAATTTTCTTCTTTGTATTTCTGATAGTTAGAACCATTTCAGTGATATGGCATTGATTGGCGACATATCGTCAATTAAAATTTGGCCTTATGTGCATATGACCTCTCATGAGTTTAGTTATTACTTGTTCATTTTGCATCTGTTCATTTTTTATTACTTCTATGAATTTCCACAGGGACGGATGGTGTATTGTCATAATTTTTACTTTCTCCATGTGTAGTATAGGGAAAGTATTGTGATCACGAAAAAAATCAACTTTGAGATTTCAATGGAAATGCATGTTTTGAGGTCCCTGGAACACGATTAGACTATTTTCGGAATAATGTTGGTGTGTGTATGTGTATATGTATGTTATTGTGGGCGCTCTAACTCGAAAAGTATTTGCCATATAATTACCAAATTTCATATATAACATTTTGGTATGAGCACAAAGAGCTAATTAGTTTTTGGACAATACCGGTTAAATGGAAGTAGAGGTTTATTAGAAACCCGATTCGGTTTTGGCAAAATATCTCCATTAAAACATCATTATTATATACGACTAGCATAAGTGCCTGTTGAATTTCAACGGGTTTAATGAAGCTAAATTTTCGTCAATGCAACATGTAAAAATCGCAAGAATAAAATTGTGCACTGTTTTAACCATTGAATATTTCTATATTATAAGTCTGTTTTAATTAATTAACTAAAATCTCACAGAAATTCCTTGTGAATAAAATAGTACCTTTCTTTCTACTAAAATAGCCATTGTTATTAGTTTTAAATTGATTATAGCATTAGGATTTCAATTTCATTAAATAAGCAGAATTCCGGTTCCAAAAAATTGGTTCAATCTTCAATTGCCTCTGATAATACTTTTAATAGATTTAGGAATATAATGTACCTCAATATCGTTTATCGTCTGCTCAGCACTCTTGCTTTCTCATTTTCCGAAACAACCACTTTCACCAGTTTTAAATGGATTTCAAACTTAGAAGAGAACTTGATTCAATTCAGTTAAAATAACCACATAATGAACTTCTTATTCCAAAGAAAATCCTTTTATAATATGCAATGTTAACCTAGATTCATTCATTCTGAAAAGTGAATAATAGTACCATGTTCATACATATATTTCTTTCAACTAAAATAGCCACTCTTAACAGATTTTATGGAGTAATGCATTAACATTTCAATTTCATGAAATAAGCAGAATTCCCATAACAAAAAAATTTGTTCAACTTCAATTGCCTCTGATAATACTTTAAATAGATTTTGGAATAAAATGTACCTTAATATCGTTTAGCGTTCGCTCACCACTCTGGATTTCTCAGTTTCCGAAACAACAACTTTTAATAGTTTTAAATTGATTTTTGCTTTGAAAAGGTACTTTCCTGTTAACGGGAATACCTCAAAAAATAAACACGTATTGTTGTGATATGTTGTGATATTTTTGTTTGTTAACAATGCATAACAAATCTTGTTAAGATATTTACGTTGATCCCTTAGGCCGGGTTCACACGATGCGAGTTCACGCACGAGAAATGACTAGTGCGAGCTCTCGAATGGGCACTCGAACCGTCTGAACACTTCCCGTGTGTGCACGCACCAGTCCACGCATGCACTCGAATCACTTTTAAACCTGCTTAAAAATTTTCAGTGCTAGTCGAGAGCTCGCGCGAGACGTAACGCAGTGGGACCAAATACCAGTAAACGTGGACAAAACCTAAATCCAGTCCCCAGTGCTGTAGTTCAAGTTCCAACAGACGGCTATGAAGAAATTTATTCTGTACAAACATTTCTGCGATGTTTTAGCAAAGGTGGAATGAGCGTGTATTGCTGGTTGCACTAATCTTATGAGAAGGTGGCTGTCCGAGATGGAAGTAATAATATTTTTTATTTTTTCTTTATTGCCGTAGTGTTATTTCAAAAATTTAGAGCTTGAAAATTACAATGCATGAGAAATTCTTCTTATTAAATGTAATATTCAAACAAAGCGTGATAAATAAATGAGAACACATTTTGCATTAGACATCATTTTCGTCATCTGATTCATTTTCGATTTCTACATCTGTGAGGAGAGCCAGCATCTCTGCCCTAAGCCTACCACCCTTCTTTGGCGGTAGCAGCCTCAAAGAGGAAATAATTGGATCAGAAGATGTTAAAAAAATATTCAACAAATCATTGTTTGCTACCCTTGATGTTTGTCAGCATTTTTTCTATATGGCGGGCCACATTCATTGTTGTGAATACTTCGGAGGGCCGCATTGAAAATGACGAGAACTTCGGCGGGCCAGCTGGGCATTTAATTCAGAAGTTACCTAGAGATTCTGTGGTCTCATATTAGTGAAAATCAATTCTAATTAGTTTATTAGTGTTAAAACCACCAGAAAAGGTTTTGAGACTATAATATAACTGACAAAATATGGAATTGACTGTGTTAAATTATACCGATCACTTATTGAACATGGCTTCGCGGGCCGCATAAAACGCTCTCGGGGGCCGCATGAGGCCCGTGAGCCGTAGGTTGCCGACCCCTGCTCTATACTATCTTATTCCTGCGATGTTTACATGTTACACAGTCGAACCATTCCGAAATATGCATTCTTTTTCGAAGTTTTACAGATTTTTCGTACTCTTTCCGTACGTTGTGAAGGCATCCGTCATTGTTGCTTCCGATTCAATTAAACCTTCGAATTTAGCTGCATGAAAATTCTCATTTAATTACCTTTGGATGAACTTGCCATTGCATTAGATGCAGCTGCAGCAGCCGTTGCAGTGGGAATAGAAATAGTAATTGATTGGTCAAGCCAGTTATTGTTTTTATGAAAGAACCTGTACTCCTTACGACAACTTTCTTCCCACTTCTTTCTGACAGTAGCGTACTGCTTGCGAGTCTCCGATTTCATTGCCTTCCAGTCAGCTTCTGTTATATCTACTTCTAAGGCGCCCTTGATGTGAAGATCCACGTGCTCGTACCTCACCTCCCAGCTATCAGGAGACTTTTCCATCAAAAGTCTGAAGAATTCTCGACGTTTAATAATGAATGACATGTTATTTTGTGAATGTTCTGAGGACATCTGAAAACACTTGTGGGGCAAGACAATTCCAAAACTGATCTCAGTTCATAACATAAAGTATTAGAAGCCCCACTTTCACCACGTTTCGTGATCCACTTTCTCACCCAACACCTTTTACGTTTTCTTTTAATCCTCGATATCAATTCCTCAGCTATTATTGCACAAACCACGTTGACACCTTCACTTACCGGATCCATTTTGGGAACAGAAATCATTCGAGTCCGTTGCATCGTGTGAACACTACCACGCACGCTCCATTCGAGTTCGCCTACTTGTGCCATACCACGCACTCCTCAACTCGTGCGTGAACTTGCATCGTGTGAACCCGACCTTAATGATGAATTTGTGGAGCTTGCCGAGGAGTGAAGAAGAAGCTGTATCTTTCCTTCAAGACCATGGTATTTTATCTAAAGGGCGAATTTGCAATAAGGATCATATTATGAAACTTTACTTATGCGACAGAATATTTTGGAAATGCAACGCGAAAGCCTGTCAGCAGAAGAATTCATGTGGCGACAACATAACAAAGAAATCGACATATTTCCAGCTATTTTAAATGCCATAAAGACATATTGGCCCCCTAGTAACATCAATTTAGATTGTATTAGTAATTATGTTGCTTTTATTAATAAATAAGTTTCAAAAAAGTGTCATTTGTCAAGTAATTCCCCCGTTGTTATGCATTGTTAACAAACAAATACGTCGTAACATATCACAATAATACGTGTTTATTTTTTGAGGTATTCCCATTAACAGGAAAGTACCCAAAATACTTGAGTCAATTCAGTACAACTTCCACTTTACATACTGTAAATTCCAAAGTAACTCCTTTTATAATAGACAATGCTAGCCTAAAATTAATTCATTCTGTAAAGTGAATAAATAAAGTTCTTTCTTTAAACTATAATAGCCACTGTTATCAGATTTAAATGGATTATAAGCCTTAGAACTTACTCTGTATTAAATAAGCACCAAAATTCCTTTTGTAAAAACAAATCAATACATTAAAAGATCCACTGTTGTTTCTTCGAAAATTGCCTGTTAACAGTTTTAAATGTCCTTTTAATTTTAATTGAATTTTAATTTATATTCGTTTCCAAACTTCGGCCATTGTTACGAAATTAATTCGAGGAATAACAATATAAATTCGTAAGCACGTATAGTTTACAAAGAATTTAATTTAAGAATGCTTTTTATTTCCAGTTTTTCTAAAATGACACTGTTGATACTTAAAATTTTTTATATTTATGTTAATATACTTATTTTCCACAAAACACGCCAATCTCTCCCCTTCCTTCCTCTCTCTCTCTTATTGAAGCTAACAATGATAATGGTTGACATAGCAACATCACGTTAAAATGGCGAGATTTCCACAAAATATGCAAATTAAACGTTTAACATGGAATATTTAGAACTATGGGCGAAAAAAGACGAACAGAATAAGAAACTTTATAACTTTTTCTTCAAAACGGTTCAAATCCGAAGGTCATCTGTTAATTTCTTCTAATTTTAATTTCCAAATGAATAAAAGCCTGCACGTCGAAAAATCGCATTTTACATGTTAAGTAATGAGAAATGGAAAAGGCTCTCCTGTTGACGAACCAAGGAATTTTTTCGCGATTTAAATTCGTCATTCTCTGAAGAAGTGTTAATCAAGCATCCCTACGAAATTTCGAGTTTCTATCATTATTATTTCTCGAGTTATTAGCGTTTGCATAGCGTGACCAACCAACCAACCAACAGACGATGGCTATTATTATATAAAATTCTATGCAAAGGTTACAGAGAATGTTATTTCCTACAACTTTCATTTGAAAAAGTTTTTCATAGCAGTTATTGTTTAGGAATTATTTATAAATAATCGGGTTTTTCGGTTTCCGTCAAATATCTCCTTAAAAACATCGTTATTGGTAATATTCGTGAGGACCAAAGTTGTAGAGAATAATATTTCTTCCAAGTTTTGTTTGAAACAAATTTTTGTAGAACCTTCCATTTAGTAGATAATTAATTTATTCGTAAATTTCCAGTATACAGCACCACCATCTAGTGGTGAATTCTATAAACATATTCAAAATATATTTACGGTAATAAGGACGACTGTATTCTTTTGAGATACGAAAGAATAATTTTGCCTTATAATGCTATTCATAATAATTTTAATATCTATACCCCAAATATGGAGAAAGTCATGTGTTGGCCACATCAGATTTTTTTACTTTCATTCAAATTTCTCTTATCAGAGCTAATTTGTCATTCAATCTACTTACAAATCTGGTTTCTTTATCATCGAATTGTAAAAAGGACAGAAGTAATGCAAACCTGTTTTGGCATATGGTTGTGTGAAATATTGGATTACCAAATAACAGATTCCATGCATACATACCAATGGGGTAAGCAAGCTAAATGCCTCTACCATTCACAATATTTCTCCTCACCTTTCTATCCTTACATCTTTCACTTCAAACACATCCATGCAACCTTTCATACATCATCTTCCATTCCTTAAACTTCTGATCTCTCTTTTCTTGAGAGTCTCTTCCACCACATTCAGCCAGCTTTTTCTTGGTCTTCCTTTTCCTTTTCATCTGTATACTCTACCATCATATATCAATTTAGTCAACCGGTTCTCAACCATTCTCTCCACATGCCCAAACCATCACAGCACACCCCTTTCATACTGACCTCTTAAAGTTTCTTTCATTCCACATTCATTCATCACCCAAGTATTCCTGACTCTGTCTCTCCTGGTTTTCTTACACATGCTCCTCATATAACCCATTCCAGCTGCATTCACCTTACTCATGTGTTTCTCCTGACACACCCACATTTCGCTACCATACAACAAGGTGGGTACAAGCACACTTCTATACACAGCCATTTTTGCTTCCTTAGACACTTCTTCATGATTTAGTACTGACCACATGCTACCCACCACTTTTCTACTCGCATTCACATGCCTTTCTATCTCTCCATCTATTCTTCCATTCTTAGAAAACATTCTTCCTAAGTACACAAACTCATCCACCTGTTCAACAACTTTCAATTCATTCATTCTATCAAACACAACAACCTTTGTTTTTGACACATTGATCTTCAGATCCATTATCTCTGTTACTTCAGCCATACTATGTAACATTCTTTGCAACTCTTTCGACGTTTCAGATATCAACACAGCATCATCAGCATACAACTGAACCCGCACATTCACTTCCCCAGTCCTCAGACCATTCATATTTGCACAGGCTTCCCTCACACATTTATCCATAAACACATTAAACGACCAAGGAGACATCACACACCCTTGCCGAACACCACTTTCAATCTCAAACCAGTCACTCAGCACACTATTTATTCTTACACGAGCCTTACTTCCTGAGTAGACTGATCTCACTGCATTCACTAACCAGTCATTCACTCCATACTCAGCCAGAACATTCCAAAGGTGATTTCTGTTGACTCTGTCATAGGCCTTCTCCAAATCCACAATACAATTTCTTTCTCACATTCATACACTTCTCGATTACTTGTTGGAGAGCAAAAATCTTATCAGAACCCCCTACCTGGCATGAAACCACACTGTACCCCCTAAATTTTACTCATAGTAGCCATTCTAACCTTTTCAATAAGTACTTTACCAATCACTTTCCCAGGTATACTCAATAAACTAATAGCTCTGTAATACTTACATTCTACTTTACTACCCTTCCCTTTGTTCGAAGGAACGATGATGGCACTCTTCCAATCATCTGGTACAACTGAAATGTTAACACATAAATTAAATAAATCGCTCATCCAACTCATAAGTAAGCTACATACATATTTCAGCATTTCACCCCTAATTCCACTCACGCCTGCAGCCTTCCCATTCCTCAACATTTTCACACATGCCTTAATCTCATGTTCGTCAACTCTGTCTTTACTGGACACATTCATAGAGTCAGTATCACTTTGGATGCCAGACTCTTCAGAACTACCTCCATACAAGTCTTCAAAATACTCCTTCCAACATTCTGTCACTTCACGTTCATTCCACACTGTTTCTCCATCCTTATTTACAATCCCATTCATTCCATTGTTGCTGCCCCGTCTCGCCCTTTTTATCCACTTTCAGAATAACTTCCTATTCCCTTCAAAATCATTCTGCATCTTTACAGCCTCATTCAAACATACTCGTTCTTTGCTTTCCTTAACTGCATTCTTAGCAGCCTTATTTTTCTTCCTGTAATCATCAAGCAGAATCCTTCTTTCATTATCATTCCTTGCAGCAATCATCCTCTTATATGCCTCCTTCTTCTCATTAATTGCTTCACTCACTGTTTCATTCCACCGAGCATCGTTTTTCATATAGCCCACTAAAGTCATTCCATACACCTCTGAAGCACACTGTGTAACATTCTCTTTCAGTCTATTCCAAGCATCTTCCACATTTCCTTTCCTTATATCCTCTTCCCATTCAGTCTGCTGGGCAGTCAATTTACATTCCAACACATTCATATACTTGATCTTTACCTCACACTCTTGAAATCTCTCTACTTTCACTCTAGTCTGTTTCACTCACTTACTCTTCCTCCAGGTCCACTTCCTTCCAAGATCCACTCTAGAGACAACCAAAAAATGGTCTGTCCCACATTCAGCTCCTCTCATCACCCTTGTATCCTTCACCAGATCTCTCAGTCTTTCATCATACAGAACTAAATCAACCATACTTTTTGAGTCACCCCTCTGCCATCTATACATGTGGATGTTCTTATGCTTATGCCATGTATTTGAAACAAACTTTTCCATGCAAATTCCAATCAAACTCTCACCGTTATCATTTACTCTGGGGTCACCGAAGGGGCCCACCACTTTCTCAGTGCCCTCCCGTCCGACACCTACCCACCCATTAATATCACAGAGTACAATTATTCTCTTACCTGCATCACAATTATTCAACAAATCTCTCAATTTCTCCCACAACTCATCTCTAACTGTTTCACTCTCACTATCCACAGGAGCATAACATGCAGCCAACAGAATTCTACGAATTCCTACTTTCATACGAACCCACAACAATCTGGGTGACACAAATTCATACTTTCTCACATACATTTTAGCTCTTTCATTCAGAATCAAACCAACTCCTTGACTCCCATATGTACATACATCCACACCAGACCACAGATCTAAACTACCATCATTCATTACCACAGCATCACTCCCCTTCCTTTTTGTCTCGCATACACACAGCACATCCAATCCTCGTACAGTCATTTCATTCACCAGCTCATGTTCTTTGCCATACACTCCTCTAACATTCCACGTGCCTAACTTCCACTCGCGTAAGTCGTCTAATGATGGGCCAACCAGTTTTGACCTCTGCCGCCCACCATGGCTTTGGTCATCCAAGACTTTTCATATAGCTTTGTTAGTAATGGTAAATTAGAGTAGAATAGGTTACCAGCCTAAGTCGTACCCGTGCCGATGCAGCTTTCCCTGCTAACGGTAAGGCACAAATCCCGGTCAGTATTAGCACATTTTGGCCAGACTGCCACAAACGCAACCGAAGCTCAGTATTACTCCAAGCACACGCTATTCTGTACAAGCTAGGATCCCTATTAGAAACTACCTTGCAAGCAAGCAATCTGTTGCCCGCATCCTACCACTAGGAGGTACATGCAGTGTACTGACACACTCAGGATACCAATTCCAAAACTTTATAATATACATTTCCTTAAATAAAGTCCAACAAATTTGGCTCAACTTTGTGGTAAGTGATACTCATATTTCGGAGGAAAAGAGTAACTTTGTTAACTTCCACAATTTTTATTATTTCATGGCCGGTTTCACTAGATAACTAGCATCATCAGGTGAGGAAAGTGCTCAGAATATTCTTTATATACTAGCTTGGCGGAGGGGAGGAAAAAAAACCAGAGGGTAGTTGGTGAATGTTGGGGGTGGTAACTGTTAAGGACAATGTAATATACCAGTGATGGCCATAAGTGGCACGCAAGATGATTTTGGTTGGCATGCCAGTGAAAATCGAAAACCAATCAAAGCCTTTATCGTACTGATGTGCTGCAAAACATTTGTGTTATTTAGTTAACTATTGTAAACATTAGTTTTATGATTACATATTTCAATCTCTTATGTCTTGTTCATGAATTTAATTTATTTGGCATGCAAAAAAAATCAAGGACTTTTTTGGGGCACGCGAGGTGGAAAAGGTTCAACAATTTCATTAATATTGGCATGCAGACAATAGAAGGTTCGCCGTCATTGTAATAGACCAACCAAAGTTGGTGAAAGAAGCGGGTGAGAAGTGGAAAAGGCAGAACAAGACAAAGTATTTACAGAGTGTTTACAAGTGAGTCAATTTGAGTACACACAATAAGGGGGAGGGATTTTGAAAAAGAAACTCATTGGTCAGTAAACATTTTGGCTCAAAATTTGCAGTTGCTCCAGAGTGTCAAACCTGAACCACTTCGTTTCCACATGGAGCACTTTCGAGATGAAATCGCTGTTGTGACTGTCCTCCATAAGATGCTTGGAAAAAAGTGATGATTTTTCAATGCAAGACACAGTTTATGTTTGTTGCACTTCTACCAGTTTGGCTGATATAACGGGCCTCATAGTCACTGCACTTCAGTTCATAGACTTCCAGAGTGTGTACCTAAATTGACTGACTTGTCAACAATTTGTAAATACTTTGTCTTTGTTCAGCCTCTCCCACTTCTCACCCGCTTCCTTCGCCAACATTGCTTGGTCTGTTACATTGTCCTTAATGGTTACTACCCCCACCATTCACTAATTATCCTCTGGTTTTTTTCCTCCCCTCCGCCAACCTAGTATATAAAGAATATTTTGAGCACTTTCCTCAACTGATGATGCTAGTTATCTAGTGAAACCAGTCGTGAAATAATAAAAATTGTGGAAGTTAACAACAAAGTTATTCTTTTCCTCTGAAATACATTTCCTTGTTTACCCTAAATTCCCATGTATACTGTGTGCACTATACAAGGTTTTTTCTATATTTTTCAGAATTTCTTAGTACACGTGATGTATAAGGAATGTCACTTTTAAAGTAATAATTACTAGTTATCTAATCTTAAAGTGAACTATTTCTTCATGTATTCACAATATTACACAAGCGCTAACTTTGCACTTCTCACGGTAAAGGTCAATATTTTCAATGCTCTAAATACACTGAGTGTGAGAATAATAACAATAACTATTCCCGCATAAACATGCCCTTTATGTCACATTACAACTTTAATACGTGAAATTCAAGCAAATCTGACATCGTTGGTTGGATAAACATATCCTATGCCTGTCTGAATATGAAAATGAATCTCCATACAAAATAAGTACACTTCCCTTAATAAATATGACCATGCTTTTTATTATAAAATTGATGGTGCAGTAAGAAATTCTAGTAGTGAACTTTATCTGTATTTATAAATTTTATTTTAAAAAATAAACGTTTTTACCTTCCTAATTCTTTCCAAGTGGTGATCCAATAAAGATAGCAGTAGAAAGAACACCTATGCTCTTCGCATTATATTAAGAACAACTCGTTTTAGTTACAAAATAAATAAAATAGGAAAACAAAGCAGTAGAATGATTTTTGTCTTCTACTTCAACAAGCAGAGCAGATTCTAGAGCCGTTTAAGTTCCTTAAATATCTTTTTCGGGAGAAATTCATGAAATATACTGTAAATACCCATGTATAATGTGCACTTTTTTCTGATATTTTGGGGCTGAAAAGCGGGGGACGTGTTATATGTGGGTACATATTTATTACACTCCTTGCTTTATGATTTATGGCATCACATTGTTTTCTGAATATCACTAATAAACTAAGTGACATACCTACTTGAAGTGAATTTACTTTGCTTCATTGATTTAGATCAACATTTCTAATATTTATTTTTTTTAATACATACCAAAATTTGGCAATACCACAGAGCAACGCCACAGAATTATGCAATGCATCAGCCACCCCTACTCTATCCCTCAATCCCTCCACTTTGCCCCTTCGAGGAGGAAGAGGAGCAGAGGGAGTTTCCCCCCAACTTGACCGCTAAAACTTAGTGAGCAACCTACAGCGTGGGATACTGGCCTACCCCCCTCCCGCAGCCACCACTGTCAATTCTTTATGAGGGTAGATGGCAGTTACATCATTTTGACTATACTGCGTGAATTCTGCACTATAGGAGATCTGCGAGACACCACCGCTGCACGTAGAAAATCGACAGGCGGTTCAAAACCGTGAAATATTTGTGGTTGGTTAGGCTTTCAGAATTATTTTTTGACAGTTCATCAAAAATATCTTCTGGGTCTCTGAGGTAGGTTTATCACTGGTAAATGCATTTATATGGAGAATACGCCACTGAATGGTATACTATTATTACAATTGTAGTATTGTGAATGAACAGATTGAACGTTTCACTGGGGTAATCAATACATTTCCAGGAGGCACAATTACTTACACAATACCACTTCTGTATTGTGCATTGGCATTTACATGTTTCATATGATGATTAGTTCCATATAGTGTATCTTCATGGTTATCATCATATCACTGACTGCTAACTCTTCTTTTTGGTCTGGAGCGATTTCTGAAAACTCACAGTTGCTGTCCAATTCTCTATCCAAGTTTTCATCCTATTCATATTTATCCTGATCATGTTCTTCATTGGCATTCTCTTCATTTGCAAGGCAAAAATCCGTCGCTGGTCACACTGAGTTTTAGCACTTTTTTTTATTAAAAAAAGAGCTTATGTATTCGGTTCATCCATCAGTCTGTGTACAAAGTAACTCAAAAATTACATAAGCTACAGACACCAAATTTCTAGGATATATAGTTTTACATTCGGACTACATATGGAAAAAATTTGGGATCTGTCTGTCTGTCCGTTTGCCTTTTAACAGGATATTAGAAAACCCCTTATGGACTATTTATGCAGGTCCTTTATGGTTTTCGTATTGTTGGCCGTATTCGCAGCAATGAATGTAAATAAGTATGCTATTAAGCGAAATTAAGTAAAATTACCTATACAGTTCTAAAACTTTATTGTATGAAACATTTTGACATTGTTACTGTCTATACTAGTGATGTACCGGGTACCCGGCATACCCAGCCATATTTTCAGTACTCTGAAATTACCCAGACCTGGCATCGAGGGCTGGGACCTAGTGCCGGGTAGTGTGTCCCTCATGAGCAAAAGAGGATAACAATAAAAACAAATTACCTTTCTTCTTTAGAATAAGACGTATTATCCTCAGCACAAAATTCTTCTTATTTACTTTCATTTTCAAACAAAATTTCATTTAAGCAAGCCCACATATCTTGAATCAAATTGGTTCAACCTACCCGGCCGGGTAATTTTTCTTTGCTTCCCCGGGTACCCAGTACCCGGTATTTTTTAGTACCCGGTACATCACTAATCTATACGTGTCCATTATGGCTTTTGTATTGTTGCTGTATGTCACATTAACGAATGTAAATAAACAAGTTTGCTATTAAGTGAAAGTAAGTAAAATTTCACAGTTCTAAAATTTTATTTTATGTAATATTTTGTTGTTGTTGTTTAATGCCAATTGTTTTTGAAGAAAAGTTTACATGTTATAGTGCTTAACATTTTAATGGTAAAATACATTGCTGTGAGATTAGTTAGTTAATTTTTCAAATCAAAAGTGAAATTACATAGGTCTAAAAATGTGTTTACATTAATGTATTGAATATTATTACAGATGTAAAATATTCAAGATAGGTTGGTGTGCAGGGAAATGTTTTTATTTTAGTATTCTTTAAAAAAGGATCTTAGTAATTCACTCTGAAATTCTTTCCTTACTTGTACGTTCACCCATTCTAAATAAAAATATTACAAAACTATACCCATTTTCTACTCTTATGAAGCTTGACTTTGAAAATCCTAGTTGTACGCTTACTGCTGCAGCCAATGAAAGCTCGAGAGACTGTTGATGGGGAGGGGAGAAAGTCAGTCTGTCTCTCGCCATCATGCTGTTCGCATTGCTCCGAGCTCGACTGTGTTGCCAGATCTACCACGTTTACGCCTTAGCGTTCGCATGCGACTTTCTTCAGGAGCGGATATCTGGCAAGAGTGTATTACCTTCCTGCACCTCTCGAAAACTTCAAATGGTGGTGGAAGGGGAAAACGTTCTGATTGGCTATTCGCTGCGCCAAGGTCAAGCTTCATAAGAGTAGAAAACGGGTATAGTGTATAGCCCATCAAAAATGACGGGAGTAAAGACTCAATCATTCAAGCTATTAATGGAGATCAAATTGACGTAAGAAACATCAATTGTCTTGAAAATCAACTCCCTCTCTCCTTATCTCTCCCACTCTCTTCCCCTCTCTCTTCCCCCTCTCTCCCCCCTCTCTCCCCCCTCCCCCTCCCCTCTCCCCCCCTCTCTCTTCTCCCCTGTCTCTCCCCTCCCCTGTCTCTCCCCTCCCCTGTCTCTCCCCTCCCCTGTCTCTCCCCTCCCCTGTCTTTCCCCTCCCCTGTCTCTCCCCTCTCTCTCTTCCCCCTCTCCCCCCCTCTCTCCCCCCTCTCTACCTTCCTCTGTACCTTCCTCTCCCTCTCTCTCGTATTAAAACCATTCAAAGCACATTTATACCCATAAGGATTGGAATAACAATATGATATTGAGGTATAACAATGTAATTGGTAGGCAAGGCAACACCTCATTAAAATGGCAAAATTTCTCCAAAATATGTGAATTAAACGTTTAACATGAGCAATTTCGGACTGTATGCGGAAAAAGATGAACAGAATAAGAAACTATAATGTTTTCTCAAAATGGTTCATATCTGAAAATTGTAGGTCAGTTCTTTCGAATTTTAATGTAAAAAAGAATGAATGCCTGCACGTGAAAAAGTCGATTTTGACATGTTACCTTATGGAAAATGTAAATGTCTTCCTTGGAGTCGAACCCAGGACTTTTTTGGTATTTTTTCCATCATCACCTTAAAATATGTGAATTGAGCATTCCTGCCAAATTTAAGAGTTTCTATCTCGATTCTTTCTCGAGTTATTCGCATTTTTATAGCGAGTGTTGATGTGTGACAAATAAATAAATACCAAGGAAAGTTAAATAAAAGTGTGTAAAGTGCTAAAAATGCACATATAATTATCTGGAAATTATTTGATAAACTATCATGAATTAACAATTGTACGTGTTCACACCGTAGCTAATATTGCCTACTGTATTGATGCACACAACACAAGATTCTGCATTATATTTTATGAGTCTCATAGACTCATATATGTCATTGGGTTAGGTTTTTTATGAAACCATTATAAAATTATTTAAAACATAAAAAGTATTCACATTTTTCCAATTGATATAAATATATGTTTTAAAATGCATAAAGTTTCAAAATTGCAGAACTTTTATTATAAGTTATTTAAAATTAAGAGTGAGCCTTAGTGACTCCAAAATGCTGATGAGTGTTAATTTCACTTGTATTAAAATAGATAAATGATGTTTATAACGTTAAAATTCAAAGTTTTGGCATATATTTCTGTTTTTTGACATTATTCTTAGGCGTTACATTGCAACTTTTGATTCTAAAATCATGCAGGAAAGACAAAGTAAGAAACAAAATTATCATCTTTAACACTTTCACGTACCGTACCCTTTCAATACTCTTGACGTACTCCTAGAGGTATGCGTTCCACTGGTCGGAAACCCGTTTTAGAGCATGTTTAAAAACAGCTCCTAACTTAGTAATAAATTATCTTCCAGGATTCCGGGGAATTCATTGCTTTGTCAATAGCTACATGAAACAAGAAAAAAACATCTGCAGCCTGTAGTAGACAAAGCAATGTTCACAATTTTGAGTATTTTAAACCATTGCTTTCATATATTCAGCACTGTCTGTTGCTGTACAAAACATATCTAACCATCTTTTACAAAATTTTTTCTGTTGCTTGCCCTAGAACTGTGGAAATAGTAAAGTTATTTGTCTTGTTCGTTATAGAAATGTCAACTAAAAATAATAATAATAATTTCTTGTCATCTATCACTGTAATATGTCAGTGAGGTATTCACCATTTGTTGTCCTATATTAGGGCTGTCCAACTGGAATCCCTCGGCATGATTTATCCTGGCCGAGGTACGGGCAGTCGCCCAGTGCACGAAAGCTCTAGGGGTGCTTACCCGTTGTTTCGTTTGTATCTATAGAATACTGGTAAGCTGCCTAAACCCTACCAATCATAAAACATGCTTCCCTGCATGCCTCTTCCCACTTCGGAAATTTTTACCAATATGTGCAAAAACAGATGGGGAAAACCAGGAAGACAAAACCAGCTGAAAAATTTCCCTCGCACACCTGCTAATAAGGGTATCCACTATGGTTCTGTACATATTTCTCTTGGAAATGCCCCCAAACCGACTAAGTAAGGGGAGCATGGGTGATACAATAACGATGCAAGTTGGGGGTGCATGCTTTCCGGCCTATCTTCGCTTAAACAAAATACTTAATGATTCATTTGATGGCAGCAGAGATGCTGACAATTAATTATTGTGTATGACCTAAATATAAATATAAGTACAGGCGACTCCCGAGATTCGACTGTTCGAGATTCGACCAACTCGAGAATTCGACTGGTCGAAGCCTACTTATTCGACTCAGCCACTCGATCGGTTGAATTAGAAACTAGTTTACGCGAAGTAATTTTTGGCCCGCCCAACCACGAGAGGTTTAGTTTCAGTCTAGACATCGTTATATCCGCTCTGTTTGAATTTGTGCTGATTCGACTGTTCGAGATTCGACCACGTTTTCAGGAATGCATCCCGGTCGAATCTCGGGAGTTGCCTGTACTAGGTAATAGCCCATCATATGATGGGCTATCTTTATTTAAACTTAAAATAGGTGTGTATATTCTTCCACGAAAGAGAATGAGTGTATGTTCAATATAATAATTTACGATTGTTTACTTTGGTTGCTTTGAAAATCATTTCCCTCTCCTTCCTTCTCTCTCCCTCTCTCGTATTAAAAGTATTCAAAGCACGCTTACACCCATAAGGATTGAAATAATAGAATTTCGAGGTCTATCAATGTAATTGGTAGGCAAGGTAATATCCTGTTAAAATGGCAAGATTTCTCCAAAATATGTGAATTAAATGTTTAACATGAGCGATTTCAAACTGTAGGTGGGAAAAAATGAACAGAATAGGAAACATTATAATTTTTTCTTCAATATGGTTCAGATTGTAGATTAATTCTATCTAATTTTAATCTAAAAAAGAATGCAAGTCTACACATCAAAAAGTCGATTTTTATGTGTTATTTTATGAGAAATGGAAATGTCTTTCTTGGAGTCGAACCCAGGACTTTTTTCAAGATTTTTTTCGTCATACCTTAAAATATGTGAATCAAGCATTCCTGCCAAATTTTAAATGTATCTTGATCCTTTATTGAGTTATTTGCATTTCTATAGCGAGTGGATGTAGTGTTACATCAGAAAAAGTATGTACGTAAAGATCGCGGAAACTATACTCATAATGAATTATAAAATCAAAAATTCTTTAACCCATTTTTGATTCTGATGACAAAAATAAACTACCTTCCATTGTTGTGCAATATTATCATTTTGGCCAGGCTTTTGACTGGTAATATAGCCTATATAAATTAAGATTTTTCTAGATTTTGTTGAATCTTTTAGCACCTAGAGCTACAAACAGAAAATACAGATAGGTGAAATTTCAAAAACTATTTTTTTGGTAACTTCAAAACCTTGCTCTAGTTTATTGCATTCACAAATCTTTCTCTATATAGTTTGCATATGAGAAGGTAAATATTAATATTTGTTTTTCAAAAATGGAATACATATTTAAATACATTTGTATATGTATAAATATGGCTTATAGAAGTTCTTATACATGTCTCCTTCACTTAAACGAGGAATGCGTTCCTAGGAAATGGTGTTTATATTGAAATTGTTTAAAACGAAAATCTTTTAACATGAAGATATACTCTGGGCTCTGATATAACCAAACTTTCTCTGCAACTTACCTAGCAAACCAATAATATGTCAATATAATGAATATGTACTCACCAAAATAAGGTTGGCTTTTCTGTAGATTACAGTGTATGATGAGGTGAAATATTACTTTGAGTTGGGTAATGGATTGTCTGGATCATCTTGCGATGGGAGACTCGCTCTAAGCGAGAAAGAGGGCTCCCCTGCATTTTCCTTCTGGAAATACCTCGTTAAGGTGATGTTTTAATTCTTGTTGTTCCTTGTATATTTCCTTATAAGTAGCTGTGATAGACGCCACTTCCCTTCTAAATTTGCTACTTTGCTCAGTGTGTGGATCCGTATTTGCTGCAGCTTGGACAAGTTTATCCACTCATGTAAACAAATAAGCCATCTTTTTCTTGGTTAAATGCTGTGCTTCATCAACAACTTCTTCTTCTTCAGCCACCTGATTTTGGTCTTCCATCTACACAACATTTTCTTCATAGTCTCGATTGAAGAATCTCTCACTCTGGATATCATTTTTGCTGATAGAGAAGTTGAATGGGTGTCATCTTCCTTAATCTTAGCTGCAATCCTATGAATAGAACATACACTTGACTTGCTTAAGTAAAATATGAGGTCAAATGTAGTCGGACCATCTCTCTCAAGTCATCAAAGCACCTCAAACTTGGTTTAGAGTGTTATACTCTTCTTTTACTTCTTCATTGGTGACTCTTCATTAAGTTGTAGGATGTTTATGGGCTGCCATTATTAAAAATTATATAATCTGTTGAAGCGAGGGTCAGAAAATTTTCAATGGCGAACAGCTACGTATGAAAGTGTTTTGCGGCATACCCTAAGAGCATGCTTCTTGTATTCATACATATAAAATTAATATGTAACAAAATTTGTGTGCGCAGCGTAAATTTTGAAATGAAACACTCGCTTTGTCCTTACCATTCCGTTTAACTCCAAAAGGCATCTCGCTTCGTATTCTCATCGAAGAAATGTTACTTTGTAAATAATGTATATGTACTCAATGTTAATTTTAAAATGAAGCACTTTATTTGCATTAGACAAATTGTTTAACTGTAAGTACTGTTTATACAGAATTTTTGTTTTAAAAAGCAATTTGTTTAACTTTGAGATTGTTTATAGTGAACACGTTGAAAGCAAGGGAGGCCTGTATTTTAAGCTCATCAAAAGTTAAATTAATGTTCTCTGCCAGGACAAGTTCCTTGGTCTTTATATCTCTTTTGATTTTTTATAGGGAATTATCTATGTAAATCAGAAATTTTCCAGACTTTATAATTTTTATTTCTCTTAACTATAGTTTATTGTTTTTTTAGGATAGACTACACTTTTGGGAAAAATTAAAAAGTTCATATCAAGCTGAGTTATTGTCAAAGGCTCCTTCTTCTATCGTGGTTACTCTTCCAGACGGGAAGCAGATTGACTGCCAGTCTTGGCATACAACTCCATATGAAATTGCTAAAAACATAAGGTACATATTTATTTTCATATCATTCTAAATTCATCTGTGTAGTCAATTGTTTATGTCAATTTTTGTTGCTCTTTCAGTCAAGGCCTTGCTGATAATACAGTCATTGCGAAAGTAAATGGAGAGCTTTGGGATCTTGATAGACCACTTGAGAACAGCTGCTCACTTGAACTTCTTAAGTTTGATCATCCAGAAGGTAACCTGTAGTGTATATTATTTAGTTTAGATGTTAAGTAAAAACTAATAGTTGAAAACTACCAGTTTTTACTTAACTAGAAAATACTACTCTAGTGTGTTGCCATATGAAGTCAGTTAAACACCTTCCATCTTGAATCTTGGAATTATTTTGAAGTGATTAATCCTAAATTGGAAGTATGGAAGGTGCTGGCATCTTGACATAATTAAGTCTTGCTTAGAATTTGAGGAGTTATTTACTTGGAAACATACATATCTCTCTCAAATATTTAGGTATATAGCCAGTGGTGACCTGCCAAAATTTTAACAACCGGTTCTCTCACAATATGAGAGCTATCAAAAATTTTAACAACTGGTTCTGTTATGTGTAAACTTTTTTCTTTTTGAAAGACAATAAGAAGTCTATGCAAGGGCTAATGGAGGCTGGTTTCAATTACAAAATAAAGTTATCATTAAGTAAACAAAAAAGTAATATTAATCACATCATTCAAGGAATTCAATAAAAAAGTTAATTGAAAGAAATTTATATGTACAAGCGAAATACACAACATTAAATTAAAAATCTTAATTTTTTATTCCGTATAGCTTTTTTTTCACTTCATTATTGCATGCCATTAAGTATTATGCATGGCATTGGGTCAGAAATCAATTGCTTCAGTGTAGTCGAGTGGAGAAAATCATATGTGCACTAGACCGGCGATTCCCAAACTTTTTTGTCTTGCGGACCCCCATTCATAAAATTTTCTTGTTTGCGGACCCTCTTTCTATTTTCCATATGTTTGAGGACCATTGTAGCTAGAATTGGATAAAAATAACAGTTTTGAAACAGAATTTTATATTTTATTAGCACAAACTTGTTTTGAAATAAACGGTATACATTATTAGTTAATATTCGAGTACAAAGTATTCTAATTTGAAATTAGCAATAATATTAAATGTAGACTTTTTGTGAGATTTATAATGTTATTTTAATGATGAAAGAGCAGATATATTTCATTTAATTTTAGTCAGTTAAAGTCTTGCATCTGATTCTAGATTGAGCCTGTTTCTGCATTTGTTTTTCGCATTTAACAAACATAGTGAAGATCCTAGAAAAAGGAAGAGTTCAGGGGTCACCAATTTAACAAAATGAATCATGGTAAGGTTCGTTCTTGTTGGGATGCGAACCTAACCCTGTACTTTGCCTGAATTACTTCTCTTTCGCATTGTTTTCTAGGAATGTACCCCGCCAAAGATTAGGCTTACTTGTAACTTTTTTTTCAAAGATCTTCATGCAGACCCCTGAAAATTAGCTCCCAGACCCCCAGGGGTCCGGGGACCCCAGTTTGGGAAACACTGCACTAGACCAATGGTCAGCAACCTATGACCCGTGGGTCAGTTAGTGAACCGTGAGAACATTTTGCTGACCCACTGAGGAAATTCTGATTTCTTTCTAAAAATAAAATCGTGTGACGCACACTATTACAAGGATATTGGAAATTTGTTTGCATTAAAAATAATATTTTTGTATACATTTTATTATTTAAGTTGCCTATAAAAAAAAGGAAGAGAACGTTTTTGATAGACTAATTCAAAAGTTGAATATAGCTGCATAAATTTAAAAATTTATGAGCCAATGAAAAGCTAGTTCTCACCAGGGCAATTGCATTCTTCATTTGTTTTCACTGGAGTGTTGCACCTCTATGCATATAGTTGGCTGTATTAGCTTTTTGGCGTGAACTTAGGCATCATATATGGCCCAAATGTAACATATTTGTAGCTGTTGTGGTCTCTTAGAAGTTTAAATGTTTTTTGTAGATGGGTAATTGTAACAATTGCTCAGTGTTAGGTGCTTATTAATTAGCAAATATTTGGAGATTTTTCTTTAGTTTCCTCATAATAACGAGCTGTAAGTTTTAATATATTTTGAATTGGCAGTATTAATCGAGAAATTTTCATTGTGGTGTCTTTTCTTTTTATAATTACAGCATTCCATGTGAATATTCATTTATGAAGATTTATTGTATGCCAACAACTATGTAGTCCTGTTCGGGTCACTCCTATATTTTCGGTTTACTTTTTGTATTCAATGTACTAAGTGTATAGCAACAGGCACTCTTAGGCCCAATACAGGTGTGTTTCATTGTAGTAAATTAATGCTATTCTTTAAGTACTTTATTTGTATTAATTAATGGAATTAGACGGATATAGTACTTATTAATTAACTCCCATTACCTTCAACTACTGCATTAACTCCACCCCTTTGAGCAAGGTCTTCTCACTAAAGGACCTTGGGGTAATAACTGACCAAAAATTAAATTACTCAGAGCATATTAAAGCAGTCAGAAGCAAAGCTATGTCTCTATTAGGTCTCCTCTACCGTTTCACTGATATTAGTGACCCTCTTGCCCTTAGAACATATTTCTCCACTATTGTCCTCCCCGTCATCTCGTATTGCTCTCCTTTCTGGTCCATGTCAGCTGTATCCAATCTCTCCATCCTTAATTGTGTCACTAATTTCTTTACTAGGATAGTTAAACACAGAGTGCCTTCTCTCCGTAACGCCTCAACAGATCTCGTTCTATCTGCCCTTTCCCTGAGTAATCTCTCTAATCATAGGCTTAAGTCCGACTTGTCCTTTATTTATAACATCCTAAACTCCATTACAGACTGCCCAGATCTGGTTTCCTACGTTAATTTCAGAGTTCCTTCTAGACTAGGGCTCTCAGATTGCCAACAGAACAAACCAGGACAAATTAAGTTGAGCGGGGGGGGATGTAAAACAAGTGTGAGAAAAATGGTGTTACATGAACCTATTGTTTTTGTGTTAGTATAATAATATGTTCATTTTCATTAATAATTTGATATATCTTTAGATAAATTAACACAGAAAGAAAATGTTACATTTTCCCTGAATCACTTATATAAATCAAATAGAAATAAAAAAATCAATACATATTTGGTTTCTTATTACAAAAAATCACAGTAGTTGGTATATAAATATTTACCACATTGTACCAATTCATAAAAAAATAACATTTATAAATATTTTTCATTTGATTTGGCTGCTTTTAACAATTTTTTTTGTTAGAATGTAGTCATACATTTCAGTACAATTAAAATCAAAATTTACCAAGCACTGTAAAATAGCTTCTACAGTGTTACAAGATAATGAATTACGCTCGTCGGTCCATTGAATTTCCATTAGGGAAAAAATACGTTCGACGTTCGCATTGTGTCCCGGAATAGAAAAAACATATTCGCAGATTTTTAGAATATCTAAATACTGTTCTGAAAATTCTTTGTCCATCTTGGATAAAACTATTGTTCACTTTTCTGAAGCGGTCCCATGCAGGTTATGATAAGTAATTCCCACTCCCAGCAGCCAGCGACCAGATGCTAAAGCACGGCGCGAACTGCTAAGATCAGTTCGGATCGGCGCCGCTCGGAAAGGTACCCAATACCGCACGGAATGGCATTCACAAATTATATTAATTTTTTGTTTGTAAATTTAAATAATTTTCTAAATTTAGTCAAATTAAGTAACAAATTATTGAAATTCATAAATCCGGGACAAACAGACGTCCCGAAAGACCCTCTTGGGACACCGGGACGTAGGTCTAAAAACTGGGATAATCCCGGTTTTCCGGGACGCCTGAGAGCCTTATTCTAGACCCACCCGCACGCATTCATTACTTCATATGCCCATTCCTAGAGCATCCCTTGTCCAACGTTCACTCTCCTTCCGTCTTTTCTCCATGATAAACTCTCCCTTACCATATTGACCCCTTCTTGTTGTCACGTAACTCTTTTGTCCAAGCTGGTTTGACGCATCTCTCAACTATACAATAGTGTCTTACCTTGTTGAGTGTATTTAATCTGTTTTGTTTAAATTTTATTTATTGACCTGTTGTAAAGCCCACTGTAAATTGGCATTCTTTGCTGTATGTGGACTAATCGTTAATAAATAAAAAAAATAATAATAAATTTGTAGTATTATTTGTAGATAATTTACATTAGCAGTAAGCCGACAAACATAACAATTTTATTGTCCTATTGTACAAAACCTTTAATCAATTATTTCTTACTTTCTAATAGGTAATTTTTCGTCTACAAGTAACTTTAACATATTTTTAGAAACTAAATAAAAAATACAATTTCGATTACAGCTCATGTCTGAGCCAAAATCAAAAAAGATAAGACAGTTTCAATCTGTCTGGGAAGAAAATTATGGATGCGTTCAACTTGGTGAAAGTGTTCACTGCACTCTCTGTGGTGAAAGTATAACTGCTCGCACATACAGCATAGAGCACCATTATTCATAAAAACATAATGCATCTCTATCTAAAATGGGATCGGAAGATAGACTAGAATATGTTAAAAAATGTATACAAAATTACACCAAGCAGAAAGGAACTATCTTTAAGTTTGTGAGTTCAGATGAGACCTTAACACGAGCTAGTTTTACTGATGGTGAGTTTTTAAAAAAAAATTTTCTCGAGTGTTCTGAAGAGATATTTTCTGACTTTCAAAATAAAAAAGAAATCTTAAGGAGAATACAAAAAATGCCTTTATCTGATAGCACTGTTCAGCGTCGTGTCGATGATATGTCCAAGAATGTTAATGAGCAGATTATGACTGATTTGTTTTTGAGCGATGTTGTCAGTTTAGCTCTTGACGAAAGTATTGACATAAATAATATTGCAAGGCTTGCAATAGTTGCTCGTTATGGAACAATAAATTCTCCAACTATTCGTGAAGAATTATGTGTACTGGCACCAATGTTGGGTACTACGAAAGGTAATGACATCTTGAATAAAGTACAAGATTTCTTTAAATTTGATAATGGAAGCATTTTAGATTTTAAGAAAAAATTATTTTCTGTGACAACAGATGGTGCTGAAGCCATGTTAGGGGAAAAAATTGGCTTTGTGAAGCTATTAGAGAAGGAACTTGGAAGACCAATACTTTCATTCCACTGTATAATTCATGAAGAACATTTATGTGCGAAAGCATTCTTGAAACAGTTAAATGAGGTGATCTTGAATAAAGTACAAGATTTCTTTAAATTTGATAATGGAAGCATTTTAGATTTGAAGAAAAAATTATTTTCTGTGACAACAGATGGTGCTGAAGCCATGTTAGGGGAAAAAATTGGCTTTGTGAAGCTATTAGAGAAGGAACTTGGAAGACCAATACTTTCATTCCACTGTATAATTCATGAAGAACATTTATGTGCGAAAGCATTCTTGAAACAGTTAAATGAGGTGATGAGTGTGGTGATTAAAATTACTAACAAAATTGTAGGGCATTCGTCCTTGCATCACAGACATTTTAAGACATTTTTAGAGGAAATAGAGTGTGAATATAGTGACTTATTAATGCATGCTGAAGTTCACTGGTTAAGCAAAGGGAATGTTTTGAATAGCTTTTTGGCCTGTATTGATGCTATTGAAATATTTTAAAGTGAAATTGGTGAAAGCTTTCCTCAGCTTAAAGCAGAGCTGCAAACCACTTCAAAATTTGGGAGTGGTTCGGTTCTAAATTTTTGGAAGTGGTTCCATTCAGATGAGAATTTTGACAAGTGGTTCAGTTCAGTTTGCGGTTCGGTTAAACTAAATTGATCATTTGAAATACTATTCAGAAATAATTTATCCAATATAAACATTACACATTCAGTATCAATCTGTAAGTAGTCAGCAGTCATTATTATTTTAAATGAAAGAATTTATTTAAAGAATGGAAAAATTTATATTTTAAATATATTACAATACCATCATCATCTTCATTTATTTATATTTAAAAAATGGTATTTTTGATCCTAACATGATTTTTATGTTCATTGTTTTTTACATATCAATTAAAAATTCTCTGAATGGATTCACTTCAAATTCATTTACCAACATATACAATCATACATAATCAGAAAGAAAATGCGCCTCTAGTTTAAACCACTTTTGAGATTATCCCTGGATGGACAGACAAACCGAAAACATAAAAGTGTATTAAAGAAATCATTAAAAATCAAAGAAAATTAGTTCCTCGAGCATTTTATTTCTTTTTCTTACCTGTAATACACATTATTTAGAGGAAAAAAGAGTTATAACAGGGGCCTTACCACCCATCTCCCAATATTTAACCTCTATAGTATACCACCCGCACTTGCCTTTATTTTCCTTATTCCCACACAAATACCCATTGCTGCATTGATAATTTCCTCCCTCCTCTCCCTAAGGTTCATCCTCTCTCCATCTTCCACAAGACCTTTCTTTTTAGTCCTCCCATCTTTCCCCAAACCCTCCCGAGATGATCTCCCCCTTCCGGCCTTTCCTTTCCCCACCCCCTTTATCCCTTTACAACCTACCCCCGCAGTAACTCTCTGAGATAGGTTCCTCCTTTCCCTCCCCTCCATTTCTTTCCATCTTACGAACTACCATCCCTCCCCCCTCTCTACCCATTTCTCTGTATATACTTTCTGTTCTTACCATAACTGCACCTGACGATAGATAGCATTGTAATGTCAAAACCCGGGTCTTAAGAGAAATAAAAACATTGGAAGTTACAAAGCGTTATTCCTTTGGTTCATTAATAAAAATAAAATAAAATATGTTCGCTATATTTATCAAGGGTTTAGGAAAATTCACCGACCACAATTCACCGAAACACAACTCATCGACTAGGAAAATTCTTTTCCGTAAGCCCTTATTAAGATTTCCTTGATTGAATGATAGAATTGAAGTATACAGTTTCTTGCTTTCCAATGGCGATGATGCACGGCGTCTCAATTTTTCCAACTTTCAGTAATAAATTTATGTAAATAAAATATTTTAATTAGTTAATTGGCCAAAAAATATGGAATAAAATATTACTCCGAATGAATTTATGATATGTAAAACTCTAATAAATTCGATTATTAATTTTTATTGTTATATAATAAATTCAAAAAGACACTTTTAGCTCAATTCCAAACATATTACATATTGCTAATTTTTTTCTTTTGCCACCTTAGAAAAGTAATCAAAAGATCAATATGTTAGTAAAATTTCGTTACAAGAATAATTTAAAATTAATCGACAGTTCGGGGCAGATTATTCAATATACGAAGTGCGGATATATATGGTTCAAAACAAACGATTATAAAATGTAGAGTGACTTTCTTTAAATAACACTAACATGTTAATTAATTTTATTTCTCTTAAATAAAATTTACTAAAATATTATTAAAAATACACACTTTAGATAATTCAAGGAATTCTGTGGGAAATGAATGCCTCCGATCCAAGGGATCCGCCGAAGTCCTCGCCTGTTTTTGCTGGAATATAAACCACCAAGTAATGGAAATATCATAGAAGAACACCATACGAGAGTTGGAAAAGGAATGATATCGTTGAAAGCTCAAGCTGTTGAGAGCAACAATTTGAATTTTTGTATATTCTGTTGGTCGGTTTCTGCCTACAGTGGTTGATCCGTATATTGTAGCAGTTGGTGTCCCTATAACCCTCACCATAAATGTCGTCTGTGGATAGCAATAGTAGCAGAGAGGAAAGAGATGGCACTCTTTCCTTTGAAGCAAACCTGCTGGTTTTTCCAATGGAAATTCCTGGACTTTCCATTGGTCCGTACTTTGTGGCTTGAGATCGAACCGAAACCGAACCACTTTTGCAAAAAATTACGGTTCGGTTTTCAGTTCATTGAAAAATTAATCAGTGGTTTCGGTTCGGTTCGAGGTTCAGCAGAATGACTGCGGTTCAGTTTGCAGCTCTGGCTTAAAGACAAAAATTGGATTTTGAAATGAAGTTTTTAACAGATATTACAAATCATTTTAATGATTTAAATTTGCGCTTCCAGGTAAAGAACATACCATTCTCAAACATCATGAAGAATGGAAAAGTTTTTGTTCTAAATTAGCTCTATTTCAGGATGACATTAAAAAAAGAACATTTAAATATTTTCCATCTGTTAAAACACATGAAGAAGTTAATGATGCAAATTTAGACGTACTCATAAACTGCATTGATGTTGTTAAAATAGAATTTGAATCCAGATTTGCAAATTTTAAGGCCTACGGTCCAATGTTTGTCTTTTTAATAAAGCCTGATGAAGTTCATGATAATATGTTGGAACTTCAGTATTTTAACTTCCTTGGAATTGAAAATCTGGCTATGGAGTTAATTGTCTTCAGAAGTTCAACTTTATGGACAGATAAATTTAAAGACTTAAGAATGAATCTTGAGAAAACGGAAGAGAATCACGTAAAAATGATATCTACATGCTGGGCATCACTTCCATCCAAATTTTCTTCAATCAAGAAAATAGGTTTTGCCCTATGGTCAGCTTTTGGATCCAACTACAAATGTTAGCAAGTATTTTTGCAGATGAATTTTATTATGATTTCTTCGCGAAACAGACTAACTACAGAAAATTTAAATTCTTGTGTTCTTTTAACCAGTCATCTGGGTATTTAATTTTGCCATGATGCACAGCTGGTGGGTACATTTTCTTCGAATGAGAAGGTTTTTAAAATCATGACAATATTAAGTATTTTAATAGATATTTATTAATTAATTGAAATAAATAATAATTACCTATGAATTGCATGTCAAAATCATAACATTTATAAAAAAATATTTTTTTTTTATAAATTAAGAAATTTTCAGAATGAAATATTATAGACATTAAATTATGTTTCACATCTGTAAATAATGATAAAGTTGATGAAATAAACAATTTCAAAATGCTAATGTTATGTAGGGGCAATAACAGGCAACCCGCAGGACAAAGGCAGGGTTTCGCTACGAGGCGTACAGCTTCTCCAAATAAGGAAGGAAGTGCCATCTACTGGCGAGACAGTAAACTAAAAGGATGCCACTAGGTGTTATAACAGCTGCGTGACGGAATATAACGGCATACCCATAGCAAATGGACTTAAATTCGGCATGCCGTGTATATACGGCAAACCCACCACCGGAGCATCCGCCCATGCCGTATATATACGGCATACCCAGATGACTGGTTAAAAACAACTAATTATTCACCAAATACTTCAAAGCTTTCAAAGGAAATGAAACAGCACCAAGGAAGTCACTAATTTTTTTTACAAAAAGATAAAGTTTCTTTGTTTATATTTTATAGATATAAAATTATTACAGTACATATATGTATCTAAGTTGTACAAAATATATAATATCATAACATAAAGGTTGTTAAATAAAATGGTGAAAGTTTGTTTGAATTTTAATTTTCAGCACTGACCCATTAGTTGATGACTCAGGATCAAATTGACTCGATAAGAAAACATTGTCGACCACCGCACTAGACTGTGATTGAGCTGAGGTCAGCAATGTTCTGATAAAATGTGATCCAGAAGCCAAAAATGCACGAAATTTGAGGATTCCGATTGATAATCAAAATTTGGTGAAATAAATAAGAATTTTCATTCGTTACCCCTTATAACAATGCAAATTCCACTTCAATATCACATTTCTGAGAGATTTTAAAGTGAAAAAGAAAAAATCGGTACAACATACATTGTACAGACTTTCTCATGTATGGGTACTAATGCATCGTTTAGTTATCTTTAGAAAATGAAAATCGTATGAGCCTGTTTTTAGAAAATCCAATTTTTGTTAAAGTTGCCCAAGAGGAAACTAGCCTTATATTCATTCATTGAGAAAAATGAAATACGTAGTATTATTGTAGATGTATACTCAAGTAACTACGAAATTTGATCAAAAACGTTAGAGCCGTTTTTGAGAAAATAGAATTGTTGTTAAAGTTGCCTAGAATAAACTAGCCTTATATTCATTTTTTGAGAAATATGAACTATACTGTATTATTGAAGACGTAAACTCAAGTAACTGTATGAAATTTGATGAAAATCGTTAGAGCCGTTTTTGAGAAAATCGGATTGTTGTTAAAAATGCATAGAATATACTACTCTTAATTACCTAGCAATGTCAACCATTTCATCATAGATTTTACTCTGTGTGACCAAATGTCTAAGTACAAGATTTCATTCATTTTTGCTCTACCGTCTAGGTTCCAGAGCCAATAACAGACTGACAGACAGACAGGCGGCATTGCGAAAACCACTTTCGGATTCAGCGACACCTAAAACGTATATTTCTGTAAAAATCTCAAGGTCAAATTTTTTTGCGATAACAATACATTCTCAATACTTCGTATGAGAAAGTAAAAATCTCTGCCCGATGGATTTGAGACTTCCTATGTCAACCAAATGAGGAAAGAATGTACCTGGAATCGAGCTCGAAACTTCAAAATTCACCAAATAAATTATAAACCTGAGGTCAGCCCTGGTGGCACTAGCCTCATACCAAGTTTTGTGAAAGTCAGTCCATTGATGCAGAAGTTAATAGGGGCACACACAAATTAGGGATTCCCAAAAGTGGTTTCCCAAAACAGCACACATTCTTAATCCAACTCCAAAATCACTATAGCCTAAAACAGCACACTTTCGAGACAGCCCAAAATAGCACACATTTTTATATATTTTTATAGAATAGAGGTGCCAACAGCATGCTTACACATTCAGAAGGTACAATTTGCAAGGATTTTACAAATCGTCGAAAGTTAATCATTAAATAGGCACATCAGATTTGGTAATGTAATTGGTCATGTGGAAGTGTAGTTGAAACAGATCTCAGATTTGTCTCCTTGGCAGGAAATGCATTTTGTGCCAGGTCGCTTCCCTGTAGTTAAAAACAAAAAAGAAGAAGGGGTAGTTAATTGGGAAATTCAGAGCCATTTTATCTTTCAACATTAAACTAGTTTTATCCATATAAAAAGGTACTCTGTTAAGCCTCTGATGTTTAACATCTTTGGTGAAAAGGGTAGCTCATTAAATGCTAATGCTCAATAAGGAGAGGATATTAGGCACAGAAATAAAATGAATGTAGGAAAAAAGTCAAAGGAAAAAGTCATGGAAAAGTATTCATGAAAAAAGTCCTATAATAAGATATCAATAAGGAAAAAAGCCTCCTTGACCATAACTACTTGCCAGCTGTGTTTTTTTATAAATGGCAAGAATTTCAGTAGCGTCTAGAAGTCTGCTATTTGTTATTTGTTTTTCGAGTTTGCTTATGGGGAAGGAGTAATGAAAATTGAGTATGTGGGTGGCAACATGATTTTTCGAAATTGCTGTTTAAGTAGGATTCAATTTTTCCTGTGACTTTTTTTCTATGACTTTTTACCGCCCACCAATAAAATATCCTGTCTTGGTTTTCACTTTAAATTTGGTTGTTTGCCGTGTGGAGAATCTTGCTTGTAATTGCAGGAGGTCAAGTGGATTCTGTGACCAGCTACCGATTCGGGGTAGGGGTGGTAGGGGAGTGGTGAAGTAAATGTCAGTTGATAGAGCTGAATTTCACTATTGTTGATAGACAGGAATATGCAGTAGTGGTTTTATGAGGGTCTGTGTAAGATGATAATGAAGAAACTAGGAAACATGCGACTACTACAAAGAGTGATGTTTTGGAATGCAGCCTGCGGCTTTGGGTTTATGTCGTTATGCAGCCTGTGCAACACTGGGAGTTTGAGACCCCTACTCTATGCATAAATTTATTATTTATTCGAGTGATGTTATCATCTTCACATTACGTCCTTCTATTGGTGATCCATTTGATTCAGTTATATTAGCCCTCTCTGAACCAATAAAGGTGTCTTCTGACTCTGAAGGCCTGTTGTGTTTTTAACAGAGGTCCCAAAGCTTTTCCAACTGAGTCAACAAACAGTTACAGAACTTTTTCAAAATGTAACAACCGGTTCTTGGGAACTGGTGCCAACCGGCTCCAACTCAGCACTGTATATAGCCATATATCAAACCACCTAAAAGTTACTTCATTTTGTTTTGCTATTTTTATTGCATTAATACTGTATTTTTGTCACAACAGCTCAGCAGGTATTTTGGCATTCCACCGCACACATCCTGGGAGAGGCTATGGAAAGGATTTATGGTGGATGCCTATGTTATGGGCCACCCATAGACAATGGATTTTACTATGATATGTTTCTTGAAGATAAGCAAGTGAGAATTGTGAATAGCAATTTATAATGTTTTTGGAATTGTAAAGACAATTTTATCTTTAATATTTTGTTCTTGTTACAGGTAACTAATTCAGACTTTCCAGTGATAGAAAATCTGATGAAAGGGATTGTGAAAGATAAACAGCCATTTGAGAGACTGGAAGTGAAGAAAGAAGATTTGATAGAAATGTTCAAGGTTCAATTAGAAATCTTTGATATATTTTGAAATTCTCTATTCACAATTAAGATAATTAATGATAACCACTTTTAATTTCAGTACAATCAATTCAAAGTGAGAATATTAAATGAGAAAGTGAAAACTCCTACTACAACAATATATCGTTGTGGACCATTGATTGACCTTTGTAGAGGGCCACATGTTAGGCATACTGGAAAAATCAAGTCTCTCAAAGTAACAAAGGTAATGTTTAATTACATTTCTTTTGTCATAATTTCATTTCCATTGCTGAGATATAACTGCTCATTTAACACCTTTGTGATAAATCTATGCATCATACCGTTTAGAACTTCATCCTAGCAGACATATATGATGGTAAATCATTTTCATCTTCCGGGAACTTTTAAAAGTAATCGAATTCAACTTACTGTACTCCCCGGCATATAAGATGCACTTTTTTTTGCAAAAAACATCGCCTAAAGTCAACTTGCATATTATGCGCCAGGGGTAAATATTTTCCCTATTGTATAGATATGCCACTACTTTGTATAAAAGTTTGAATGTGAGAAAAATATAAGAAACATTTCCTAAGCCAATATCAAAGTTCTTTTGCGAAACAAACAACACATGCTTTTGTTACAAAATAGATGTCATAATAATAAAGATATTCACTTAGTGATCGAACTACGTATCAGTATTAGTAAACGATTTTGTCGTTGGCTTGGCAGCTATAGATGTAACTTACAAGGAGAGTAGGGAGGCTAGTACCCTCGGATTTTGTTCAAATTTCACATGGTGATAGCTGATGTGTTCCGATTTAACGTGTAACTTGCCGTTTGTGTGAATAGGCCTTGGTTGTCGAGATATCGCAGTTTGAATTTCGGCCGATTTCCACGTGCGAGTTAAGACTCGTGAAAGTCGTTGCTAGGACAAGTAGGCCGTAGCTGAGTTGGTAAGGCGTTGGGCTAGTAACCCAGAGGTCCGGGGTTTCAGCCCCGATTGTGGAATTTTTCTTTTTTGATTTTTATCTTTTTTAATCCTGAAAAAATATACAATTCCCATTATTAATTTATTACGACTGTAAAAATTTTAATTGTACTATTTTTCTCGTTTATAAGAATATATTTTTTATCTTATAGTTGCGATTCAGCAATCTTTTTAAATAAATTCTTACACTTTTTATTGCTACAAAATAATTTGCATCATTATTTTGTATTATACATCAATACCTTATAAATTAATTATTCTGATTCTTCTTTTGAAAAAAATCTGTCATGCGTGCCGGCAAAGTGGGGGATGAAAATTGTCATAAAAACAAAGCACAAATGCTTCTGGTACCAGGAACACACAACAAATGCAACATTTTCGCATTCACATTTCCTCTTACGCAGGCTATCGTGGAAACAAACTTCATTTACGTTCATAAAAACACTCCTTGTCGTCGTTAATTTTGACGCAAACCACGCATATTTAATCATGTCTTCGAAAATGGGTGCACGCAACTGGTGATGAATGATGGAGTGAATTTTCAATACGTCGTCTCTTGTATTAATCTGACTATTCTCTCGCAATAAATACGTACTGTTTTGCAGGCGCTTTATGAAATTTTTGATTTGCCTGTAAAAATAGACGTCGCGCGGTTGGCAGAAAGGCATACAACCCAACTATCTTTACTGGATCTTCAATTTTCGAAGTACTTGGATCGACTTCCAAAACTACAGGAAAAATTTCTCCCAGCGTGTGCGTCCTGCTTTTTCAAAAGAAGAATCAGAATAATTAATTTATAAGGTATTGATGTATAATACAAAATATTGATGCAAATTATTTTGTAGCAATAAAAAGTGTAAGAATTTATTTAAAAAGATTGCTGAATCGCAACTATAAGATAAAAAATATATTCTTATAATCGAGAAAAATAGTACAATTAAAATTTTTACAGTCGTAATAAATTAATAATGGGAATTGTATATTTTTTCAGGATTAAAAAAGATAAAAATCAAAAAAGAAAAATTCCACAATCGGGGCTGAAACCCCGGACCTCTGGGTTACTAGCCCAACGCCTTACCAACTCAGCTACGGCCTACTTGTCCTAGCAACGACTTTCACGAGTCTTAACTCGCACGTGGAAATCGGCCGAAATTCAAACTGCGATATCTCGACAACCAAGGCCTATTCACACAAACGGCAAGTTACACGTTAAATCGGAACACATCAGCTATCACCATGTGAAATTTGAACAAAATCCGAGGGTACTAGCCTCCCTACTCTCCTTGTTAGTATACAATTTTTATACACATGCACGCACACACACACACACACATATATATACATACATACGATTTTTTGACTTCCGATGAGCCTCCCATGCTTCCATGTAGTATCAACATGCAATGAAACTGCGACATACGATGGACAATCAGCACGCATTATTGGTTCTTGACCCGTCAATCACGTGCCTTTTAAATTGTGCTAACGAATAGCTTCCTTTGTTTTTGTCTTAACGTGTTCACTGCTGCCTATACAAATACGTACAGTGAAAAGAAACAAAGTTGCAAGGGAAACCCGCTACAATGACGAAAGGTTCTTTTTATGTCCCAAGACTTCTCAGCATAGAAAGACACAAAGTAGAAAACTAAAAGCATGGAAAAGTAACGTGACCCCATATCTGAGTGCCGCAGTAGTTAAAAGATATTAAGTTGCAGTGCCAATCCATTGAAATCGAAAAGAGTACATACCCTGACGAAAATGACGCACATGTATTTCTATTTATTTATTTCTGTTACATTTTATTAATTATACACGTACGTATATGTAAAAGAATATGTAATCTTACTTAAAATAACTAGTTTCATGGGAAAAGCCTTATTTAGGTGCAAAAAGAATTGAAATCTAAGGATCTGAACGAATTAGAGGTTTTACATAAATTTCAGGGTTCGACATACGTTTTTCCGACATACAATGCATTTATCAGAACGAATTAGCATCGTAAGTCGAGGGCCTACTGTATGATGGTTGATCAAAAAGTATCCATACTGAAGTTGTGAAACAAACATGTCTCGGAGATACGAACTCAGTCTGGATAATTTTAGATCAACCTTCGTATATACATTGTACCCCTGGATACGGGGAATCATCTTGCTTTGCCTGAACAGGGTGACTCACCGTATTGAGAGTATAGCACATTGGGATGTGTTTCGTTGGTATGCATTGCATGTTTGATATAGTATTATTTTATCTAACAATAAGTGCAGTTACATTCAATATGTAATTACCATGTTAAAATATAAAGTGCAAATTCTAGTGCCTAATGAGATTGAAAAATAAAAGATTTTTGTGCAGTATAGTTGATGGAAAGGATGATCTGAAGATCCTTGTGCGACAGACATAAGCTGAAATGATAGGACATGAGGAAACAGGTGAAGAAAGCTGCCATGACCGGGAATGGAACATGGGTCTTCCACTTGCCGGGCAGATATTCTGCCACTGAACTACCATGGCAGACTAATTCTCCTGTTTCAGAACGGAAATATTTTCTCAGGAATATTTATATCATGGCATTCTCACCATTTGAGAGGGTAGGGGTTTTTTTTTGATGTATCTCTTTGAGGACATCCATTGGGGCTGATTGTTACTAGCATAGCTAACTTGGTCCCAACCAAAGAAAATATTTCCGTTCTGAAACAGGATAATTAGTCTGCCATGGTAGTTCAGTGGTAGAATATCTGCCCGGCAAGTGGAAGACCTGGGTTCGGTTCCCGGTCATGGCAGATTTTTACTTTCTCATACGAAGTATCGAAAAAGTATTGTTTTCGCGAAAAAATTCGACCTCGAGATTTTTACGGAAATACACGTTTTAGGCGTCGCTGAATCCGAAAAAGTGGTTTTCTCAATGCCGTCTGTCTGTTACTGGCTCTGGAGCCTAGACGGAAAAACAAAAATGAATGAAATGTCGTACTTAGGCATTTTATCATACTGAGCAGAGTATACATAGGAATGGTTGACATTGATCAGTAATTAAGAGTAGTTTATTCTACGCATTTTTAACAACAATCCGAAAACGGCTCTAACGATTTTGATCAAATTATGTACAGTTACTTGAGTTTACGTCTTCAATAATACTGTATAGTTCATATTTCTCAAAAAATGAATATAAGGCATAGTTTATTCTATGCAACTTTAACAATAATTTGATTTTCTCAAAAACGGCTGTAATCATTTTCATCAAATTTCGTACAGTTACTTGAGTATACATCTACAATAATACTACATATTTTATTTTTCTTAATGAATGAATATAAGACTAGTTTATTCTTGGGCAACTTTAACAAACATTGGATTTTCTAAAAACAGGCTCATACGATTTTCATTTTCTATAGATAACTAAACGACGCATTAGTACCTATATATGAAAAAGTTTGTACAATGTATGTTGTACCGATTTTTTCACGTTTCCTCATTTCCTGTACAGTATAGTGTAGATCACGGGAATCAAGCAGCTGAAAGGCATTTCGGTTCACCTCCAATAGAAAAAATGATACAGGAATGGAGGAAGCAAAAAGAAGATTTAATGAAGGTAGAAAAGAGCAAGAAAAATTTACGTTGCTGTGCTGCAAAATGGCCGCATCTTGAGGAAGACGTTAAAAACTGGGTTATTGATCATAGGAGGAATGGAATTGCCGTATCAACGAAAATGATTTTAATTAAAGTGAGAAGAACTGCAATTGAAAGGAGAATCACTGATTTTTTTGGGACAACATCATGGTGCAAAAGATTCATGAAAAGACACAGGCTAAGTATGAGTATTAGAGTAATAGTGCAAAAAATGCCAATCAAATACGAAAATAAGATTATAGAATTCCATAAGTATGTTATAAACATGAGAAAGAGAATGTGTTTTTGGTTAGGACAAATAGGAAACATGACGAAGTACCTCTTACATTCGATGTTCCGTCAAACAAGACAGTGGATGTTATAGGTGTTAAGACAGTTACGATAAAAATTTCTGGTTATGAGAAGAACCACTACACTGTCGTTCTTGCATGTTATGCTGATGGCACAAAACTGTCACCTCTATTAATATTCAAAAGAAAAATGCTTCCAAAAGGAGTATTTGTTCATGTTCATCCTAAGGGATGGATGGATTGAGAAGGCATGAAGATATGGTTAGAGAAAGTGTGGTCAAAGTGTCCTGACAGCCTTCTGAAAAAATCATCTTGATTAGTTTGTGATCAGTTCTAGGCACATATAACAGAGTCAACGAAAAGCCTTGTTATGGAATTGGTCGTGTTTATGATCTCAATCGTTCAACAATTGCAACCATTTTGAAAGACAAAGGAAAAATTTGTGGTCATATTTGAAATGCAGGCTCTGTTCAGTCCTTGATTATAAGTGAAAAACGAAATTCCGTTGTTGAAGAAATGGAATGGTGAAAAAGGATTTAAAACTTTCCCGGCAAATATTATTAGTGAATTGTTCTCGGGTTTCACACCGGGTGATGTCTTGATTAGAAGACATCACCCGGTGTGAAACCCAAGAACAATTCACCAATAAATGGAACGGTGTTTAACAATTTGAATTCAGGATCAAAATAAAATAACGCTTGAGTACTGAATTGATTCTTCTCTTCAATCCACTCATTTGGGCAAGTTTTTTAAAGATAAAATATGAATTTTAAGTTTTTCTTTGAAACTACGTAAATACAGTGATGCTGTATTATTTTACCATTAGTCTTTGTATTTTCTGCTAGTTAGCATGAATTTTTCATTCTAATGCACTTCAAGTCAGTCAAATGTTGTTTTTCACCAGTCATGTTTAATTAATGACCCAGAAAAATGTCCAGCTAGTTTGCGACTCAAATATAAGTCGAAAGTAGGGTTTGATTGGCCTAAAAAAGGAAGAAATTTCTCGACTTATACTCGAAGATATATGGTACACGTTTTAAGTATCTCAGAGTCCAAAAACTGATTTGCTTTATGCTGACTTTGTGTGGTTATAGAGCCCAGATGGTGTTATGAAATCAAATGATATCTTGTATTTTTGCATACTATCATCTTCTATATATATAATCCTGTAAGGGTCATTTTCCTTAATGAAATTGTGAGCAAACGGCAGCTCCAATTAATATGATTCACCACTCATTTTAAAGCTTACGTGGCCACGATGTCGGCAAAAGTAGTAGAATTTATGTATATTGTATAGTTTAAGAGTAATTTCAATAAATAAATAAAGCCTTTAATGGCGTTCAGTAATTGATCAAGAAACCGCTAGATCGCAGTACAAGTCGTGGTTCGTGTAGTAGAGTATTGTAAAGTTGTTTGTGTCCGATAGATGGCAGTGTAAGCCCCGTTTGCTTTGTTTCAACTTTCATGTTAGCGTCATTGTAAAGTTTTAGAAGTCGTGTTTTGTATTATGTTAAGAAGTTTTGATAATTGCCAGAACCGGCCACCTCCCAAACGTGGTCGTGTATTTAGAAATGTAAGTGATAGAAATACCTTTTTATGCGTGTCCAATAGATGGCAGTGTTTGCGTTTTTTGCTCTGTTTTGTGTTGGCTGCATTGTAAAGTTGTTTGAGTTTTAGAAGTCGTATTTTGTTGTATGTTAAGAAGTTTTGTTGATGTTTTTAATCACAGCAAGTAAGTTTTAAGATCGCGATCGTTGCCAATTTAAAAAATAATCGATAGACTGGTAGATCGCAGTATTTTTTTGTTTCGTGTTGGCATTGTAGAGTTGTTTGTGATTAATTGATGGCAGTGTAAGCCCCATTTGCTTTGTATCGACTTTTGTGTTGGCGTCGTTGTAAAGTTTTAGAAGTCGTGTTTTGTACTATGTTAAGAAGCTTTGTTGATGTAAGTCATGTTTTGTATTATGTTAAGAAGTTTTGTTGATGATTTAAGACCGCGATGATTGCCAGAACCGGTCTACCTCCCAAACGTGGTCTTGTATTTAGAAATGTAAGTAATAGAAATAGCAGTGAACAGTGTCAGAATGGTGGTAAAAGACATGTATACACATATCTAAGGCTGCAAATTCTTATTGGTCAAGCCAAAGGACAAATTATTTTTCTACCCAGAATAGAACTAATTTCTACAGATCCAAACATGTCATTTATTCTAAAAAGGAAACAGTTTCTTATTCTCTTGGCTTTTGGGATGACCATTAATAAATCTCTAGGCCAGACATTTGATAAAGTGGTAACTGGTAAATTCGTCTAAAGACAATTCGTCTAACGGAAAATTCGTCTAATGGAAAATTCATCTAACCAACAATTCGTCTAACGGCAAATTCATCTAAAATCGTTCTTGCACATTTCTAAGGATAATTTCTATTAATTCTGTAATTAATGAAAGTTATATTTTCATATTTGTAAATGTTTAATTATTAAAATCATAAAAACAATAAGCATAAATATAATTATTATATATCCATGATGCCAATATTTTGTTTTCAATGTTGTAAACCTTAACCCTTTCCTCCCCTACTATATGCCTTGAGTGAGTAATTTGTTTATTTATTGTTTACTAGTAGAATTTCCCGTTGAATTTCAATGGATTTAGTGAAGCTACTACAGCACAACATACAAACTCTTTAAAATAACTATATAGTAGATACTTTTTAAATTACAGTTAGCCTTTCTTAACAATTAATCATATTTGATTGTAACAATCCATTTCCGAGCCTATTCCATTCAAATATAACGATAATTTTATTTCCTATCAAACTGCTTTCACCAAATCCAGCTTCATTTCTTGTGTAATTATGCCTCGCTGAAATATTTACTTTTATGTCTTGTAAGCAAAAAACCCGTGAAAAGGCAACGTACAGTTGTCCATGATTGAACACTGACTGGTAAATGTACACCAGATACTTATTTACAGTAATAAACAATATATTGTAAAATATAATGATTTTACAAAAAATGTAAGATTCCAGTATTCAATAGATGAAAGAAGGATCAATTACTTTCATCAATCGTTATAAACGCTACCTGAATAATAATCAGTATCTATTAACGTTGCTATGCGTAAACATCGATCGTTTCGTAGCTTAAACAAAAGTGTGAATCGAATAACGCTAAACTTTCATCTATTTGAAAGCTTCATTGAAGCTAACTGAATCTGAGGTAACAATGACGGCCGCCTTGGCAACGCCCGGGAGGGGTACGTAAAATCCACAAAATTTCGAAACAAAAACCGTATTTCTGAAATATTTGAACGTGTAACATGTAAACTTCGCAGGAATAAGATAGTATAGTTTTATTCGTCGAATAAAGCAAAAACGAAAAAATCTGATGTGGCCAACACATGACTTTCTCCATATTTGGGGTATAGTTATTTAAATTATTATGAATAGCATTATAAGGCAAAATTATTATTTCCTATCGTAAAAGAATACAGTCATCCTTATTGCCGTAAATTAGGTATATTTGGAATATTTTTACAGAATTCACCGCTATATGATGGTGGCGCTGTATACTAGAAAAAGCAAAATATGTCCGAAATGGATGGTTTTACGAAAATTTGTTTATACAAAACTTGGAAGAAATATTATTCTCTACAACTTTGGTCCTCACGAAGATTACCAATTACGACGTTTTTAAGGAGATATTTGACGAAAACCGAAAAAACCGATTATATTTTATATATAATTCCTAAACAACTGCTATGGAAAATTGTTTCAAATGAAAGTTATAGGAAATTACATTATCTATAACATTTGTATAGAATTGTATATACAATAATGATGTTTTAACGGAGAAATATCACAAAAACCGAATCGGGTTTCGAATAAACCTCGATTTCCGGCCAACCGTTATTGTCCAAAAACTAATCAGTTCTTTGTGCTCATGTTTATGTGTTATATATGAAATTTGGTAACGATATGGCAAGTACTTTTTGAGTTAGAGCGCCCACAATCACATACGCATGCGCGCACACATCCACACACACAGACATCATTCCATAAATATTCTAAACGTGTTCTAGGGACCTCAAAACGTGTATTTCTGTGAAATCTCGAAGTCGATTTTTTTCATTACCACAATACTTTCCCATTACTACGTATGGAGAAAGTAAAAAATCGGTCCATATTTACGTATTTTGATGCTTGAAGGAAGAATATCTTGCAAGTCAAGAAATGGATTCATACGTGTTATCTTTTGGAAAAATGTTAATGCCCTATATTGGCAACACTGATTAATGCCGATTGACCAAACCTTGACAATTCACTAAGTTAGGATATAAGGAAGAATCATACCAAATTTGGCTATTCTAGCTTTTATCGTTTAGGGGGAGAAACACGCAAACAAACCCTTCAAAATATATTATAATAGATTTATTAATTAATTAATTTAATTTTAATTATTTATTATTTTTAATTAATTACTTTAATTTAAAAATCTGTTTGAAGAATTTTTATTCATTTTAAAATTGGCGTTTTTGAGTTGTGCTACTTTTGAAACAAAGGTGCGATATGTACTAGAAATGCGACAGAAATTCTTTAGATGAATTTTCTGTTAGACGAAATGTTGGTTAGATGAATTTTCCTTAGACGAATTTTCCGTTAGACGAATTGTGTTTAGATGAATTTGGTTTAGACAAATTTTCCGTTAGACGAATTGTCTTTAGACGAATTTTCCTAAACCCTAATGAAGTAGGGATACACCTGCCCCGCTGTGTATTTAGCTATGGTCAGCTTTATGTTGCTTTTAGTAGAGCGCATGCTGCGTCCGTTATAAAAGTTAAAATAGAACCTACCTCTGGACAAGGAATTTTTAAAGATTATGAAGGACAATACAAAAAAATATAGTTTACAATGAGGTTCTCCAACTAACCTAGGCCCAAAGACATGCAGTGTTATGTTCAACATGAGGAGAGGACGAAACAAAGTCAACAGGTATGGAAAAGCTATTGTACCTTACGGATAGAGGGTGGAAATGAAATAAGTCATTAACTCAAGATCATTGATTTTTTTATTACAGCATAACTAATCGGCAACTATTAAATCACTGTTTTTTTACTTTTTTCTGGGCCCAAGTAATCAACTCGTATATTAAAGCACTAATTTCATTTGTACTCTATATACTGTATATAGTATATGTTATAAAATATACCAGCTCAGGTACCCACTGTATTAGCGTATATTGCAGCTATAGCTGCACAAGCCACTAGTCCAAAATAGACTTTGAAGAGATGAACAATGTAGCACAATAATAAAGGGTTGTTTATTTGTGTATGATTTTCACAGAATGTCGAATTATTCAAAATTAGCTCTTACAATTTTGTTTAAAATTCATTCAATTATAGAGCTTGGTGTCATAAACAATATTACTTAAGCCATATTTTTCAAAAAATAGCTACTGTGTATCACATCGTATAAATTACTCTAAATTTTTTTGGGTTTAGGAAAATTCATCTAAAGACAATTCGTCTAACGGAAAATTCATTTAAACCAAATTCATCTAAACACAATTCGTCTAACGGAAAATTTGTCTAAGGAAAATTCATCTAACCAACAATTCGTCTAACAGAAAATTCATCTAAAGAATTTCTGTCGCATTTCTAGTACATATCGCACCTTTGCTTCGAAAGTAGCACAACTCGAAAAGGTAAATTTTAAAATGAATAAAAATTCTTCGAACACAGATTTTTAAATTAAAGTAATCAACTAAAAATAATAAATAATTAAAATTAAATTAATTAATTAATTAATCTACTATAATATATTTTGAAAGGTTTGTTTGTGTTTTTGTGTGTTTGTTGGTTTGTTCATGGAACTCCTAAACGATAAAAGCTAGAATAACCAAATTTGGTATGATTCTTCCTTACATCTTAACTTAGTGATTGGTCAAGGTTTGGTCAACAGGGATCAATCAGTGCTGCCAATATAGGGGATTAACATTTTTCCATAAGATAACACGTGTGAATCCATTTCTTGACTTGCAAGGTATTCTTCCTTCAAGCATCAAAATACGTAAATATGGGCCAATTTTTTACTTTCTCCATACGTAGTAATGGGAAAGTATTGTGATCATGAAAAAAATCGACCGAGATTTCAACAGAAATACGTTTTGAGTTCCCTAGAACACGTTTAGACTATTTTCGGAATGATGTCTGTGTGTGTGTGGCTGTGCGCGCGTGTGTATGTGTGATTGTGGACGCTCTAACTAAAAAAGTACTTGCCATATCGTTACCAAATTTCATATATAACATTTTGGTATGGGCACAAAGAACTGATTAGTTTTTGGACAATAACAGTTGGCCGGAAATCGAGGTTTATTCGAAACCCGATTCGGTTTTTGTGATATTTCTCCGTTAAAACATCAGTATTGTGTATACAATTCTATACAAATGTTATAGATAATGTAATTTCCTACAACTTTCATTTGAAACAATTTTCCATAGCAGTTATTGTTTAGGAATTATTTATAAAAATAATCGGTTTTTTCGGTTGTCCTCATATATCTCCTTAAAAATGTCGTAATTGGTCATCTTCGTGAGGACCAAAGCTGTAGAGAATAATATTTCTTCCAAGTTCTGTTTGAAACAAATTTTCGTAAAACCATCCATTTCGGAGATATTTTGCTTTTTCTATTATACAGCGCCACCATCATATAGCGGTGAATTCTGTAAACATATTCAAAATACTATACCTAAATATTTCAGCGAGGCATAGTTACACAAGAAATGAAGCTGGATTTGGCGAGTGGTATATATGATAGGAAAAATAAAATTATCGTTATATTTGAATGGAATAGGCTCGGAAATGGATTGTTACAATCAAATATGATTAATTGTTAAGAAAGACTAATTGTAATTTAAAAAGTATCTACTATATAGTTATTTTAAAGAGTTTGTATGTTGTGATGTGTTAGCTTCACTAAATCCATTGAAATTCAACGGGAAATTCTACTAGTAAACAATAAATAAACAAATTACTCACTCAAGGCATATGGTAGGGGTGGAAAGGGTTAAGGTTTACCACATTCAAAAGAAAATATTGATATCATGGATGCTTATTGCTTTTCATAATATATAATAATAATTATATTTATGCTTATTGTTTTTATCATTTTAATAATAAAACATTTACAAATATAAAAATATAACTTTAATTAATTACAGAATTAATAGAAATTATACTTAGAAATGTGCAAAAACGATTTTAGATGAATTTTCCGTTAGACGAATTGTTGGTTAGATGAATTTTCCTTAGACGAATGTCTTTAGACTAATTTAACGGTTACCAATTTTTTTTACATGTAAATGCATTTCAGTATATACTCACATATAAGTTGATCATCTTCTTTCATTTTACAAGTATTAAAAAAATATTTTTTTCTGTCAAAATCCAGGTCCTAAGTGTTAAAATATAAATATAAACATCAATTATGTATGTCACTGAGAATAAGTGAGTAATCCCCAGTATTTACACATGTATTACATCTCACTGTATCACTGGCAACAAATAGGTAACCTCTCATGCAGATAGGATAAAATATGATGCTGGTTTTTAGTTAAAAATCATAGGATTCACAAAAAAAACAAATACAGTCAAACTTCTCTAGTCTGGCAAGCTTGAGAAATGATCGAAGCTGGATTAGGGAATTTGCCAGATTACAGGAGTTACAAAACCCTTAAGCTAATCTGAGTCAGTCTCTTCACAATATTAAGTTTTGTAGCATAGTAGATATGAAAATAAGTGAACTGCACACAATTTTATTTAAACATTTACTTATAATAATAAAATAATAAACAAATAACATTTAAGATATGGATGTTCTTCATTTTATGGTACTCTGTACCTTAATTGCTGTCTTAATTCTGATTCTAAAGTTACGCGTGTAAATAATAAATAACATTTAAGGTATGCACGTGCTTCATTTTATGGTACTCTGTACCTTAATTGCTGTCTTAATTCTGACTCTAAAGTTAGGTGTGTAAATATCGTATTCTTTCAAAATTTTTGAGGCTGTAATGAAACGGATATTGCTGAAGATGACTAAGAAAATCAGTGTTTGCCATGTACCTATATATTTGTTTCTGAATGATGATTCTGACAGTTTCAGTGTAATCTGTTTATTTATGCACTTATACTAAAACCATCAGTTGAAACAGGCCACTTATGTGACAAAATTTTATGTAAATTGAAACGGTTAAACAATGACTAACAGTATTTAGAATTTTGCCTTCAAATATAAGAATCAAACAGCAAAAAATTCCTCCGTGGATTGCTGCAGCACAACCGTCAACTCATTTGCCAACAGTTAACATATTTCTTAAATATTTTATAGCTTATTAGACCTCAAGTGATAAAAATGGTCCCAAAATGCAGTGTTAGTGACAATGCTCCTAAAAGGTCCAGAAATGTGACACCCCTTCTAATAAAACTAGAAGTGAATGAATGAAAATGCAGAATCTAAATTTTCAAGCAAACTGAGGTCTAAAAATTCAGTTTTATATGATTTTTGAACAAATTATTGACCTATGACATTGTTCCTATGGGAAAATCTGCTTCGACTGTCGTCGCTTTGCTAATCATCAGGATTCCAGGAACCAATTAATGATGGTTATTGAGGTCCTACTGTATTTTGATCAGAAGTAAGGGAGCATTACAAGAAGTGGAAAATGGATAGATATAATTTGCATGTAGAATTTGGTAGAATCCAACAAGTATTGTATGTTGAATTATGCAAGTTACAGTTGACATTCTTGTAATAGTAAAAATTTTTCGAAGAGTGACCTCAGTCACATGAATAACTTGGCCTTATCGATAATGAACATGTGAAATATCATAAAAGTGCAGCATGCATGTTTTAGATAGAATTTGGTGTGTGTGTTTTCATGCAAAAATGAATCCTGAAACATTGAGAATATTTGTGTTTTTCTCTAAGTACAACATCGCTAGATTAGATATGGTCTTTGTTTGAGACTAGGAAGCCCCGTCTTCCACCCAACCCCTCGTCTTGATACAAATATAATATTACATATTAGAATTAATAATAATATTATAAAAATACAATACTGTAAAAAGATATAATTGTGTGGGAAAAATAAGGACTATTGCATACATGTAAAAACCCACTGCAGGAAAACATCCACATAGATAGGGGTGTGAAAAACCTGCGAAACCTACTAAGATTCACTAAACAAATCACCATATACAGGTGACTCCCGAGTCTCGTTGGGGATGCGGTCCTGAAAACGTGTACGAATCTCGAATATTCGAATGTTGAATGCCGTTTTTCCATATACTTGCATGTTATAATCAGGGGATAGGTTCCCACATCTCGGGAAAAAGTCTCCCCTCACGTTCTATAAAGATAAAATAACATTACTAATATGTTAATACAGCAATATTTTTTGCACTAAAAGGAAAAAATAAATTTTTGTTTCGAACTTCAAAGATAGATGTATGCAATATGCAGTGCAGACAGCCCGGTCCAGATCGCGCAAGTCGTTTGTTACAAATGACTTGCGCGGACTGGATAACATACTTGCATACATCTATATATACATACAACTATTTATCGCAGCAAAATTAATATAAAAGTTATTAAAAATGCACAAAATAACTTAAGAATAAAGAAACAATAAAATTAAAAATATTTTCATACCTTAAATCTTTTTCAACTGCGCTTACTGGACTTGGTTTATTAATTGAGAAGTTGGAAGATTTTAGTTGGAAGAAGAGGAGCTATTGGGTGGGGAGTTGGATGGGCTATTGACTGGGGAATTGGACGGGCTAGTCCTTGCAGCAGATGTTGAAGCAGCTTCTGCTGGCTGTGGTCTTTCAACCTTCTGAAAGAATTTGTACAGCTTCGGTTGAATTTTAACCTTCTTATTTTGTTCATAAAGGACCCTGTAGCAGGCTACGTCCTTAAGAACAGCACTTTGCACCAATGATCTCCTCTCAGTATTAGGATCTTTTCCGTCAATCAAATTTATGAAATTATCCAGACTCCAGAAGATCTCACTAAGGTCTTTTAAAGACAAGTCCATAGGTTTAGTTGGAGAAAGCATAATATCATCTTCGCCATCTTGCTTGGTCTCAATGGATTGTTGCAATTCGATGAGGTCTTTATTGGTCAATTCCTCTGCATGAGATGAAATTAGCTCATCGACATCTGCCTCATCCATTTCTAAGTCAAGTTGCATCCCCAGTGCAACAACTTCTCTGGTGATCTGCTCAGGGGTCTCTTCAAATCCTTTAAAATTAATGACAAACTGTGGGCAGAGCTGATTCCATGACCCATTCATGGTTGACTGCTTGACCTTAGCCCAAGAATCTCCAATGTTGTTAACTGCATTCCAGATGTTGTAGCCTCTCCAGAAGTCCCTTAGTGTTGGACCACCTTCCGTATCAGTTGCTGCAATTGCCTGCTGCATTGTGCGACGAGCATAATATCGCTTGAATGTTGCAATGACCATTTGGTCCATAGGCTGGAGCAATGAGATAGTGTTTGGAGGAAGAAACAATACTTTCACATTGGGATTCATGTCATCTAAATTCTGGGGATGTCCAGGTGCATTGTCCAAAATTAACAGAACTTTAAATGGCAGATTGTTGTCCTTAGAATATTTTTTCGCTGATGGCACAAAATAAAAATCAAACCAGTCCCTGAAAACAGATCCAGTCACCCAAGCCCTTTGGTTCGACTTCCATATGACAGGCATCATACTTTTTGTCTTCCCCTTAAAAGCTCTGGGATTTTCGGAGATGTACACCAACAGGGGCTTAAGCTTAAAGTCTCCTGCTACATTGCCACCAAGCAGCAGGGTCAGCCTATCCTTTGCTGGCTTAAATCCTGAGGCGATTTTTTCTTCCTTGGCAAGGTACGTCCTGGCTGGCATCTTCTTCCAAAATAATCCTGTTTCGTCGCAATTAAAAACACGACGAGAACAATAGCCGCCCTCTTCAATCAATGCACACATTTCATCAGGATAACTTGAGGCAGCATCAGTATTTGCACTTGCAGCCTCGCCAGTTACTTTAAAGTTATGCAAACCTGCCCTTCTCTTAAATCTGTCAAACCAGCCATGACTTGCACTAAATGGAGGCACATCAACAGAAATTTCATCTATCCTTTCCTTCAGATCATCATAGAGATCCTTAGCCTTTGCTCTAATCATGGCCTCACTAATAGGAATGTGTTTCTGACACTGATCATCTACCCAAAGTTTTAAAAGTTTTTCCATTTTAGGAATCACAACACCGTGCCTAGGACTGTTTATTGTTGATATCAAATTATGTGAATTTATCACATCTTCTAGAATTTTCTCTTTCTGTTTCACATAAGTTCTAATAGTTGAAAGACACATTCCCAATGATCGTGCAATTTCAGCTTGGCTTTCACCTTTCTCAACACGCTTTAAAATTTCTAATTTCAATTCATAACTATGAATCTTATGCCCTCTTTTATTTGATTCCCTTAAATTATCACTATTACATTTCCTTTTAGATGCCATGTCAAGTGATAAATTTATAAATAAATCAATAAAATAAATTTAAATAAAAGATTAACAGAAAAAAGAGTGAAATCAGCACAAATTCAAACAATTAGAGCAGATATAACTACGTCTACACCAATACTAAACCTTACGTGGTTTGTCGGAACCAATTACTACGCAAAGTTTATTCTGCGTATATTATCGATCGGCGGGATCGAAATCTCGAATTAATCGAAACTTGAACAATCGAGACTCGGGAGTCACCTGTAATGCACTTTTTGGGAAGGCTGTAAGTGAATGAATTGTTATATATTGTCTTGATAACTGGTAATCTCATTGTTTTTCAAGATAGCAAAACATTGATTCATTTGATAATAGTACTATTTCTTGGTTTGATTAGTTTTAATTTTTTACGTGGATTAATTTTTTCAGTTAAAAATATTTTGCATTTTCAGAATTCTGCCACTTATTGGGAGGGAAAGGCAGAAGCTGAGTCTTTGCAAAGAATCTATGGCATTTCATTTCCAGACAATAAACAAATGAAGGAGTGGGAGAAATTTCAAGAAGAGGCAGCCAAGAGAGACCATCGCAAACTTGGAAGGGTGAATTTTCATATTTATATGGTTTATTCAGCTAGAGTAATGATTGTGTTATTTGTTGAATTTTTCTTATGAATGCCAGTGCTCTGTTTGATTTTAGGAGCAAGAGCTGTATTTCTTTCATGAGCTCAGCCCTGGTTCATGTTTCTTTCAACCAAGAGGAGCTCACATTTACAATACTTTGATTGAATTTATACGTAGTGAATATAGGAAAAGAGGCTTTCAGGAAGTAGTAACTCCTAATATATACAATGCAAAGCTTTGGCAAACATCTGGACATTGGGCACACTATGCTGTAAGTTATAGGGAAGGATTAGAATGTTATTTGAACTAAACAGAAGCTATTTTCACCACTGCTTTTCTGACATTCTTTTTCACAGGAAAATATGTTCTCTTTTGAATCTGAGAAGGAAACTTTTGCTTTGAAGCCTATGAATTGCCCTGGTCATTGGTGAGTTAAAAATTAACAGTTAAAAATTCTGTAATGTTGTCCTATACCCGAATAAAATTATTCTATATATTTCCTTTGTTATAAATTATATTAAATGGAAAGATTGAGAAGGAGAAAAATTCTGAACTTGACCGGGGATTGAACCTGGGTCTCCCACATGCCGAGCAGGTGCTCTAACCACTAAGCTATCAAGCTTAGTGGTTAGAGCACCTGCCCGGCATGTGGGAGACCCGGGTTCGATCCCGGGTCAAGTTCAGAATTTTTCTCCTTCTTAGTCTTTCCATTTGTCATCAGTACTATGCACTCAAGCATATAAGTTAACTTCCACCATTTAACTCTTATTATAAATTATATTGTTTACATTTGTTTACGTTCATTTCTACGAAGATGACGTCAGCCATTTCCATTAATGCAACAATAAGAAATCCATATTTTACTCTCCCTTGCCCTTATATGATCTGAAATGTATGGATTAATAAATTTAGTCAGGTAGAGGGTAGCATTAGCAACAAAAAAGTCTGTGAGAGCATATACCGTATTCACCTGAATCTAAGACGACCTTTTTTTTCCAAATTTTCAGCTGTAAATATCAAGAGTCGTCTTACATTCGAATACGAAGCATATTTAAGCATTTAATCAATGGTTTTTACAACAAATGGTATATTAAACAATTCACAACAGCAAATTCAAGTACGTACATAAAGAAGTGAAATAAACAAATAGTAATAACAATAAGAAAAACATGACGGGAATAATAATTATTTAGACTAATAATCATCGTCGACGATCATAACACAGACGACGTACTTTCATCTTGCACGTAATGGCAACCGCAATGTCAAAACAAATGAGAGCGGAAATCATTGGGATTCCCCTTTCAAGCGACGCACCGCGATTCACTAAGTGTGACAGTAATTTTGTGCATTCTTGATTTAAATGCACAACCCTTAAGTTAAAATGACAGATCATGTTGAAGTACGTGGCACGAGTGCAAAGGGGAAGTTAACAAAGGAATTAGACGGAGCTAAGATACAAATTTTAATCTGATCGTGATAAATTACGCCGAAAAAACTAATAACTGTCATGCGAGTAGAAAGTTCGGTGTATCTGAGGCAAATGTGCGTCGATGGAAACTCTCAAAACAGGAACTAGAAAAAGCCAAAGCCACAAGGAAGTCGCTCAGTGGTCCAAAATTAGGCCAATTTCATGGCATTGAAGAAGAAGTAGTCAAGTTTGTGCACACCTGTTTCGACTGAAAGTATTATACTTAAAGCTAATGAAATTACTAAAGGACTTAATATATCATTGCAAGAATTCAAGGCCAGCAGAAGTTGGTGCGTGAGAATGATGCGACGAAATAATTTTTCTTTACGGCGACGAACTTCGCTGTGTCAGAAATTGTCAGAAGACTATGTTGAAAAACTTCTCGCTTACCAGAAATACGTAATTGGACTTAGAAAAACCAATAATTACCTTTTGAGCCAAATAGGAAATGCCGATGAAACTCCGGTTTTCTTCTACATGCCATCTAATTATACTGTGAACGAAAAAGGTGCGAAGTCCGTCCTAATTAAAACTACAGGCAACGAAAAAATGCGAGTCACGGTAATGTTGGCAGTTTTAGCAGATGGGACTAAATTACCACCATATGTGATTCTAAAGCGGAAAACAATGCCTAAGAAACATTTGCCAAGTGGAATAATAGGTGTCAAGAAAAGGGGTGGATGACTAAAGAACTAATGAGAGATTGGTTACATGTGGTGTGGAATAGACGGCCAGGAGCTTTACTGAAACAAAGAGCAATGCTTTCACTGGATGCATTCAAGGACACTTATCTCCTGAAATTAAAAACATAATGAGTGCGATGAATATTGATCTTATTGTAATACCTGGAGGAATGACATCGCAACTTCAAGTTTTAGATGTTGCTGTCAATAAGTGTTTTAAAAATAATTTAAAGGTTTTGTATTCTGAGTGGTTACAGAGTGGAACTCACACTTTAACACCAAAAGGAAATCTTAAGAAACCTGAAGTTGCAGTGCTCTGCCAATGGATCAAGGCATCGTGGCAACAAATAAATGCAAAAGTAATAGTGAAAGGATTTAAGAAATGCTGCTTATCTAATGCCATGGATGGGAGTGAGGATGATGTTTTGTGGGAGACTGATGATGAAGTTGAGAGTGATAAAGATAGTGAGCATGAGGAAAATAGTGAAGGTTGCATAGACAGTGATGATGACTAACACAATAAAATGATTTTATGCAGCACTTGGATTGAAATGTTTTTTTGTTGTCCTGAAATGAGTATATTCTTTCAATGTATTTACTTTATTTTTAATGTTATCTTAAAATGAATGCTACCATTTAATTTATTTGAAAACCTGAATGGTTCTATTTGTGATGTGATCTTATGATTTTAAAATGTTAAAAGACAATGACATTCAAGAAAAGTATAAGAGAAAATAAATATTTCACAAGATTTATAATTTTTGTAGTCATGAAGGTCAATTTGAGCTTTTTTCTCTTTTGGAATCATCAAAATGGGGGGTCGTCTTAGATTCAGGGTCGTCTTGGATTCGGGTGAATACGGTAATTACGACACAGTTTAGGAGATAAAAATTTGGTAAGGTCCCGCCCATGTTATCTGATTGGGAGAATTAAACGTCCCTGGAATCGAACTCGGGTCGTTACTTTGCATGGTGATTACACATAAGAGTCTTTATGTGTGGCTCTCTTTAAAATTGAAAGAATGGCTAAAATACTTGCAGCTGTTCTTGAGTTGTTAGACATTATTTGTGATGTCTTAAAACATACCTACCTACCTACATACCTATACAGCAAACCCTCCTCTAATGTGGGTTCTCCCAGCGCGGATTCGCTTATATGCTCAAAAATAAATGAGACCAATTATCTGCCAAATACTGAAAATTTGAATATACACGGTTCGCCAAACACACAACATTATGTGCACTCTGGAATTTAATGAACTGTACCCACATACCCCTTAAATTGCTGATTAGTAAACTAAAAATCTCTGCAACAGCATTGTTGCCATTTTCATTTAACTCATATAAGACAAAGTAACAGTGTTTTCATTTGTTTGGTGAGCGCTGCTCTCTCTGGTCCCTCAGTCTTGTGTAAGCTGTGACTGCTTTAAGTTCAGTGCCACTTTTTGCAGTTTTTTGTAATAACCCTTAGTTTGGAATCAAAACATTAAACATCTTGAAGTGGTAGTGAGACAAAGAAAAGCCACAAAGTTATGACATAAGCTAAGACAATTAAGATCCTTGATAAGTTATGAAGCGACTTAAGTGTAGTATCGATAGGCCGGGAATATGGCAGGAATGAGTCTGCCATACTTACAATCAGGAAGAGTAAAAAGAGAAAATAGGTGCAAATGTTAAGGCTTCTGTCCTAAGTGAACACAATATAGGTAGGGCATTCCGTTCATGTGTGTATAAAAAATCTACATATTTAGGTATTTATCAGAGACTTCACGCGGCCGCGTTCATGTATCCCACTCATTCCCATAAGGTATTAAGTTCCTCCAATGGGGATTTGCCCAACATCGTGTTCTCGAGGACCATAACCCCTGCGTTGAATATATCGTGGTAAGTTTATATAAAAGTTGTTAAAAAATCAAATTCAGGATTTTCAACAGAAATACATGTTTTGAGGTCCCCTGAGTATGTTTTCATTATTTTCTGGATGATGTCTGTCTCTGATGTGTGTGTATGTGTGCACGTGTGTGTGTGTGTGTGCACGCGTGTGCACGCATGTGTGTGTGTGCATGCACGCATGTGATAGGAATTTTGAGGGCACTTTAACTCTAAAACTGATAATCGGATGAACACAAAACTCTTTATTTTAGATTTTTATAAGTAATTCAAGATCAGAAAAGGCTTTTGCAGAAAATAGTCAATTAGAAATGAACATTTATTGTTGTCATTTTTACGCTTTTTGCTGTATCAACACAAAGGATAGGAGAAAGTTTTCTATTTACTAAAAAGAATCAAATTCGGGATTTCAGTGGAAGTACAACACACCCTGTTTACGTTTTCACCATTTTCTCGATTTCGTCAATGGAATTTATTCTTTTCTGAATAGCTATACATATGTACTTTGTTAGGCAATGGAAGAATTTTGATTTTGTGAATTGGTATTACCATATTTAATCAATTGTAAGCTGACCTTTTTTTTACCTTTTTGCCTCCTTAAAAATTGCCACTCAACTTAGAATCGGGCCTTAAAAATTGAAATAAATGTTTTGATAAATTCATTCCCAAGACATTTCTAGTATGCCCATGCATGCAATCCTAGGATTCTCTGAGCATACCGTCATTTCCTTGTGCCTTTGTAAGCATAAATTTTTATAATTTGCTTTGGCGAGTTTTTCAATTTTTTTATAATAATCCCATAATGGGACGAATGCATTATTCTGCAGACTTTAAGAGAAAAGTGATACCATATGAGGAAGAAACATCAAATCTTGCTGCACAATGGTGCTATGGGATTGATGAGTTGAATTTGAGACATTGGAGAAGACAAAGTGAAAAATCAGGATATTTTTGTTGCGAGATGTGGGACATAACCAGGACAAATTACATTTTAGTAAAAATTGTATTGAATACTTGAATATAACCTAATTTGTGTTTTTGTAATTTTAGTTGATACCTTTTTATTTAATTACCAATTGAAAAAACTGGAGAATTCATACTTCTCATTATTTTTTTACTACAAATCCCGGAAAACCAGGAGGTCTGTACGCCCAACATGGATTTTTCCTTGCGTGCCCTTGTGAAAAGTGGGGGTCGGCTTACAATCGTTTAAATACAGTGTCCATTGTACATTTGACTTGTAATTTTGGTTTAGTTTCTCTGTCATTTCTTAATTTTTCATTACGACAGTCTGATTTTTGATCATCGTCCTCGCTCTTGGCGTGAGCTTCCTCTGCGTTTGGCTGACTTTGGGGTGCTGCATCGCAATGAGTTGTCTGGTGCGCTGACTGGGCTCACGAGGGTTAGACGCTTCCAACAAGATGATGCTCATATCTTTTGTGCAGTCGAACAGGTAAATGTTTTTCTTTTGGTTAAAACATGTGCCATAAGAAATTTACATAAACATCTTCATTTGGATTTTATTTTTAGATTATGGATGAAATGCTTGGAGCTCTGGATTTTCTCAAGAATGTGTATTCCATATTTGGTTTTACATTTGATTTGATTCTTGCAACTCGCCCTAAGAAGTTTCTAGGAGAGATTGAAATGTGGAATTATGCCGAGAAGGTAACGGAGCATTAAAGTGTAAAATTATTGATGTAAAAGTAATTTATAGTTGGTTGGACAAATTTTGGTAAAACTCACAATTTTCTATATTTAGCAACTTGCAGATAGTTTGAACAAGTTTGGGCAACCATGGACAGAAAACCCAGAAGATGGAGCATTTTACGGACCAAAAATTGATATAACCATTAAGGATGCATTGAGGCGCTCTCATCAATGTGCCACGATTCAGCTTGATTTCCAACTGCCTGATAGATTCAATTTATCATATATTAGGTGAGATTGAATTTCATGTGCATGCAAAATATATACAGTCATCCCTCATGTAGCATGCTTTCAATGAGTGCGATTTCGCTTTTACACAGTTTTCAAACCAAGGATCATTTTTGTTAATTGCTTTTGTGCGATTTTCATGTCAAGGATTTTTTTTTGAAAATCTCCATTTTTTACCCATCTCAGTTTTATCCTATCCATTGTATTTTTTCATGTAATTTAACTGGTTTTTAAAGCCGACATGAATTATAACAGTCGCATGCACCTAAAGAAATTTATTTTTCTCATTAAATTCTCACACCATCTTAATTGTATATATGCAGCCAGCATTGCCAACATAGCAGCTGTGTTTACTTCTTTAACTACATTTTACTTTAGCAACTATTTTCTCAGCATTTAGTTTTATAAAAATCAATATAATATTTTGGTAAATCTTAATATAATTTTTATAGTAATTTCTGCTAAACGATATTTTAAATACTTTTTAGACAAAATTTTCATGTTGAAAATATACCTTATTTTATGGATACTTCAGAAAATGCATGCAAGAATTACTAAAATGATGTTTTTCATTAAAAACTAAAGAAATAATTGCAGGTCGAGGAAATCCCATACCCAAAAAGTAAACAGAGCAGTGGAAACCCTCGACTCGAGGCAGAGATGTGTTGCTATCTCCTCTCTTATCAGTTTTTTATTGTGTATCATGGTGAGGAATAAGTGTGTACTCTGTGAATTTATAAAAATAGTAGTAATTCATATTAGAAAGTAATTTGAGCCTCATTATGTCTTCAAAAAGACCATCATCTTCAACTCCTTTAGCTGCTAAGTGGAAAAGTATTACCGTAATTTTCCGATTATTATACACAACCTATATAATACACACCCATGTTTTTACAAGTGAAATGTGAAAATTGTCTTATCACCATGTATAATACACAACTCATTTTTAGGCGCGTTTCGCTTACAGCGTGAGCACCTATTATCGTCGGTCGGTCTGTCCGTCCGTCCGTCCGCATGTTCGTTCTCGGCTTCTACCAAACGGATTTTCATGAAATTTGATATTAAGGACTTTCAGTCAAATATAATGAGAAGATCGCAAAAATGAATCACGTATGCCAATCAGGGGTACCACTTTACTGATGACAAAAAATTAAATTTTCGTCATATCTTGTGAAGTATTGCTCATATCAAAATATGTTTCAAATAAATGTTGTAGAACTGGTAAAGTAGAGTATTTCCTTTCATATACATTTTTATCGTAGGAGTAGAAAGTCTTATATCGAGTTGAACTTAGAAAATTCCTTGCATGGTTACCTCTTCATTGTTGCTATCATAAACAATCTCACAAACAAACGTTTAATATCCTTACGTGTGCATGTAATATTATGTATATAATTGCTTTCTAATACTCCATTGCATGAAACGTGCCCATTTGTGATACGTTGTACACTTTTCTAACTTGTTTGTAAAAAGATCACTAATTTTTCACTTGGTTATTAGCAGTATCGAGACAGTTCTTGCTTTTCCGCAAAGTGAGATATGTGCAAGTGTGTTTACAAAAACTTTACTTCTATATAGTTTTGACTCTCACTTTAAAGATCAATACAATGTATAAAAACAGGTCTCAGTGTCACATTGTGTAATAATCTGGTCATTTGGAATAATAGTTCTCGCATTACTGCCAAGTGAGTTATGTGTGTGTGTGTTTACGAATACTTTATGTCTATATAATTTTGACTCTCACTTTAAGGATCGATACAATGTATAAAAACGTGTCTCCATGTCGCATTGTGGAATAATCTGGTCAGTTGGAATAACAGTTCTTACATTACCGCCAAGCAAGTTACGTGTGAGTGTTTACGAAAACTTCACATCTATATAGTTTTGACTCTCACTTTAAAGATCGATACAATGTCGCATTGTGTAATAATCTGGTCAGTTGGAATAAAAGTTCTCGCCTTGCCGCCGAGCGAGATAGTTTACATGAATATCATGTCTAGTTCTGACTCTGTCTTCATACAATCCGGTCGAGGTATGTAAAATAATATTTGTTGCTCGCAACTTGTATTGATTTTTTCTTAAAAAGTGTGGCTTTAAAAAGTGTTGCCTCACAAACGCCATGGATGGTTCTGAAGACGACATCATATGGGATGATGATTTTGCCAAAATGGATAGTGAGGATGAAAACGACGTTCTCGGTGACACCATTTATGTAGACGATGAGAGGGAACAAAATCACCGGCAAACTATTTGAGAACAGCAATAATGAATTCAGAGACTAAGATTTGGACAGTTAAAGTAAATAAATAATTATTCTTATTTTTGTTTTGAAAGACAATATTTAAAGGAATGTTATCAAAATGCATTGAAATATACAATTTATTGGTAAAAATATGCCCGAAAATATAAATTATTTTCTTACTAAAAAAAGTTGTGTGCACTTGTTACCATATATAATACGCACCCTAACTTTTTGTCAATTTTTCATGAAAAAAAATGAGTATTACAATCAGAAAATTACGGTAATTCAGAAGAGGAACTTGCAGTGCTTGAGCACCTTGAGCAAAGTGATTGTTATTGATTTTGCTAATTTTGTGGGGTTGTTAGAATCTACGCTGTGTACTATAAGGAAAAATAAAGACATGCAGTCAGAGCGTAATGCCATTATCAGCTACGAAATAGCAGCATTTGCATGGTAATGGAGAAAATGGTGAATTTTTCAGGAACTAAACAAGAGATAAGTGTATATTGTTTGCCCTCTAAAATTTTGCCTGTTCTATTTTCAATCCAATGGCAAATTATCAAGTTCTTATAACTAAAAACAAATTCAGAAGGTGATCACTTAAAAATCAAAAATTTTCATTGTCACACAAATGTCCCAGGTTGACCAGTCAGTACCAAGAAGAATCTTAAAAGCAATATTTTCTTTAGCATAACACTCATCCTTAGCCAGGGCAGCATGCAGGGTGAGCCATTCACTGAAAATTATCTCATTTGACTTTTTGCTATGCTTCCGTATGATGAGGAAATGATTCTTCAAGTAGCAATGGCAGATTTAGACATTCTGAGACCTCTGGCCCTTGGCACAAAACAATTGGACATCTTGCAATCTAAATAAATATTGAAACCTCACCTAACGACTACCCCTTCGTTTGACCTCCCATTTTAATAAGTAAACCATTGCAGTGCAAAAAAGTACAATTTCCTTCATGGCTTTTAAAATGAGATATTAATATTTCTGAGATTATACATAAAAACATTTTTTCAGAGCCCCTTACTTCAAGAGACCCCTGGTGCACACCAAGTGCGACCCCCCCCCCCCACCCTCCCTCCCCCCCAATTAAACTGTTGAGTAGTCCTTTCTCGCTCTTGCAGTAGTAGAGTGATAGGCTAACAGTGGCTTCACTTTTATGTCACTAGCTGTGTTGTCCCGAGTAAGAGAGTAAGGCAGTCTTTGGAAGATATCAACTTTATTGAGGGCATTCCTTTTAGATGAATTTCATTCCAGCTTGGCTGACCTGACCCCAGCATGAGAAATATCCGATTCTGAAGCTGGAGAATTAGTTTTGGTCCGTAGGTCAGTGGTTAGAATATCTGCCTGGCAAGTGGAAGACCTGGGTTTAATTCACGGTCAAGGCAGAATTTTCCTCCTGCTATTTTGAAGTCTTTGGAAGCCTTTAAGCCAGGAGGAGTCTTCTCTTCTCGGGACATGTGCGATTGGGCATCCTCTTTCAGAGCATACCTGTTTCATCAATTCAGAAACTTGCTTAGGAATATAGCCACTTTCTATTGTTTTCTTCCACTCTATAGGAAAGCTCTCAGCTGAATCCTCATCTGAAATAGCAGCCTCTCTGGATACCTTAACGTAATGATAATTTTAGCCTGCTGAAACCATGAAACCATTCCTGGCCAGCAGTAAAAGTCTCCTTTTGAAATGATTCACTGTCTTTAGCCTTCATATTGTTAAACAAAATTCATGCTTTGCTCTGAATAATCATGAGACTCAGAGGCACCTGTCATTGGCAACGAAGTTCTTGATTGACCAATGTTTGTAGCACCTGATGGTGTAGTGTGATGAGCACTCGCATTGATCTTATCTGTATGCCCAAAGGTTTAAAAAGTGAATAATAAAAGAAATTCCAAGTGTATACGCAATTGCAAAAATTACAGGAAAAATACTGTCTGAGATGTGCGTTTATTGTGTCCTCTGCCAGTAATGTTTTGGTTTTGAAAAACTGCCATCTTCAAGTTTATACATTGCTTTAAGTTTAACTTTAATTGTAAGCATCACACACTTATTTTTCTCTACCATTATCATAATGAAGGGGGATTGGAGACTACGGCGATATAAGTATTTCAAAAAATGAAAAACTCCTTAACCGTACAAGGTGAATATATAGAGAAACAACAACCAGTAAAAAAATCGGTACAACATACATTGTACAAACTTTTTCATATATAGGTACCAATGCGTCGTTTAGTTATCTTTAGAAAATGAAAATCGTATGAGCCTGTTTTTAGAAAATCCAATGTTTGTTAAAGTTGCCCAAGAATAAACTAGTCTTATATTCATTCATTGAGAAAAATGAAATACTTAGTATTATTGAAGACGTAAACTCAAGTAACTGTACAAAATTTGATCAAAATCATTAGAGCCGTTTTTGAGAAAATCGGATTGTTGTTAAAAATGCATAGGATAAACTACTCTTAATTATTGAGCAATGTCAACCATTTCTACGTATACTCTGCTCAGTATGATAAAATGCCTAAGTGCAAGACTTCTTTCATTTTCGCTTTATCGTTTAGGCTCCAGAACCAGTAACAGACAGACGGCATTGCAAAAACCACTTTTTCGGATTCAGCAACACCTAAAACGTATATTTTGGTAAAAATCTCGAGGCGAATTTTTTCGCAATAACAATACTTTCTCAATACTTCATATGAGAAAGTAAAAAGGGAGGGAGGCAAAGAAAGAGAAAATGCCGAAAAAGAAAAAATAGGGGTGAGGAAACAAAAAAAATATCTACTTAAAGGTTTGCGGGGTTTTAATCCTCGCCAGGGACCTAAAGTCACTCACTCATTCACTCCCTCATTCACTCACTCATTCACTCACTCATTCACTCACTCATTCACTCACTCATTCACTCACTCACTCACACAAGAACTAATCCTCAGGTGGAAAGGATAAAAGGAAGAGTTTATGAGATGTTAACCTTTAAAAAAAAATCTACCATTACTGCAATTGTTGGATTAGATAAGTGTCTTTATTGAGATAATCATAAAGAAGGATACCACAACATCTGTCCAAAGTTCTGAATATACACCCATATTGTTCCATGGAGAAATTTTAAATGACCAGCACAACATATGAACTTCTGGTTATAAAACTGCATAGTGTATTGGAAAATTGAAGGTTGAATATCACTATTTCAACATTGACTGAGAGAGGTAAATCTTTCAACAAACACTTCATTTGTAATTTTTTTTAATTTTTAAGTTTAAATATGCTGTGGGTATATGAATGTATTTAGCTTGCAAATTTTATAAGAACTAGTGTATAGCCCGTCAAAAATGACGAGTAAATATTCGATCATTCGAGCTATTTATGGAGATCAAATTGACATCAGAAACATAAATAGTATTGAAAGTCATTTTCCTCTCCTTCATTCCCACTCTCTTGCCCTCTTTCCTTTCTCTCTCCCTTCTTCTACCTCCCTCTCCTTCCCTCCTTCCCCTCCCTTTGTTCCCTCCCTCCCTCTAGCTCGTATTAAAAGCAATCAAAGCACGTTTACACCCATAAGGATTGAAATAACAATATGATATCGAGGTCTAACAGTGGAATTGGTAGGTAAGGCAGCATCCTGTTAAAATGGCAAGATTTCCCAAAACGTGAATTAAACGTTTAAATTGAGCGATTTTGAACTGTAGACAGAAAAAAGACAAAGAGAATAAGAACCTTTATAATGTTTTCTTCAAAATGGTTCACATCCGAAGTTCGTAGGTCAATTATTTCTAATTTTAATCTAAAAAAGAATAAAAGCCTGCCCGTCAAAAAGTTCATTTTTACATGAAATTACATGTTATCTTATTGGAAATGGAAATTATCCTCTGGAGTCGAACCTGGTTCTTTGATCTTGAGTTCGATACATTAAAACGTTTTGTTATTATATCATAATGCTATCCTGATAATTTCATCAAATTCGGTTCAGTTGTTTGCGAGATATTAAGCTTCAAGAAGCATTATTGGCAAAGTGACAGTCTTTTATATAGTTTAGATGCCAAATACACAATTACTTTTGTGAAAATTTTGGACAGTTAAATTTATCACAGTCCCATTTTTAGGCACATTTTGCTTCCAGCATAAGCGCCTATTAGTATCGGGCAGTCCGTCTGTCCGTCCGCATGTTCATTCTTGCCTTCTACCAAATAGATTTTCATGAAATTTTATATTAAGGACTTACAATCAAAGACAATAAGAAAATCACATAATGAATCACGTAAACCAATCAGGGGTACCACTTGACGTGACAAAAAATTAACTTTCCATCATATCTCATAAAATATTTATTATATCAAAATAGTTTTCAATTAGAACTTGTAGAACTAGTAAAGTAGAGTATTTCTTTTCCTATAATTTTTTATTGTAGGAGTTGCCGTTATCAAGAAAATCAAATGAGAATGTCTTAATTAGAGTTGAATTTCTTGCATGGTTACTTCTTCATTGTTGTTAACATAAACAATCTCACAAACAAATGTTTAATTTCCTTACATGTGCATGCAATATTTTTAAATAGGAAGAAAATGGATTATTTATGACGAAGAAAAGAACTTTAAAATGCTACTTTCCTTAGGTACACTCAATGAGTTATGCAAGTGAAAAGAAATGAATAATTTTCAACAAAGGAGTAAACATGGATGTAAAAGAAATGAATAATTTAAATGAATGAACAAATTCAAAAACGTTTACAGTAAAATCTTGATACAACGTATCTCTACGGAGCATGAATTTTTATGCTTTATAATGAAAGTACATACAGGTGACGCTCAATTTACACCAATCCAATTTACGTGCTTTCATTTTAATGCCATTTATAATGAACCTTCAAATAACATCCTATTTGCACCACTGTGCTCGTTTATACGCCTTCGCTACCATGGAATGTTACATTGTGAAGTTTCACGGTAAATCTTAAGATGTGGTCGTCCCAAGTACACTGCACAGCTTTATTTATATGATGCATAAATTTGGAAACTTTTAATATCTGCATGTATTTTAATAAAATAATGCCTAGATTTACTTTTTTGTTTAATTCACCACTTTTCCTTCATTTTTACTACATATTTGATAAACTCTTAAGTTTATACGATCACTGGCAACTCCTATGTCTTTTAACTGGTGGGGATAGCCAAAACATTTTGTCGTAATTTTGCATACACACACGAGCGTAATTTTGGAACCCCCAGATTACTATTTCAAATTTTTTCACAGGACAGTGCAACCTAAAGAAAAGTTTTAAAAGGTCGCTTGCATGAGAAATTTATGACGCTTTATTTGCATTAAACATATACAAGGAATAATATTAACTACAGGAATAAATTAACTACTGACATTACAACAACATAAAGAAAGATTTTACTGAGGTTTAAAAAGTTCTGGGAGGGATGAATCCCTCTATCCCCATGGTAGGAGCCACCACTGTACATGATCAAATACTGCTGGAAGATTACTTTCGATTTATGCCAATTTCAATTTACGCCATAATCCTCAGAACATATCTATGGCGTAAATCGAGCGTCGCCTGTATACAGCACCTCAGTGGGGGATCGGCATCCTCGCAGGTCCGGCGTAAACCGAAACCGGTGAGAACGAAAGTCTAACAGGAGATATAATTCCCAGAACTTAAGATTTTACCTCAATGCTATTGTGAAAATACGAGGGAGATAACTGATCATCAGTTCTAAATTTTTCAGTTCGGCAATTCCCTTCTTTTTTGGGATTTTGGCAAAGTTCCGCAGATCTTTTCGTACTAATGACAAAAGATGCCTTCAGAATTTATGTAAACAACTTGAATGAGCAAGAATTGATTATAGTCAATGCTGTAGTCATTAAAAAAGCAGAGGGTATACTGTATACTAAAGTAAAACTTAGAGAGAGGGTTCTTAAGAGAAAATTACGACTGACGTTACGATGCCAGGAGAAAACATGAGCTGTTTTTTTTCAATCGACCTGTATATTTTTACTTTCTCCATATATGCAGTATAGAGAAAGTATTGTTTTCATGAAAAAATTCGAATTCGAGATTTCAACGGAAATACACGTTTTGAGGTCCCCTGAACATGTTTTGACCATTTTATCGATTTCAGTCTGTGTGTGTGTGACAAAAGCTATTCATCAGATCAGCATGAAATTCTATATTTGTGATTTTATATATATTCTTAAGATTTGAAAAGCTTTTGATAACAATCGGTCAGCTGGAAGTAGCGGTTTACTCCTGTAAAATTTTAGTTTTGATTTTAGTTGACAACTTACTTATGGAGAAAGTCATGTGTTGGACATATCAATTTATTTCATACGGCGTGGGTATACGCTGTTTGTTCGAAAAAGCAGAGGGTATACCCTATTCATTCGAAAGATGCAGAGGTTATATGATTTATACCTCCGTACACCCTCAACTACAGCACTGGTTATAGTTGTCATTTATGGATGAAAGCATACGTTAAAACCATAAAAATCTTTTTTTCGGGACCTCTGAATTCCATAGGCAGCTTTGAAAGGTACGTTAAGTTGAAGTACGTTATTTTGAAATATTTATACAGGAAAATTTACAGGGATTAAAAAATGTATGGTAATTTGAAACATACATGATAATGAAGTACGTTGTAACGAGATTTCACGGTATATAGTAATTTATTTCGGTACTTACGTATTATCTCCAGGACCCTTCGCAGGACCTGGTACTTACGTATTATCCTCATGCCATACTTACATACAACATAAACAGAAACTGATTGGCCTGTCTCGACATTTACAAACCCAGTCACCGTACAACGAGGAGGGATACTTTGGTTTGACTACCCATTATAACAAAGCGAGCCGAAGGCTTGTCAATATATCCTTCCAATGTTATATCCTCTTGACTGTTGCGCCGCAAATGGAAGGATATATTGACGAGCCTTCGGCTCGCTTTGTTTTAATGGGTAGTCGTCTCCGGGCGCTACCGTGCCCTTCGCCTCGCCCAGAACCAAAGTATCCCTCCCTGTTGTCCGGTGATTGGGTTTGTAAATGTCGAGACCGGCCAATCAGTTTCTGTTAATGTTGTTTTGAAAATGAAATATCGTAAATCCAACAATACGTTGTCATTCTATAATACCTAAGTAAGATAATACCAAAGTAAGGTCCTGGAGATAATACGTAAGTACCTTTCTTTTAAATACTCCATTACTTGAAATGCCCATTTGTGGTACGCTGTACACTTTCCTAGAAATAGAATTAGAAGGGTGGGTTATCTACAGCCCTTGCACTGCGACTATTACTGATCTATTGTGCATCCCCAACCATTTATCCTGCAAGCAAACCAGCACTTTGAATAAATCGCAGTAGCTTGTTTGCTGGGATTCTATGATAGTCACTCGGGCTCATAAAATGAGATCCCAAGTGACGAAATCTGAGTCCTGCAAGGGACTCACACCGACATAAAATGTGTGAGGCTGTTTCCTCACTTTTTCCACACTTGCCACACTGAGGGTCTTCAACCAACCCTAACTTATGTAAATGTCTTTTTAAGTGACAGTGTCCAGTCTATAGACCCGTAGCTGTTCTTAACTGGTTCCTATTTAAACATAATAGTTCCTTAGTTCTGTTCTGCGAGATTCGCTGTATGAAGGATACCCTTTCATAACTTGTTTAGGATAAAATGGACTTAAGAGTATTTGCTGTGGATAGCCTGCAAAGTGAATAATCCACATGTGGATAACTGGTAGTCTCCTCTGTGTCTAAATTTACCATGCTTTATGGTGAAATTTCACTATGGCATTTATTTATGCAAGATGAAATTTGTTTGGATATGAATAATTTCTATATAGTCTTAACCAAAACTGTTTTCTTCAATTTTATTGTCTTGCTTTCTGGCACATCAAAATGTATTCTAATTTTCGCACATTGTAAAAGGATGCTGCTCCCTGTTTTTCAACCTAATTGCTACATATTAGGGTAAATAAATAGATATATAATCACGTATACACACTTCTCTCTTGCTAGTGTCATAGATATCATTTGGGAGTTGATAAGATGAATCCATTTATGGTGCAATCCATGCAGAAATCTTCATTATATAGCTTAAATGCATGCAATCTGCAAAAGAGAGATAGAGTGCAGTAATTGATGCAAAAAATGATTTTTTTTAAATCCATGTTGTAGCATGCAAATGCAAACAGGTAGTGTTGTTTGTCTGCTTTACCCATTGATTTTCCCTTATAACATATATTAACATATTGAAATGTACAAATCCCTTCACATTTTTTCTTTAATAATTAGTGAGAGTGGAGAAAAGAAGAGACCTGTTATCATCCACCGTGCTATTCTTGGTTCTGTTGAGAGAATGATAGCCATTTTGACTGAGTCATATGCTGGCAAGTGGCCCTTTTGGTTGTCGCCTAGGCAGTGCATTGTTATCCCCGTTGGACCTATGTTTGATGATTATGCCCACCAAGTAAGTATGCAAATAATTGGAGAATTAATTCGTAAAATTTTCTCATCAGATTTGCAGTTGAAATATCAAGGCATCTACTGAAGATGTAAATGCATATAAGGCAGTTAGTTTGATGATGGTTAACACCAGGGGCTGTCGGTCACCCATTGAGTAAGGCAAGCAGCGGCAGTTTAACTTTATGGAGCAAATTGTTACAAATTGGCCACTTTGCGAGGCTTGCCTCATCATTCATGTATCTCATTCAGAAATATGCTATGGGTATAAGAAGTAATGGTATACAAAATACAAAGAATTCTACAAAGTAGATGCATATCTATGTGACCAAGCAAAAGTTTAGTGTTTAAATGTGCAGTTTATATTGCTGTTGGTGCATCTTCAAGATTGAGATGACGTAATATTTTTATAATATTAAAGCTGTTCCTTTTAATTGAGTTTTAAGTTTATTATTGTTACTCAAAATAATTAGTTCTATCATTAAAACTTTACTATCAATTACTACCTATACTTTTGCCAGAATAAGTTAGCATTTGGTATCTGTGTTTGCCGAATTCATCATAAGCCGCTGACACTCCTTTAACCTGGGAGAGAAGCCACCTACCTGGGAATCCCTGCACTTTTTTTTTCATTTTCTGCCACCGTAGACATCAACTTATTCATTCAATGATTGAGCTTCGTGTCATAAACAATATTACATAAGCCATAAGTTGAGATACACATTTGAAATGGAGATGAATTTCAGAAAAGTGTTATTCTAATAAGTTGAGACACACATTTGAAATGGAGATGAATTTCAGAAAAGTGTTATTCTAATTTTAAATGATGCCATCTCTCTGATATTTTTAAAAAAATTTAGGTAAAGGAGGAAATACATAAATCAGGCTTCATTTGTGATGTCGATGTTGATGCTGGTGACACTATGAACAAGAAAATTCGCAATGCACAATTGTCTCAGTACAACTTCATAATGGGTAAGTTAATTTACATGTATGCATTTAAATTCACATGAGGCTGTCATATCTTTGTATATAGGAAGGTTTTTCTTTCTTTATTTTTCAGTGGTTGGTGAAAGAGAAAAGACATCTGGTACTGTTAATGTACGAACCAGAGACAATATAGTGCATGGGGAATATTCGGTTGAAGCCGTGATAAAGAAATTCAAAACTTTAAGTGAGGAAAGGATTCAGGCTTCTGAGGAAAACTTCTGAGTATCTACTGTGAAGAACTGAAGATTAAGGAAGTGTAAAAGAAAAAAATCATTAAAGTAGATTTCCTGAATTCCACTTGTAAAATCATTTTTGTTTTTAGTAAAATCAAGAATCTTTTCGATGTACCAAGTGTGTCTGTCCTCATAGCAAGATGATCAATTTGAAATAATTTTAATTTAACTTTTATTGGTAGGTTTACAAATGATGGAGCCTTTACAGCACGTTTTTCTTTGAACTTTTTAAAGGTAAAAAAGATTTTGATATTTAGCACTGGAAAGAATATCAAAGAAGTCGGTTTTCTACTATTAATAGTTTGGATGGAAAAGAGTTGCATTTTTTTATGTGAAATAAAAATTTTATTATTTTTAATAATAAAAAGTTTATTTTAAAATATAATTTCCATTTTGATCAACAATCTTTTGCCATCTTTCAGGCAACTCCATGATTCCCTTTTCATAAAAAGAGTTTGGTTTGGATTTGAAAAACTTTTTCATGGCTTCTTTATGTCTTCAATAGTTTTCAAATTATTCCTTCAAGATAGTGTTGCATTGAACGAAACAATATGTCTGATGTAGCAATATCTGGAGAATAAGGAGAATGTGGCAAAACTTTCCATTCAAGCTTTTTCAATTTCTGTAGTGTACATTTTCCAACATATGGTCTGGCATTATTGTGATGGAGGATGACATTTTTCTATCCAACAATGATGGGCGGCATTTCAGGTTTGTTTGATGAAGTCTCTCTATTTGATCACAATAGACTTGAGCAGAAATGGTTTGGTTATGAGGAAGTAGCTCAAAATGAATTATGCCTTTCATGTCTCACCATACAGAGAGCATAACCATCTTATTTCGTGTGGATTCAGGAGTTTGACCTCTGCTCAACCATTGTCTTTTACATCTTGCAATGGCATACATTATCCACTTTTCATCACCTGTGATTATTTGTTTTAGGAACGAACGTTGATGTTGATGCAGTAGCAATGAAGAGCAAATGGTGATGCGCTGCATCTTGTTTGTTGGTGGAAATTCATGTGGTACCCATACACCATGTTTTGAAGACTTTCCAAGACTATGAAGGTGCTATAATATGGTTGAATGAGAGCATTTAAACTTCTCAGCGAGATCTCTTGACGTCAGACGAGGATTTGTTCAAATTCAAATATCATTAGGTCATTGTTTATGGCAGATTTTTGACCAGACTCTGATTTGTTTGAAAAGCTGAAATTTCCTTCTTGAAAATCTTTTAAACCAATATTGACATGTTTGAATATTAATTGCATCTTTCTCGTAAACACTGCATATATTACTAGTTGCTTTTGTTGTAGTTTCCTTTTCTAAACTCAAATAACATACAATTGCGAATGTGTTTTATCACTTTCCATTTCAGATGTTCTTTTAATGAGTAAAATGAGTCAATTAAATTAATATTTAACAATATTGACCCTATAATGTCTATAGGGTCATTCCATGCTACATGTCCAGACTTGGTAAGTGATGGGTCCTTCGAATCGAACCAAATTTTCAGGATCGTTAGTACATCTGACTACCTTAAAAAAATGCACAAGGGTTTCCCCCTCCGGCACCCACCCATCTCCACCAGATCCGTTTCAACTGTGCTCCTGGGCATTGTGTTGACCTCCGGGAAATGTACACGTGTCATCCTCTCGTCCATCGCACAGAGATGGCTTTGATATCCTTTCATTCGGTAAGGATTCCACTACAAGTGCATGTATAGGTTTAGGGGTCTGAGACGTAAAAAACACCGCTTAGCCACCTTTGAAATCTGGGTAAAAAATTCGAGATTTCTCTATTTTTCTGGCCTCACAGACGGGCTGGGAAATTTTTGAAAGGGCCGACACACATATCACTGAAAACTAGAGCTGGGATTCTCTTTAACTTGTGCTGTACAAAGGTTCAAAGGCATCTCACATGGAAGAAAATCGGCTCTGAACATGGTACAAATTGAAAAAGTGCCAACTTGGCATCCCAAAAAAGCTGTTTGCATCCCCGCAGAGAGGACTGGTTTGCACTGAGAGAACAAGTTGAACATCTATTTTCAAGATCTGAAGAGAAAAACCATTATTTGGGCTGCAACTGTAGTTTTACATGGGGTCGAAAATCGGCGCGCTCAACCACCCCCACTGACACTGGACCCTGGAAGCTGACTACCCACCTGGCATGCTTCGTGCCACACATGACGGGATCGGGGGAACGGTGAAGCGATGCACACGGAAAGCCGTCTTACAGATACCCATCAATGACCAGATAGTAAATGTACATGATATGTACAAGTACTGTACAGAGAACATTGTGGGTGTGAAGTTTTTCTTCGTTAGTGAGAACTAGGTTAAAGTCCGAGAAGCAGAATGTCAACAGAGATTTGAACTGTCGAAAGCAGTACCAAGCACTTGGAACCACCATTCTTTTATTCCCACCAACTCTTAAGTTCTTTGAGTGCGACTAGTGTCATCATCTTCCCTTTACAAGGATGTCTAAGTGCTGAAACGCAGTTAAGGTAACATCAAAAATAAGTCTCCTAATCACCACAATCTAGCCACGACCCACCCGATATTGAGTAGAAACCTGCATATGAACGATGGCATAGGTGATCATAAAATAGTAATTGCCGACTTCAAACATTCCCCTGCGAAAAATACATAAGCCAGTGGGATTAGTCTGTATCTTCAGTATAGCGGTTCTCCCAGGTTTCAAAACATGTTAGAAATCAAATAACGAAATTTATCAATTTTCCGAATAATAACAGCATAGACCCCGTCGTGTGGGGCATGATGCATGCCAGGTGGGTAGTCAGCTTCCAGGGGCCAGTGTCAGGGGGGGTGGTTGAGCCTGCCGATTTATGACCTCCTGTAAAACTACAGTTGCAGCCCAAATAATGGTTCTTCTCTTCAGATCTTGAAAATAGATGTTCAACTTGTTCTCTCAGTGCAAACAAGTCCTCTCTGCGGGGATGCAAACAGCTTTTCTGTGACGCCAAGTTGGCACTTTTTCACTTTGTACCATGTTCAGAGCCGATTTTCTTCCATGTGAGATGCCTTTGAACCTTTGTACTGCGCGAGTTAAAGAGTATCCCAGCTCTAGTTTTCAGTGATATGTGTGTCTGCCCTTTCAAAAATTTCCCAGCCCGTCTGTGAGGCCGGAAAAATAGAGAAATCTCGAATTTTTTACCCGGATTTCAAAGGTGGCTAAGCGGTGTTTTTTACGTCTCAGACCCCTAAACCTACACATGCACTTGTAGTGGAATCCTTACCGAATGAAAGGATATCAAAGCCATCTCTGTGCGATGGACAAGAGGACGACACGTGTACATTTTCCAGAGATCAACACAACGCCCAGGAGCACAGTTGCAACGGATCTGGTGGAGAGGGGTGGGTGCCGGAGGGGGAAACCCTTGTGCATTTTTTTAAGGTAGTCAGATGTACTAACGATCCTGAAAATTTGGTTCGATTCGAAGGACCCATCACTTATCGAGTCTGGACATGTAGCATGGAATGACTCTATAATAATACTGAGGATTAATTTAATTGGAGTTGTTGGTATGTCATCGCAAAATCTAAAGGCAGGAGTACACCAAGGCAGCAACATGCAACATGTTGCATGCCATAGCGTTGCATGCGGCATGTTGCAGATTGTTGCCATTTGTTGCATGCAACAAAAATACTGATGCCGCACATTGTTGCAAGGCTTCCTGGCTGAGGTGGGAAGAAAGGAGTGTTGCATTATTGAATTGTTCTCGGGTTTCACACCGGGTGATGTTTTGAATAGAATTCGACGTTTCGGCATATGTCACATCCGCCATCTTCAGGAAAACTGATTGTTGCATGCGGCATTTGTAACGAATTGTGACAGGAAACCAGTATTTCAAGAAACTACCTGGCGCAAAATAAACCCAGAAACCTCCTCCTCCAACAATCTTTTTCACTTCATTAACTGAAAGAAAATCTGCTGCTTTGGTTTAAATAGTCATGAGGCATTCAACAGCATGCCGCAGAATGAGGCATGCGGCAATGTTGCACATTGCTGCCTTGGTCTAATCCCGTCTTAACAATTACCGACGTGTTTTCAAATACACAACTCTTTTCTGTCCAGCCTTATAGATGTTACTTCATTCATTCATTCATTCCTGCTTTATATTGAAAAGATATATTGCTGAAAAGCTCTTTGGTTACAAGAATTTCATGTAATAAAGCAATTTTTCCCATAGACATATGGCATACCATAATGACCCATTATTGCAGTGGTTCCCAAACTTTTTATAGGCGTGACACCCTTTCAAAGACAGAATTTCATGGCATCCCAGCCTTGAAAAAAGAATTTTATATTTTTACATAAGGATATAAACCCTTTGCACACATCTAATTATTTGTACTACACCTTAAACAATTCATCAGAGGAAAATTATTGTTATAATTACCTATCAACACACCTAAATCATTGATTTATTTATTAAACTAATTTTTTTGTGGCACCCCTAAAATTAGCTGCGGCCCTCCAGTTTGCCATGGCACCCAGTTTGGGAAGTGCAGTACCGGACCCTTTATCCAGCAAGCTTGGGACCAGACGTTCGCCTGATTTGGGAATTTTCCAGATTTCAGGTCCTCAAATTAGTATATACTTGTAATATATCGATGTAGTATAAAATTAAATGATTATTTTCTTTATATGAAATTTTAACACAAAACAATTAAATTTGTTCAGATAAATCAAGGCATCTTTATCATTGAAAATTATTATTACCTAAAAGTATATTGTTTTCTAGAATGAATCTTTCATTTCTATATAGCCAGCTAAAAAAATCATCACACATTTCAACTATCTATTATTTGTATTAGCTCATTCTTACATTTTAATTATCATTTTCATTTCACTCTTATATAGATTTCAATGCTTTTAAATGAGAACTGATCTCGCATGCTACCTAGAAAATGAACCAACAACATCCAATATTTATTTAATTAAAAATCCTCAAAATAATTTCAAACACTAGACGTTATTTTATTTAAATATAAAAATTTCACAAATAAAACTTTGAAAACAGAAATAATTTTTCATCTCAAGGTTTTAATCATAAACCTCAGCAAAGCCACGAAATTTAGCTGGGACAGTTATTCTGTAAACTTATCCAAAGAACAGTTATAATCAGAATGGATATGCAAAGTTGTAGCTTTTGTATAGGCACAGGCTGAAGAAGTTGAAGGTTGAGGCTCTGTTGAAACCTTCTTGAACATGTCCTTCAGAGTCTGTTGTTTCATATGTTTTGGTCTCTTTCTGGAACACTTCTTGTATTTTGTAAACCCACATAATATGCCGTTCTGTAATAAAACTCCTGTTCCATTCCATGAATTAGTCCTTCTGTTAATTGTATACACCTATCAATGGATACTTTTTCCTTTTCATTCCTTGTCTTCAACAATTTTGCTTTCTTCAGAAGAAGGAAAATCTTCAAAATTAGGTTCAGTTTTATCATCATCATTTTGAAATTTGGTGGATGGTCATAAATTGTGCCATCCATTCAATAAAGTAATCTGGGAAACATTGTCCCATGCCTTTGCAACACTCCAAATAGCATCCTTTATGTTAAATTCTTTTTGGAATTGGGTCACTCTTATTCCTTTGTTACACGCTATAAGGATGTTTTGCATGAATTCAGTCTTGTATCTAGTTTTCAATGCCTGAAGAATGCCTTGGTCCATTGGTTGGATAAGCGATGTACAGTTAGGAGGTAAATAAATACCATGAACATTGTCTTTAATGAGAAATTCAGCATCAGAATGTGCAGCACAATCATCAAGAAGTAATATAATTTTGTAATCCACAGGAAGACCTACAGACTGACAGGCTTCGGGGACAAATGGTTCTTAAACCAATCAAGGAAAATTTGCTGTCATCCATGTACGCTTGTTAGCCTTATAAACAACTGGAAATACCCTGATCCACTTGAAAGGATTCTGGCTCTTGCCAATAATAAGCAATTTACACTTATGAGTTCCTGCTGTATTTCAACACCCCAGTATCGTAAGCCGTTCCTTGGAGTCTTTGAATCCCATTGGTGCTGACTCACCCGCCGTTACGTTTTTACTTTCTCATATATGAAGTATATTGAGAAAGTATTGTTATTGCAAAAAAAATTTGACTTTGAGATCTTGATGGAAATATGTTTTAGCGTACCTGAGTCAGAAAAAGTGATTTTCGCAATGCCGTCTGTCTGTGCAGTGGTGTAGCTAGGGTCTTGGTGCCCAGGGGCAAGGCATCTTTTTGGTGCCCCTAAGGGAGGGGGTTATATTCCCAGTCTGGCCCATATGACATTATTTCTTGCCACCAAGTTCCAGGGGGAGTGATTTACGGGGTCTTCTGCACTCTGTTTAGCGTGTTGGTGTCTTTAAGCAATTCCCTGTTTTGCTACCCCATGCAATAAACATTTGAATGGGAAATTGGTGCGAGTAAGGCTAGATGGCAGGAGATAACTCAATTGCAAACCCCCCTGGCCCGTTGGCACAACATTGTTTACAAGGGAGATCCTGGCTAAGGAAATATATAGGCAAAACAAGAGTTAAACCCGAAGCCCGAAGAATGAGCGATAACCCCAAAGACTTCGGGTGAAACATGAAGAGGTGGCAACCTGAGTTCGTCAATAACTTGGAGATTTCCTAATCTGACTCGGAGATTTCCTAATTTAACCTGGAGATTCTCATTAGTGAAAAAATAGAAGTAAGTTTACTGTTTTTAAATGTTTAATACAAAAGAGATAGTTAGTTTTCATAGAAATGTGAATGTGATGAGCCATATTTTGTCACTCTCTCACACAACTTGGTGGCTCCCTTGAACACCAACGAAATATTGCAGTGGTACCTACTTATAACAGCACCACCAATCCAAAATCACCAAATAAATGTAGTAAACAGAGCTACAAGCCATTCGCTGAGATTCAGAATTTGTCGCTGCTGTAGATATGGTGGTAGCAAATACACCTAAATGCGAGTCATCCACAAAGTTTTAGCTGCCGATGATGCGATAGGATATTTTTATGCACGTTTCGCAAATTAGACGTGTTTCTTATAATAAGATTCTAAAGGCTCCTGTGTTTCCAAACTGAAAAGAAATGTGCTGACCGAAGAGAAAATGTAATATCAAGGCCCTCACACTTTACTTCATAGAGAGCATTCTGACTTATTTATGCGCACATGTGACGATATAGCATGGGTTTGAGATTAGACTTCAGACAAAACCCAAGCGAAACCTATGGTCTGTAATAAACACCATCAATTATAAGGCCTTCTAAAGCGTATTTTCAAAACATGGTAGCTTATCTTGCTGGCTTGAATTGTGGAGTGTCTAGGGTGATCATATATGGTTGACCATTTTAAGAGACAGATCCTTAAAAAAAACTGGACTATTAAAAATTTTACGGGACTTTTTTAACTTTGAAATTAAGTCAAGAAAAATATTCTTTAAATTATATAAGAAAAATTTAGTTTTTTATAAACAAACCTACACAAGATAAACGCTTAGCAAATAAAACGAAAAAACAATTATTCGTGAATAATAAAACTAAATTGCACACAATACTAATATTAAGAACATATTCAAAAAGAATAGTTTTCGTCACTGTAAGATTTTCTGCGCATCAGAAGATCATAATTATAAAAGTCTTTACAAGGAAGATATGTAGTTGCATTTCAGTAGCAGCTCTGCTTTTACTGCACTTCGGTCAAATCTGTTCCTATTGTCATTCCATTTATTATGACATAAAGAAAATATTCTTTCCACAAGAGCTTTAGACCTTGGTACTGACTTAATAATTTGCATCAGCTTACAAAATTATTTTTTCTCAAGATTTTAATATTCCATTCCAAATATCTAGGAGAGATGAAATCTCACTTATAACTTTTCATAAAAGTGGGTTCATTTTTGTAAACTCTTTATACATTACATTACATTAATTAAGTGCTCGAAATGGAATTCTTGGGAAGAAAATATTATAATTCGGAACTAATCGCCGATATTTTTGATACATGTGCAGTCTGGGTTCGTTCCAGCTCATTCTGAGCACTGCATTAATTACATTAAAATATGGGACGTGATTACCCTAAGTGTATCTGAAATATCTATTTTCATAAAAAAAAATACGGGACAAAGTGTGTCCCATATTGATTTCACTCAGGACATTTGAGGAAAAATTGGCCAAGAAACTGGATGTCCCGTAACATATGGGACATGGGGTCACTCTGGTCTCTATGCTATTGGCCCGGAGAGTTTTAACCTTAACCCTGAGACTAGTCCCAAAACCTGGAGACTCCAGGTCAAATCCGGAGAGGTGGCCACCCGAAGCAGGACTTCACACATATTTTGTAAATATTTTTCTCTGACCCGCTTACGATTGCCATTTCTTAAGTCTCAGGGACCATCTAAACGGAAAAAGCTACGGTATCACTATATCCTAAAGATAAATACGAGGGTGATTCATTGCATCTCGGGCCAGTTTCCAGAAACATTTTTGATGACTCGTGCATCTTTTGTCTTAATCCGTCAGGACAGTGCTCTCCAACTGGTGTGCCGCGGTGCATTAGTGTGCCGAAAGGAAGGCACTAGTGTGCTGGACACACTGAGGATGTTTAATTTTCACAAAAGCGTTTGGAACAATCAAATTTGCATAAATTTTATCATCCAACGGGCGGTTTTTGGCTGTGTTGCACGGTTGCGCAACCACCAGTTATTTCAGTATTTATTTTAGTTCTACGTAGTAATGTCCTTTATGAAATGCTTGAGATAAGAGTTCTGAATGAAATCGGTTCGCGTCGCAGAGAGGTTGCACATTTTCTGCAACCACACCAAGAAAACCCAAGCAGCTATGAGCATATGTGCATGCACCACCTCCTCACTCTCACTCCCTCCATGCTGTTATTCCCGTTAGTGAGGTGTTGCAGTCAAGCTGCAACAGCAGCGGCGTTTAGAGGGTTTTGTGTTTATTATATTTTGAAAAGTGACATTATTAGAAGTGTATAAAAAGAATTCCATAGCTGCTTTACAATCCAAACCTTTTTCACTACTTTCTGCTGAAGAAAAATTAGGAATTAAAAAAACTTGGAAGGCCTACTCCAAAGTTAAATATTGCACAAACGGTGAAGTGTAAAAACAGAATTTACGCAGTTTTAATCAGTTAGTGTATGAGAAACATAATTGGTTGTGTGGTTGTGACACAAAAAATGCATTGTACTGTTTTCCATGCTTACTGTTTAGTGGAGAAGTTCTATGGACAAAGTCAGGAGTGACAGACTAATCATTTGGTAGTTAAAATGAAAAAGCACGTCATCCAAAACTCATGAAAAATGTGTTGAGTCTAACGTTTTTTGGCACAGTCGATGTAGCACAACAATTGGACAGCGAATATAGGCGAAGAATAGCTTTGCTTAATGAACAGGTGAGGTGTTTTGAATATAATAATTAATTGTATTTGATTCTGTGGTGCTTTTGAGTTAGCGTTACGTGGTCATGACGAATCCGATTCATCATTGAATCCCAGTGTTTTCGGAGGATTAATTAATTTTAGTGCAGAATTGGATCTTTCATTAAAAAGTCATTTGGAAAAGGCAACTGTATTTAAGGGGACTTCAAAAACAATGCAAAATGAACTTCTGCAATTTATGTTTGAGGTATGTCACGAAGAGATAGCACGGGAAATTCAAGAAACTGATTTTTTTTTCTGTAATTGCAGACGAAACTAGTGATGTCTCAAACAAATTCCAAATGGTTATCGTTTTTAGATATATCGTGAAAGGTAAACCAGTAGAGAGATTTTGGAAATTCATTGCACCTGAAAAACATGATGCAAAAACCTTAGCTTCTTGTATTCTAATCGAACTTGACTTGGAATTAATAAAAATAAGCAGAAGTTAATTGCACAAACTTATGACGGGGTAGCTTTTATGGGAGGCTCTTCTGGTGGTGGTGGCGGCAGTAGTAATGGAACCCCCCCTCCCCCGGCAACTGCCCTCATCCTTGCCATGCCCCTGCGTGTGTTATTGGCTCTAGAGCCTAAACAGTAAAACGAAAATGAGTGAAATCTCGTACTTAGGCATTTTATCATACAGAGTAGAAGCTATGAAGAAATGGTTGACATTGCTCAATAATTAAGGGAAGTTTATTCTGCCCATTTTTAACAATTTGATTTTCTCAAAACCTGCTCTAATGATTTTGATCGAATTTCCTACAGTTACTTGAGTTTATGTCTTCAATAATACTGTATAGTTAAAGTGACCAGATTTACTAGATATAAAATCAGTAATTCTTTTATTTCTTATATACATGAAAGAAAACTACATTACAATATAATACTTTATATATTGAAATTTTATACAGTATACATAGGTATATAACATTATTGTTTTATATGTATATTGGATACTCTTGCTGAAGTCGATCAGAAAATGTTTTTTCTTCTATTTATGGCAGGGTCTTTAAATATAATTAAATAAGAATATTAATAATCTATTCTGAGAATAATGTTACTTTACTAAACAGCATTAAACTATTATACTACTCACATGACATACACAACCATAACTACTATTGTCTGGACGACATTACTTTGGAATTGAGACTTAGTTGTAGAGAAGGGTTGGAGGTTTGGAAGGAAAGACTGAAAAACTCCCCTCCCTCACAGCCGATCATAGGTGGAGGGCCGGTAATGTTTGCTAGGGGGAACTACTCAGCGTTGCCGCAAGTCCTCTACACATCCTAGCAACGTCGCACCCGAGCCACCTCAACCGTCAATCCCACAGTAAATGAACTAAATAATTATAGATTTTTTCTTCTTTTAAAATCAGTACAACTTTAAAATTCAGTACATATTTGAAATCAGTACACTGTAAAATCAGTACTGTACTGATTAAATCATTGTCTGGTCTCTTTATGTATAATTCATGTTTCTCAAAAAAAAATGAATATAAGGCTAGTTTATTCTTCGGCAAATTTAACAATTGGATTGCCTAAAAAACGGTTCATACGATTTTCATCAAATTTCGTATAGTTAAGCTGATGTTTATAATTCTCATATTTTTCTAAAGATAACTAAACGATACATTCATATATGAGAAAGTTTGTACAATGTATCTTGTACCGATTTTTCTAGGAATATATCGCAAAGACAATGCCGACTCGTCTGCACTGTACACCTGTTCTGTTGTTAAACCCTCTTTCGATATCATTGAAGAAAATTCAAGTATTCCTCTGCGGTTTCGTGATCAGCTGCCGCATTTCTTTAGTAACACTTCATCCATGTCGATTGTCTTTGACTGATGGAGTGTTTTTCTGTTGTTCGTTAATTTTAGGAACATCACATTCTGCGTAAAATTTCATTAATTGACTCTTTTGCTTCTTCAAGTGATAAACAGTCGATGAACTAACTCATTGCACAATCTTTTCACCGAAGCCCCTTTCTCTAAACGCTGTAGCAATTTCACTTTCTTCTTAATACTAATGTAAGTGTTAAGTGCTTCCTCTTTGCATTTACGATAACCACGGGTTTTTCCACTGATCTTTTCGACATTTTTATAAAAAGAGGACAACAAAGATTTTAAATTCGTGAAACATAGCATATTCTAACAAAACAACAACGATAAAACAGCAGCGCAAATATCGTCGCTTTTTCGACATCGCGAAAACTTCCGGTATCTACGAATTTCAAATTGGTGACCACACAGGTTTTTGCCAAATTTCAGGTTCTGCCGGATTTTGGAATGCCGAATAAGGGGTCCGATAGTGTACTGCAATATAGGATGCTTTCTTTTTCCAAAATTTTTGAGCTATACAGGTAGGTACATAATATTACTCATTTTTCCACAATGTTCTCTTCAATGAGAAACAAAATTTAAACAATAGCAAGCTAAAATTTAGTGATTACTTAAGTATATGAATTAGAAGATATTTATTTAAATATTATGAAAACAAATGGAATTTTCTAAAAAATCTCATCGAAATGCAACAAATTCCTGGGTTATCTCATTTATTACTTTCTTCATATACGTAGTATACAGAAAGTATTGTTTTCATGAAAAAAATCGACTTCGAGATTTCAACGGAAATACATGTTTTGAAGTTCCTTGAACACGTTTACAGTATTTTCGGAATGATGTCTGTTTATGTGTGTGTATGTTATTGTGGGCGCTCTAACTCGAAAAGTACTTGCCATATCATTACCAAATTTCATATATAACACTTTGGTATGAGCACAAAGAGCTGGTTATTTTTCGATAATACTGGTTAACCGGAAGTCGAGGTTTATTCGAAACCAGATTCCGTTTTTGCGATATTTCTCCGTTAAAACATCATTATTTTATATACAATTCCATACAAAGGTTATAGAGAATGTAATTTCCTACGACTTTTATTTGAAACAATTTTCCATAGCAGTTATTGTTTAGAAATTATTTATAAATAATCGGTTTTTTCGGTTTCCGTCAAATATCTCCTTAAAAACGTCATTATTGGTATTATTCGTGAGGACCAAAGTTGTAGAGAATAATATTTCTTCCAAGTTTTGTTTGAAACAAATTTTCGTAGAACCTTCCATTTAGTAGATAATTAATTTATTCGTAAATTTCCAGTATACAGCGCCACCATCTAGTGGTGAATTCTATAAACATTCAAAATATAATTTACGATAATAAGGACGACTGTATTCTTTTGCGATACGAAATGATAATTTTGCCTTATAATTCTATTCATAATAATTTAAATATCTATACCCCAAATATGGAGAAAGTCATGTTGGCCATATCAGATTTTTTCACTTAATCAGATCTGTGCATTGGATGAAACAATTTGTATTTAGATAAAAAATAAAACCATGTCCTACTCAACTTTTCGATTCTGGAGAAATAATGGGTGGATATTTGTGAAATACTACATTATAAAGCAAGTGGTATAAATGTTAATTTATTTATTTCTCACATTACAAAGACATTCAGAAATCACTCATCAGTTTCACCATTGAATGATAAAATATTTGTGAATAATATCATTTACTGAGATACATATGCATCCTATTCATGGGTAGATTAAGTATTCCTATAATTTGAGCTCAGAAACCTCCCTGAGGGTCTTTATGGTATGTTGAAATCACATAAAGTCATTGATTTTTTGATATAAAAGTGTATGGTTAGTCAAATACTGTATTTATCTGAATATAGGACAACTCTGAATATAAGACCCCCATTTTATAAACTCATTATTTAAGAAAAAATATTTAAACCATTAATTTTGACAAATTTACTATCTGATTATGTTCAATTATTACAATTTTTGCATTCAAGTTGTAATTAAATTATTATGCTAATTTTTCTTAATATCCACATACCTATTCATAAATTTGTTCACTTTCACTACTGGAAGAATCTTCAACAGCTGCTTCATCTCCTCCATCCAATGAATGTCACCTTCTGCTCCATCCATGCTGTTGGGAACAACACTTTTTTAATCTAAGAACAGTTGATTCTGATGAGCTGCTGTCTCATGCAATTTTTATCCACTGTGTTAGTTGCATCTCAGTTGGTTTTTTTATTTTCAGTATAATCTGAGGGAAGTCTGTGCCAATGTTGTCCTTCAATGAAGGGAAAATGCATTTCGCCTCATAAACCTGGTAATCCAACCAACACTTGTCTTGAAATGCTGTCGAGTTATCTCGAACAATGTTGCTATTTACAAGGCCTTCATCTGTATAGCCTCGCATGTAACTGGCAGGCCATTATTGCATTTTTCGTGCACAAACGCCACTACTTGCTCTTCTATAACTGTATAGTGCACTTCTCTGGGTCCGCAAAATGTTTTCCACATTGAACTGCCACACTTTAGTTTTTCTTTCAAATTTTTGCATCGGTTCACCAAATTTTTGTGCAATGACACAATTATTCATTTCTTCAGCGTGTTTTACCACCATTAGTTTAAAGTTCTTATCGTAACTATTACGCATTGATTTTGATATTTGTGATGATGTAGAAGTTCTACTGTCATCATAATCACCCATATTTTACCGTAAAAAATAGAATTCCTGTAACAAAAGGTTGAAATCTACATGCGAACTGTAAACTAACTCAACCACAGCATTTTTGCTTTCAACTAGAATAAGATATTGTATTTAGCTTTAGCCACATTGAGATATATTGTAGTGCATGAAGTATACAGTTTTGGAACTCAAACATTACATTGTGGTAGTGTAGAGTCCAGCACAACAAGATTGTTTCTCCGCGCATACCTTGGCTGTCGAGCAACTCAGCTTTTTATTGTTAGGATGGAATTACATCAGTAGGAATCAAATTAAATGTCATCCACTTTTACGACATACAATTGATTTGCGCCAAGTTATTCCATACTACATGAATATAAGATGACTTGAGATTTTTCAGGCTGTTGGAAAACAACCTTGTCTTATATTCAGGTAACTAGGGTAGGTGAAGCCATCTCTTCCATATAACATTAATGAAATCTGTCTTCTAGTCATCCAAATGACTGTTTCTTCATCAGAAATGCATGGAAATATATGCTCTTATTTGGGCCAAATCAAATTCTGAATAAAGTGAAGATTTCTAGACAACAGCTAGTTGATGTATCCATTTGATAGAAAGAAAATATCTCATGATGAGGTTGAATACCTAGATTTCTAAAAATTGACTGAAAGATCTCTCTGCCAAAATTATGTTTCTAGCAATTCATCATTAGAAATTCACCAAAACATGGGTAATAACAATGGGTCAAGTGAATAAAAATCAAGCAAATGTTTAAAGTAAATAGCAAAAGCATTTGCTAAAACATATGCAAATGCCAAAAGCATTTGCTTCTTTTTGAGTGACTAAAACTTTCCTTTTACTTATAACCATTTCTAGCCAATTTTAGGCTTTAGCTTAAAATGACTAAAAAAAGTGCACAGCTTGTCTATCAACCAATAATATTTTAATAACTTTCTAAGATATGTTTGTATATAAAATGGATTATCAATATTAATTTTTTTTCAAAGGGTTGGCATTTTTATTGAGTTATAATAGAATTGTAGGGAAAAGGTGAAAAACATAAGTTATAAAATAAAATAAATTGTTTTACATAAAAAATTTAACTATATTTTTAAGAAAAGATGTTTTTTGCTTAAATTATTCTGCACCTAATATGTCATTTTTACTTACATATGATAAACAAGTGGTAATTGATTGTGTTTATAACAATTCAATTACAGCTCTTTCGTGAGCATGGATTCTATTATAAAGTTTTATTGTGGCAACTGAGGATTTTTAAACGGAACCATTAACCAAGGTAAAATACGTAGCCACTATCTCCAAGAGTAACTGAAGCACTGTTGGATTTGAACATGAAATCGTATAAAGTGGATCATTTACATATATGATTATCATGTACAGATCCTGGACAATGAATATCCGTGCTAGTGTAAATGTAATCCAAATCCTAAGTTGCCTGAACATTTATAGATGGAAAACCTTAATTATGTATTCATCCCCAAAATGACTTGGTTTTACTATTTGCACATGAGTACAATCGATAGCACCAATTGTAGCTGGAAATGTAAACTTCTGATTCCATTTCAACTTAGCTTCATGATTTCTGCAGTTGTCTTTGGGAATTTTATCTGGTCATTTGCTTTTTCACTGATTTTGGATGCAACAAATTTCACTGCCTCACATACAGTAGTGCGATATATTTGATGACCTTTCCCATCTCCTATTTGAAATCCGGGATCACTTAAATATCTTCAAAATATTTCCATCTTCTGTTTGGAAGACAGTGTTCCTTCACATCTCTCTTCATATTCTCTGAGAAAGATTTGAAATATACTTCACATTTTCTTCAGAGAAACGATATAAATTTATAACCGTTGATTGTTGACATTTATCTTTGCTCATAATTTTAAATTTTTCGTTTCACCATTAACTTGGCCATATCAATATTTAGGGTAAAAATATAATGCAAAGAGTACTAAAAAATGTACCTATTAGCAAGTCCTTCCCCTCACTTAAAAAAATATAAGCATATCCTTAAAGAATGAAGCAAAAGCTCAGTTTTATTCACAATTTTAAGCAAATGCTAAAAAAGAATCCTAAAAATAAGCAAATGCTCATTCTTTCAAGCAAAAACAAATTCTATCTTTTTTATTCACCACAAATCAAGCATTTGCTTTAAAAATGATAGAAATATTAAGCAAAAGCATTTGCTTAATTTTTATACACTCGCTCCAATATTCTCATATCAGCAATGTGCATGAAACACCTATGATTTTGACATAACCAGCTACAAAACCATTAACTCAATAGATCTAAAAACTGAATTCTAAAAAAACTACAGGACATGATAAGACCAGATTTATGGTGGTACTAGCTTGTATGGCAGGCAGAACTTCACACACGGTCTTTTAGACTGCACTATTTTCGTTTTTTTTAAATTTTATAACCTTATATTAAACTTTCATCCCAGGCCTTCTCAGCAGCAACGTAACTAGCCTCCCAACTCGGGGAGAGGGAGCAGCCCAAAGGCTAAAAATATTTGGGAGGCACACCAAAATTTGAAAGTTAATACATATAAAAGCGTAGATCAATATTTTTGTGCCAATGCTCAATTAGCATCAATTAAGCCTTTAATAGACTAAAGGATAGTGTTATTTGCTTTGCACTTTTGTTTAAGCAACAAAATTATCAATCTTTATACACAGCAATGTAAATATATACTGATAATTATTCAGGAAACTGAGTGTGGAAAGCTTTTATAACGATTGACCAAACAATTTTCGTCGGCCATTGTTGAAGTATTCGATTTATTTGTGCTATTTGCACAATCAGTCGATGGCATTCAGTGAATGGTAAGGGGGTTCGAGGACTTTTAATAGATAAATAGAATACTTTCTCCTACCTTGTGTATGGAGAGAGCAATAATGTAAAAATGACAAGAATAAACCTGCACTTTTGGTTGACTAGTCAATCAGTCAATTTTTTTTTATGAATACAATACTTTCTCCCATACTATGTATGAACTATGTATACTATGTATGAAGTAAAGGAAAATTCTATGAATTAAATGGCGCTGGAACAGATCCATGACCAGGGTTCCAAAATACCTTGGACTGGTATTGGGTAGACATCTACATTCTCACGCTTTGTTTTGTGAGTATGCGCAATCAAATAATGGGATGCTACTAATACAGAAACTATTGTTAAATTGTTCAAAAAAAGTGGTCTATCAAATCCGTTAGATGGGAAGAAAGATGATATCTGGCTGAAGGATGAAAGTGGACCCAAAATTTTAACACATTATCTATTGTGAGATTCTTATGATTTTGACATTATCAAAGGTATGAATGACGCATTGAATTCCATGGGAATTTTAACGAAATTTAATGTGTCATCATCAAAGTCATTTTACCTTTTGGTAGGTTTTTGGCTTAACCCAATCTGTGCTGTACAAATCCTTTTCGTTCTCAAACCCAATTTCTTCTTTTAATCCTATATTTCCTCTTCTTACCTCTTTGCCTCTTTCACAGCATCCTTGTTTCTATGACTTCTTTCAACTGATCATTGCTTCTCAGAAAATGGCCCATACATTTCTTATGTCTGTTCTTTATCATTATAATAAGCATTTTCCTTCTTATACTGTCAGAATATTAACTAATTTATTTAAAAAATTCAATCTGTTATCTTGACCTGTGCTTCACTGCTCTTATTAAATCTCATTATGTTACTTTCTTGTTAAATTTCATTCTGACTGTCTTCTACCTTTTCATTTAAGCAGCTAACTAGTATTTGTAAGCCCTTTTTCAAAATCTCATTACTGCTTGTCATCTGCAGATTTAACTTATTTGACTAGTTTACCCTCCATCTTCCCATTTCTTGCTTAATTTAAAACTAGCCAAAATCCACAGAACATGTGTGGTCAAAACAGGGCATCGAACCGGAACTGAATCGAAAACCGAAACCGAAAAAAACTGTTATTTTTCCTGGAGTGAAACCAAACCTGAACTGGAAAAAAATATTTTCCTGAACCCGAACCGAAACCGAAAACCATTATTTATTTCGTTCCATATTTTTCGGTTCGCATATAATGTGGGAGCGAAAGAAGGGTTTTTCCTTTTGCTTTAGTTTGAGTCTTTCTGAAAGCCTCACGTTTAGAAACCGAATAAGAAAAGGGTTGGGCTTTTCTTGAGAACACATTCTCCTCAGCCTTGGGAAGGATGTGTCTTTGCAATAATATCTGTTGGCTCAATAGTGGGATTTTCCAGGTGCATCTCAATGCATGGAGAGAGGGTCTACAATACATCCTGCTGAGATTACTTGTTAAACAAGGCTACTGGAAAGGAACTTGGGCAGTACTTTGAAGACAGCCTCTAATTGTCTTGCTACCCTCCCCCCCCAAGCAAACCCCGTAAAGTGTGTTCTCGGCAAAAATATTTCCTGATTCTTAACTTGGATTTTCCTTAAAGTTATTGTCCCCATATACTTTCACTCCCTCTCCATATCCACTGAACCCTTGTATTCTGGTAGTCATTCTCTAAAACTCATTCAGAAAGGATCGCTCCGCAGTCATGGTTTTGAGATATTCTTACTTCGGTTTTCCTTTGTTACAGGTTAGTAACTTTATATTTATTTTATAGAGTGCATCTTAATTAATGAATGCGAATTTGTTATTTTTAGTGAAATATTTTGCGGGCTGCAGAAACCCACATTAGAGACTCCGCCTAAAGGAAGTTCACGACAGGCCGAATAAATAAGTCTTATTTTCTTTTTGTTTGCATGTTTGATTTCAGGGTAATATGTAGATGTTTTTTATTTGCTGTCGGGTGAAAATCACATGCTTTTGCTTAGTAATAATTTTTCGAAACGGTACTTATCATTTCAATTTCATGAAATAATGAAGTTTAACATTCTCATACTACTTAAGTGATTAAAAATATTCAGTCATCGTAAATTTGTATCATGTTAATAAACATTTCTCAGCCTTTCTGAAATCTCGGACCCTCAATTTCTGTGGGCTTCTTCCTCATAGATATTTTATAGATTTTTTAATCCATTTAAGTAATCTCTGAATGAAAAAATTAAGCTGTGCATTTACAGTTTTTACTATAATACGAGCAGTGGACGTGATCTACAAATTGTTAATGAAAATAACGTAATATCTTACTCAACTTACTGACACTATTGAGATAATGCGATCTCTTATTTTACCGCATGATTTGTAAATGAAAATATTAATAATTCATTATTAGACATTCCTGCTTTAGTACATATTATCTTCGGTCTGTCCGTCCTTCTATCAGGATGCAATTTTTTTCCGTAGCTATTCAGCGGATTTTGATAAAATTTAGTACTAAGGACTAAGCACAGTAAATTAGAAAATGAGACGAATGCTTTGCATAACATAATAAGTTTAGAATACTCTATCGCAGAAAATGTGCTCATTTATAATTTACTTTATACTTTCCTAATATGTTGAAATCATTTGCGGCATATGTATGGTTTGTAAATATTCAATTCAAAATATAATCTTAAATAAATAAGATACATATGTACTAAATATTCACATTTAAAAAATTTATTTTCGTGTTTTGATTATTTTTTAAAATAATACTATTTTTATAGTGAAGATGTATTTGATTTAATAAGAAAATTACTTAATTAATAAATCAATTCTTGAAAGTTTCCTAAAAATATTTTAAGGTCCGAGCGAAAAAAACCGGTTCACTGATGCTTGCCGGAGCGAAACCGAACCGAAATTTTGAGTTTTGAGTGAACCAGAACGAAAACCGGAGCGAAAAAAATTACGGTTCGATGCCCTGGGTCAAAATAAAATTTTTGCATTTCTTTCTTTGTTACATATCATTTGACTTTAATTATTAGTTATTTCAGTTCCCTTAACCTTCTTCTCCTTTCTTACAAATACCTGTGATTTATAACAAATGACCAAAAGGAAGAATGAAACATTGATCATCTCTCATTTTTTTATTTAACTACCACATATACTAGTGTATAATGCACCCTCGTGTATAATGTGCAACCGTACTCTTTGCCAAAAAATCCCGACTTTCTTATACCCGTGTATAATGCACGCCCTTAATTTTTGTGGGATATAACAACAAAAGTATATCGTCATGTTAAGTATTAACTAGAGTATCGTAAATAAATACATTAAAGCAATAAATTATCACCAATTAACAATTTTAAAATGCTTGGACTTGCCCATAAGTATTACATTCAATAAGCTCCACATTATGTCTTATAGAGACGTTATCAATAATTAAAGTGAATGAGTTGAGATGGCATCAACTTCATACAATCAGTTGGCCAAATTGATGCCACGTAGAAAACCACAGTGCCACTGCTGCCAATCCTTTTAAATCAGACAAAAAGGGATCTATAAAGTAGATCAAGTTTTGATTTATGATGGATGTTGGTTCTCTCTTTCCCATCTCATTCTAAAACTTTTTAGTAGAAAGAATAACGTGAAAATGTAACAAACAAATCTGGAAACAGGAAACACGACAGGTAAAATTAAGTTCATACATGTCATTCTATGGGTTTTAAATTACTTACATTGTTAATTGTACATACTAGAATCATTAACTAAATAAAATTATTTCAATTTGCCCATTCTATGTTTCTTTGTTTTCGATGCATGTTTTGCGAGAAGTGTATCTGGCGATTTTGCAAAAGTTACAGCAATCAGCTGATGAGCTAGTGATATGCAGAATATTTGGAGAGGATGGAATTATAACTATATAGAAGTAATTACCGTATTAGCCCAAATATAAGGCTACCCTGAATATAAGGTGACTCATAATTTTCCCAATGAGAAAATCCAAAAAAAAAGTAACTTCTTCATACTTAAGGACCTGAATATAAGGCGAGCCCCACTTTCCTGATAGACATTTTTTGAAAAAACCTCACCTTATGTTCAGGCTAATACGATAGGTGTTCTATACGTATAATTAACATGTGTATAAGCTGGATTATAGATAATTATTGTGGTTTTCCCCTTAATTCATCCAAAAAGCGATTATCTGGTGTGAGGTAGGTTCACTTTAATTTCTGATTTTAAGTGCACAAAAGTGTTAACCATGTATAACATGCACGCCTACTTTATGACCTGAAAATTTGGTCTTCAAACTGTGCATTATACACAGTGGTGAGCTGCCAAAATTTTAACAACCGTTTCCCTATTCTGATTTGCAACACGACCGTGACACTGTAGTGTTTCATACCGAAACGTTCATTAGGGAAAAATAGTCAGTAAAACTAGCGTGAGAGAGGCAAGGAGCTAACAAAAAAGAAGCGTTAAATAAGAAAAAAAATTCTATGAACTGAACTAATAAAACACATAAAGTAAAAATATATGCTTTTTATCTTTTTTCAACAAATCACCTTTTCTACACCAAGAATCCAACTCAATATTAGGGATTAAAATGAATTCAACACGATTAATTTACAACACATATTTAATTTGTCACTAGAAAAAATTCATTTAGTTAATTATTGTGCTATTATATGTCACAGAGCAAAAGGCTCTAAATTATTAATACACTGCTGAAATTTTTCTCAATAATTTAAATTGCATATTTTTATTATATCTTGAAATTATCGGCATACTTGAAGATTGCAAAGGAAAGCCGACATCTTTGCAGGTGTCGTCTGTGCGTGTCAGAGGAGGCGACAGTATTAAGACGCATATAAAAAGGACCAAGATAAATTCATATATTAAATTTGTAAATCATTTTCAAAATTAACTCTTTTTGCTATATGCGATTAATTTATGTGATATTTTAATGTTCTGGATTATATTTTATTCAATTGTAATATTATATTACTGTAATGAAATTCAACACTTGGAAATAATTCTTATGAAACCAAACATCCACTGGGTTCGAATAATGGATCAAGCGGACTTGGCTTTCTGTAGAAATTTTTAACAACTGGCTCTAAAATTGCTTCATAATTTAACAACCGGTTCGCACGAACCAGCTGCAGCTCATCACAGACTATGCCTGAGTATATACGGTAGTTTCAACTAACAATAAGAATATAACAAGGAAGGAATTAATGAATCAGATATTAAGGGCATTTTATAATAAAAATATAGATATAGGTTATAATATCACAAAATACATTTTTTATTTAATCTTAAAACTAATGACTTACAAAAACTAATAAACTGTTGTAAATTTTTCTATAATCATATTCACAGTTTCTTTATCTTGTTAAAATATCAATGTAGGTTTTTCCATTCATTCTCTTCTCTTGGAGTAACTAGTGTTATACCAAATCTGCGCTCTATGTTTTCTTCTGTTGAACAGTTTTCATATATTGTAATTTTCTGATTATAATACACACCCATGTTTTCATGAGTGAAATGTGAAAATTCTCTTATCACTATATATAATACACACCTATTTTTTGTAAAAGATCAATGTAATTTTACTTGACTATGTGTAGAATTGGGACAGTTCTTGCCTTACCGCCAAATGAGATACATGTGAGAGAGTTTACAAGAATATCACATTACGTTCTGACTCTCCCATTAAAGATTGCTACACTGTATAAAAACATTTTGTCTCATTAATTAATTAATCTTGTCGATTAGAATACGAGTTCATGCTTTGCTGCCAAACTAGATATGTGTGAGAGAGTTCACATAATTTTCTGACTCCCGTTAAAGATCGATACAATGCATAAAAACCTCAGTCTCAATGTCGCCTTTTGTATTAATCTGGTCGGTTGGAATACGAGTTCACGCTTTGCGGCCAAACTAGATATGTGTGAGAGAGTTTACGAAACTATCACGTTATGTTCTGACTCCTGTTCAAGATTGATACAATGTATAAAAATCTGTCACAATGTTGCCTTTTGTATTATTGTCGGATGGAATAACAGTTCATCCTTTGCCGCCTAGCGACATTGTTTACGTGAACATCAAGTCCAGTTCATACAAGCCGGTCGAGGTGTGTAAAATACTATTTGTTGCAATTTACGTAGGCAATGAGAGAGAACACAAGATCACCAAGGAACTGTTTGAGGACAGTGAGGGGAGTGGTAATGAATTCCTAGGCTTTAGTAATTCTGATAGCTAAAGTAAATAAATACTGTAGAACCTCCAAATTCGCGGAGGTTACGTTCCCGACAACACCGCGAATTTGGAATTCGCGAAAATAGAAGCAAAGGCCTTATGAGAAAATGGGGTTAGGTTCACTGCGCTCCATTATTTTGACAACAATAAATGATGAAAAGGTAGGCCAAAAGTGGTTTTGAACCAATACAATGTGGCATTTAAATCTACCATAGCCGTACAGTTTATCGCATATTGCCTGCCCACTGATGCCGCACTCTGGCCACTAGCATGTTTATTTCGCAACTCAGTTTTCTCACTTAGGTTTCACTTTTATCCATAATATCACAAATATCCCTCTCAATCTTCTGAGAATATTTCTTCACGTATGTTTTGCATATGAAACATTCACTGCAATGGAGAGGAGTATTTTATTGCTCCAGTTGCCTAGAAATATCCTACACAGTTAGAGGAAAGTCACACCTCCGCATTCACTACCGCAGGGGCAGGTATAGGCATCCCCGCATTACACACGCAGGGTTTTCGTACGAAGCGTATTTTTTCTCGGCAAAAGGAAGAAAACACCATCTATGGGCTATAAACTGTACTAGAAGGACACAGTTAGATACCGGAGATGCTTCATGACGGACTATTTCGGCATACCCATAGCGGATGGCCTGAAAAACGGCGTAACGGATATATACCGCATACAGATTACGGCAGGCCATGACGAATATATACAGCATACCCACTCAACTGGTTAAGGTCGACGTCTTCTTTTTGCTTCTACTTTCGGTATTATCACTTGCTTTCCTCTTGGTAGACATTTTCCTAAAACGGGGCCACAGCGTGATAAAAAAACCTCGCGGACGGGGAAATTCATTTGTTTATTGTTTTTCTCATCCTTTCAAATATGGCAGCAGTAGTCGGAAAAACCGCGAAACTGCGAAGTACGCGAATTTGGAGGCTCTACTGTATTATTATTTTTGTTTTGAAAAACAATATTAAAAGGAATGTTATCTAAATGCGTTGAAATGTACGATTTATGGTAAAAACTTGTTCGAAAATATAAATTATTTTCGTACTGTAAAAACTTGTATGCATTTATAACCATATATAATACGCACCCTAACTTTTTGTCAACTATTTCGAGAAAAAAATGCGTATTATAATCGGAAAATTATAGTAATTTTTCATAAAAATCACCTGCACAAATGACTTCATCTTCATTCAGAAACTATCCTGAAATATAGCTGGGGTGGTGTAGAAGTAGTTCACTAATATTTTATAGTTCATTGTGCTCTCATTACACTGCTTATGTTGCCCCTGGAATCCCCAAATTTCACCTGTTTTAAAAATTCATGGCTGTAAAGAATCCCTCAAAATTTGGTATTTCAAACTTGATTCTTCATGTCCCTGCGGGTATGGGGCTAGAATACTCCCACAGTACCTCAGCTGGTTGTAAGAGGCGACCAATGGGCAAGGAGATAACCTCGAAAAAACCCCCAGTCAATTCAAGTAGTTTCCAGGTAGTATATGGAGCTGCTGTTTTAGTTTTAGCTATAACATCGGGCTATTGGCCCACCTGCATGTTTGCCATGTGTGAAGAAGAGATACTTGGTGGTTGAACTTTCTGGACCTCATCTGGGTTTTGGATGCCCAACATGAATTCTGTGAGCAACACACTACTTCGGCCTCAGATTCACTGTAAACGGGGATCGGGTGTTAGCCACACTGATGAATCAGCTTACTGTCATGTCTGTGTAGGGGGGGTCGAAGGTACATGGGTTTTGAGGGCCCATGCACAGGAGATCTTACTGGAAGCAGGCAACCTTGTCAGTGGCACTATATCCTCCTGGTTAGCCCTGATGACTGCATCAGTTTGTGGTGTAGCATCCCATTTGTGGCTCTGTGGTGGATGGGGAGACCAGAGGAAATTTATTAATGGCGGAAAACAGTTTTCCTCCCCTAATAAGATCCCATTCTTACACAGATGGGGTAGTTAAAGTGCAGAAATGCAACAAATATTTGCTAATGAAACGTCAAACAGAAGGTGAGACCTTTACTAAAGTGTCTCCCTTCCTAATTTACAATGCTCTGACAATCAGTGAAGATACTGAAAGACAGTACTCTTCTGATACAAACAACAAACAAGACACATAGCGCCAAAATATTAAACATGCCAATCAGGGACGTATATTCAGCATGTGCTAGGTGTGTGGTGCACACCCACTGAATATCATTATAATTATATATATATATATATATTTAGGACAACTAGGTGTTGAAGGAAACCCAGTGAGCACTTACTGGAAGGAGAGCCGCTGGGGTGTTGGAGAGACACATTTGTAGAAGTTATTGGAGCTTTTGGGATGATCCCTTCATCAGCACAAGAGAAACACAACCCTTCTTCCCTCGTCATCACTTCCACCACCTAGTCTTGGCCAACGCTGGTGGACTTTACTCCCCCTCTTCCCAATCCACCTCATCACTCCCGCCCCTCCCCATCTCACGCCAGTGAGCAGTGCAGAAAGACAACAGAAGAACGTTTTAAGAAAAGTGTTTGCAACAGGAGAGGGAGAGTGGGTGAGGAAGAATTCAGAAGGGGGTGGAAGGCTATATAGTGCACTCAGACATGTTGAAAGGGGCAGACAGAAAAGATTAAAACAATGAAGGAAATGGATCATAGAAGAAATCAGTGAGCCTGCATGACAGTCGAGGGGATGGAAATTTTTAAATACGCTATATGTTGAAGTGGTTTATAAATGAAATTATTACTGTCTCCATCCACGAAGAAATGATAAGTACTTTCAAGGTTTATTGGGAAGAACCCTGGATATTTCAGTCGGCTTATGTTTAGTGTTCATTTCATTCTTTTGAAATTGTTCACTTGTTTACTTGTCCAGATTTCTTAATGTCAATGATCGTTTTTTGTTTTTTGTGAATTTTGGTGTAGTATGCAGATAATATGTGACACTGACCTAGGTAAATTATTTACGAGCCAAAAAAACTTGTAGTCTCCATCATATCAACCACTCATTCACACACTGCTCACTTCTTCCTTCTGGGAGTATTTAAAACGACCCATTTGGTTATAACATATATATGTAATATTATGAAAACCAACAATATGCTGGCATTTATGAAATGTGGCTATGCCGAAAAAGTTCCATGCACGAAAATACGTTCACTGGAAGATTGCTAGCTGCATGCTTACTACCGCTCTGAAGCATTGAACAGAATAGCGGCACAGTGGAGAGAGACTGGGGTCATGCATAGTAGATTACAGCTTGGAAGTCACATGTTGAGTCAACATTTCTTCACAGGTCGAGTGGCTCGACTCCTCATGCTTTACACCCCTGTATAGTTATGCACAGTAGACGAGTGCAGTGGAGAGAGGGTAGGGTCAGGCTTTGTAGCTTATTGCCTTCAAGTCGTGTGCTTTGTCCACAACTCCTGGAGGCTTTTGTGGCCATGTACTGCAGTCTGGAGTTTCTTCGGGATTGTCGACAGCGTTATCAATAATGTGGCTTCTTTGAAAAATAAGTACTCCTTAACCGTACAAAGTAAGAATATTTAGAAACAAAATAAAAGGTAAATTAAAAAAGGTAAGGAAAGAAAAGAAGGAAAAAAACAAAAATTACACTTACAGGTTGACGGGGAAAAAAACCCTCGCTGGTGGCCTGGTGTCTAACGTTCAAGCAAACATTCCTTCCCAAAGGAAAAATCCTGTCAGGAGAATGCTCACTCACACATGTACTCAAACAACAAATGGGAAAAAAATGGAAATCTAGCATTCATTCACTCCTAAAGAAATTAGGGTTTTTAGAACACTCATTCACACATGCAATCACGCAAAAATGGGAATCTCTAAATATTCTCAGGGACACTACAATGTATAGACACCTTCCCCTACTTCCCAAAAACATGGCTTAGATACGTTAATGACATTTTCACCATTTTTGACACTTCAAAAGACAATATCACCAATTTTTTGGAAAACTTAAACAAACAATACGGTAGCATAAAATTTACACATGAGGAAGAAAAAGACTACTGCCTTCCCTTTCTTGATATTCTAGTAAAAAGACAAGATAACAAACTAAAATTTAACATATACAGAAAACCTACACATACAGACATATACATACCTTATGATTCACACCACCACATTTCACATAAGTTAGGAGCTTTTCATTCCATGATACATAGACTTCTACATATACCACTTTCCAAAACAGATTCTGAAAAAGAACTGACTTACATAAAAAATGCTGCTAAACTGAATGGCTATGACAGAAACATAATTTATATCATACTACGAAAACATAAGCACACACTCTTTCTCAAAACACACACACAACCCTCAGTAACACTTCTGCAGCCAAATTAAAATATATTAAAATTCCTTTTGCCCCAAGAACCGCAAACAAACTTTGCAACATTTTTTCCAAACACGGTTTTATAACGGTACAAGTTAACCAAAATAAACTCACCAACCTTCATCACAATCCAAAAGACCCCATTCCACCTTTACAGAAATCAGGTATTTATAAAATTTCTTGCGGTGGTTGTGACAAAATTTACGTTGGGCAGACAAAACGTAAATTGGAAACTCGTTTTAAGGAACACATTGCACATTTAAATACAGTAGGTTTATTAATTCCAGTGTAGCATCTCACATACCATCCCATCACCACTGAAAATTTATCACTGTTAAAATCAATACACAACGATTACAAACTGGATGCCTACGAAAGCATGCTCATTGAAAAATACAAAGGAACCGTTATGGATAACGATTTCAGACCTCTTCTTCTCCAATAACATTTCCAAACCAGACACCAGATGTTCATTCCACATCACCCTCTGATGATGGGCGCATTGTGCTCAAAATACGTATCAGTGTGCCTGAGAATATTTAGAGATTCCCATTTTTGCATGATTGCGTGTGTGAATGAGTGTTCTAAAAACCTTAATTTCTTTAGGAGTGAATGAATGCTAGATTTCCCTGTTTTTTTCCTATTTGTTGTTTGAGTACGTGTGTGAGTGAGCATTCTCCTGACAGGATTTTTCCTTTGGGAAGGAATGTTTGCTTGAACGTTAGACACCAGCCACCAGCGAGGGTTTTTTTCCCCGTCAACCTGTAAGTGTAATTTTTGTTTTTTTCCTTCTTTTCTTTCCTTACCCTTTTTAATTTACCTTTTATTTTGTTTCTAAATATCCTCACTTTGTACAGTTAAGGAGTACTTATTTTTCAATGATTCCATCTCGCCGTAGTCTCCGACTGTCTTTCATTAATAATGTGGCTGATAATTCTGAAGAATCTCCACTTCTTCTTAAGCGTGGCTGAGGGGAACCTTCACTTTGGGGTGTGACTGATATGGATACACCTTACTCAATTAATATATGTCGATAGAAGATTACAGAAGTATCCGGAGGCAACACAGTGCAATAATGCAGGATTCTTGATTTTCCAATGACACTTTACAGAGTTATATTTATACACTAACACTTTTTTAAAAGAATGGAATTTTAAATTTGTGCAGTAATTCTCAAAGAGAGAGAGCAGGCTGATCCACATCACTAGTCTCACTTATGCTGTGCGATATAATAAGTTTTGGGTTAAATATTCACTTTAAATTACTAAAAACTGTCATCCTCCCTCTGCCTTTGTTCTTCTGCTGAACTCGCACCACTGTTTTCATTTTCAATAAAACTCCAATCACACTGCGCTAATCACTACTCTTCTAATTGTCTCACACAATATTTTAAATCTTCAAGAAAATAGGTCGCATTTAAATCCATTAAAGCTAGAAATAATAAGTTCTATTAGTGATCACTACATTCTATCTAATTATTATCTTTCAAGACTGATCTTTCTTTAATGATGCCATTATTAGCTTCCTACTTCCATTCTGATCATTTGCTCCTGTTGATAACATGATCGATTAAGCAGGGCATTAAAATATTGTGTATACAATAAGTTCATATCTAAATATTGTATTAAAAAAGGAAATTTTGAACTTTGCAATAGTATAATCAATTCATTTCTGGGAGCTATGTCACTTTTCTAGTTCTCGCGCAAATAGACCTGATACAATTTTTGTGATAAACACCCAAATCTTATAATTTATTTATAATTTCAGTAAATAATTGTAAATGTAAATTGAAAAAAACGTATTCCTGTGGATGTTTATTTCTAATTTATCCCTTTATCGTTAAAATATAACGAGCCCATTATTAACAGATTGGCAGCTCGCACCTGATCTATGGCACTCCCAGCAGAAATAAGGACATTTAAAAAATAAATAAGGACCAGGACAAAGTCTCAAAATAAGGACGTCCTTCTAAATAAGAATATCTGATAACCCTAATTTGGAATAGTTACCAAAAACAATATAGTCCTGAGGTTCTCAATCTTTTCCAACTTGTGGACCCCTATTGGAACATCCGAAATCCCATGGACTTCTTGAAAACATGGTTTTGACATTCGACGGACTGAGGAGTAAGAACATGTGTTATTTGCTTTAAAAAACCTGTCTGATTAATATTTCCATGGCAATAGATTCCTTTTAAATTGTTACTAATTAATCAATTATAATTCCTCTAAATTATTACAAAAGTATTTTTTCTGCAAGTGCTTTCGACTCCCTGTAAAATTTTGTGGACCCTTTAGGGCAATGGTTCTCAAACTTTCAACTGTTACGACCCCCTTGAATTTTATGTGGCCCCCTTTGAATTGAAAATAGTAAAAATAATAAACTTTAGACGAACTTCCCTTTCAATGAATTGATCGTTCGACAAATTTGCTTTCGGCGAATTCATTTTCGATGAATTCACCTAGAACCTCCCACGGGAGATCCCGATGGATCGTAACTCCTAAATATTTCGCCGAATCTGAAATGGGAATCCTCACTCCGTCGAACGAATAATTAACATCTAGCGAGCTAGATATCTATATAAATAAAATTGTAACTTCTGTCTGTACATTTGTTTTTTTGTCGGGTTTTACTTTTTTGTGTTTTTTGCGTCACAAGAAGACGTTTGAACCTGTTTGCAGAATTGTTGTCTCTCTGTCTGTCTTTCTGTTTGTTTGTTACCGCATCACGCAAAAACGGCTGGTCGAATTTTTATGAAGCTTGCAGCGTATCTTTAGACCGGTCCAGCTTAAAATATAGGCTGTGTGGTGTATCTCAAAAATAATTTTACGTGGGGGTTTGGGGAGGCATCGATTTGGTTTTTGGACGATAACTCTCAAGTAAATTAACTTAGGAAGTTCAAATTTGATATTTGTCACTTTCAATACAAGTATAAGATCATTGTCCCGTATATTTATGAAAGTTTGTTTGTTTGTGCATCTATATATTTTCACACCGTTAGAGCTAGAATAATCAAACTTTCAACAAATACTTTCTTCACAAATAGGAAGATCGAGGGCTACTTTTTAATCCCAAATGTTTTATATTAATTGTACAAAAAGCAAAATAACATTGTATGCTAATGCACTGTCATCTAGAGTTGAGTCCGAAAGAACGCGACGGTTCTTTTCGAACTGTTCTGATGCCTAAACTGTTCAATAAAATAACTGTTCTCATCAACTTCCTCTTCTCAAAGAACAGGTAACTCTATATCTTATACACAGTGGGAAAGGTAGGAAACGACTACTTCCTTATCCGTAATTTGACGGCGGGTACTGATTAAACTACGCATATTTTCCCAAGTCCTACTATTGATTTGAATCAAATTTGGTACGATTGTGGAGGGCTCCCAGAAATAATTCATACGTGGTTTTTGTTTCTCTCTGCCCGTTTTATTCAAAACGGCGGCTGAGTGAATTTTTAAATACCATGTATCATCTAGAATTCCGATCGGATTTGAGCCATATTTCCCCGGGCAACGCCGGGTATTTCTGCTAATATATATATGTATATATATATATATATATATATATATATATATATATATATATATATATATAAAATATGTTGTGTTGCTGGTTGTTCATGACGTTCATCAGGTGGCTGTGATGCTTTCAGGGATTTATTCAGATTCAGACGCCGCATATTTTCGTCGCTCGAGAACCATATGTTACCGCATGAAAAATCTAATGAGATGTGAGACGGATGAGAAGAAGGGCCAGCGTGTTTAGTGGAATGGAAATTCATAGGAAGAACTTTGGAAAACGGATATTGAGAGAGGCGAAGTCGGTGAAAACTCGAAATATAAAAAAATTCATAATTTTAAAACTATATTTAACTTAAGAACATACATTAACACAATATCAATGAATAATTTACTTATGTTATGGTACCATTGTTTATCTTTACTAAGATTTCATACAAACCAGTACAAACTTCAAAATGGCGTCCAAATATATTGAATATGTGAACAGATGCGATGCGAATTTATTATCCCAGTCAATCATTCCCAATTATACGAAACAGGCAAAAATGCAAATCACATGGACGACGAAAGATTTGCACGCAAAAATATACAAAATTTTCGCGTGAAACTCAAATATGCGGAGCGATTCGACTTTGAAAAACCGCGAGTAAAAGATAAATTTTCTTTTATTTAGGCTTTCTTTACTTCAAGTTCCGAATTCGCACGATGATATCAGTAATTTTAAATTGCAAATGAAAAATATGTATCAACATTTCCCACGTTATTCAAATAGAAAAATGAAACCATGTAGCTCTATCCAGACAGGGCAGCCGTACGCCGGATGTCTCGTGTGAAAGGGGCCGAAGTGAACTTTTTCGCGGAAGGAGCGAATCTTGTCTATATACGTACATATGTGCTTCGGGCATTAATGTAAACGACTTGGAAAGTATTTCTCGAGTTTCGATAAGGTCAGTGGGTGTTTTGCCGCATTGTCCGGGATAAGGTGTTTGAGGGTATGGATGTTGCCGTAGGGCGTGTTTGGGGGGAGGAATGAACTCAGCGGCTAAAGGGTTCAGGTAGGACCTTCTTGGGCGTTCGCGAGGGGAGAAGGTGGGCACATAGGGAATGGACAAAGAACTATGTACTACTTTTTCAAGCGAAGATGAGACTCGGGGAATAGGAAGGGAAACAGAGGTGGAAAGGATTGAGTGAGAGAGGAGAGATTTGAGTTGTTTACCATGAGAGGCCTGGGAGTAGAGACCGGGAATTTTGAATCGAGGGAAAATTTAGGGTTTAAACCCGGGAGTTTTGGGAAGGTTAGAAGTTACCGAAATTAATTAAAGTGGAATACAGTATTTTTGAAACAAAAAATATATTTATTACCAAATGCTATTCCTTAGGAAATTGAACAAAAGATGATAAATTTTAACATTTGTTAACATAAAAAATCAATTATATGTGTATGCACATTTACTTACAAAATTTACCATAATAAAATAGCAATTATAAGGAGGTAAAGAGGTTGTGCATATATTAAACGTTTCAGATTGTGTCCACTAACTGGGACCACATTAGAACTGACCGCGAAGCTGACCCCTCGACCGTCATTAACTCGGGTTAGAGGCACATACCTCGAGACCCATCCTCAAATCCGAGCTCAGGTGTCTTTACCCTCTCAGCAGGGGGGCACTAGCCGACCACGTCTTTTGCAATAAAGTTTAAACTATTTTATGTTGTTAACTTAGTGCGATTGTGACTCAAGCAAAATATTCGGGTGAATGCGCTGATCGAGAGCGTCTTTTTAACGGAATTCTACGATAAATAATAACATATTTACGCTCACATCTAATCTTGACGCCAAGGAATACCAACCTCTTTAAGGTTGTCGCACACTGAGACGAAACGAAGTGCAACGAGGCGTACCTAATCGAAGAGAAAAACGCGAGCGTCTGCACACATAGACGAGGCGAATCGAGCCGCCCCCCCCCCCCCCCTGAATCCACCCATGCTGTATATGGCTGTACGACATTTCCTCACCTCAGGAGAAGGGGGAGCGATGTAGTGGAATGGGGAAGGGACCAAGCTGGCAACGCTCTCCGCTACCCCTCTCTCTCTCCCCCACCTCTCTCTCGCTCTCCCCCCCTCTCCGCCCACAGTTTGAACCTACCCGTGGAGGTCCCCTCACAGGGAGGGGTCTGAGTGACCGACCGCGTCTTTTGCCCTAATGTTTAAAGAATTATTGTTACTCTTTTGCAATAAACGAAGAAACGCATAGATTATGAATCATTTCCCTGATTACAATCGTTTTTTAAACGAAATCCTACATTACGTATTTACGAACTTTTTTAAACGCAACAGTTTGCACCTTCTCGCCGATTTACGTGTTTTTCCTCATGGACAATATTAGGGTAAAAATTTCATTGTTTAAACTTTATGAATTTTTAACATCGAAAATATAAAACTTTAATAAAATTTTTAATGTTATTTACTACCGGAACCTTATTTCCTAACTTTGTGGTATTTCACTAAGAGCTGATTCTATGAAAATACGAATTTTCTTATCCATGATTTTCAGTTCACTCAAGTTATATAAGAAACAAAGATATTCACTGTGGTTTTTGAGTCGCTGAAACCTCTCCTTTATCGAAGTAATTGTTTGATCCAACAGAAGATAAAAAAAATTACTCGGAAATAATCTTGGGGATTATGAAAACTTGCATCAACCTGTGCAGATTCAAAATTGGGGTTCTTTCTTCGTGGCAGAATTTCGGTCTCTTGCATAAATTTGGATTCAGCTTCTAGTTCTGTTGCCAGTTCTCGTGCATCTATAATTAATTAATTAAACTCTATTTCTGACCTACAAGCTTCGAAATATTGCTGAATCTTCTCAAGAGAATTTATTGAAGCTTTCATATTCACGTATGGACTAAGCAACAATTTACTTACTCCATTTATCTTAAATAGAATGTCGTGCCAAACTGTTGAGAAAAACAAAAACAATGTCTTTTATGAATTACGCGAGAAAATTAATCTCAATTTACTATATGTTGGATGTTCGGCGCATATTTTGCTATGCAATCTAGGATGGTTGTAAGATATCCACGAGATCTATAGGGAACCCTCATCACTTCTTCCGCAAGTGTCCTGGGTTCGACTCCAGACGACCCGGTATATCTCCCATAAGAAAGCATGGAAAAATCAAATTCCTTCATATAGACGAAACTAAGAGGAATAAGTACCATTTACATATATTTCTTTCAACTAAAATAGCCACTCTTAACAGATTTTAATGGATTAATGCTTTAGCATTTCAATTTCATGAAATAAGCAGAATTCCGGTAACAAAAAAATTTGTTCAATCTTCAATTGTCTCTGATAATGCTTTAAATAGATTTTGGAATAAAATGTACCTTATATCGTTTAGCGTCCGCTCACCTCTCTGGACTTCTCAGTTTCCGAAACAACAACTTTCAAAAGTTTTAAATTGATTTTTGCTTTGAAATATACTTGAGTCAATTCAGGACAACTTCCACTTTACATACTGTAAATTCCAAAGTAACTCCTTTTATAATAGGCAGTCTATCCTAAAATTAATTCATTCAGTAAGGCGAATAAATAAAGTTCTTTCTTTAAAAGTAGATGTAGATGTAAAGTATAATAGTCACTGTTATTAGATTTAAATGGATTATAAGCCTTAGAACTTACTCTGTATTAAATAAGCACCAAAATTCCTTTTATAAAAACAAATCATTTCATTAAAAGATCCACTGTTGTTTCTTAGAAAATTGCCTGTTAACAGTTTTAAATGTCCTTTTAATTTTAAGTGAATTTTAATTTATATTCGTTTCCAAACTTCGGCCATTGTTACGAAATTAATTCTAGGAATAACAATATAAATTCGTAAGCACATGTGGTTTACAAAGAATTTAATTTAAGATTGCTTTTTATTTCCAATTTTTCTAAAATGACACTGTTGATACTTAAAATTTTTTATATTTACGTTAATATACTTAATTTCCGCAAAACACGCCAATCTCTCCCCTTCCTTCCTCTCTCTCTCTCGATCTCCCTCTCTCTCTCTCCCCCTCCCCCTCCCTCTCTCTCTCCCTCTCTCTCCCACCCTCCCTCTCTCTCTCTCCCTCCCTCTCTCTCCCTCCCTCTCTCTCCCTCCCTCTCTCTCCCTCCCTCTCTCTCTCTCCCTCCCTCTCTCTCCCTCCCTCTCTCTCCCTCCCTCTCTCTCTCCCTCCCTCTCTCTCTCCCTCCCTCTCTCTCTCCCTCCCTCTCTCCCTCCCTCCCTCTCTCTCTCTCTCTCTCTCTCGTATTGAAGCACTCAAGGTACGCTTATTCCCAGAAGGATGTATACAATAATAGTAATTTGAGGTGTGACAATGATAACGGTCGACATAGCAACATCACGTTAAAATGGCGAGATTTCCACAAAATATGCAAATTAAACGTTTAACATGGAATATTTCGAACTGTGGGCGAGAAAAGACGAACGGAATAAGATACTTTATAAATGTTTCTTCAAAATGGTTCAAATCCGAACGTCTTCTGTTAATTTCTTCTAACCGCATCCCTAACAAGTTTCGAGTTTTTATCATTATTATTTCTCGAGTTATTAGCGTTTGCATAGCGTGATCAACCAACCAACAGACGACGGCTATTATTATATTAAATACTTCTACATCTACATCTACATGATACCCTGCAAATCACCAGACTGGTGGGTGGCAGGGGGTGCAGCACACCAAGACCTACCTAATAACGTCCCTCGTGGGAATCACTCTCCTGTTATGATCCCGTATGGTCCTTGGAAAAAACGAGCTCTGGTATCGCTCGGTCCTACAGTCGATCTCTCGTATTTTATTCTCGTGATCGTGCCTGCCCATGTACGTAGGTGCCTCTAATATTCCTGAGACCTCCTCTAAGAGAACTTCCGACCTAAATTTCTCCAGAAGCCTTAACCTAGCGCTAATTCTGCGATCCTCTAGCGATATCCAATTCAACTCCTTCAAGAGTGATGTGACGCTTAATTTTTGCTCATATTTTTGCTTAACGAATCTGGCTGCTCTGCGTTGGATTCTTTCTAACTCAAGTATCTGTCCCTTTTCGTACGGATCCCATATGCTGGAAGCGTATTCGACCTGAGATGTGACCAATGATAAATAACACGTTTCTCGTACCTGTTCTGTGCTACTTCTTACTATTCTGCCTACGAAGGCCAATTTCTTATTAGCTGCGCCTACGATCCTTCGAATATGCATATTCCACGATAGATCACGACAAATGGTGACTCCTAAATATTTAACGTACTCTGCAGATTGGATATTCAATCTATCATCTACATCTACATGATACCCTGCAAATCACCAGACTGGTGGGTGGCAGGGGGTGCAGCACACCAAGACCTACCTAATAACGTCCCTCGTGGGAATCACTCTCCTGTTATGATCCCGTATGGTCCTTGGAAAAAACGAGCTCTGGTATCGCTCGGTCCTACAGTCGATCTCTCGTATTTTATTCTCGTGATCGTGCCTGCCCATGTACGTAGGTGCCTCTAATATTCCTGAGACCTCCTCTAAGAGAACTTCCGACCTAAATTTCTCCAGAAGCCTTAACCTAGCGCTAATTCTGCGATCCTCTAGCGATATCCAATTCAACTCCTTCAAGAGTGATGTGACGCTTAATTTTTGCTCATATTTTTGCTTAACGAATCTGGCTGCTCTGCGTTGGATTCTTTCTAACTCAAGTATCTGTCCCTTTTCGTACGGATCCCATATGCTGGAAGCGTATTCGACCTGAGATCTGACCAATGATAAATAACACGTTTCTCGTACCTGTTCTGTGCTACTTCTTACTATTCTGCCTACGAAGCCCAATTTCTTATTAGCTGCGCCTACGATCCTTCGAATATGCATATTCCATGATAGATCACGACAAATGGTGACTCCTAAATATTTAACGTACTCTGCAGATTGGATATTCAATCTATCAATTCTGTACTACGAGTCTAATTCATTGTTCTTACTATTCCAGAAACTCAATAGGGAACATTTGCTGTGATTAACTTCGATTTTCCAATCTTGACACCATGCTGAAAGGGCGTTTAAATCTTCCTGAAGCGATTTTTGGTCATCCTGACTCGTTATCTCCTTATATAAAACGGTATCATCTGCGAAAAGTCTTATTTTGCAGCGAACTACCGAGCAGATATCGTTTACATATATCAGGAATAGCAATTTAGGAGTAATTTCTGTGGTGAGAATTTTGTTATTTATAGTCATATTAGCGCCAAGTTAAAAACAAGATAATAAACTAGTACTGCTAAGGAGCATGAAAGTTCACATTCAAATTCAAGGAAGAGGAGTCAAATTCTAGTAATATAGTATAAAAATAGGAAAAATGTACTCGGATCTAAATTTAAAGGAATGGAGCAACAATAATTTTCTAAATATCAACCCAAACAAGTCACAAGCAATTGTGATTGGAAATTCCAAGATATTAGCGTCAGTTAACCAAAATCAGCTGCCCGAACTCTGTATTTCGAAAGAGATCATTCCATACTGCAAAGTGGTTAAAAATCTTGGTTTACTCATTGATGAAAACCTTTCTTGGTCCTCACATGTCTTAAAAATATGTAAAACAGTAAACAAATCTCTTCATTCTCTCATAAAACTTAAACATGTCATCCCCACTACCTTAAAGAAACAGTAATGTCCACCTTAATTATTCCGCATTTTGATTATGGAGATATTGCATGCCAGGATCTGTCCCAAGAGTCATCACTAAAACTGCAGCGCAGCTTCAACAACAGCGTCAGGTTTATTTTTAACTTGAATAAATCAGATCATATTTCGGAATATTTAACCAAATTGTCCTGGATGACTCTGGAATCCCGAAGGAAGTTACATCTCCTTTCCTTACTCTATCAAGTGTTTACATTTACATTTACATAAATACCCTGCAAGCCGCTAGAAGCGTTTGGCAGGGGGTGTCACAACACCAAGTGAAGTCTAGCTAATTCCTCTGTTGGATTGTCTTATCGCGTCTGGGAAAAAGGATCGGTAGTATTTCTCTGTTCTAGCGGTAATTTCGAGATATTTTCTCCTGCACTGTGATCTAACATTACGTTCACTAACACCGATGGGGACGACTATGCCGCGTACGTCTTCAACGAATTCGGAACTTTCAAATTTTTCAAATAGTTTCCTCTTGTATTCAATTCTTCTACTCTTCAACGTCTGCCATTTCAGATCTCTCAATAACTCTGATACACTCGCATCATACCGATATTCTCCTTTTACAAATCTAGCCGCTCTACGCTGAACCATTTCGAGCTCTCTAGTTAGGCCCTCCTCCCAGACGGCGCAACAGTATTCCACGATGGGTCGTATTAGGGAAAAGTATGCGATTTCCTTCACATTCGAGGGGCATCCCCGCAGGACTCTAGAGGAAAGCCCTTGAATTCTGTTTGTCGATGCTATAACGGATTTGATATGCTCTCTACTAGACAAATTGCTACTGAGAATTACTCCTAGGTATTTGTAGCTATTGACGTATTTTAGCTTTAGTTCAGATATTTGGTACGGGTAACGGTTGAAATTCGTGGAGCGCGTGAAGTTCATTGCGGCGCATTTCTTTATATTCAGATCGAGTTGCCAATCTTTACACCATTTCGTGATAGCCTGAAGGTCCTTTTGCAAATTCTCCTGATCGTGTATTGTGTTGATTTCTCCATACACAAGTGTGTCATCCGCGAAGAGTCTAACTTTACACTTTATATTATCCGCTAAATCATTTATATATATCAAGAATAACAAAGGTCCGATTACACTTCCCTGAGGCACGCCGGAAGTCACTTTGACGACGTCTGATGCAACTCCATCGAGGACTACTCTCTGGGTTCTATCGGAAAGAAACGAGGCGATCCAATTTACAATTTTCTCGTTAATTGAATAAGCCCATAATTTTTGCACTATTTTCACGTGGGAAACGGTGTCGAAGGCTTTCCTAAAGTCTAAAAATACTGCATCAACTCCTATTCCTTTATCCGTTGCTTTCACAATATCTTGTGTGAGTAGAGCTAACTGAGTCTCGCATGACCTGCCTCTCCGGAAACCATGCTGGCTACTGTTAAGCGCTTCTTTGCTTTCGAGAAATCGCATTATTGAGCTACCGATAATGTGCTCAAAAACCTTACAGAAGATTGACGTCAACGATATAGGGCGGTAGTTTTCCACTTTTAATTTACTTCCCGTTTTATGTATTGGTGTAACGTGGGCTGTTTTCCATATCAAAGGAACTACACCCTCATCTAAAGATTTTCTGAATAGAAGCTTAAGGTACGGAGCTAATTCGTTTGCTAACGAGTTTATAATGAATGCAGGTATGGCTTCAGGCCCTGGCGATTTTCTTTTGTGGACCTGACTTAGTAATTTGACGATACCGCTTTCGGATATTTCTATGTGTTATCCCTCAACACTCCACAGTACTAGAGGCACCTACATACATGGGCAGGCACGATCACGAGGATAAAATACGAGAGATCGACTGTAGGACCGAGCGATATCAGGGTACGCTTTCCCAAGGACTATACTCAAAAACGACTCGAAAGAATTTTGGTCGTACGTGCGAGAAATCCGAGGAGGACAGTCCACAGTACCTCTTCTACGTACAGACAACGGTGAAAGTGTACACGATTCATTTACTAAGGCTAGTATGTTAAATCGGTTCTTTGAAAATTGCTTCACGATAGACAGCGGTGATTTCATTGATTTCCCTACTCGTATAGACTCAAATATGAGCGACATAGAAATATCCGAAAGCGGTATCGTCAAATTACTAAGTCAGGTCCACAAAAGAAAATCGCCAGGGCCTGAAGCCATACCTGCATTCATTATAAACTCGTTAGCAAACGAATTAGCTCCGTACCTTAAGCTTCTATTCAGAAAATCTTTGGATGAGGGTGTAGTTCCTTTGATATGGAAAACAGCCCACGTTACACCAATACATAAAACGGGAAGTAAATTAAAAGTGGAAAACTACCGCCCTATATCGTTGACGTCAATCTTCTGTAAGGTTTTTGAGCACATTATCGGTAGCTCAATAATGCGATTTCTCGAAAGCAAAGAAGCGCTTAACAGTAGCCAGCATGGTTTCCGGAGAGGCAGGTCATGCGAGACTCAGTTAGCTCTACTCACACAAGATATTGTGAAAGCAACGGATAAAGGAATAGGAGTTGATGCAGTATTTTTAGACTTTAGGAAAGCCTTCGACACCGTTTCCCACGTGAAAATAGTGCAAAAATTATGGGCTTATTCAATTAACGAGAAAATTGTAAATTGGATCGCCTCGTTTCTTTCCGATAGAACCCAGAGAGTAGTCCTCGATGGAGTTGCATCAGACGTCGTCAAAGTGACTTCCGGCGTGCCTCAGGGAAGTGTAATCGGACCTTTGTTATTCTTGATATATATAAATGATTTAGCGGATAATATAAAGTGTAAAGTTAGACTCTTCGCGGATGACACACTTGTGTATGGAGAAATCAACACAATACACGATCAGGAGAATTTGCAAAAGGACCTTCAGGCTATCACGAAATGGTGTAAAGATTGGCAACTCGATCTGAATATAAAGAAATGCGCCGCAATGAACTTCACGCGCTCCACGAATTTCAACCGTTACCCGTACCAAATATCTGAACTAAAGCTAAAATACGTCAATAGCTACAAATACCTAGGAGTAATTCTCAGTAGCAATTTGTCTAGTAGAGAGCATATCAAATCCGTTATAGCATCGACAAACAGAATTCAAGGGCTTTCCTCTAGAGTCCTGCGGGGATGCCCCTCGAATGTGAAGGAAATCGCATACTTTTCCCTAATACGACCCATCGTGGAATACTGTTGCGCCGTCTGGGAGGAGGGCCTAACTAGAGAGCTCGAAATGGTTCAGCGTAGAGCGGCTAGATTTGTAAAAGGAGAATATCGGTATGATGCGAGTGTATCAGAGTTATTGAGAGATCTGAAATGGCAGACGTTGAAGAGTAGAAGAATTGAATACAAGAGGAAACTATTTGAAAAATTTGAAAGTTCCGAATTCGTTGAAGACGTACGCGGCATAGTCGTCCCCATCGGTGTTAGTGAACGTAATGTTAGATCACAGTGCAGGAGAAAATATCTCGAAATTACCGCTAGAACAGAGAAATACTACCGATCCTTTTTCCCAGACGCGATAAGACAATCCAACAGAGGAATTAGCTAGACTTCACTTGGTGTTGTGACACCCCCTGCCAAACGCTTCTAGCGGCTTGCAGGGTATTTATGTAAATGTAAATGTAAATAACAGGAGAGTGATTCCCGCGAGAGAAGTTAATAGGTAGGCTTTAGTGCGCTGCACCTCCTGCCACCCACTAATCTGGTGATTTGCAGGGTGTTGTGTAGATGTAGATTTACTATACTCCCTCCCTCTTTTACTGCCATTTCCTCTCTATCTCCCTCACTCTCTCCCACTTATTCTCCTCCATATCTCCCTCGCATCCTTCCTCTCTTTCTCGTTCCCATTCTCCCTCGCTCTATCCTTCTCACTTTCCCCTTAAAAATGTAGCTATCTCTTTCAGCTTGATACACCTATTTATATAAATCCCCCTGCCACCCACTAATCTGGTGTTTTGCAGGGTATTATGTAGATGTATACATCTTCCTGCCAGATGGTTTACGAACTTTACATTTACATTTACATAAATACCCTGCAAGCCGCTAAAAGCGTTTGGCAGGGGGTGTCACAACACCAAGTGAAGTCTAGCTAATTCCTCTGTTGGATTGTCTTATCGCGTCTGGGAAAAAGGATCGGTAGTATTTCTCTGTTCTAGCGGTAATTTCGAGATATTTTCTCCTGCACTGTGATCTAACATTACGTTCACTAACACCGATGGGGACGACTATGCCGCGTACGTCTTCAACGAATTCGGAACTTTCAAATTTTTCAAATAGTTTCCTCTTGTATTCAATTCTTCTACTCTTCAACGTCTGCCATTTCAGATCTCTCAATAACTCTGATACACTCGCATCATACCGATATTCTCCTTTTACAAATCTAGCCGCTCTACGCTGAACCATTTCGAGCTCTCTAGTTAGGCCCTCCTCCCAGACGGCGCAACAGTATTCCACGATGGGTCGTATTAGGGAAAAGTATGCGATTTCCTTCACATTCGAGGGGCATCCCCGCAGGACTCTAGAGGAAAGCCCTTGAATTCTGTTTGTCGATGCTATAACGGATTTGATATGCTCTCTACTAGACAAATTGCTACTGAGAATTACTCCTAGGTATTTGTAGCTATTGACGTATTTTAGCTTTAGTTCAGATATTTGGTACGGGTAACGGTTGAAATTCGTGGAGCGCGTGAAGTTCATTGCGGCGCATTTCTTTATATTCAGATCGAGTTGCCAATCTTTACACCATTTCGTGATAGCCTGAAGGTCCTTTTGCAAATTCTCCTGATCGTGTATTGTGTTGATTTCTCCATACACAAGTGTGTCATCCGCGAAGAGTCTAACTTTACACTTTATATTATCCGCTAAATCATTTATATATATCAAGAATAACAAAGGTCCGATTACACTTCCCTGAGGCACGCCGGAAGTCACTTTGACGACGTCTGATGCAACTCCATCGAGGACTACTCTCTGGGTTCTATCGGAAAGAAACGAGGCGATCCAATTTACAATTTTCTCGTTAATTGAATAAGCCCATAATTTTTGCACTATTTTCACGTGGGAAACGGTGTCGAAGGCTTTCCTAAAGTCTAAAAATACTGCATCAACTCCTATTCCTTTATCCGTTGCTTTCACAATATCTTGTGTGAGTAGAGCTAACTGAGTCTCGCATGACCTGCCTCTCCGGAAACCATGCTGGCTACTGTTAAGCGCTTCTTTGCTTTCGAGAAATCGCATTATTGAGCTACCGATAATGTGCTCAAAAACCTTACAGAAGATTGACGTCAACGATATAGGGCGGTAGTTTTCCACTTTTAATTTACTTCCCGTTTTATGTATTGGTGTAACGTGGGCTGTTTTCCATATCAAAGGAACTACACCCTCATCTAAAGATTTTCTGAATAGAAGCTTAAGGTACGGAGCTAATTCGTTTGCTAACGAGTTTATAATGAATGCAGGTATGGCTTCAGGCCCTGGCGATTTTCTTTTGTGGACCTGACTTAGTAATTTGACGATACCGCTTTCGGATATTTCTATGTGTTATCCCTCAACACTCCACAGTACTAGAGGCACCTACATACATGGGCAGGCACGATCACGAGGATAAAATACGAGAGATCGACTGTAGGACCGAGCGATATCAGGGTACGCTTTCCCAAGGACTATACTCAAAAACGACTCGAAAGAATTTTGGTCGTACGTGCGAGAAATCCGAGGAGGACAGTCCACAGTACCTCTTCTACGTACAGACAACGGTGAAAGTGTACACGATTCATTTACTAAGGCTAGTATGTTAAATCGGTTCTTTGAAAATTGCTTCACGATAGACAGCGGTGATTTCATTGATTTCCCTACTCGTATAGACTCAAATATGAGCGACATAGAAATATCCGAAAGCGGTATCGTCAAATTACTAAGTCAGGTCCACAAAAGAAAATCGCCAGGGCCTGAAGCCATACCTGCATTCATTATAAACTCGTTAGCAAACGAATTAGCTCCGTACCTTAAGCTTCTATTCAGAAAATCTTTGGATGAGGGTGTAGTTCCTTTGATATGGAAAACAGCCCACGTTACACCAATACATAAAACGGGAAGTAAATTAAAAGTGGAAAACTACCGCCCTATATCGTTGACGTCAATCTTCTGTAAGGTTTTTGAGCACATTATCGGTAGCTCAATAATGCGATTTCTCGAAAGCAAAGAAGCGCTTAACAGTAGCCAGCATGGTTTCCGGAGAGGCAGGTCATGCGAGACTCAGTTAGCTCTACTCACACAAGATATTGTGAAAGCAACGGATAAAGGAATAGGAGTTGATGCAGTATTTTTAGACTTTAGGAAAGCCTTCGACACCGTTTCCCACGTGAAAATAGTGCAAAAATTATGGGCTTATTCAATTAACGAGAAAATTGTAAATTGGATCGCCTCGTTTCTTTCCGATAGAACCCAGAGAGTAGTCCTCGATGGAGTTGCATCAGACGTCGTCAAAGTGACTTCCGGCGTGCCTCAGGGAAGTGTAATCGGACCTTTGTTATTCTTGATATATATAAATGATTTAGCGGATAATATAAAGTGTAAAGTTAGACTCTTCGCGGATGACACACTTGTGTATGGAGAAATCAACACAATACACGATCAGGAGAATTTGCAAAAGGACCTTCAGGCTATCACGAAATGGTGTAAAGATTGGCAACTCGATCTGAATATAAAGAAATGCGCCGCAATGAACTTCACGCGCTCCACGAATTTCAACCGTTACCCGTACCAAATATCTGAACTAAAGCTAAAATACGTCAATAGCTACAAATACCTAGGAGTAATTCTCAGTAGCAATTTGTCTAGTAGAGAGCATATCAAATCCGTTATAGCATCGACAAACAGAATTCAAGGGCTTTCCTCTAGAGTCCTGCGGGGATGCCCCTCGAATGTGAAGGAAATCGCATACTTTTCCCTAATACGACCCATCGTGGAATACTGTTGCGCCGTCTGGGAGGAGGGCCTAACTAGAGAGCTCGAAATGGTTCAGCGTAGAGCGGCTAGATTTGTAAAAGGAGAATATCGGTATGATGCGAGTGTATCAGAGTTATTGAGAGATCTGAAATGGCAGACGTTGAAGAGTAGAAGAATTGAATACAAGAGGAAACTATTTGAAAAATTTGAAAGTTCCGAATTCGTTGAAGACGTACGCGGCATAGTCGTCCCCATCGGTGTTAGTGAACGTAATGTTAGATCACAGTGCAGGAGAAAATATCTCGAAATTACCGCTAGAACAGAGAAATACATCTACATCTACATCTACATGATACCCTGCAAATCACCAGACTGGTGGGTGGCAGGGGGTGCAGCACACCAAGCCCTACCTAATAACGTCCCTCGTGGGAATCACTCTCCTGTTATGATCCCGTATGGTCCTTTGAAAAAACGAGCTCTGGTATCGCTCGGTCCTACAGTCGATCTCTCGTATTTTATTCTCGTGATCGTGCCTGCCCATGTACGTAGGTGCCTCTAATATTCCTGACACCTCCTCTAAGAGAACTTCCGACCTAAATTTCTCCAGAAGCCTTAACCTAGCGCTAATTCTGCGATCCTCTAGCGATATCCAATTCAACTCCTTCAAGAGTGATGTGACGCTTAATTTTTGCTCATATTTTTGCTTAACGAATCTGGCTGCTCTGCGTTGGATTCTTTCTAACTCAAGTATCTGTCCCTTTTCGTACGGATCCCATATGCTGGAAGCGTATTCGACCTGAGATCTGACCAATGATAAATAACACGTTTCTCGTACCTGTTCTGTGCTACTTCTTACTATTCTGCCTACGAAGCCCAATTTCTTATTAGCTGCGCCTACGATCCTTCGAATATGCATATTCCACGATAGATCAGGACAAATGGTGACTCCTAAATATTTAACGTACTCAAATACTACCGATCCTTTTTCCCAGACGCGATAAGACAATCCAACAGAGGAATTAGCTAGACTTCACTTGGTGTTGTGACACCCCCTGCCAAACGCTTCTAGCGGCTTGCAGGGTATTTATGTAAATGTAAATGTAAATAACAGGAGAGTGATTCCCGCGAGAGAAGTTAATAGGTAGGCTTTAGTGCGCTGCACCTCCTGCCACCCACTAATCTGGTGATTTGCAGGGTGTTGTGTAGATGTAGATTTACTATACTCCCTCCCTCTTTTACTGCCATTTCCTCTCTATCTCCCTCACTCTCTCCCACTTATTCTCCTCCATATCTCCCTCGCATCCTTCCTCTCTTTCTCGTTCCCATTCTCCCTCGCTCTATCCTTCTCACTTTCCCCTTAAAAATGTAGCTATCTCTTTCAGCTTGATACACCTATTTATATAAATCCCCCTGCCACCCACTAATCTGGTGTTTTGCAGGGTATTATGTAGATGTATACATCTTCCTGCCAGATGGTTTACGAACTTTACATTTACATTTACATAAATACCCTGCAAGCCGCTAAAAGCGTTTGGCAGGGGGTGTCACAACACCAAGTGAAGTCTAGCTAATTCCTCTGTTGGATTGTCTTATCGCGTCTGGGAAAAAGGATCGGTAGTATTTCTCTGTTCTAGCGGTAATTTCGAGATATTTTCTCCTGCACTGTGATCTAACATTACGTTCACTAACACCGATGGGGACGACTATGCCGCGTACGTCTTCAACGAATTCGGAACTTTCAAATTTTTCAAATAGTTTCCTCTTGTATTCAATTCTTCTACTCTTCAACGTCTGCCATTTCAGATCTCTCAATAACTCTGATACACTCGCATCATACCGATATTCTCCTTTTACAAATCTAGCCGCTCTACGCTGAACCATTTCGAGCTCTCTAGTTAGGCCCTCCTCGAAAGGGTCCCAGACGGCGCAACAGTATTCCACGATGGGTCGTATTAGGGAAAAGTATGCGATTTCCTTCACATTCGAGGGGCATCCCCGCAGGACTCTAGAGGAAAGCCCTTGAATTCTGTTTGCCGAAAAGAATTATGAAAACATTAAACCAACCAGAAGAGGCATTGAGCCTAAACGGGTACTGCCAAAATGCATTGCGATTGTATGGTGATCTGTATGATGTAAAATATAATATTGTTAAAATTATGGTAAAATTAAAAGGGGCACTGTAAAATTATATGTTTTTGAGACAAAAAACTTTCAAAAGTCAAAGTCAGCCTATATTAAAATCTTACATACAGAAACAATATTTAGATGTAAACTAGTACGCTTGACAACTTTTATATGGCCAAAACCTGTCTGTAACCCACTACAGTGTGAATTTTATATTATTTCACTTTTTAGTACCTATACAAGGTTGTTATATTATAATAAATTTATCAATTCAGGGATGCTGATCCCCTGAAGGTGCGCACCTCCAACGGGTGCGAAACATCGGAGACAATGGTCCACCGTATACAGCAGACACCGAAAGACGACTCCACTTTATTTTTTCCTATTTCTCTGTGCATCTCCATAACACACATGCTGTTTTCTCCCAAGGCTAGTCCTTTAAAAACAGCAACACCTGCGACCTTACACCATAAATTTTGCCTTCTCTCCACGATGAGTAATACCCCATTCCCTAACGCGCAAGAAACCTATCTCGACCCCTAACAGCATGACTCCCAGGTAGTGATGTGAAGGTGGGAATAAACCAGGTTTAAACCCTGGTGAGTTTTGGGAATTTTGGGAGGGAATAAACCATTGGGAATTTTGAAAAAAAAATATGAAAAAATATTTAATAGCTTTAAATAGGCGTGGGTTTACTAGAACATCATTTCTTGCATATACGATAACTCGAAAATAACATAAATAATGCTCTTTAAATATGTACGGAATCTTAATTTTTCGTGTGGTATTAAAATTCTAAATATATAAGTTTCAAATACTCCAATTATCGACCAGAATCTTCAGTGTGGAAGCACTTCATTAGTGAATATCGTGGAATTGGACCAGCAAAAAAAGAAAGAAATGCAATGTGTCGTTACAGTCAAACCAAGTACAACGTGCCAAATGCTATCAAAATTAATAAACATTTATCAATATGCTCAAAGTATCAGCAAAGTATTAAAAATTTACGTAGAAGCGAAAATCAACAAGCAAGTATTATGGATGTTTACAATTACATTTACATCAATACCCTGCAAGCCGCTAGAAGCGTTTGGCAGGGGGGGTTAATGAAGCAACTATCATTGACAACTCTACTGACACATTAACTGATACACCTACGCCAGAGATGGCAAATACAATGCGACGACCTTTAAGGTCGTCGCACACTGAGACGAAGCGAACGCAATTAAGCGAAACGAAGAATTCGGCGGGGAATGAATCATTGCATTTTGGATAGGAGTGCGTACACTCAGGCGATATTTCGCACGCGACCAGTCGCAACCTCGTCCAGATTCGTCGGGGTAGAATTCCGGACGAGTTTTCGCAAGCGAATTTAGTCGGTCGGGTGATTTCAGTCTCGTTCCGTCATTCTCGCCCATTGTACGTGCTACGCGTGTATATACAGCGGTAACGCGACATTTCCTCACCTTAGGAGGAGGGGGAGCAATGTAGTGGAATGGGGAAGGGACCAAGCTGGCAACGCTGTCCGCTACCTCTCTCTCTCTCCCCCACCCCCACCTCTCTCTCTCCCCCTCTCGGCTACACAATTCGAATGTACTTGTGGAGGTCCCCTCACAGGGAGGGGTCTGAGTGACCGACCGCGTCTTTTGCCCTAATGTTTAAAAGAGTACTTACGATTTTTTGAAGCTTTAGAATACATCTACATCTACATGATACCCTGCAAATCACCAGACTGGTGGGTGGCAGGGGGTGCAGCACACCAAGCCCTACCTAATAACGTCCCTCGTGGGAATCACTCTCCTGTTATGATCCCGTATGGTCCTTGGAAAAAACGAGCTCTGGTATCGCTCGGTCCTACAGTCGATCTCTCGTATTTTATTCTCGTGATCGTGCCTGCCCATGTACGTAGAATAGATCAGCCTTCTTATTGCATATAATTACCCTCCGCATTGCAAGCTTTTTTATAATTGCATTTTAAAATTATTTAAAATTAAGATACAGATTCGTGACTTGATCTATTAAACGGATAAAATAGTGAAAATTCTTATTTTCGAAAGTAGAATACGAATTAAGGCCGAATTAGCTTAAATATTTGTTTTAAATGCCTAAAAACGAGACGTTTCTAAATTTATAACAATGGTGAATGTTATTTACGAAAGAAAGACAACAATGCTCTACCAGACCTAATGACGCCGAAATAGAAAGTGTTTGGTGTGGAGTTAGAGGAAGCGATTACACTATAGCAAATATATGCGCATTTTATAGGCCTCCCAATTCAAGTTTAGAAATGATTCATAATCTCGAGAAACAAGTAGCAACGCTAATATCGAAAAATAAAGAGAGGGCCATTATAATAGGAGGAGACTTCAACTTACCTTCAATAGACTGGAATCATAATTGCTTTGATCCCGGTGGTAGAGAGCGTGAATCCTGCGAAGCACTTATAGAAACCTTCGTTAAACACTCCTTGTGTCAGCTAGTAAGATGTCCCACGAGATCGAACAATATATTAGATTTACTAGTAACGAACTACCCCGAGCGTATGAACAAGCTTTCCATAGAGGAAGGAATAAGCGATCATAATGCTGTGTACGTAGAATTTAAGCTAAAAGTGGAGAAACAGGTTAAGGCTAGAAGACGCGTATATATGTACGCCAAAGACGATTTCTCGAAATTTAGGTCTTTTTTACAGACACAATTCCCTAATTTCTGCGAGGCATCTATCGACGCTAGTACAGAGGAGTTATGGTGCGTGTTCAGGGATATCCGAAACAGGTATCGCGCACCAGCTAGAGTCGATTAAGCAAAATAAGTCTCCCGGGCCGGAGGGCATACCCGCGCGTGTTGAAAGAGCTAGCCTCGGTAATCGCACCTTACTTGAAAATAATATTCGAAAAATCCGTTGCACATGGTACCGTTCCAAAAGACTGGAAGCTAGCATACGTAACGCCCATCCACAAAGGCGGTGATAAAGAGAACCCCGAAAATTATAGACCGATTTCCTTGACGTCATTATCGTGTAAGATTCTAGAACATATAATCGTTAGCTCTGTTCTGCGTTATTTAGATGGTCGTTCTTCGCTAAGCAAAAACCAACACGGGTTTCGGAAAGGTAGGTCATGCGAAACGCAGCTCGCCCTGTTCGTAAACGATTTGTTGCAATGCGGAGAGAAAAACAGTCAGGTTGATGCAATTTTTATTGATTTTAAAAAAGCGTTTGACAAAGTACCCCATAATAAATTAATAGGAAAACTAGGAAAGTACGGCATAAACCCTAATATCGTGAGTTGGGTAAAAGACTTCCTCTCCAACAGAAAACAGATAGTAGTTATTGATGGGAAATCTTCATACCCGGTAAAAGTCGCATCAGGTGTTCCACAGGGAAGTGTTATTGGCCCACTGCTATTCCTGATATATATAAACGATATCTGCTCGGTAGTTCGCTGCAAAATAAGACTTTTCGCAGATGATACCGTTTTATATAAGGAGATAACGAGTCAGGATGACCAAAAATCGCTTCAGGAAGATTTAAACGCCCTTTCAGCATGGTGTCAAGATTGGAAAATCGAAGTTAATCACAGCAAATGTTCCCTATTGAGTTTCTGGAATAGTAAGAACAATGAATTAGACTCGTAGTACAGAATTGATAGATTGAATATCCAATCTGCAGAGTACGTTAAATATTTAGGAGTCACCATTTGTCGTGATCTATCATGGAATATGCATATTCGAAGGATCGTAGGCGCAGCTAATAAGAAATTGGGCTTCGTAGGCAGAATAGTAAGAAGTAGCACAGAACAGGTACGAGAAACGTGTTATTTATCATTGGTCAGATCTCAGGTCGAATACGCTTCCAGCATATGGGATCCGTACGAAAAGGGACAGATACTTGAGTTAGAAAGAATCCAACGCAGAGCAGCCAGATTCGTTAAGCAAAAATATGAGCAAAAATTAAGCGTCACATCACTCTTGAAGGAGTTGAATTGGATATCGCTAGAGGATCGCAGAATTAGCGCTAGGTTAAGGCTTCTGGAGAAATTTAGGTCGGAAGTTCTCTTAGAGGAGGTCTCAGGAATATTAGAGGCACCTACGTACATGGGCAGGCACGATCACGAGAATAAAATACGAGAGATCGACTGTAGGACCGAGCGATACCAGAGCTCGTTTTTTCCAAGGACCATACGGGATCATAACAGGAGAGTGATTCCCACGAGGGACGTTATTAGGTAGGTCTTGGTGTGCTGCACCCCCTGCCACCCACCAGTCTGGTGATTTGCAGGGTATCATGTAGATGTAGATGATAGATTGAATATCCAATCTGCAGAGTACGTTAAATATTTAGGAGTCACCATTTGTCGTGATCTATCGTGGAATATGCATATTCGAAGGATCGTAGGCGCAGCTAATAAGAAATTGGCCTTCGTAGGCAGAATAGTAAGAAGTAGCACAGAACAGGTACGAGAAACGTGTTATTTATCATTGGTCACATCTCAGGTCGAATACGCTTCCAGCATATGGGATCCGTACGAAAAGGGACAGATACTTGAGTTAGAAAGAATCCAACGCAGAGCAGCCAGATTCGTTAAGCAAAAATATGAGCAAAAATTAAGCGTCACATCACTCTTGAAGGAGTTGAATTGGATATCGCTAGAGGATCGCAGAATTAGCGCTAGGTTAAGGCTTCTGGAGAAATTTAGGTCGGAAGTTCTCTTAGAGGAGGTCTCAGGAATATTAGAGGCACCTACGTACATGGGCAGGCACGATCACGAGAATAAAATACGAGAGATCGACTGTAGGACCGAGCGATACCAGAGCTCGTTTTTTCCAAGGACCATACGGGATCATAACAGGAGAGTGATTCCCACGAGGGACGTTATTAGGTAGGTCTTGGTGTGCTGCACCCCCTGCCACCCACCAGTCTGGTGATTTGCAGGGTATCATGTAGATGTAGATGTAGAAGTATTTAATATAATAATAGCCGTCGTCTGTTGGTTGGTTGATCACGCTATGCAAACGCTAATAACTCGAGAAATAATAATGATAAAAACTCGAAACTTGTTAGGGATGCGGTTAGAAGAAATTAACAGAAGACGTTCGGATTTGAACCATTTTGAAGAAACATTTATAAAGTATCTTATTCCGTTCGTCTTTTCTCGCCCACAGTTCGAAATATTCCATGTTAAACGTTTAATTTGCATATTTTGTGGAAATCTCGCCATTTTAACGTGATGTTGCTATGTCGACCGTTATCATTGTCACACCTCAAATTACTATTATTGTATACATCCTTCTGGGAATAAGCGTACCTTGAGTGCTTCAATACGAGAGAGAGAGAGAGAGAGAGGGAGGGAGGGAGAGAGGGAGGGAGAGAGAGAGGGAGGGAGAGAGAGGGAGGGAGAGAGAGAGGGAGAGAGAGAGAGGGAGGGAGAGAGAGGGAGGGAGAGAGAGAGAGGGAGGGAGAGAGAGGGAGGGAGAGAGAGGGAGGGAGAGAGAGGGAGGGAGAGAGAGAGAGGGAGGGTGGGAGAGAGAGGGAGAGAGAGAGGGAGGGGGAGGGGGAGAGAGAGAGAGGGAGATCGAGAGAGAGAGGAAGGAAGGGGAGAGATTGGCGTGTTTTGCGGAAATTAAGTATATTAACGTAAATATAAAAAATTTTAAGTATCAACAGTGTCATTTTAGAAAAATTGGAAATAAAAAGCAATCTTAAATTAAATTCTTTGTAAACCACATGTGCTTACGAATTTATATTGTTATTCCTAGAATTAATTTCGTAACAATGGCCGAAGTTTGGAAACGAATATAAATTAAAATTCACTTAAAATTAAAAGGACATTTAAAACTGTTAACAGGCAATTTTCTAAGAAACAACAGTGGATCTTTTAATGAAATGATTTGTTTTTATAAAAGGAATTTTGGTGCTTATTTAATACAGAGTAAGTTCTAAGGCTTATAATCCATTTAAATCTAATAACAGTGACTATTATACTTTACATCTACATCTACTTTTAAAGAAAGAACTTTATTTATTCGCCTTACTGAATGAATTAATTTTAGGATAGACTGCCTATTATAAAAGGAGTTACTTTGGAATTTACAGTATGTAAAGTGGAAGTTGTCCTGAATTGACTCAAGTATATTTCAAAGCAAAAATCAATTTAAAACTTTTGAAATAGTACAGTTCATTTTCCCCATACGCGGTAAAGTCTAAAAATACTGCATCAACTCCTATTCCTTTATCCGTTGCTTTCACAATATCTTGTGTGAGTAGAGCTAACTGAGTCTCGCATGACCTGCCTCTCCGGAAACCATGCTGGCTACTGTTAAGCGCTTCTTTGCTTTCGAGAAATCGCATTATTGAGCTACCGATAATGTGCTCAAAAACCTTACAGAAGATTGACGTCAACGATATAGGGCGGTAGTTTTCCACTTTTAATTTACTTCCCGTTTTATGTATTGGTGTAACGTTGGCTGTTTTCCATATCAAAGGAACTACACCCTCATCTAAAGATTTTCTGAATAGAAGCTTAAGGTACGGAGCTAATTCGTTTGCTAACGAGTTTATAATGAATGCAGGTATGGCTTCAGGCCCTGGCGATTTTCTTTTGTGGACCTGACTTAGTAATTTGACGATACCGCTTTCGGATATTTCTATGTCGCTCATATTTGAGTCTATACGAGTAGGGAAATCAATGAAATCACCGCTGTCTATTGTGAAGCAATTTTCAAAGAACCGATTTAACATACTAGCCTTAGTAAATGAATCGTGTACACTTTCACCGTTGTCTGTACGTAGAAGAGGTACTGTGGACTGACCTCCTCGCATTTCTCGCACGTACGACCAAAATTCTTTCGAGTCGTTTTTGAGTGAATCCGAGAGTGTCGTGGATCGGTAGGCGTCAAATTCCTTACGCGCTTCGTCTCTTGCAGATTTACGACTATTTCTGTATATTAAATACTCGTTCGCGTGGTCCCTACCAACTTCTTTAAGGTGCTTTATGTGCGCGTGATGCCGTCTTTGTTTCTTGAGCAAGGCACGGAGTTTCGGTTTCACCCACCGCGGGTCCTTGCGATCACGAATTGCTTTAGTTGGGACAAACGTTTTTAGCCCTTCTCGAATGATTCGCAAAATTTCCGTCCAAGAGTCATCTACGCTGTTACTATTCGCAAAATTGATAAATGTCGCTATTTGGTTTGTAACATAATTTTTTAAGCCTGGGAGATCTGCTTTACTGAAGATATAGACTAATCGCGTTGGCTTTTATATTGTCGCAGGGGTGTATTTGAAGTCGGCAATTACTATTTTATGATCACCTATGCCGTCGTCGATTTGTAGGTTTCTAGTCGATAGTGGGTGGGTAGTGGCTAGCAGATCTAATATGTTTCCGTTTCCGTTGTTGTCATATCGCGTCGGCTCGTTGACGATTTGCTCTAGCGAGTTTAGAGTGAATGCTTCAATTAATTCACGACAAGCTTCTCTATTTTTTCCACCACTAACATAGGTTACAGATTTCCAATCGATCGATGGAAGATTGAAGTCTCCTCCAAGAATTATTACTGGATCGTTCTTTCTCCTAGCTATCACCTGCAATGTACGACTGAGTTCTCTAATGTTCTCGACTCCCGAGTCAGGTGGGCGGTAAAATGAGCAAAAAAATAATTTTTTACCATTTCTCGTACGAAGGGAGCACCATATCGTTTCGCAGTGTTCGCTGACGTTAATCTCCTCTAATTGGCTTGATATACTCTTTCTGACGGCGATGAAAACTCCGCCTCCGACTCTTTCCCTCCTGTCTTTGCGATACACCACGTAATCTGGTGGGAAAATCTCGTTAGAATTAATGTCGCCCGATAGCCAGCTCTCAGTTCCCAATACAACGTCTGCACGATGGCTTTTAACTAAGTGGCAAAAATCGGCCTGTTTCCTTCGAATGCTTCGGCAGTTCATAATAATAATTTTTATTGTGTTATCTACGGGTATTTTCGTTCTGGATTTCCCCGCCACTTGATCTAACAATTTTATTTTTCTACTTCTCACTCTACCGCTATTCTTGGACTCCCTACGGTTAATGTTGGCGGACTCTTTTCTAACAGATATATTTGTGTTATCCTCTTCTAACCTAAAAAAACCCTAGCGTGTTCAAAAACCCTACGCGCTACCGCATCCGCTGCCTCGGCCGTGTAGTGGACACCAGGCCGTTCCAAGGACCATACGGGATCATAACAGGAGAGTGATTCCCACGAGGGACGTTATTAGGTAGGGCTTGGTGTGCTGCACCCCCTGCCACCCACCAGTCTGGTGATTTGCAGGGTATCATGTAGATGTAGATGTAAATTTAAAGAGGCTACTTCCGCTGCGTGCTTACATCTACATCTACATGATACCCTGCAAATCACCAGACTGGTGGGTGGCAGGGGGTGCAGCACACCAAAACCTACCTAATAACGTCCCTCGTGGGAATCACTCTCCTGTTATGATCCCGTATGGTCCTTAAATCAGATATCATACATATAAATATTTCTTCCGAAGATATTCCTCAATATGCTGAACACGGAGACTGTGCAGATCCTAATGATATCTTTAAAACACCACTTTCTCAAACTTTTCAGGCCGACCACCCAACCAACCAGGAACATATCCTACACTGTCGATTCTAAAAATGTTTCTCCAAACCCATTAAGGATCGTCCTCCCCTCCAATCCTGGCTACTCTCTCAACCCAAACGCCCAGGTATTTGTCCCATTGTCTCGTGCTTCACCCCATGTGGTATACCCACTTAACCCTCATGCTATCGAATTCTTCCCCCCCACTGGCTCGTATCTCTCGCAGCAATCTCTCCCTTCAGCTGCACGAAGCGCACTCAGAGACCCACTTACAAACAACACTATTATTTCCACACAACAGTTGTTATCCAACGAACTTGAGCCTTTTTCTCGTTCCCTACAACTGATCTATCTTAATATTCAGTCTAACTGCTCATATCGACGAATTACGCTCAATCCTACCAAATAGAGAAATTCATATAACCTCACTTGGTGAAACTTGGCTAAAACCATTCATCGGATTGGCAAAGGAGGTGGTGGAGTGGGTATTTATGTTCGAAACGATTTAAAATGTAAAGTGCTAACTACTAGTAAGCCACAGTATCACCGAAAGTCAGAATTTCTTTTTCTCGAAATTGTCATTAATGCAGAGAAACTTCTCCTTGGAATAATTTACAGACCACCGAAGATTGGTCATTTATCAGATTTAGATGATGCGATTTCGAACTATGCTAACGATTATGAGCATATTATCATAACTGGTGATTTCAGTGCCAATTTTAATACAAATTCCTATGACACAACCTATTTAAAAAACATTTTCACAGCTCATAGTCTGAATGTACTCCCTCTGAACTCAACTGTACCACCTCAACATCGTCAACTTGGATTGACTTAGCTATTACATCGAACATCGATAAAATCGTTTCGCATGACCAGCTACCAATACCAGGAATCTCTTCACATGACCTAATTTGGTTTATAAATTTATTTTGTGTAGTGTAATCCTTTCTTTTTACTTTGCCATTATTGTTTGTGGAATATGAAGTTTTCTTTTCGAAACAAAATATTTTTTAGCCTGGGATTGAAAAATACCCCTTATCGGGATGGGTGTCACCGTTTTGAAGAGTGGTAAAAACGCCCAGAACAGGGCAGTTATCTAGTTATAATCTTATTTTGAAAGCAAGAGTGTTTTTGAAAAGTCCAGATTTATGTAGTTGTTGAAATACTCATATCTTTCTTTTGAACTCCGTTTGATATTTTGTAAGAAAGAGGGTTTATCCCGTTAGTAAAGGATTATTATTATTATTATTAAAATAATATACTAAATGATTATAAACTGTTCTCTGCACAAAACCGGTTTCAATACCAGTATCAGCAAAAAACTGTACCAATACCGGTATTAAAAATTGTCGGTATTATTTCATCCCTAATGGCTACGCGGCTGCCGTCTTCTCTTCTCACGATGATTTTTCCGTCGTTCGTCCAGAGAGAGAGAAAGGAGAATGGGAGGGAGGAAAAATGCGAAATACCTTAACTTTAATACGTTACTCATCTGTAGGTCGAATATGCGACAGCTGTGTGGGATTCTTATGAAAAGGGACTCACTAAGGCTTTAGTTCTCTTTTTAAGCACACTGTAATTCCATCGAGCAATCTAATTTTGGCGTCTTTTATCAGACCGCGTAAAAATGAACCATTAAATTTCCATCCGAATGAAGAATTGGTGAAATGATAGCTTATATTATTTGAAAAAATTAGGCACAGATACATTTCTATGGTAATTAACTTTGATTTCAAAGCAGTTATTTTCAGCTTGTTTGTAAGGCGGAGGCACGAGACATTAAATAACAAAAAATCAAGGTGATTAAAATAAAACAAGAACATTTCATCGTCTGTATCCGAAACAGAACGCGCAGTGTTAAACATGGCGGATGTGGACTTTCGAATATCTCTTTACGTAGAGAGCAAAAGAAGCCATATTAAACGATTGAAAAGATTTTCTTTGACGTCACAGGGAACATCCGAGTGTCCCTTCAAGTACAGAGGGTTTAGGGTATGGGGTGAGAGGGTAAATTAAATATGCAGGTAACGTCATCATGTTCGCCCTGAGATAGAGATAACTGGTAGGGATGCCAAGATGCCTCCCTCCCCTCACTGTCTCCTACCCTCCCCCCACAACCTATTTTCCCTCATTTCGGGTTATCTGCAGAATTACCTCTTCGTAAATATCATTCATCTACATCAGGGGTCTCCAAGCAGTCGATCGCGATCGGCCGGTCGATCTTTGGCCCTTTTAAAGTCGATCGCTGAATCATGCCTCAGCGCTATTACTTTTTTTATTGAATCACGTGAGAAATGTTGAGCCGATGTATTTTTGAACTTACGGTTGAAAATTTTTAACGAGCTATGCCGGTGATTCTTTAATCGTTCAAAAATTAAGAGCAAATAATACAGATATCTCTCAATATCATTTCTCGCAGCGAGACACGAGCGTATCGCTATTTATCGACCCTGAGAATTCTTAAGTGTAGCTCGATATGTGGTGTTCCAATCGCGAATTATCGCAAAAGGCAACAGTTTGAGGCTAACTGCGACTTTATGTATAACTTAACTAATTCAAGATATGTTTTGGTTGAAATTTTCCGTCTGTATATTTATTTAAAAATATTTTTCTTCAACCATTAGTAGCGTAAAACTTAGAACATAATACATTGAATTATCCTGGTGGATAAAACTCTAATCAATATTATTTGAACTAAAATATTCTCTTTTACAGAACGAAAGCTCGAATAAAACTTTATTCGAGCTTGTTTAACACGAATAAAAATTTGTTTGCGATTTAATTGGATTGACGTGCTAAGCAGGACATTTCATGTTAAGATGCTGGTTTGGATGTCTCTTATAGTTTGGGAGAAATTTCCGGGGATCCCCCCCCCCCCCACCCTGCTCAACAACATTTCTCGTATCAAGACTCACTCCGCTGGGTCGGTCCTCGGTAAATTTACAAATGAATAGTAAATCTTGGGTGCTGAAAGGTTGGAGACCTCTGATCTACATATCACGTGACGAGTCTTTGGGAGATTATGGATTGAATTTTTACCTTGAGCCGTATAATACTCGTAGTTAGGTCGAAATCGAATCATTAGTTTCGTAGAAAATTACCAATTAACTTTGCTGGTCGGATATACGGATTCGGACAGACATTCGATTTTTACTTTCTCCTTGCGTAGTATATGACGAAGTATTGCAATCGTGAAAAAATCTAATTCAAGATTTTCAACGGAAATACACGTTTTGAGATCTTCTGAATACGTTTTCACTATTTTTAGATCATATCCGTGTGCGTGATAGGTATTTTTTGAGCACTGTTGCTCAACAATTAATAATAATATCAGAAAAAACTTTCCTTTGGATCACGGATTTTGATGAAACGCGATCAGGAGATTCTATCGCGAAAACAAGATGACACTTGTCTCGGTGTTTATGTGAAAATGCCCTTGGTTTCCAGAAATCATCGTAGAAAATATAATATGCCGCTTAAGAACCTTGAATGTAGAATTGTCGCTAAGCGCCGGCTTCGCTAAGTGGCCATCAGACCTATCTAGTGCGGCGTAAGCCCCGCATATATTCCAGATGGTTCCTATTTTAGTTCAAATTAACCATGCACTAATAAAAAAGTAACATTATCTGAAGCTGCATAATTTTATTTATAAGTAACGAACATAGAAGCATATAACAATAGAGGAAATCATGCGTATATAAATGCAAATCAGAAGCGTTATTTATGATTTATGTAAACATGTAAAAAAAACATTAATGGCTTTTTATTATTTATAAAAACTCCAAAATGATATATCAAAGGTATTTCCAAGGAAATATTAAATTTTTGTTTCACCGATTATAATCAGTTGCGATTTTCAAAACAAACGAAAATTATTTAAAACATACCTCAGTTGATTAGTAGTAATGCAATATTTCAATTTCAAGTTCATCCCTTTGTCGCACGAAAATACGGTAGTATCAATCCGAAAGTTGTGAGTTGGATGAGAGACTTTCTCTCCTTCGTTTTGCCAATCGTGCACATGGCAAGTGCATTATGCCCTCTTCTATTTTTTATCTTCCTAAATGATATTTACTTGGTACTTTCATAGTACTGTCCTATATATAATAGTCTAGGGTCCTCAAAACGTGTATTTCCGTTGAAATCTCGAAGTCGATTTTTTCGTGATCAGAATACTTTCCCATTACTACTTATGGAGAAAGTAAAAATGTATAGGAAATGTTATATTCTACCCAAATAGTTCTACAAGTTATGTTTAAAAACCTTTTGGTCATCCTGATATTTTGCGAGACAACAAAAAGTTTATTTTTTTACTTTCTCCATACGTAGTAATGGGAAAGTATTGTTATCACGAAAAAAATCGACTTCGAGATTTCAACGGAAATACACGTTTTGAGGTCCCTAGAACACGTTTAGACTTTTCGGAATGATGTCTGTGTGCGCGCGTGTATGTAATTGTGGGCGCTCTAACTCAAAAAGTACGTGCCATATCGTTACCAAACTTTATATATAACACTTTAACATTAGCATAAAGAACTGATTAGTTTTTGGACAATAACGGTTAACCGGAAGTCGAGGTTTATTCAAAGCCCGATTCAGTTTTTGCGATATTTCTCCGTTAAAACATCATTATTATATATACAATTCTACACAAATGTTATAGAGAATGTAATTTCCTACAACTTTTATTTGAAACAATTTTCCATAGCAGTTATTTTTAAGGAATTATTTATAAATATTCGGTTTCCGTCAAATATCTCCTTAAAAACGTCGTTATTGGTCATCTTCGTGAGGACCAAAGTTGTAGAGAATAATATTTCTTCCAGGTTTTGTTTGAAACAAATTTTCGTAGAACCTTCCATTTAGTAGATAATTAATTTATTCGTAAATTTCCAGTATACAGCGCCGCCATCTAGTGGTGATTTCTGTAAACATATTAAAAATATAATTTATGGCAATAAGGACGACTGTATTCTTTTAAGATACGAAATGATAATTTTGCCTCATAATTCTATTCATAGTAAATTAAATATCTATACCCCAAATATGGAGAAAGTGGTGTTGGCCACATCAGATTTTTTGTCACGAGTAAAGGAGCACACCTATTTGGGTTATGTGAATCATTCGTATCGTTTTCTCAGCACTGAAGTCCTAAATATCTTATTTTATAGAAAACCCGCTGATGAGTTTCAGAAATGCGAGCGAACATGACCTGACCATAAGGTATTAATTTTTAACTTTTATTAAAGAACGACTAAAAATAATAGCCGCATGCTATCCTTTCATCATGCCAGTGCGCAATTATAATACATACTTTTAAACAACGGCAAATGATTTTGTTTTTTATTTATTACTTTACTTTATTGCTAACACACAAAAAATACAAAAAATTACAAAAATACAAAATAACATATTTGCGAAATAAAAATTGTTTTAACCTCTGTAAGTTTTGCGATTTCTCAGAGAACGTTGGGCATGCTTTTTAAATTTTAAAATGTAATTAGAAAACAATTGCCATACAAATGATATTATATATTAAGCGCAGTTAACTTTCCCCCTTCTCTCGTTCCCAATAATACCACAGATAGCTGGGATTCGAATATATCTATTCAGATATTTGTCATGTAAAAATTTGAATGGTCCAAATATCTTATCTTTAAGTCCAAGTGAATATAAGAGGGATTAATATTTTTTTCGTCTATTAACCTTCGTCATTCCAAGATATGCCAAGGCGTTCGTGGACACGGAAAGCGATCTGAATTTTTCGCTCGACCGAGGTTTTCTTTTCATCGCTCGCGGTGAAAGCTTTCTCGCCACGAAGGAGCACCTGGTCGGCGAACTTTCTCTCCTAGATGTATCTCAAGGCCAAGGGCTCATCGTGCGAACAGCCGGTCGTTGTCCTCTCTCCTTTCGTGCTCCACTTAGCCGCTTGACCTCGGAGGTGCTTTCTCTCGCTAGACTTTCCAAGGCCAATCGAGAGATATAGTTCTCGATTAACAATGGAAGGGGGGGGGGGGGGGGGGAGAGTAATAAGGGCACGGAGAAAAAATAATATTCCAAATAATACTGGATCATTTGTTTTAATGTAACAATCAGTACAACAAAACAACAATCTACCATTTCATTATAATGTCTTTGGTTCGTGTACAACTTCTTCGCATCCTTAACATTCTACAAAATAACTTAAAGCGTTCACCTTAGGAAAACAAACATTTGCAATGCACGGACTTTCAAAAGTACAAAAGGAACAAAAATTACCGATAATATTTCGGGTAAACATACAAATCATCTTTTATTCACTCTTGCGACAACCCATCGTCAAAGAGTTCGTCAAAAATAGTCTCATAAATAGCACACCATCGATGATCTTACTTCACGAGATCGTCAGCCACGCATACTTTCATTCGTTCCAAACATACACAGCAGTCTCTCTGGGAATCATTACGAATCTCAGAGCATCAGTCTCTTGGATTTATGGTATCAGCACGCCATCACGCCGGGGGCGGTCGAGGGCGCTCGTTCAGAAGGCGCCATTTCTGTGGCGTTGGCAGCCCTCTGAGTCAGGAGCATTTCTCTGAGGCCGCATCGGAATCCCTTGCTTCCGTCGGGGCCCTTGGGCATCCTCACCACGTTTGTGGGCAAGTAGAGGGACCCGCGGAACGCCGCGCTGTTGCTGCGGGGGCGCGTTGGGGGCGAATCGGTGTTGGGCCGCGCCTCCTGCGCTGCTCCCACGGTAGAGGCCTCGGCTGCCGCGGCCATCCTTCTCTGCACCCACGGGCTGCCTCCCTCGAGGGGCGAAGAGGAAGACTGGCAGAGAGTCTTGTGCCTCTGGAGGCGAGGGGAGTTGCTGCAAGACGGGTTTGAAGTCCTCCGCTGGTGGAGGCGCTCCAAAGGCCCCGACCACCGCCTGCGCGTCGCCTCCGCCGGCCGATCCTCCGGGTCCAGTGCACCGCCGATGACCGATTCGGCGACGAACGAAGGACGTGCGTTGGCTCGATCCGAACCTCCGGCCGTGCGCCTCTTTCCCATCTGCTGCGGCTGCCTCAATTGGCGGATCTGCTGCTGCAGCATCTGTATCTGCTGCTCCTTCTTCGCGTCCATCTCTCGTTTCGCGGACGAGTTCTTTTTCGAAGAACCCGCGACCTTGGTGAGTTCGAGGACTCGCATGGGGGGCGTTCTTCCCTCTCCGCCTCCCTCTTGCGCGCTCTCCTCGGCCTCTTTCACGGCGCGGCGTGCGGATTCAGCTCTCTCGAATTCCACGAGGGCGCACACGGAGGTCGCCAACTCCGGGTGGCGGGCTACGAAAGGCCTCGCGTCGGCGGGAACGGGGTTTCCGGGGCGCAGGATACGGACGAGAGCTATCTCGCCGCACGGAGAGAACAGCTCGGCCACGTTCTCGATGGTGGGCCTCTCGAGGGGCAAGTCCACGGCAGCCACGGTACGTGAGGGCGTGGTCTCGTCGTACTGGGGAAGGGGGTCCACCCTTCGCAGCTTGGTTCGGGCCTCGTTCACCTGCAATTTGGTTGACCGCTCCAGTGCGTACGCGACGGCGCGCCAATCCTTGGCGAGGTGCTTGACCCTCTTGAAGCTGGAGATGAGTTTGAGAGACACGTATCCCTCCTTGTTGCGCTTTACGTGCTTCAGGAGGAAGGCGTCCTTGGTGATGTTCACGTCAGAGAAATAGAATTCCACTTGGGCCACGATGCGGGCCGCGAGGTCATCGTCCGGAGGATCGAAAGGAGCTTCCTCCGCTGCCGCTCCGGAATCGGGCGCCGCGACCGAGAGCGCCTCATGGGCGTCCTCCGGGTCGTGGTCGCATCCGGAGTCTTTTCCTCCGGTGGAAGACTCGGATCCGGAATCCGAACCCGGGTCCGCTCGGTTGGGAGAGCTCTCCGTGCTGGCGACGGAGTCTCGGTGCGATGACGTGTCGTAAGAGAGCGAAATGTCGCTGTCCACGGAGGAAATGCTGTCCCTCGTATCGCGGTGCTTCATGGGCGGTGGACAGAAGAGATCCTCCTCTCCGTCCCCCGAACACTGCTTCACCACCACGTCGGGTATCGAATCCTCGCTCGGAACGGGCATTTCGGGGTGTTAATAGAGAAACTGGCGATTGATAACTGTGGGTGCGTATTGAAGGAGGGCCGAATGTGTGGGGACAATGGGGGGGGGCGGCCCACTCCTCTCTAGGGAGGCGGGGCTGAATCTCGAGGAATACAGCGGCCACGAGGTGATATTATCCGGTCTGCAACCACTTCCTCTCGCTCTGTCCGTGTGGATAGCCGGCCTCCTTCGCTCCCCGCTTATAAATCCTCTGCGGAGGAAGGCGATACGCGCGCCCTCAGCCGCGCATGCGCGCAAACGACGCTCGGCGGAAATGGGAAGGTGGTGCCTGAGATGACGAAGCGAACTGCTGTTGGGATGGGTGGGAGGAGAGAGACCGCCGTAAAGCGTAACGCCTTGCGAACGGAAAACCCATTATCGCTTCGAATTCTGGAATTATCTCTTTATCCTTTTACGTGTCGTTCAATTTTCTCGCGAACGACGTCGAAAAATAAACTTGCTGTCGATTTCGTAGAATATATATAAATGTCTTCGTCATACACGTTTTATCGCGCTGTGGGATTCTTTTCTGGTTACGTAGTTTATTCACAATGTTATGACACACCTTAAGTGATTATATGATACGGAACATCTCTTATGCGTGTTTGATTATATTAGCATTTAGTTATGTCGTTCGTAAAGCGAACTCATTCTCTACCGAGCTGAACGGATAGAACACGTCATAGAAACCGCAGATTACTCGAATGCTTTTATGTATTTTTATGTTTAGCCTTTTCTACTCATTATATGCTCGGGACGGTACGATATTTCCACAAATTACAATCTTAAAATTTGTTTCTGTTGAGGTTACTCTATGGCCGGGGTGTAATAAAGCCAGGGAATAGAAAGCAAACAATAAGGAGCTTCAATCAACTTAGAATAATATCTCTTTTTAATTTCGGTTCTTATGAGAAGTTTTTATAATAAGGCTGTTTCACTCGAGGAAACTCTCCATGCAGGCGATAAGGTTCCAGCTGTGTTCACCAACTCACTTCATGCTATTCCCTCTCCGCCATCTCTTTTCAACCACATCGTTAAGGTGCATGGCTATTGAGAACGTCTTCTTTTAAGATCAGAGTAGCGTAGTAGCCCTGAAGGGCGCTAATATAAAACAATTATATTCCACTGACGAAGTAGTTATTCGTGAAATAAGGAATGAAACCTGATTATTTACACTAATTTTATATTCTAAACATTATCAGGCAGTAAGAGTGGTTGGTGTAACGCGCACGTCTAGGCAAATGGGAGGAAGTTTAGATGGAGGGGGGCAATAATCGGGCTGTTATTCCAAGTTGGAGTTTAGAGAGAGAACATCTACATCTTACATAATACTCTGCAAGTCACCTTATTGGTAGATGGCAGAGGGTCCATTGCACCAAAGGTTCCTAGTTTTCCTAGGTCATCTTTTCTTATTATGAGAGAGAGAGAGAAGCAACAATTAGAACGATTAATCTAACAATAAGTTGGATTTATAAATGGTTGGGTGGTTGGGATGGGTGGAAGGTTGGGTTGTACAGTTTACTTCAATTTAGGAATAACAGGCAGTGACAGAAATTTGTCTATTTTGTAAGGAGTTAGGTTGAGTGAGATGGAGGAAAGAATACCTACCGAAAGCCTTCTCCTAAACTACCTTTCGTATATACTATAAAAAAAACCAGTATCCTTCCATTTTAGTTAATAGCAAATTTTTAAGTCGTTAGTGAACACAAATTTAATCGTTGATGTGTGTAAAATTTCATTTAGTGACTGGAACGCATTTTATGTTAGTTAAACGGAGAGAAAGTTTCAAATAAGGACTGAAAATTTTAAAATTTGTAAACGGAATAAAGTTTTTTAATAGCTGTTAACCACTGGTATATTGTATCATAACCATAAAAGTAACTTAAACCCCTTCATATATTCAATGCAATGAATTCAAGAAAAATTGAAAATGATAGACGCAGATTAGTTGAAAATGATACTGCGATGAGTGACTGTTCATATTCCTGAATCATTGCCCTCTCAGCATCAGCCCATACCTAAATAATAGGAGAATAAGATGATAAGTCGGAAATAATCTCCCCTGCCAGTCATCAATCTTAAGTTCATCGTTTCAAAATACCGAAAAACTCTTATCACGTAAATTCATTAATTTAGAGCTCATGCACAAAAATAAAAATTTCGATCAAGGAAATATTGACAAAAATATAGAAACAACAATCAGGTTTATGGCAAATTCCACGTGTCAGGGAATCATACATATGGAGGGATGCCAACTTCTTCATGGAGCTGCTGCAAGGCGAGCAAACACACGCCGTTTACATAAAAGAAAAACGAAAGAAATGCGTGCACACGTGAACTGCATCTCTAAAACCCACATGTTATAAAACACAATAGGATCGACCCCCATATAACGTGGTTTTCTACAGCATACGCGATTTTAAATTGTTATCATAGTATGTACCCTACCAGGTTATTTGTTTACGTGATTTTCGAAGACCGATTTCTGCGATATTAATCCAATTTTATTTAAGGAAATCTGTATTAATTTAATATTAATATGTCAATTTATTATTATATTATGCCGTGCTTTACGATATTATTCGATGTTTTAATATTGGAAATTAGTCCGGCGAGTCCTTATCTCCCTGTTTTCCGTAGACTTCAGGTATCCCACGAGGGACGTTATTAGGTAGGGCTTGGTGTGCTGCACCCCCTGCCACCCACCAGTCTGGTGATTTGCAGGGTATCATGTAGATGTAGATGTATCCTATAACGCGGTTTCATATTACACGGTTTTTTCCAGGAGCGTCTCTCTCGGGATATGAGGTACGACTGTGTATACATAAAGGATCCACCCAGAACCGTACTTATGGATAGGCATTTGCCCAGGGCGGCAAATTTCTATGAGCTGCATTTAAAAATATATAACTTAATACTTAATAATAATATTTAATTAATATACTTTACTATGTTGAATTGCAAATAAAAATTAATTATAGAAGGTAAATGTACTCAAAAATGTTTTATTTAAAAAATTTCATACAAAATAGGAAACTATATCAGGAGTGGCCAGACCTAGTTGCTTTCGGAGCCTCAAATGATAATATTTAGAAGTTCGACAACCGAAATTCTTACATGTTGTATACAGAGAGAATGAGTGTCCATTAGGCATCCTTAACATGTCTCAATTCAAATTGTGTTCCTAAATAAAAGGCATTGACACACCGTTGAATAGAAATGTAAAAGAGGATTTATGAAACTGATAATAAGATAACATGCCTCTGTACGTGTGTGTGTGCATCCATCCTTTGATTTGCATTGTAAATGTGTTCCTGAAAGAACCGTGTAAAGTGCGGTAAGCTTCTCCATAAGGATACATGGGATTAAATCTGGGCGTGTCTTGCCATTATTTAATTACAAAGTATTCAGAATTGCTTCCTTCATATTTCTTATGACCTCTGTGTATAACTAGAAAATTTAATGCTTTTTTAAATCCTCGAAGGCAGTTTAAAAACCATGATAAAGCGAAATTGATGGCTGTGCAATTCGAAGGAAAACCTTACTAAACCAAAAACGTGTAAAGTGAAGACGGGTAATTCGAGAGGTCTGGGAATGTACATTTCGATAATTATGTTATCGTGGTGCAACGATGGTTTGCATAGCGAACGGAGTGCAGTGAGAATTATTAGTTTTTCTGTTTCTTTTTATAACGCAATTCAGCGATAATAACGTTAATCGAATTCCAAATTATCTTAAATGAGTATTTCTGGGAATGAAAATGAGAAGTATCAGCGGTACAATGCACTCAATAAAATCTACACTAAAAATGTGTGAAATCTAAAAGAGAAATTCAGCGTCTTAGATTATTATCCGTACAAATTGATTTCTAAGGAACTCTGAAAAAAAATTGATGAAACGGGACAAACAGGAGTTAAGCTTAACACCGAAAAAAGATGATTTTAATTGAACTTAACAGACAGATACAGAAGTGAAGGGTGGTTGGATTTTGTCAGTCGTAGGAAAGGAATAAATAATCAATTGGTGATAGGAAGATAGGGAACTACTAAAGGTTATGAGAAGATGGAATTATACTTTATTGCGAGAGCCTGCCCATAAATGGAATACATGCAAATAGTATGAGCCGCTAATGCGTAGATAAATTGTTTTTTTGTATGATTATCATTTCAGGAAATGCAGTAGATTTGGTTTTTGCACCGAAAATTATTCATTTATTTAGCGATTAAGGAATTCGGTTCAATTCGTATTTTAACTCAAGTCGGTTGTTATAAATAGTTCACTCTTCAAGTGCAGCTTGGATGTAATCGTTCCAGAATATGCTCCGCATCGCCATTCTCATCCAGACCTCGATTCCACCGGCCGAGTTGACCTTGACCGAATGAGTTGCGCTTCAGCTACGCCTTCTTAAAATACGAACAATTCTCGAACTCATCTTACGGTTGAAGTCGATAAAAAAAAAAGGCTTTCGTGATACATAATATCGCTTAATCGCCACTGTTGACCTATGTTCACGTCTGGACATTGGGACGATCTAAATCATCAACATTAGTGACAAAGAGAGCCGGAATTGTATCAAATATGGAATGTAACATTGATGTTTCGGTGGAATCAGATGTCGATTAATAATTCTCGCCATCCGGCTTCCTTCTATAAGACGGAAGGAACCATCAATTATTATTCCTTTCCAGTCTGATGGTGTAAGTTCGGCCGGAAGGACAACCTCCCTCCTCTCTCTCTCTCTTTCAACCTCCCTCCCCTCCTCTCTCCCTTCTTACCTCTCCTCAGTCCAATCCTATTTCTCTCTCTTCTCCTCTCACTCCAACCCTCTCTCATCCTCCCATCCTTTCTTCCTTCTGTCTCTCTCTCTCTCTCCCTCCCCTCCTCTCCCTCCCTCTCTCTCTCACTATCTCTCTCTCCTCCTATCTCTCTCTCCTCTCTCCCTTCCCTTTCCATGTCGTTTTGTTTGGCATCGCCCAGTGCAATTGGCGAAGGACGAGTTAACCGGAAGTTGCATGGCGAATGCGGAAGTGCATTCACGTGTTAGGGTTGGATTTATTTCTACGTTAAAAAATATTATTGATGGACTGAGAACTAGAAGCGATCGAAAGGGATCGCCACTTCTACGCCGTTGCTATCAATCCATTCTCTTGCGTGGCTGCGACGCAGAAATCCATCGCCGGAGACGAAAACACAAAACGCTGCCTCAAACATTTAGGTCCAAATATGCGTCAACGGTGGAATCGCGTCCTAAGAAAAGCTCCGCCAATGAGTCAGTGGCGCCTCTCTCCTGGGGAGAAATTAATTGAATCCTCGTGTGGGATAAAGGTGACCACAATGCGATGCTCTTAAATTTAGCAAATAGATTAAATAGACTGCTAATTGAGTATGCGTGAGTGTGAGATAGTCCTTATTCAAGAGTTAGGAAAAAATTCAACGAGAGGGAGCGCGTTTCGTGAAACGTAGATATAGTAGGCAAGCGTTGTCACGAGCCTAATAGAAGAGCTTGGTTGGGAGTCTCTGGAGAAACGGCGAGAAAAGTCTAGGCATCGGTTATTGCAGGGATTTAGATCGGAAGAGTTCAATAATGAATTATCATGCGTTATTATGAGCCCAACTTACGTAGGACGCCACACTGACAAGATTCGAGAAATTGATTGTAGGACCGATAGATAAAAGGGATCCTTCTTCCCTAAGACGATTAGAGAGCATAATAGGAGAATAATATGATAGGTCGAGAGATAATCTCCCCCTGCCACACACCAGTTGCGGTGACTTGCAGGATATTTCTTCAGATTGTCTTAGTCGAAATAAAGCATTCTTTTATATGTTTAACAGTCTTAGGCGTAATTTAATGAAATTTCTTCATATTGTCGGAATAAAAAAGATTTACTTGATAATTCCACAAATATTTTTGTGGAATTACCAAGTATATACTGTTTATTTCGACAGTTCTTTTTATATATTTCCATGATAGCCGCAATTGGTTAGTCATGGGTTCAGTTCACCAGATTCCATAAAGAATAGGATTAAATATCTCTTTTTAATCCTTGATCCTCTCTGGAAAAAGGGAACCTCGATATACATTCCATCTCTCACACTTTATTAATGTAACTAGCAGAAATTCCCGGCGCTGCCGGGGAAATTTGGTTCAAATCCGATCGGAATTCTAGATGATATACGGTATTTAAGAATTCACTCGGCCGCCGTTTTGAATAAAACGGGCAGAGAGAAACAAAAACCACGTATGAATTATTTCTGGGAGCCCTCCACAGTCGCACCAAATTTGATTCAAATCAATAGTAGGACTTGGGAAAATACGCGTAGTTTAATCAGTCCCCGCCGTCCAATTACGGATAAGGAAGTAGTCGTTTTCCTCCTTTCTCACTGTGTATAAAATGAGGAGTTACCTGTTCTTTGAGAACAGGAAGTTTATGAGAACAATTATTTTGTTGGAAGAACAGTTCGGGGAAAACTGTCCCGTTCTTTCTGACTCATCTCTAGATGGCAATGCATTAGCATACGAATTTATTTTGTTTTTTGTACAATTAATATAAAACGTTTGGGATTAAAAAGTAGCCTACGACCTTCCTATTTGTGAAGAAAGTATTTATTGAAAGTTTGATTATTCTAACTTTAACAGTGTGGAAATGTATAGATGCACAAACAAACAAACTTTCATAAATATATAGGAGATTGATCTTACACTTGTATTGCAAGTGACAAATATCAAATTTGAACTTCCTAAGTTAATTTACTCGAGAGTTATCATAGAAAAACCAAATCGATGCCCCCCCAAACCCCCACTTAAAAGTTTTTTTGAGATACACCACATCTCGTAAATATTTTAGTGTGTGTGTGTATGTTCTTTATACGTTTTTACACCGTTGAAGCTATCGAATTAAAAAGTTTCATGGGCCATCCCATGGACCAAAGGAAGAAATTGGTCTAGGTTTGCAGACCGTGGGGTCTTTTATACTCCATGGAGTCAACAAAATACTATTTCCATAAGAATGCATGGGAAATGGTGTGGAGAAACCCCAAAATGCCACGCAGCCCTTCACTGATGTGGATACAAGTATACCTAAATATTAACTTACGATCACGGGAAAGACATTTTACGCACGAAAGACTGAATATTTTAATTTTGTTCATGTTTTGTCATATTACTTGCTAAGTCGCTCGAAAATTTTCTTTAAATTTATCGGTTTAGATGACCATTTTCCAGGCGGCAAGAAAGCTAAATTTCTTAATTGTTGTCCTCTACAAAGATATGGATATCCACGCCGTGGCGTGCCGTAGAGGAAGAATATCTAACTCCAAGATAAAGGGTACAGATGGCCTAAATGCATAAATATAGTCTATGAATACTTTTAAAGTGAGTCAAATGATTTTTCAGGAATATTAGAACATTGTTATCTTTTACCATTAACATTGAAAGATTTATCGCAGCATAAATCGATACATCTACTTACATTTGTTCGGTAACCAAGATGTTCTTTATTATTTACGTTTTAGTGTTGACATAATTCACATAATTTTATTGCTACTTTAAAGGCTTCGGTGCATCTATCCATGTGAATATTAAGTAAGACGTTAATGCGTAATTATATTAATGGTAAAACTTTACAATACAATACATAAAATAGTAAATGTTAATGTAAGCATCGTTTGCGTAATTAAGGAATGGGGAACGTTTGCCCCGAGCAATAAAACTCGTTTGCTACTTAATAGGGCTAAACTGCAATATAGTGGACCACTTACCTATCGTCGGCTCTAAATACATACGTATTAACGGGGAGCCCAACTTAAAAATATAAATGCGGAACAAATATTCTCATTGTATTTTAATTTTTCAAAACAACATTAACAGAAACTGATTGGCCGGTCTCGACATTTACAAACCCAATCACCGGACAACGGGGAGGGATACTTTGGTTCCGGAGACGACTACCCATTAAAACAAAGAGAGCCGAAGGCTCGTCAATATATCCTTTCAATGTTATATCCTCTCCATTTGCGGCACAAGTTAGGTTAGGTATATTTTTCATGGTTTTGTTATTATTATTATTATAGATTAATTTGAATACGTTTCTAAGGTAAATTAACAAATTGTAATTCTGCTGTTGGCCAAGAGACGGCGAAAGGTAAGCGGTCTACTATACGGCATTTTCCCCTTAAAAGAAAACTCCTTCCCGAACGAAGCCGGGCGTTTCAGCTAGTAGCCTATATTTTAAGCTGGACCAGTCTAAAGATATGCTGGAAGTTTTATAAAAATTCGACCAGCCGTTTTTGCGTGATGCGGTAACAAACAAACAGACAACAATTCTGCAAACCTGTTCAAACGTCTTCTTGTGATGCAAAACACGCAAAAAAAGTAAAACCCCGACAAAAAAACAAATGTACAGACAGAGGTTACAATTTCATTTATATAGATTAGCCTACAATAGCCGTCAATTGCGTTTTGCAGGTTTGATGGTCGCACTTTCTTATATACTTTGTTGCTCAAAGGATATACGATCAGACAGACAAATTAATCCCTTATTTGTGGAAGGTTGAGGATTGTTACACCTAAACACAAAGCTCAAACTTTTAGCAATTTACCATGAAAAATCTTAATACATATTTACAGGTAGAAACAAGTGAGATACCCTTGCTAAGGTAAGAGGTGGGAGATCATCTTTTTAAAAATTTATAGATTTTTGGTTTGCACCACTGGGGAGGGGCAAATCACTGTTGGATTTTATATCCTCACTATCAGTCATCCAATCCGTGAAAACTTCATTCTTCCACCTTCAATAGTTTACCGTTAATACCATTCCAAACTTTTGAATTTTTACGAATTTTAAGACAGCAAGGAGAAAAATCTATGAACTAATGGCAGAATCCAATCAAAGGGAAAAATCAGAGATTGATAAGAGCTTTTTTATTCAAAAGGAATTTTACAAATATCTCTAGTAGTTTGACCACAACACCATTTCAAATTTACCTAGCGGAAATCGATAAATCACCAGGAAAATCAAATTGGTGGAGAAATAATTTATTAATTAGAACTCTCCAATCCAAGAAGAATTTTCCAAATATATCTTGAAAGAGAAGGTTGATTGTCCACTGACAGAGAGACAGACAGAAGACGAGGTTCTGTATTATCTGGGATAAGTTGTTTAGGGCAGATTTGTTCCCGTAGGCGTGCTTGTAGATGAACGAGGGATGAGGGGTTTACGTATGAACTCATATGTTGTGCGAGAGGAAAGAAGGCAGGTGCATTATAATTTCTTCGCGGCCCAAGCCCCGCCCGCCGCTGGGCCCTGAGGGCCTCACTTTGTTTTATATATATCTTTCGAGCCGGCTCTGATTCTATAGGAGGTAATCAATTTGTAAATTAATAATTCTGATTGTAGATTAATAGATCCATATACAAATGTAATGCATGGTGTATCGAACAAAACGTTAATAAACACAAAAATGTAGAATATAATGATTTTACTTACGAAATAGTTAAGGTTTCAGCATTCAAATGATGAGAAAAGATTCAAATCGTTATACAATAACTATTTATGTTGCTATGTACAAAGATTGACGTTGCTACAACAATAATTTCGAAGCTTAAACAAAAGCACGAAGCGATTATCGCTATTATTCCGTCTATTTGAAGGCTTAATCAACGCGAATTGAATTTTTTCCCAGACGCGATAAGACAGTCCAAGAGACGCATTAGTTCGAGTTCATTTGGTGCTGTGACACCCCATGCCAAACGCTTCTGGCAGCTTGCAGGGTATTAATATAAATGTAAATCGAAGGCAACAATGAGTCGCCTTGGCAAAGTCCGGAAAGACTACGAAAAATCCAAAAATTTCGAAAAGGAATTCATATTTCTGAATACTTCGAGCGTGTGACATGTAAACATCGCAAGAATAGGATAGTATAGAGTTTTAGCCGTCGAATAAAGTAACAAGTTAGAAAGTGTACAGCGTATCACAAATGGGCGCGTTTCGTGCAATGGAGTATTAGAAAGAAATGTACGTAAGGGAAATAGCGTTTTAAAGTTCTTTTCTTCATCATAAATAATCCATTTTCTTCCTATTTAATCTACATCTACATCTACATCTACATGATACCCTGCAAATCACCAGACTGGTGGGTGGCAGGGGGTGCAGCACACCAAGCCCTACCTAATAACGTCCCTCGTGGGAATCACTCTCCTGTTATGATCCCGTATGGTCCTTGGAAAAAACGAGCTCTGGTATCGCTCGGTCCTACAGTCGATCTCTCGTATTTTATTCTCGTGATCGTGCCTGCCCATGTACGTAGGTGCCTCTAATATTCCTGACACCTCCTCTAAGAGAACTTCCGACCTAAATTTCTCCAGAAGCCTTAACCTAGCGCTAATTCTGCGATCCTCTAGCGATATCCAATTTAATAATACTGCATGCACACGTAAGTAAATTAAACGTTTGTTTGTGAGATTGTTTATGTTAGCAACAATGAAGAAGTAACCATACAAGAAATTTGCTAAGTTCAAATCGAATTAAGACATTCTCATTTGATTTTCTTGATAACGGCTACTCCTACGATAAAAACGTATAAGAAAGGAAATACTCTTCTTTCCCAGTTCTACAACTTTTATTTGAAAAATATTTTGATATGTGCAATACTTTACGAGATACGACAAAAATTTAATTTTTTATCACCAGTAAAGTGGTACCCCTGATTGTCATACGTGATTAATTTTTGCGATTTTCTTATTATCTTTGATTGTAAGTCCTTAATACCAAATTTTATGAAAATCCGTTCAGTAGAAGCCGAGAACGAGCATGCGAACGGATGGACGGACAGATCGACGACAATAGGCGCTCACGCTGGAGGCGAAACGCGCCTAAAAACGAAGAAAATCGGTCCATATTTACGTATTTTGATGAATGAAGGAATAAAACCTTGCACAAATAGAGAAAGAGTATCAGAAAAAGGTCGACTATGACGATTTACGATAATATAATTAAAGATTTTAAATGAATTGGAAAGGGAGGTACTTTATTAGAAGGTCGATACCCTCTTCTTAGATTTTAGGAAAGCCTTTGATAAGGTACCTCACAGAAAGTTAATGACTAAATTAGAAACCTTAGGCGTTAATTCCAAAATTATTAGCTGGATCCGTGAATTTTTAAACTGTAGAAATCAGAAGATGGGAAGTCCTCGAGATTGGTGGAGGTGGTCGCTGGCGTTCCACAGGGTAGTGTGCCTGGTCCGTTGTTATTTTTAATTTATATAAAGGATATCAGCTCAGTAGTTAGAAGTAAAATTAAGCTTTTCGCGGACCACACCGTCATTTATGGAGGAATAAGCAATCCGAAAGAACATCAGTATCTCCAAAATGATTTAGAAGCAATTTCAGCTTGCTGTAAGGAATGGCAGCTAGAAATCAAGCAAAAGAAAAGCTGCGTTATATATTTTTAGAGAACCAAAAATAACTCTTCAAATGTTAATTATTCGTTCGACAGAGTGAGGATTCCTATTTCCGATTCGGTTAAATGTTTAGGAGTTACGATCCATCGGGATATCTCGTAAGACACCCATTCGCCGAGTGATAGATTCCACTAAAACTGTTGGCCTTTAGATGGAGAATAGTTTGAAATAGCTCTGAAAATGTGACGGAAGTATGTTATCTATACATGGTTCGACAAAAGGTTAGATTCGTTAGATTCAATTTGCTAGAAAAATATATGTCTGAGGGACTAGAGATTGAAATAGTAGATCTTATCAGAGGTCCGACATATTTCGGAAGGCAGGACAGCGAGGATAAGTTCCGCTAGATCGATTGCAGGACGGAGCGATATAGAGGATCGTTTTTACCTAGGACGATAAGGGAACATATACCTCAGATCTAAAGATGCTGTTATAGGGGAAACCGGTCGTAATAAATCTTTGCTCGTGGAAAGTACTGGTATTTGCATTTCATTATGCGGTCCTTCCACAAATTCGAGTCTTCACAAGTTGATTTTCTCCTAAATTAAATTATTAATTGACTAGCTAACGGTCTGCCTATGTTCAAACGTGCGCTCCACGATTCTTGCTATTCTGCGAATATAAATTCCTAATTCTTAATACGTATGAGAACGTTTTATAAGGAGAGTTTGCTCTTTGTGTCTCAACTGTTACGAAGATGTCTTACGTTTGGAAACCTGTTGAGACGAAAAGTTAGTCAGCATTGTATTAATTTTCTGGCGCCGCTTTGAAGTTACGAAGAACTTGAAGAATATTGCATAAATGGGATTCATTATATTTATTATGAGAACTCTTTGGATTGAATTTTGAGAAGTGTAGTCCTTTATAGCCGTAAGATCATTTCCGTTTCCTCGTCACGGGACTCGATAGCCGCTTTGTGCATTCTACCCTGGGCAGGAACGTTGCCCCCTGACACCAAATATGCACCCACGGGGGGCTCATCGTCGTTAATAGGATCGGAGGGTGGACGGCGCAGGCTCCAACCCAGACGCGCGTCTTCCCCTTCGAATCCCCCCTGCTCCCTTTCGGGGAATTTCCTCCTTTGGAGGGTCTTGCATCACCCGAACCATCCCCAATACTACTTCTCTTAATCCAGTTATCGCTGCTCTCGCTCAATGGAGGCTACAGCCCTTCGGATGCCATCCACAAGGGGATTTGGAAATTTCTGGAGGAATCCTCACAAACGACAGAATAGGTTACGAGAGAGTAGAGTTGCGGAAGAAAGGGGAGGGAGGAGTTGGCGGTGCTGGAGTCCCGCTCTTTTTCTCCAACATGGATTAGCAATCCTTTATATCAGTGGTGCCCAAACTACGGTTCGCGGGCCACATCCGTCCCGCCTAGTTTCTCCATCCGGCCCGCCATGATTTTCGCCATTAAACATAAAAAGAAAATATAAGAAAATAATATATTTTGTGCTTACCTCTCTAATTCCATAATAGATAAATGCATTTAAAACAAATCAGGTAATTTCGACTCACAACTAAATCCTTAATTTCTTTAAGTTGTTCTTAGAGTCTATTTTCGTCTGAGTGTGGTCCGCGAAGAGGACGGAATTGAGGTATATGGCACGCGATGTTTGCAGCAACGGGTCATGTGGCCCTCGGGCCGAAAAGTTTGGGCACCACTGCTTTATATTATTAGACAGGGTGAGGTGACGCTTTATGCCAGGTGGAGTTCATTCTCTAAGCTTCCGGTAGAGAGCGTGCATGTAGAGAGCAGGTAGTTCCCCCTAACGTAGTGATTGAAAATTACTTGGCAGGATTATAAGTTATTAGTAAAAGCCGAAGGAAAAAATCCGAAATTGTAAAAATTCCAAATTTTAGGGATAAAAATTATAAGGCACTTCTTGAAGAGCTACAAACTTCAAATTTGGCAGAATTGTAGGTTTTTAGGAACCCTGAAGAAAAAAATCCGAAATTATAAAAATTCGCGGGCGAGAAACACTGCGTAGCGAGGGGTTGGGCGGAGCCCCTAGTAGATTTTAATTTAATGTGTTGCGTCATATATGGGTATATGAGCTGTTCAGTCATCGTAGTCGTGTCGCTTGGAATAATCGCCTTTCGTACGACTCACTCGTCAATCGAATAACATTTCTGCCAACAAGTCGTGACGATATTTTTTACGGTCGCCATATTCTGAGAGGTTCTCCTCGAGCGAGTCTCGCAAACCTCTTTACGGTTAATTGGCATCGGTCGACGGGGCGTCAACCAATTTGCGTGGGAGAGATGTTCCGTTTCGAGATTATTTGATGTTTTGCGTCCTTGTGGCGGCATCTACTGATCGTAAAATATGAATGAAGGAATCCTATATTTAATTTTACAAGTGTCCGTCCGTCTGTCCCCATTTGTATCTCGAGAACCGTTCGTCGTAGAAATATGCGGTAAATGGCATTTTGATTCTACTAGATCGGAGGTCCCTGGAAAACTGTTTTCATTATCATAACGTTCCGGGTTCGAGTCTTAGGAATCATTTATATTTTCCATACGGTAACATGTAAAAACTCGACTTTTCGGCGTGCAGGCTTTAATTCATTTGCTCATATAAATTCTAAATATTGGCATACGAGCTTCGGACCAGGATCGTATTAAAGAAAAATGGTCTAGGAATCTTATTCTTATCGTCTTTTTTCGTTTACGATTCTAAATCGGCCGTATTTTCAGTTTAATGCACATAATTTTCATTAATTTTGCCATTTTAGCGCTAAATACCTTGACGACGGACATTGTCGTGCTCGAAATCCTATTGTTGTAAAACTGTATATAGCTTACGATCGTAGAATTAACGTGTTTTATAAGCCGTTTAAATGAAGAGAGGGTAAGGGGAAAAGGAGAGAGGGGTATAGGAGTGAGGGGAAAAGGATAGAGGGAAAAAGAGAGAGGTGGAAGAAAGAGAGGGGAAAGGGAATAGACAAAGAAGGGGAGTGGGGGGGGGGAACGGGAGAGAGGGAAGAGAGAGAGAGAGGACGGAGATGTTTCAATAATGCAAGAATATAGTAAAATACGCCTTTAATAGAATAGTTTTCTATGGGGATATCATTTGCACCATTAACTGATTCACATTATTATTAATGAATTAATTGAAAAAGATCCGCGCAAACATTAGGCTGGTACAGCTAGTATGAACTATAGTCGATCCGAAGTCGGAAGACTCCTGGCCTCTAAAAAGGGGCGGACACGAGTTAGCAGCAGCCAATAGGAGACTGTTTGTTTGGGAAGGTAGTGGGGAGGAAACCAGTCTCACTCCTGCTCTCGAAGAGATCGCATCGTACTGCGTTGCCGTTTCTACCGCCGTTTCCTTTTTATTTAGAAACTGCGTAGTATATCAGCTGAGCAAGAGCTGGCAGCGCGCATCGGTATCTGCTCTCCCGCACGAAAGTTGAGAGGGGCGATGGAAGGGGAAACGTTCGTGATTGGCTACTTGCTCTAAGTAGGTCAGGAGGCTTCCGACTTCGGATCGACTATAATTCTATCGGATGCTGTGTTCTCTTCTGAATCTCCGAACATTTATTTCGTGCCATCATTTATTCATTGCGCTGGAAACACGTTTCCCTCGGCTTATTTATGTGAATTTTAGAGGTCCATAAAATATACGAAGGTAAGAAGTAACATTAAACGCAATTTGAAATGAAAAGAAAATCGAACTCCTGCAAATGATTTTTGGGAAGCGATCCTTCCATTGTAATCGAAAGATCAGTCGAAATCCACGGCAACGACTACGTTATGTAATAAATTTGTAACGAGAAAAAATGAGCCTGAGTCGGAATGTGTGGCAAAGTCGAGAAAAAGGATTTATTTGATGAGATAATGAGGTAGAGGAAGGCAATAGGGTAAGTCGAGGTTATTGAGGGGCGGGAGACCTTAGTGGTGCTGCATTTTCAAGTGAAGTACATGTCCCATGCATGCCTTGGTTACGGGTGCTATAAGTTACGAGCACAGGAATTGTATCCTTCGCAAGGTCCATCAGCGTCTGACAGTTCTCTTTGCTCGCATATCATTTTCGAACTAATATCATCATATAAATAAAATAGAATTTCTGTGTGTGTTAACGCTGTAACTCCAAAACCAATAAACCTAGAAAGCTGAAACTTGGCATACATACTAAGAGCACCCTGAGGGTGTGCACCTCGGGCTTATTTTTGAAAATTTTTGGCTTTGAAGGGGAGGGGGAGGGTCAAAAAAATTTAATAAACGGTCATAAAAACTAAAGAACTGAAACTTCGGCTGGGGAACGAATGCAGCATATTTTTCAGTTGTATTTTAAAATTACTTAGAATCGTACGATATTGGGAATTGGATAAAAGAACGCTTAAAAGAATAGAAATTTATTTTCTTGCTGTCGCTTTCTTAAATACATATCGAATCTGAATATAAATTAGTTTTGGACACGATAATTTAACGTTTTGTTAGGTGAAAATTTATTGTTGCGATGGAACTGTATTGTTTTTAAACAGGATTGTTGCTAATTGGATTTGAGACGCACAGTGTGAAATTTGACCAATCTAAGATGACAAAAATATTTCACCCGGTCTATGCAAATGTGTTGCTTTTTGATTTTTTTAAAGGTTGTTTGTCTTAAAGACAATTGTTTTAAAACATATTTTCGAGATTTTAAAAAATATATGTATTTATTTACATACAAAAATCGTAAAAATATGAGGTAAAAATTAATTATTTTGTTTAACATCAAGGAACTTCTATTTAATGTTTACAGCTAAAACTACTAAATGCTTAAAAACAAGAAACAATATAATATGTAGAAAACTGTCAAAATTATTTATTAAAACATATTCAATAATTCAAATTTCTTTTTAAGCAACAATAAACTACAAAGGCAAAAACAAGGATGCACAATAATATTAAATATGCGTCACTATCACTTTCAGAAATATTACTTTCATTTCCAAGGAGGGTTCAGAAGCAGTTGTACTGCTTCGTCGGACAAACACTCTCCTGTTTTATGGGTAGGTTTCCTTAGGCTCGAAATTAAAGGATCAGATGATATTAATAATATTCAGAGAATATCCCTGTTTGTATACAATCTAGACATCTTTCTCGTGTGATGCTCTCTCTATCTTCGTAATTCCTTATTTCGAACTCTTGTGCCTCCTCAGAAAGTTGTCCTATTGGCAACATAAAAGAGTTTATAATAGCGGGAACATGGACCAAAATCTTGTGGATGGTAGCTGGCATATATGGATATAAATTAATGTATAGTCTTCTTGTTTCATTAAGATACACTTTAAACAATTCTATATTAATTTCATAGCCACAAGATACGGTCTGTAATATGACGTAAAACATATGAATAAGTGTCTTATCTATGCCGGTAATATGTGCATTTTCTTCAGAATTGTGAAAAAATCGTGTGGCTGTATTACCTTCATTTATTGATCCACAGCCCGGTTTTGGCTTATCCACGATTAGTCCCATTCTTTTTCGAAATAATTCTTGTGTTTCCTTTTTTCTATGTTCAAATAATAGTTTGTCCTGTTCGCTTCTGATTTGCCACTTTTTGATATGCAGTCTATAACTGATGTGAAGCATGCATTCAAAAAACCTTATCCAAGCATATGGAAGATATGCCAAATGAATAAGTATTTGGGTCCGCAATTCGATTGAGACTAGTCTCCAAATTCATCTCTTTGGGAGTTGCGCCACATATGTAACACTTCTGTGATGGTACATTGCTTACTAAAGCGTTACATACCTTGCCGTCAACCATCGTCATCAAAAGTGAAATTCCTCTTCCCGTTGCCCCCTGTCGCTGCATGTCCTACCGCAGTGAAATTTGTTATCAAATTTTCGGTGGCTAATCAATAACGTAAATTTTAATATGTAATCTATATAAATAAAATTGTAACCTCTGTCTGTACATTTGTTTTTTTGTCGGGGTTTAACTTTTTTGAGTGTTTTGCATCACAAGAAGACGTTTGAACAGGTTTGCAGAATTGTTGTCTCTCTGTCTGTTTGTTTGTTACCGCATCACGCAAAAACGGCTGGTCGAATTTTTATGAAACTTGCAGCGTATCTTTAGACTGGTCCAGCTTAAAATATAGGCTACTAGCTGGAGTGCCCGTTGAATTTCAACGGATTTAGTGAATCTAAAACTGCGACCGTGTAACATGTACGCATCGCAAGAATAAGATAGTACACAGTTATAACCGTCGAATAAAGCAGAAATGAAGAAAACCGCTCCGCATTTTCCTATTTAGACGAATGAAGGAAGAAAATCTTGCACTGTGAAAAATCGAAAATAACGTTTAAACTCCCTCCCCCTCCCTTCCACCCTCTCCTTCCCTTCTCCCCCTCCCACTCTCTCACTCTCCCTCCCTCCCTCCCCCTCTCTCACTCTCCCACCCTCCCCCTCGCTCCCTCCCCCTCACTTCCTCTCCCTCCCTCTCTCTCTTAAATGTAAGAAGGGACTATATATCTCAATATCAAAGCATTGGAATCTCAATTTCGGCGAAAATGGGAGTTGTCATGGTAGCTTATAATTGGTATTGTAATAAAACTGATAAAATCACGTATTTTATTGATTCTATCCGCTTTTATACGTGAATTAGACCAGAATTCGGAATCTGTTTTCAATAAAAATAAACCTTGTCCTTTCCCGCAAAGAAGTACCAAGTCCCAAGTTCGTACCATGATTTTAAGTAATTTTAAAGTGCAAATTCAAAGTAGTCTACACTCACCCCTGTATTTCAGTTGCAGGGCGCGGCAAAATACGTGACGTTCGATAATGAAATCGTTCGCCATTTCGAATCAAAGTGACGGACAGAAACAAAACCTTGATCATTCACTAAGTTAGGATGTAAGGAAGAATCGTCCCAAATTTGGTAATTCTAGCTGTTATCGTTTAGGAGGAGCTCCATGAACAATCCAACAAAACAACAAACACACCCTTCAAAATATATTATAGTAGATGTGGTGTATCTCCAAAAAAAAATTTGTTGGGGTTTGGAGGGGCATCGATTTGGTTTTTCGGCGATAACTCTCGAGTAAATTAACTAAGGAAATTCAAATTAGAATTTGTCACTTTCAATACAAGTATAAGATCAATCTCCTATATATTTATGAAAGTTTGTTTGTTTGTGCATCTATACATTTCCAAACCGTTAAAGCTAGAATAATCAAACTTTCAACAAATACCTTCTTCACAAATAGGGAGGTCGTAGGCTACTTTTTAATCCCAAATGCTTTATATTAATTGTACAAAAATCAAAATAACTCTGTATGCTAATGCATTGCCAACTAGAGATGGGTCAGAAAGAACGGGACAGTTCTTTTCGAACTGTTCCGATTCCTAAACTGTTCAATAATATAACTGTTTTCATAAACTTCCTGTTCTCAAAGAACACGTGACTCTACATCTTATACACAGTGAGAAAGGTGGAAAACGTCTACTTCCTTATCCGTAATTGGACGGCGGGGACTGATAAACTACGTGTATTTTCCCAAGTCGTACTATTATTGATTTCAATCAAATTTGGTACGATTGTGGAGGACTCCCAGGAATAATTCGTAATCGGTTTTTGTTTCTCTCTGCCCGTTTTATTCAAAACGGCGGCCGAGTGAATTCTTAAATACCATATGTCATCTAGAATTCCAATCGGATTTGAACCAAATTTCCCCGGACGACGCTGGGTATTTCTTCTAATAAGATATAAAGTTTTTCTAGCAACGGAAACACTTTGCATATCACGTGGCGTGGTATTTAACATTAATTCAAACGAAAAATCGAAATGCCTCTTAAAACATTGAGTTTATGAAGAAACGTTCCAAACAAACCTTGTAGAAAATTACAACTTCGATTATGTTAAATATTTACGTAAATTGAGTCATAAATGAGATATTTGAAAAAAAATTCTGATGTGGCCAACACGACTTTCTCCATATTTGGGGCATAGATATTTAAATTATTATGAATAACATTATAAGACAAAATTATTATTTCGTATCGTAAAAGAATACAGTCGTCCTTATTGCCGTAAATTAGGTATATTTTGAATGTTTACAGAATTCACCGCTACATGGTGCTGGCGCTGTATACTGGAAATTACGAATAATTTAAATATCTCCGAAATGGATGGTTCTAGCGTGCCTAACTCCCAATGTTATGGTCGCGGGTTTGGATCTTGCCGAGGGCATGTCAAAATAAAAATATCATTATCGAGCGGGTTTGGCGTTACATCCGACAAACAAACCAACCAACAGATCGCGGAAAATATCTATAGAATTTCTGAGCTGTATAAGCATCGGGGCATTCGGTGTATGTGTGGTGCAGTAGAGTGTACATCGCTTGGCAGAAGAGCGTGGGGAGTTTGATGCATCTAGGGAGGAATATGTTATAGCAAGTGCAAATTGGGTGGCATAAATCAGGGGGTAATTTCGTGTGTTGGGTGGTCTATATTGAAGGGGCAATCAAGTGTTTGATGGTCGTATATATAGTAGGCCCTAATAATTAGGGGTTTGTTGTGCAAGTTGGGTGGCATATATTCCAGCTGATTTTTGATAAGTTTTTGGTACACACACACACACACACACCCTCTTTCTCTCTCTCTCTCTCTCTCTCACACACACACCCTCTCTCTCTCGCACACACCCTCTCTCACACACACCCTCTCTCTCTCACACACACCCTCTCTCTCTCACACACACCCTCTTTAACACACTCACACCCTCTCTCTCACACACACACCCTCTCTCTCACACACACGCTCTCTCTCTCTCTCACACACACCCTCTCTCTCGCACACACACACATCCTCTCTCGCGCGCATGCACACGCACGCGCACGCACACACCCTCACACACGCACACCCTCTCATTCACCCAACCCATCCTTTTCTCTCTCGCACTTACACGCAGCCGTTTTCGCTCATTCACTCACTCACGTACACATCCCTTCACATACTTCATCGTATGTACTGGGATATCGAAATATGCTTTCTCGTTCGATTTTGCCGTAACATCCTCAGGCTATGTTAATCCATCGATACGGCTAAAGCAACCGCGTAAATTAACCTAATACATCTCTGAATATTCCATTTACTCTTCTTCTAGATACATCTCAATCTACAACGTAGCATCGAAATTAGTTGAACCATGTTTTCATCATATTATAATTCCTTTATATCAACCTAAAAATCATTCATTGCATTATTTATCCTCTTCTCTGGTCACTGATTAGCAAGTATAACATGCTCCCAAGGCGGCGAGCTCTTATGGGCGCCAAATGTGAAGCCCTCGTTCGCTTGCGTGTTTTCGGATACTGTTGTCGTCGCCTGGTAGATGTTGGATGGGCTTGGTTGGGCAAATCGCAAAATTCGACGCACGATGCGTAGAGGATTCCTCGTGTAATTACAGATACCTCATATGATGGAGGCGTATTAAAAACGTAAAAAAATGTATCGCAGGAAAATGAATGGCAATTTTAACATAAAACATGAGCCTTCAATATTTTAAGTCATATCACTGTTTTTACTTTCTCCATACGAAGTAATAGGAAAGTATTGTGATCACGAAAAAAATCGACTTCGAGATTTCAACGGAAATACACGTTTTGAGGTCCCTAGATCACGTTTGGACTATTTTTACTTTCTCCATACGTAGTAGTAATGGGAAAGTATTGTATTCATGAAAAAAATCGACTTCGAGATTTCAACGGAAATACACGTTTTGAGGTCCCTAGAACACGTTTGGACTATTTTTGGAATGATGTCTGTGTGTGTATGTGATTCTGGGTGCTCTAACTCAAAAAGTACTTGCCATATCGTTACCAAACTTCATATATAACACTTTAGCATGAGCACAAAGAACTGGTTATTTTTTGGAGAAAAACGGTTAACCGGAAGTCGATGTTTATTCGAAACCCGATTCGGTTTTTGCGATATTTCTCCGTTAAAACATCATTATTAGATATACAATTCTATACAAATGTTATAGAGAATGTAATTTCCTACAACGTTTATCTGAAACAATTTTCCATAGCAGTTATTGTTTAGGAATTATTTATAAATAATCGGTTTTTTCAGTTTCCGTCAAATATCTCCTTAAAAACGTCGTTATTAGTAATCTTTGCAAGGACCAAAGTTGTAGAGAATAATATTTCTTCCGAGTTAAGTTTGAAACAAATTTTCGTAGAACCATCCATTTCGGAGATATTTAAATTATTCGTAATTTCCAGTATACAGCGCCAGCACCATGTAGCGGTGAATTCTGTAAACATTCAAAATATACCTAATTTACGGCAATAAGGACGACTGTATTCTTTTACGATAGGAAATAATAATTTTGCCTGGTAATGCTATTCATAATAATTTAAATATCTATACCCCAAATATGGAGAAAGTCATGTGTTGGGCACCTCAGATTTTTTGAAATATTTATATATTTTCCTTTGCTTTGAGGCCGTATTGTATTTTGAAATATGATATGAAATCGAATAATTTCGCCATTCTTTGACTACCCTGCCATCTACTTCAGTACATGTCATAACGTTATTCGTGTAAAGCAAGCGTTCTGAAGGCCTCTTTGCGAGCTCAAGGAGGCTCTACTTGTCATCATCTTCTGTCTCGATCGTTGGTATTTCTTTGGGATCAGTCGAATTTTAGCGATTGCTAGAATATGCATTTAATTATCAGGAAGTTGCTGTCATGCAATCGTCGTGTGACATTTGGTTTGTTAAGCAGAAAAATGTTTCTTTCTTCAGAACTTGCTATTAGCAAATTAAAAGTTTTTTTAAAAGTGCAAATGATTTATTGTATTATCAGTTACACTTCTTGTTAACAATAAAATACAAAACCAAAAAAAGCTAGGAAAATACTGCGAAAGTAGATATTATAAGAAATATTATAATAATATATTATAAGAAATAATAGAAAAATATTATTCTCAACAACTTTGGTCCTTACGAAGATTACTAATAACGACGTTTTTAAGGAGATATTTGACGGAAACCGATAAAACCAATTATTTATAAATAATTCCTAAACAATAACTGCTATGGAAAATACTTTCCAATGAAAGTTGTAGGAAATTATATTCTCTATAACCTTTGTATAGAATTGTACATACAATAATAATGTTTTAACGGAGATATTTCGACTTCCCGTTAACCGTTTTTGTCCAAAAACTAATCAGCTCTTCGTACTCATACCAAAGTGTTATATATGTTTTAGTGTTAATATGACAATTACTTTTTGAGTTAGAGCGCCCACAATCACATACATCCACACACACAGATATCATTCCGAAAATAGTCTAAACGTGTTCTAGGGACCTCAAAACGTGTATTTCCGTTGAAGTCTCGAAGTCGATTTTTTTCATGAACACAATACTTTCCCATTACTACGTATGGAGAAAGTAAAAAGGAAATTTTTCCAAAATGGATGGTTCTACGAAAATTTGTTTCAAACAAAACTTGGAGGAAATATTATTCTCTACAACTTTGGTCCTCATGAAGATCACCAATAAAGATGTTTTTACAGAGATATTTGACGGAAACCGAAAAACCGATTATTTATAAATAATTCCTAAGCAATAACTGCTATGGAAAGTTGTTTGAAATAGAAAATGTAGGAAATTATATTTTCTACTTTTTTGTAATGATCAATGTATACAATAATGATGTATTATCGGAGAAATATCGCAAAAACCGAATCGGATTTCGAATAAACCTCGATTTCCGGTTAGCCGTTATTGTCCAAAAACTAATCATTTCTTTGTGCTCACCCTAAAGTGTTATATATGAAATTTGGTATCGATAGGGCAAGTACTTTTTGAGTTAGAGCGCCCACAATCAAAAACATCCACACAGACATCATTCCGAAAATAGTCTAAACGTGTTCTAGGAACCTTAAAATGTGCATTTCCATTGATGTCTGGAAGTCGATTTTTTTCATGAACACAATACTTTCCCATTACTACGTATGGAGAAAGTAAAAAATCTGATGTGCCAAGACATGACTTTCTCCATATTCTCCATATATTTAAATTATTATGAATAGCATTATAAGGCAAAATTATTATTTCGTATCGTAAAAGAATACCATCGTCCTTGCCGTAAATTACGTATATTTTGAATGTTTACAGAATTCTCCGCTACATGGTGTTGGCGCTGTTTACTGGTATTATGATAAAGCGAAATATATCCGAAATGGATGGTTCTACGAAAATTAGTGTCAAACAAAACTTGGAAGAAGTATTATTCTCTACAACTTTGGTCCTTACGAAGATTACTAATAACGATATTTTTAAGGAGATATTTAACGGAAACCGAAAAACCGGTTATTTATAAATAACTCCTAAACAATAACTATAGAAAATTGTTTCAAATAAAAACTGTAAGAAATTACATTCTCTATAACTTATGTATAGAATTGTATATACAATAATGATGTTCTAACGAAGAAATATCGCAAAAACCGAATCGGGCTTCGAATAAACCTCGACTTCCGGTTAACCGTTATTGTCCAAAAACTAAACATTTCTTTGTGCCCATACCTAAGTGTTATATACGAAATTTGGTAACGATATGGCACGTACTTTTTGAGTTAGAGCGCCCACAATAGCATACACACACACACACAGACATCATTCCGAAAATAGTCTAAACGTGTTCTAGGAACCTTAAAACGTGTATTTCCGTTGAAGTCTCGAAGTCGATTTTTTTCATGGACAATACATTCCCATTACTACGTATGGAGAAAGTAAAAAACGTATACACTGGTGGCGAATTTTCGGAAATTTAGGAATTTTTCTAGTCGAACCCGGGACACCGAGGTGAAAAGTCTCGGTGTTTTTACAGTGTACTCTATACTTTACACTATTCCAAAAAATTTCAGCTCTCTATTCCATATGGTATACCTACACAGTGTGGTGGTTTAAATATTTTAGCGTGTAATTAAACGGGGAATATTCCGGACGGTCTGGAATCGAACTGAGAGCATCTAAGGAAATGTTCTCTTCGAATTATTGTAGTAACCCACCATACATACGAAAGTACCAAATTTCATTTCTGTGACTTATCGGGAGGTGCCCGAAATTAATTTTCGAATATGGCACAATGCATTTTAAATGGGAAAAATGTTGGTTACATACAAGAAAGAAAGAAAGATCCAAGTGAAAATCAATAAAAGTGTATATAAATGTTAAATATAAAGTTTTGTGCTGATCTTATAATTAGACTTTTAGTTAGAGCGCCCACTAAATTAAATCACACACGCACGCAGGCACACACACATATCATCGAGAAAATAGTCAAGAAGTTCTCAGAAGACCTCGAAACGTGTATTTCCGTTAACATCTCGATTCGATTTTTTTCACGATGGAGTAAGTAATAACGAAAGTTACGTTAAATTGATTGGAGGTTTAACAATGACATAGTCTGAGAGGCAAAAATCCTTTAAAATCCTATATAGTATTATCCCAAAAGTTGCCATTTAAACGTCAAATTTAACCAATTTCGCGTTGAAGTCGAAAAATCTAAAATAACAAAGAAATTTGTATTCATTTTCCGTTAAACCAACCCAAGCCTGAAAACCGTAGCTCGTTTTTTCTTAATAAAAATGCAAAATAATACATACGTATTAAATTGGGTGTTTAAGCGTAAGCGCGTGGCCTGTAATTTGAGTCCCAGTATTTCGTGTACCGGTAATTTCAGTACGGTAATTTGAGTCCCAGTAATTTCGCTTCCGGTCAGTTTCAGTCCCAGTAATTGCATTCCCATTTACTTCATTCATTTTGTAAATAAGCAGTAAATGTTACTTTTATTTAAAAATAGTTTATGATAGGCGTAAATACTAATCAACGCCATTAATATGAATTTGTTGAAATCAGTTATTATTGATCCTTTTAACATTAAAAACAATTTCTTGCAAATAGATTTAATTAAATGTTGAGAACGCTTAACAACTCAAGGAATACGTGTCTCTAAGGATGTTGCAATCAATGAGTAATAAATACAGTAGTACAAAATTACTGTTGTTTTTGTATAAGCTTTTAATTTTAAGAACACGATTTTTCGCATGTAAATTTAGTGGAACGTTGAAAACACATAATAAATAAAATAAATAATTAAGGAAACATATTAGGAATTGGTATCGATCAACTAAGAATTTTATAACAATTACAAATATGAAACAAAAGAATGAAAATGGAGGGGGGAAGGAGGGAGAGGGAAAAGGGGGTGAGGCGGAAGAAAAACTAAGGAACCACAGTCGACTTTGGTATCGATCAACTAAGAATTTTATAACAATTACAAATATACATAAAAAAATGAAAATGGAGGGGGGGAGAAGGAGGGGTTATATCTGAAATTGATGCTTAAGCCACAATCTCAATGATTTAAAAACAAAAAATACTTTAACTTTGATTACAAAAACCAAGGTAGGATAGTGCAGCATATTTGTAATTGCTATAAAATTCTTAGTTGATCGATACCAATTCCTAATATGTATTCTGTATTTTATATATTACTAGCAGAAATTCACGGCGTTGCTCGGGGAGATTTGTTTCAAATCCGATAGGAATTCTAGATGATACATGGTATTTAAGAATTCACTCGGCCACCTTGTTGAATACAACGGGCAGAGAGAAAAAAAACCACGTATAAATTATTTACGGGAGCCCTCCACAGCCGTACCGAATTTGCTTTAAATCTACTTGGGAAAATACGCGTTGTTTAATCAGGACCCGCCGTCCATTTACGGATAAGGAAGTAGTCCTTCCCACCTTTCCCACTCTGTAAAAGATGTAGAAAATAAGGAAAATCAGAAAATTGAGGAAAATCATGAAATTCACGATGATCAGGTAAATCAGGAACTTCAGGAAAATCAGTTAAATCAGGAAATTCAGCATATTCAGGAAAATCAGAAAATTCAGGAAAATCAGCAAATTCAGGAAAATCGGGAAAATCACGAAAATCGGAAAATTCAGGAAAATCAAGAAATTCAGGAAAATCAGAAAATTCATCAAATTCAGGAAAATCAAGAAAATCAGGTGAATCAGGTAAATCAGGAAATTCAGGAAAATCAGGAATATCAGGAAATTCAGGTAAATAAGGAAAATCAGTAAAACCAGGAAATTCAGGAAAATCAGGAAATTCAAGATAATATGGTAAATCCGGAAATTCAGGAAAATCAGAAAAATCAGGAAATTCAGGAAAATCATGAAAATCAGAAAATTCAGGAAAATCAGGATATTCAGGAAAATCGGGAATTTCAGGATAATCAGGAAAATCAGGAAATTCAGTGAAATCAGGTAAATCAGGATAATCAGGAAAATCAGGTAACTCAGGAAATTCAGGAAAAGCAGGAAATTCATGGGAATCCTGATTTTTCTGAATTTCCTGATTTTCCTGGATTTCTAATTTTCCTAAATTTCCTGATTTTCCCGATTTTCCAGATTTTCCCGAAATACCTAATTTTTCTGATTTTCCTGATTTTCCTTATTAAATTGTTTGATAGAAAGATGAAGGAAATTATCAGAAAAATCGGGAAATTCGGGAAAATCAGAAAAATTATAATTCGGAAAAATCTGGTAAATCGGGAGTCAGGAAATTTAGGAAATTCAGGAAAATTAGGAAATGCAGGAGAATCTGTAAATTTAGGAAATTCAGGAAAATCAGAAAATTCAGGAAAATCAGGAAATTCAGGAAGACCAGAAAAATTAGGAAAATCAGGATAATCAGGAAAATAAGGAAATTCAGGAAAATCAGGAAAATCAGAAAAATCAGGAAATTCAGGAAAATCCGCATAATCAGGAAATTCAGGTAAATCAGGTAAATCGGGGAAAGCAGGTAAATCAGGAAAATCAGGGTTATCAAGAAATCCAGGAAAATAAGGAAATTCAAAAAATCTCGATTCTAATGAATTTGCTGATTTTCCTGAATTTCCTGATTTTCCTGATTTTTCTGAATTTCCTGATTTTCCTGAATTTCCTGATTTTACAGAATCTCCGGATTTTCCTGAATTTCATATTTTACTGATTTTCCTGATTTACCTGAATTTCCTGATATTCCTGATTTTCCTGAATTTTCTGCTTTGCCTGAATTTCTTAATTTTCCTGAATTTTCTGCTTAGCCTGAATTTCCTGATTTTCCTGAATTTCCTGATTTACCTGATTCTGCTGATTTTACAGAATCTCCGGATTTTCCTGAATTTGATGTTTCACTTATTTTCCTGATTTACCAGAATTTCCGGATATTCCTGATTTTCCTGAATTTTCTGCTTTTCCTGAATTTCTTCATTTTCCTGAATTTTCTGATTTTCCTGATTTTACCAATTTTCCTGAATTTGCTGATTTTCCTGAATTTTCTGATTTTACGGATTTTCCTGAAGTTCCTGATTCTCCGGAATTTCCTGATTTAGCTGATTTTCGCGAATTTCCTGATTTACCTGATCATCCTGAATTTCATGATTTTCCTGAATTATCTGATTTTCCAGATTTTCTGATTTTCCTGAATTTCTTGATTTTCCTGAATATCCGGATTTCCCGGATTTTCCTGATTTTCCTTAATTTCCTGAATTTACTGATTTTCATGAATATTCTGATTTTCCTGATTTTCATTGTATTTTCTGATTTTTCTGAATTTCTTGATTTACTTGAATTTTCTGATTTTCCTGAATTTTCTGAATTTCCTAATTTTCCCGAATTTCCTGATTTTCCTGAATGTTCTGGTATTCCAGAATTTCCTGATTATCCTGAATTTCTTTATTTCCTGTTTTTCCTGAATTTCCTGATTTTGATGATTTTCCTTATCTTTCTTATTTTCCTAATAAATTGTTTGATATAAGGATGTATTATATTATCAGGAAAATCAGGAAATTCAGGCAAATCTGGAAAATCAGGATATTCAGGAAAATCGGAAAAATCAGGAAAATCATAAAACTCAGGAAAATCAGGAAATTCTAGAAAATCAGGAAATTCAGATAAATCGGAAAATTCAGGAAAATCAGACAATTCAACGAAAATTAGGAAATTCGGGAAAATCAGAAAATTCATGAAAATCAGAAAAATCAGGACATTCAGGAATGTCAGTTAAATACGGAAATTCAGGAAAATCAGGAAAATTAAGTAATTCAGGTTAATCAGAATATTCAGGAAAATCAGGTTAATCAGCAAAATAAGAATATTCAGAAAATTCAGTAAAATCAGATAATTCAAGAAAATCAGCAAATTCAAGATATTCAGAAAATTCAGAATATTCACGATAATCAGGAAATTCAGTAAAATCAGGAAATTCACGAAAATCAGGAATTTCATGAAATTGATGGAAATTCGCGATTTCTCTGAATTTACTGAATTTCCTGAATATCTGAATTTTCTGATATTCCTCAATTTCCCGATTTACCTAAATTTCCTGATTTTCCTGGCTTTCCTGATTCACCTGATTTACCTCAATTTCCTGTTGTTCCTGATTTTCCTGAATTTTCCGATTTTCATGATTTTCCCGATTTTCCTGAATTTTCCAATTTTCTGATTTTCCGGAATTTCCTGATTTTGCTGAATTTCCTGATTTACCTGATTTTAACGAATTTCCTGATTTTCCACATGAAATAGTTTAATAAAAAGATGTACGACATTATCAGAAAAATTAGGAAATTCGGGAAAATCTGGAAAATCGGGAAAATCAGGAAATTCGGGAAAATTAGGAAATTCAGGATAATCAGTAAATTCAGGAAAATCAAAAAATTCAGTAATATCAGGAAATTAGGAAAATCAGAAAAATCAGGAAATCTAGGAAAATCAAAAAGTTCAGGAAAATTACGAAATTCAGGAAAATCGTAAAACTCAGAAAAATCAGGAAATTCAGGATATTCAGGAAAATCAGGGTAATCAGGAAAATCAGAAAATTCAGGAAAATCAAGAATTACCCGAAAATCAGAAAATTCAGGAAAATCAGGTATATAAGGCATCTGGAAATTCAGAAAATCCAGGAATATCAGGAAATTCAGGTAATTCAGGAATATCAGGAAATTCAGGTAAATCAGGAAAAGCAGTAAAACCAGAAAATTCAGGAAAATCAGGAAAATCAGGGTAATCATGTAAATCAGGAAATTCAGGAATATCAGTTAATTCAGGAAAATCAGGAAGTTCAGGAAAATCAGGAAATTCAGTAAAATCAGGAAATTCAGTAAAACCAGAAAATTCAGGAAAATCAGGGTAATCATGTAAATCAGAAAATTCAGGAAAATCAGGTAATTCAGGAAATTAAGGAAAATTAGGTTAATCAGGAAAATCGGGAAAATCTGGTAAATCAGGATATTCAGGAAAATCAGGTAATTCAGGATAATCACGAAATTCAGGGCATTCATGGGTATCCTGATTTTTCTGAATTTATTGAATTTCCTGATTTTCCTGAATTTCCTGATTTACCTGATTTTCCGGATTTTCCTGAATTTTCTGTTTTGCCTGATTTCCTGAATTTCCTGATTTATGCTGAATTTCCGGATTTTCCTGAATTTTCTAATTTTGCTGAATTTCCTGATTTTCCAGAATTTCCGATTTTACTGCCTTTCCCGATTTTCCCGAATTTGCCGATTTTCCTGAATTTTCCAATTTTCAAGATTTTTCTGAATTTCCTGAATTTCTAGACTCACGAATTTTCTGATTTTCCTGAATTTTCCAGTTTTCCTGGATTTCTTGATTATACTGAATTTCCTTATTTCCTGTTTTCCTGAATTTCCTGATTTTCATGAATTTCCTTATCCTTCTTATTTTTCTCTTTAAATTGTTTGATAAAAAGATATAAGATATTATTAGGAAAATCAGGAAATACAGGAAAATCTGGAGAATCAGGAATATCAGGAAATTTAGGTAAATCAGGAAAATCTGTAAAACCAGAAAATTCAGGAAAATCAGGAAATTCAGGAAAATCAGGGAATTCATGAAAATCACGTAATTCAGGAAAATCAGGAAATTCAGGAAAATTAGGATAATGAGGTAAATCAGAAAATTCAGGGAAATCAGGAAATTCTGGAAAATCAGGAAATTTGGCAAAATCAGGTAAATCAGTAAAATCAGGAAAATCTATTAAATCAGAAAATTCACGAAAATCGGGAAAATCATGGGAATCCTGATTTTTCTGAATTTCCTGATTTTCCCGGATTTCTTGATTATCCTGATTTTCCAGTTTTACCTGTTTATGTATTTTTCTCTGATTTTCCTGAAATCGCTGATTTTCCTGAATTTTCTGATTTTCCTGATTATTCTGATTTTCCTGAATTTCCTGATTCTCCTGAATATCCTGATTTTCCTGATTTATCTGATTTTCCTTATTAAATTGTTTGATAAAAAGATGTATGATATTATCAGGAAATTCAGGAAATCTGGAAATCAGGAAATTCAGGAAAATCGGGTAAATCAGGAAATTCTAGAAAATCATGAAACTCAGGAAAATCAGGAAATTCTAGAAAATCAGGATATTCAGGAAAATCTGGAAATTCAGGAAAATCAGTAAATTGAGGAAATTCAGGAAAATCATGAAATTCAGGAAAATCCGGAAATACAGGAATATCATGAAAATGAAGAAATTCAGGAAAATTAGGAAATTCAGGAAAAAACAGGTAGATGAGCAAAATAAGGAAAATCAGATAATTCAGGAAAATCAGAAAAATCAGAAAATTCAGGAAAGTCAGCAATTTCAGCAAAATCAGGAAATTCAGAAAATGCACGAAAATCAGATAATACAGGAAAATCAGAAAATTCAGGAAATTCCGGAAAATCAGGTTAATGAGGAAAATCAGGTAAAATAGGAAAATCAGGAAATTCAGGAAATTCATGGAAATCCTGATTTTTCTGAATTTGCTGAATTTCCTGATTTTCCTGAATTTCCTGAATCCTTATTTTCCTCATTTTACTGAATTTCCTGATTTACCTGAATTTCCTGCTTTTCCTGGCTCTCCTGACGTTCCTGAATTTCTTGATTTTCCCGAATTTAGTGATTTTTCTGAATTTCCTGATTTTGCTGAATTTCCTGATTTATCTGATTTTCCTGAATTTCCTGATTTTCCTCTTTAAATTGTTTGATAAAAAGATGTAGGAAATTATCAGAAAAATCAGGAAATTCAGGAAAATCAGAAAAATTAGAAAATTCAGGATAATCAGTAAATTCTGTTAAATCGGAAAATTCAGGAATATCAGGAAATTCGTGAAAATCAGGATAATCAGGAAAATGAGAAAATTCAGGAATATGAGAAAATTGAGGAAAATCAGGAATATCAGGAAATTCAGGAAAATCAGAAAAACCAGAAAATTCAGGAATATCAGGAAATTCAGTAAAATCAGGATAATCTGGTAAAACAGGAATTCAGGAAAATCAGAATATTGAGGAAATCCCGAAAATTCAGGAAAATCAGGAAATTCATGGAAAGCCTGATTTTTCTGAATTTCCTGATTTTACTGATTTTGTCGTATTACCTGATTTTTCTGAATTTCCTGATTATCCTGAGTTTCCTAAATTTCTTTAATTTCCTGATTTATTGATTTTCCTGATTTTCCTGAATTTTCTGTTTTTCTTAATTTCCTGATGTACCAGATTTTCTTGAATTTTCTGATTTTCCTGAATTTTCTGATTTTCCTGAATTTACTGATTATCCTGAATTGCCTAATTATCTTGAATTTCCTTATTTTTCCGATTTTCCTGAATTTGCTTATTTTCTTGAATTTTTCGATTTTTCAGATTTTCCTGAATTTCCTGATTTTCCTGATTTTTCCGAATTTTCTGGTTTTCCTGAATTTCCTGATTTTGCTGAATTTCCTGATTTATCCGATTTTCCTGAATTTCCTGATTTTCCTCAGTAAAATGTTACATAAAAGATGTACGAAATTATCACAAAAAACAGGAAATTCAGGAAAATCAGAAAAATTAGGGCATTCAGGATAATCAGCAAATTCAGGAAAATCAGAAAATTCATGAAAATCAGGAAATTCAGGAAAATCAGAAAATTCAGGACAATCAGAAAAATCAGGAAATCTAGGAAAATCAGAAAGTTCAGGAAAATGAGAAAATTCAGGAAAATCGGGAGTATCAGGAAATTCAGGTAAATCAGGAAAATCTGTAAAACCAGAAAATTCAGGAAAAACAGGAAATTCAGGAAAATCAGGATAATCAGGTAAAACAGGAAGTTCAGGACAATCAGGAAATTCAGGAATTTCAAGAAATTCAGGAATTTCAAGAAATTCAGGAAAATCAGAAAATTCAGGAAGATCAGAAAAATCAGATTATTAGGAAAATCAGGTAAATCAGGAAATGCAGGAAATTCTGCAATATTAGGTAAATCGGGAAAATCAGGAAAATCAGTTAAATCAGTAAATTCAGGAAAATTAGGATATTCAGGAAAATCAGGAAATTCAAGGAAATCCTAATTTTTCTGTATTTACTGAATTTACTGAATTTCCTGATTTCCGTGATTTTGCCGATTTACCCGATTCACCTTAATTACCTGATTATACTGATTCTTCTGATTTGCCTGCATTTTCTGATTTTTCTGAATTTCCTGATTTTCCAGATGTACCTGATTTTCCTGAATTTGCTGATTTTCCGGAATTTTCTGGTTTTCCTTAATTTACTGATTATCCTCAATATCCTAATTTTCCTGATATTCCTGAATTTCCTGATTTACCCGATTTTCCAGATTTTCCTGTATTTCCTAATTTTTTTGATTTCAGGATTTTCCTGATTTTTCTGATAATTTCCTACATCTTTTTATCAAACAATTTAATAAAGAAAATCAGGAAAATCAGGTAAATCTGGAAATTCAGCAAAATCAGAAAATTCAGGTAAATCAAAAATTCGGGAGTCAGGAAATTCAGGAAAATCAGGAAATTCAGGAAAATCTGGAAATCTGAAAATTCAGGAAAATTAGCAAATTCAGGTAAATCGGGAAAATCAGATAAATCTGAAAATTCAGGATAATCAGGTCATTCAGGAAAATCTGAAAAATCGTAAAATTCAGGAAAATCAGTAAATTCAGGAAAATGGGGAAAATCAGGAGAAGCGGTAAATTCAGGACTATAAGGAAATTCATCAAATCAGAAAATTCAGGAAATTCAGGCAAATCAGGTGAATCAGGAAAATCAGGAAATTCAGGAAAATCAGGAAAATCTGGAAATCTGAAAATTCAGGAAAATTAGCAAATTCAGGTAAATCGGGAAAATCATATAAATCTGAAAATTCAGGATAATCAGGTCATTCAGGAAAATCTGAAAAATCTGAAAATTCAGGAAAATTAGCAAATTCAGATAAATCAGATAAATCTGAAAACTCAGGATAATCAGGTCATTCAGGAAAATCTGAAAAATCGTAAAATTCAGGAAAATCAGTAAATTCAGGAAAATGGGGAAAATCAGGAGAAGCGGTAAATTCAGGACTATAAGGAAATTCATCATATCAGAAAATTCAGGAAATTATGGCAAATCAGGTGAATCAGGAAAATCAGGAATGCCAGGAAAATCAGGAAAATCAAAAAATAAGGTAATTCAGTAAATTCAGTATATACAGAAAAAGCAGGATTTCCATGAGTTTTCAGAGTTTCTTTATTTACCTGAATTTCCTGATTTTCCTGAATTTTTCTATTCTCCTGATTTTCCCGATTTTCCTGAATTTTCTGATTTTTGCTGAATTTTCTGAATTTCCAGATTTTCCTTAATTTCCTGATTTTCCTGAATATTCCGATTTTCCTGATTTTCCCGATTTTCCTGAATTTGCTGATTTTGTTGAATATTCTGATTTTCCGGAATTTCCTGAATTTACAGATTTTTTTGAATCTCCAGATTTTCCTGAATTTCCAGATTTTCCTGAATTTCAAGATTTTCCTGAATTTCCAGATTTTCCTGAATTTCCTGACTCCCGAATTTTCTGATTTTGCTGATTTTCTTGAATTTGCTGAATATCCTGATTTACCTGAATTTCCTGATTTACCTGATTTTCCCGAATTTCCTATTTAAATTGATTGATAAATAGATGTAGGAAATTTCAGAAAAATCATGAAATTCAGGAAAATCAGAAAAATTAAGAAATTCATCAAAAATCTGGAAAATCGGGAAAATCAGGAAAGTTAGGAAATTCAGGATAATCAGTAAATTCAGGAAAATCAGTGAATTCAGGAAAATCAGGAAATTCAGGACAATCAGAAAAATCTGGAAAATCAGGAAATTCATGAAAATCACGATAATCAGGAAAATCAGGAAAATCAGTAAAACCAGAAATTTCAGGTAAATCAGGAAACTTAGGTAAATCAGAAAATTCAGGAAAATCGGGAATATCAGGAAATTCAGGTAAATCAGTAAACCCAGAAATTTCAGAAAATTCAGGAAAATCAGAAAATTCAGGAAAATCAGAATAATCAGGTACAACAGGAAATACAGGAAATTCAGGGAAATCAGAAAATTCAGAAAAATCAGGAAAATCAAGTAAATCCGGAAATTCAGGAAATTCAGCAAAATCTGGTAAATCAGGAGAATCAGGTAAATCAGGAAAAATCAGGAATTTCAGGAATATCAGGAAATTCATGGGAATCCTGATTTTTCTGATTTTCCTGGATATCTTGATTACTATGATTTTCCTGATTTACCTGATTTTGCAGATTTAGCTGATTATCCTGATTTTCCTGAATTTCCTGATTTTCCTGAATTTTCTGATTTTGCCATTTTCCTGATTTTACAGAATTTCCGATTTTCCTGATTTTCCCGATTTTCCTGAATTTTCTGATTTTCCTGAATTTTCCAGATTTTTCTGAATTTCCTGAGTTTCCCGACTTTCCAGATTTTCCTGAATTTCCTAATTTTTCTGATTTTCCTGATTTTCCCGATTTTCCTGAATTTTCCAATTTACCAGAATTTCCTGACTTTCCCGACTTTCCAGATTTTCCTGCATTTCCTAATTTTTCTGAATATCCTGATTTTTCTTATAATTTCCTGCATCTTTTTATCAACGATTTAATAAGGTAATTCAGGAAAATCAGGTAAATCAGGAAATTCAGAAAAACAGAAATTCAGGAAAATCAGCAAAATCAGCAAATTCAGGATAATCATGAAAATCAGGAAAATTCAGGAAAATCAGGATATTCATGAAAATCAGAAAATTCAGGAAAATCAGGAAATTCAGCAAAACAGGAAATTCAGGAAAATCAGCAAATTCAGGTAAATCGGGAAAATAAGGAAATCCAGTAAAATCAGGAAATTTAGGAAAATCAGGAAATTCAGGAAAATCAGGAAATTCAGGATAATCAGGTAATTCAGTAAATTTAAAAAAATCAGGATTTCCATGACTTTTCTGAATTTCCTCATTTACCTGAATTTCCTGATTTTCCCTAATTTTCTGTTTTTTGCTGAATTTGCTGATTTTCCTGAATTTCCTGATATTCCTGAATTTCCTGATATTCCTGAATTTTCTGATTTGCCTGATTTTCCTGAATTTCTTGATTTTCATGAATTTTCGGAATTTCCTGATTTACCTGATTTTCCTGTATTTACTGATTTTCCTGAATTTCCTGATATTCGTTGAATTTTCTGATTTTTCTGAATTTCTTGTTTGTCCGAATTTTCTTAATTTACTGAATATTCAGAATTTCCTGATTTTTCTGAATTTCCTGATTTTCCTGAATTTTCTGGTTTTCTGAAATTCCTGATTATCCTGAATTTCCTTATTTCCTGATTTTCCTGAATTTCCTGATTTTCATGATTTTACTTTTCTACCTTATTTTCCATATTAAATTGCTTGATAAAAAGATGTAGGATATTATCAGGAAAATCTGGAAAATCAGGAAAATAAGGAAATCGGGAAAATCAGGAAAATCATGAAACTAAGAATAATCAGGAAATTCTAGAAAATCAGGAAATTCAGAAAATTCAGGAAAATCAGGGAATTCAGGAAAATCACGAAATTCAGCAAAATCAGGAAATTCAGTAAAATCAGGTACATCAAGAAAATCAGGTATTACAGGAAAGTCAGGTATATCAGGAAAACAGGAAAGTAATTAAGTTACCTTGAGATCAGCGATTTCTATTTCTGGTGCCCCCTCCCCCCCTGTACCCTCCTCCCTTTGTTCTGATGTTGCTCGTCTATAAACTTGATCTTATACTTGTATTGAAAGTGAGAAATATCAAATTTGAACTTCCTAAGTTAATTCACAGGAGAGTTATTGTCGAAAAACCAAATCGGTGCCACGCCTAAACCCCCACTTGAAATTTTTTTGAGATACACCATATAGCCTATATTTTAAGCTGGACCGGTTTAAAGATACGCTGCAAGTTTCATAAAAATTCGACCAGCCGTTTTTGCGTGATGCGGTAACAAACAAACAGACAATCAGACAACAATTATGCCAACCGGTTCAAACGCCTTCTTGTGATGCAAAACACACTGAAGAAAGTAGAACCCAGACAAAAAAACAAATGTACAGACAGAGGTTACATTTTTATTTATATAGATGTGTTTTCAACGTTCCACTAAATTTACATGCGAAAAATCGTGTTCTTAAAATTAAAAGCTTATACAAAAACAATAATAATTTTGTACTACTGTATTTATTACTCAATGATTGCAACATCCTTAGAGAAACGTATTCCTTGAGTTGTTAAGCGTTCTCAACATTTAATTAAATTTCTATGCAAGAAATTGTGTTTTTAATGTTAAAAGGATCAATAATAACTGATTTCAACAAATTCATAATAACGGCGTTGATTAGTATTTACGCCTAAAGTTACATTTACTGCTTATTTACAAAAAGAATGAATTAAGTAGGAATGCAATTACTGGGACTGAAATTGACCGGAAACGAAATTACTGGGACTCAAATTACCGTACTGAAATTACCGGTACTCAAATTACCGGGACTGAAATTACATGGAACCACTATTAAGCGGCATGTCTGCGAGTCAAAAATTGGACCATTTCCCTGTTATGGTGTAAGAAATAGAATTTATCCAATGTAAACGAACCCGGGACATTGTTGTGCACGTCGACCACACAAAATCCGCATAACGCATCACGATTAAAATACACCAAAAGGTATAAAAGCGCCAAATCGTCTAAATCGGGGGTCTCCAACCTTTCATCACCCTAGATCTAGTATTCATTTGTAAATTTACCGAATATGGACCCAGCGGATTGAGCTTTTATACGAGAAATACTGTTTAGCAGAGGGAGGTCCTCGCATATTTCTCCCAAACTTTAAGAGACATCGAAACCAGCTTCTTAACATGATATGTCCTGCTTAACACGGTAATCCAATTTAATCGCAAACAACTTTTTATTCGAGTCAAACAAGCTCGAATAAAGTTTTATTCGAATTTTCATTCTGTACAAGAGAATATTTTAATTCAAATGAAGTTCATTAAAATTTTATCCTCCGGGTTAACTCAATGCATTACTAAGTTTTAATCTATTAGAAGTTGAAGAAAAATGCAATTAAATAAATATACAGACGGAAGAAATCAACCAATTAGTTAATTAGGGTTGATAAACATCGATACGCTCGTGTCGTGGTGCGTGACTGATATAGAGAGATATCTGCGTTATTTGATTTATGCATTCCAGTTGCTCTTAATTTTTGAACGATTATAAAATCACATGCATAGCTCGATAAAAAATTTCCAAATGTAACTTCAAAATCTATACCGGCTCAACATTTCTCACTTGTGATTCAATAAAAAGTGATAGCGCTGAGGCAATATTCAGCGATCGACTTTAAAAGGGCCAAAGATTGGTCGGTCGATCGCGATCGGCTGGTTGGAGATCCCTGGTCTAAATCAACCCATTAATTATCGAGGTAGGAATGGAAAGGAGGTTTTCTTAACCATCGAAAGGCCCCAGTTATTGTTACGGCGACCAATTGCCGTTGTGTATTTATCAATGCTCGACTTTTAATCTGAATAAATACCCTTGAGCCGCGGCTATTAATGTGCGGCAGGTAGGAAAATAAAAACGACATATGATGTTATTCTCTCGCCGATTTCGAAACGAAGTTTACCTTTCTCTGCTTCGAGAGGAGAGTTTACCGTTGATAAGGGCACCATCGCATAATTAACGTAAGCCTCATCGGTGCCTTCTCATCCAGCCGCTCTCTGCAGACTACGTGCCTCTCGTTGGTGCGCCACGAATGCCACTTTAAACCAAAGGAGAGAACATTTTCTTATTTAAAAAATTTGCACCGTGCATTTTGTTAGTGATATCTCATTGGTAGCTAAGCCTTTTTTGACGTCGTCTTTGAGGCAGACCTTCCTATTGATAAGGTTCGTACTCTCATCGCCGTCTTATATTTTGGTACACCATGGCTCGTTGTTGTGATTTTTCATCTATTTATACGACTCCGCAGCCATAGAGGCGGAGGATGACAGAAAAGCGATATTCTTAGCGTGAAAGATCGCATTGCTCAAATATGTAAAGAATTTTACAGGAATCGCGAGGTGAAATCTTTCCTTTGAACGCAAAAAAATATCCGAACGTAGAAGACATTATTTGAAAATAATAGCATCCGATTAAAATTTAAAATAAACAGGAAAAATGATATAAATACGTACGTGTGTTAGAATGTATCTTATCACAAAAGAACAACGACTGGATCAGATAACTGGGAAAGCCTCCGTTACTCAGAACATTCGAGACCAGTGACGCAAGTACTGACGCAAAATAAACTCATTCGGTCTTCATAGGATAACGATGTGCGGAAAAAAACTTATCTGACTTCGGTTCTGATTTCGTAATTATGCGAAAGAACAACAAATACAAATTCCTCTTGCTTTCATTATAGATTTTACTTAACTTTAATCTTTGAAAAGATCTTTTAATGAACCCCAAAATTCTTTGATGTTTTTCATAATGTAATTAAAAACGTCTCTTAAGTCCGATTTTCTTTTCGCCCACTTTTTTGTCACATCGTACAATCTTGCTTTCATGGATGCCATTTTATCATAGTTTCACGTATATCGACTCACGTTCTTACGAATTTGGATAATTGATTAATTTTTAAATTCGGTGACAAAATATGAATTTAGTTTCTTTGAACTTTATCTAATTATAGGACCTCGGAAGAGATTACGTGCGACAGATATTCTGTGCCGCGAACATGTTTATAAGAACTAATTTTTTTAAATTCATATTTACGACACCATCTTTCCTCCAGAAGTTTATTGATTCTAACAGCACTTCATGTGTTTGTCTAATTTCCCCAAATAGACTTCAACCACAAAACTGTCTCTCTCCCCATTTCCATATTCTTACGTGCGACCTTTCCTCGACCCTGCTCGCGTTTCCTCCACTCCCATCATATACTGGCAATCTTGATACGATTTCTTTATTTACTGACGTGAGACTCCCAGGGCATTGTAACCTTTAATTCTGCTTGTTGTCTTTTGGAATAATATGGTTAGGGAAGATATATTTTCCATCTATGTACTTTATCACGTCATCCAAAAATTGCGTTAATTTAGCTTAACTTCTATTTTATATATAAAAGGCCAGATATTTCTGTCCGGACAACGATTTATTGACATAGTAATGGGACTACTTTAGATTTCGATGTCTAATACTTTATTTTGATTTGTTTAGGATAAAAATTGTAATATTTTGTGATAATTGCTTTGCAATCCTCACTTTAATATATCGTCTAGTGAGGAGGTGTTACACCCCCTCCCTTCTAAATGGCGGCGCTAGATAACACATATTTCTTGGAAATATCATGACAACCATAAATACGTCATTGTAGTGATTGTTATTTAGGTAAGTATAATTATTTTTGAATTCATTCTATATAACATTGAAAGGATATATTGGCGAGCCTTCGGCTCGCTTTGTTTAAATGGGTAGTCGTCACCGGGCGCTACCGCGCTCTTCGCCTCGCTGGAACCAAACTACCCTCCCCGTTGTCCGGTGATCGGGTTTGTAAATGTCTCCACGGGCCGATCAGTCATGGGTTTGTTCGAATTCCTGGATCCCTGCATTGTTGTTAGAATTAAATTACCTTGTATTGTAATTCCATTCGAAAAATAAGGGGGGATATATTACACTTCCTGTATATCATCGATTGTTAAACTAGCGAATGAAATAAAAAGGTGACCAACAACATAGTAACTGGAGAAAGGAAAACACGAAACATAGTAACCTTGAGGGGGGGGGGGGGATATAATACACTTTGTCCTCGTTTAGAAATTATTCCGCTGATTGATTAATTAGTAGTGGCCTTAATGGGTACTTTTTTGTTTACATTACGAACGAGTTTCATTGTTATAACGTTTCATCGGAGTTTGATTTAGGTATAAGTAAGTCTAATATTATAATTTGTTTAGAATAAAAGTAGTAATATTTTGTGATAATTGTTTTGTAATCTTCACTTTAATATATCGTCTGTATTATTACGCAAAGCGAACTTTATTCAGAATATATTTCAAATAAATTTTTACTCGATAAATTGTTCACTGAAAATTAAATTTTTAAGCAAATTAAAGCATTTGAAAGATAATATTTAAGTAAGTTTGGTGTGTTAACAGTTTACAATGTTGAAATACATTTGTGAGATGTTTTTTTCAAAGAAATTATTCCGCTGATTGATTAATTAGTAAGCTAAATTTTTAGTTCAATGTCTCTGTATACTATTATTCCGTTGATTAAATAATTAGTTAGTTTTTAATTTAAATCTTTTAAAGTGTTTTATTTAAATAACGACGGAGAATATTGTTCAGGATTCGAGTAAGCTTTCTTTCTTCGCAAGTACAGAGTACAATTTTAAAACGATCATAACGTAAGTGCACGAAATTTAATTGTTTTCCCTACGTTATAATACAGATATTTATTTCCCTGTCTTTGCACACCGACAATTATATGAAGCATTGACGAGAACAAGGTGAGAGAAGAATATCAGAATTTTATATCCGAACATAAAAAACAAAGGCATTTACTAAACGACAACAGAATATTTACTAGAAAGTGTTTATATGACGAAATATTTCATATGTAAAAGTGTGCTATTAATTATTTTAAATGCAAATATTCGACAGAATCCCCTGCACTTTCAAAACTTGTTTATTACGAATCGTCCTGTAAAAGTGCTTAGTCGCTCACACTACACCGTAAATTATTCTCCTAGCTTAATCTCGGATTACCTTAGTTTACATATATTATTAAAATATTGGATACCTATTGGGTAATTATACAGTAAAACCCCCAAATTCGCGGGGGTTACGGTCCCGAAAACACCGAAAATTTGGAATCCGCGAAAATAGAAGCAAAGGTCTTATGAGAAAATGGGGGTTAGGTTCACGGCGCTCCATTATTTTGACAACAATAAATGATGAAAAGGTAGGCTAAAAGTGGTTTTGAACCAATACAATGTGGCATTTAAATCTGCCGTAGCCGTACAGTTTATCGCATATTGCCTGCCCACTGATGCCGCACTCTGGCCACTAGCATGTTTATTTTGCAACTCAATTTTCTCACTTAAAGTCAATGCCTTCTTTTTACTTCTGCTTTGTGTATTATCTTGGTAGACATTTTCGAAAAACGGGGTCACAGCGTGATTAAAACAACTCGCGAATGGGGAAATTCATTTGTTTAGTGCTTTTTCTCTTCACTCCAAAGATCACAGCAGTAGTCCAAAACCGCGAAACTGTGAAGCTCGCGAATTTGGGTGTTTTACTGTATATAATCTCTATGGGTAAAAGTGTATGAATGGTGAATAAAAAACTGCGATAGATTCAATAAATGAAAACAGGATTTTAATTTTAACATATGACGAGGATTCATGAAACTCGTGTCTCGTATATAATAAAAATAAAGCGCAACATTGACGTGTTTGAGGGGTGATTTTGCAGTAAACTGTAAGGCACGCCACATGCGAACGAAGATTCTAATTGTTTTAATTCTATTACGAATGAAAAACAGACATTCGCTATTATGTAAGAGGGAGATTTACAATCAATCAGCAAAGTATATATTTTCTATTAAAGACTCACTCCCGATTCAATGATAATTACGTTAGTTTATACCAAAATACCTGAAAATATCTTCTCATCCAAGGTTATCAACAGCGACGCCCTAATTGTCATCAATCGATCGAAAGTAATCCGAGACTATTACTATCGGAACTCAAGTGACGACTCAATGAGACCAGATTCTGAGAAAGAGGGGCCAAGGTAGCAAAGTCTGTCTCCGAAGATAGGAAGCGAAAATAACAATTCACGGGAAAACTCTCCGCAAAATAGTCTATTCCAAGAAACGCTTATCACCTTATAACATCTAATTTACCAATATAATGACGCAGCTAGAGCATTTCATAGTGCATTGTATTATTCGTCCACCGGCACCGTCTCGTTTGTTACCACGAACATCATATATCCATCGATGCTCAGACCCTAGATTCTTCGCCCGTTAATTCTTTTAACATTCCGTTCATAAGTCCTTATTGAAATGCGTGTTCGTCCTTCCTAATCGTACAAATCGAAACCTAGTTTAATAATCTGAGGATTTTTCTGAACTAAAACCAATGGTTAGCGGAACGTGATTCTAGATTGATCCGTTTATCGGAGATGATTACCACGTATTTTTAGGAATGCTTTTGGTAGCCTATTAAATGGCAATTTATTTTCATACCGTCAAATTTTCGAATTCATACTGAAACGCTTCACGGATTATTTTTTTAAAGCCAAAATTTCACCTTTTTTCCGAAGGAAGTATCGTTGTCGGATGTTTCGTGAAATTGTGTAATCCTAACGAGATTTAGTAGACAATAGTCGCTTTTGCTTACCTGAGTGGCTGTTTTCACGAAGAGAGAAATGGGATGTGTGTGTGGGTGTATAGGGAGATAGACATGGGGAAGGAAGGGGAAGAATTACGGGAAGGAGGGAGGAAAGTGATAAAGAGGAAGACGGAGATAAAGCGGGAGAGGGATGAATAGGGAAGGAAATGGGAAGTGGGAGGAAGGAAAGAGAGAGAGCTACTAGAGAGGGTCACGCAAATGACGCTACGTTAAAAAGGAAAAGGCATCTTGTTCGTAATGAAGAAAGGTTGGTCTACTGGAGCTGATTTCTTGAGTAAACAGAATATAAATTTGCATTATATTGGCAAATAATATATTCTTTTCGAAAAAATGCTTGAAAAGTTCAACCCGTCTATCTTCACGCTTCGCCCCTTTCTCATCCCAAATTCTCTGCATCTCTCTCATTATCAGACATAATCGCTTCGTTAAACTTAAAAGATGCCTATATGTATGACAAGCTGTCCATGTATTTCAGTGGTAACTTTTGCTGTTTTATCAAGCCCGGATCAATTAAGTATATTATTTACGCAATTGAAAGGCTCTACTTCCTCTAAACTGGTTTCCCGCAATGGTATGCAAGATAAACATCTCAGATTAAAAAAATAAAATTCTTCGATTAACGTTTTAGAAGTCATATTTCCAGTTTATTCGAATTTATTTAGTAAAATTTTATCGAAACATTTCCGTACGTTCTTACAAATTTATTTTTAAATTTCTTAATTTACAAGCTAAGTTTGTTGAACTAGCATTGGTTTTTATATTTTATTAAATAAACTGTTGTCCGGGAACAAATCGCAAATATTGATCCACAAATATGGATCCAAATTTCAATTAATATGCGCTATTCTTGCGAATCGAAATAGCGTTTTAGATCTTCAAATATGTATATCAAGAAGCCTTTATAAATCCGGTAAGAATGAACGAAATCTCATGTTACCATGTTTTAAGACCTTTTTTACTCAATTTATGATCCTCATTGTGAACATTTAACTTTAGCATTAAATTTAACACAGAAACAAGTACATTTTTATGAAAATGTTGTTAATAAAACTTATTAGTAGCGGAATTTTTACCATTAAAATCTCATTTAGACTTTATTTTTCCTTAAATGGCACCCAAGGATATATAGATAACTTCCGATTTAAACTCTAATCCGGCCCACAGAAGAAGTAGCAACTTCCAATACGACCCACCGGAGGATTCGCAACGACCCTCATTGTAGAAAAGCTTTGGCCCCACTGATCAAGAGCACAGTTTTTTAAGTATGGACATTCATTTTATATGTCATTGGTAAATTTACAATTTATTTTCGGCACATTATGGGTCAGCTATTATAATAAATTCAAACACTCGATGCTTTTACTTTGGAAGATATAACAACAACCGTAACTTGACTATTGTAAACTCTGGGAAATCCGGAGAAATAGGCAAATGAAGGGATTCTGTGAGGTCAGTCAAAAAGTTGCTTTATTTGTTGAAGTACAGAATTCTTTTGAAATGTTTTAATACTATTTTCCGCCACTCCTCAACGTTGTCGAGGAACACTGAAAGCACTAATTTCCAGTAGGGATAGTTCTGTTCGTTCTGGAAGCTCGGAGTTTTTTCCCTATAGAGCACACATAGGTTTGCGATGTTTTGTTTCCTTTTCCAAGACGTTCTACAACAGTGTCACCTGCAAGTATCAAAAAAGTTTGTCTTTTAATAGCACATCCAAATACTTTGACTAGGGTTAGTCCTAAGATTATTACAGGAGTGTGAGAGGGGAAGATTTGGCTTCTATAAATTCAACTAAACTGAAAAGTGAAAGTGAAACTCTAAATTATATGGTGCGGCTAATCTGTTTTCTAAGGATTTCATTAAAAAATATCTATACTATGTTGTATAGTTGATGAATTTTCATCATAAAATATAAAAATAATCTAGTTACACCCTTTTGAATTCGATAGAAAAAGATTAAGGAATCCCTCAAACCCCGTACACATTTAATCCCCCAAACCCAGAACACATTTAATCCTCCAAACCCCGAACACATTTAATCCTCCAAACCTCGAACACATTTAATCCCTAATCTACTCTTCAAGGATATTTAAAAAGAACGACGAGCAAAGTGGCAAACATTTAGAAAATATTCTTTATGACTTTGTTTGTGCAAATTTTTTATCATATCGAAGTTACAGATAATATAATTCTTTACAATTTAATTAAAACATTTCTTCATTTCCATTGCTAAGATAAACTTTTCTAATTGTCGGTAACGATGCCAACGGTCATTTTAATTGCGATCAAAACTATCCCAATCCCATTTACTGTCATATTCTACTAACAAATTCTCATATAAATATTAACACCGATCCCGGCGGTGCGACCGGCAATTTTAATCGCATATCGATAGCAACAATTAAAAATGTTGTTTACCTATAGTTTTTCACTGAAAATTATTCTATGTATTTAAAAGTTATTTACGAGTGTAACTGTCGACAATTGTTAATGTGGACTCTGACATCGAGAGCAACTTGTGATCATTAATGCCACCATATATGTACATGTTACTAAGTATGAGGAAAGTCGTTTTGGCAAGGACGGATTGAGAGCAAAAATCGGCCCGGGCAAATGCTCGGATATCGGCCCGCCTAACAACTAAAATAATGTTGCGGCCCCCTAGGAGGCGGCGGCCCATAGTTTGAGATACACTTCTTTAGAATACGGAAAAGCAATAGCTCCTGGCCGAGGCATCAACCACTCAAACAGCCCCGGCCCAGGAGCAGCATCTGGCCACCGGGACTTTGCCCGGTGTCCCGGCGGCCCAATCCGCCCCTGTGTGTTGGACATATCATATATTTTATATAATACTTGTTAATGTGTAGAAGGAAACGTCAGTGCCTGAATACACTGTGTAATTGTAGCGAAAACCGAAAAGTGATTTTCTTGTTATAGGAACCTTTACGAATACTCCGCCAACGAGAGACTCGCGCTCTCAATATCACACAACGTTTCACTTACACAGCCCACTAAAGGCGCTACGCTCTAACACTCTTCAAACTACAACACACTACAACACAGCATAATGTAGCACTCACATAAAAAGTGTAACTGCACACACAAACACTGCAGTTTCACACACACACACACACACACAGTGGCGGATTACCGCACAGGCGCCTGGGGCCTCGACACTCATGGGGGCCTCAAAACAGTCAAAACTTGATTTTTTTTCAATATTTTATTTAGTAAAATATTTCACAATCAGTATAATCTACTACTTACGTATACGTGTCGTGTTTTTAGTTAGGTTTGTTACAATGTAACATCTCTTTCGTCATTCGAAAACACATCTCACAGTTATAATTCATTTTTTCTTTATTTTTCAATATGTGCAAGTTTATATAATAAATAGTAAAATTTCTATGTATGCATTTTTGTAATTCAATTTATTTAACCTGCTGCATACATTTTTTCCATTCGTAAGTTGTAAAAATTTTTGTAAATTGAGTACCCCCCTCCCGGTCAGTTGGAGGCCTCCCGAATTTTTTGCGCCTGGGACCTTCAGATACTTTAATCCTCCACTGCGCACACACCCGCGTACAATGTTAATGGCGTTTAATAAAACTTCTGCCACTCCTCAGAAGCCTCAGCTCTATTGCTGTCTACGACTAGCCTTGACGTTGACTCACACTTATTTTCCGGGACAGAACAGCAGACCGGCCGGGACATCACCTCGCAACAATCTCGGGACGTATATATTGTACATACATACAATGCACGTATATTCCAGTTATACCGTATATCCTTGCATCATTCACGCCATCGCGTAATTAACATAAATTTTTCCAATGGGAAATAGGAAAGGATTACAGTGTGACCATTGTTCTTGTGAAAATTGTTACAATTGTGAAACCAGTTAATAAGAAAATGGGCAGAAATAATTACTATTACCGGCAGGTATTACTGGTCCTACTTCATATAGGTTAACAGAGATTTCATTTGAAGCTACGATCGGCAATGTGCCAACAGTGCCGCCAACATCTCAACGGTCCGCATCGGAGTTTATATCAGAAGATATGTAGAGCTTATGAGCTATCATATAAGCCAGTGGTGCCCAACCTTTTCTACGTGGCGGGCCACATCGGTAGTTGCGAATCCTTCAGCGGGCCACATTGGAAGTTGTCAATTATTCGGCGGGCCGGATTAGAGTTTAAATCGAATGTTATCTATATTATATTCTAAGGTGCCATTTTAGTGAAAATCAAGTCTAAATTGGATTTTTATGGTAAAAGTTCCAATGTTAAAAGTTTTATTATAAAACATTTCATAAAATTGTTTTGTGTGTTAAATTTTTTCGGATTGCTTTTCCATCATGGCTATGCGGACCTCATAAAAATCCTTCGCAGGCCACATACGGCCCGCGGGACGTAGGTTGGGCGCCACTGGTATAAGCGAAAAAAATGTCTAAACGTTTTTAATCGCTAGAATCTCAACGTTGAAAGTTTTTTCAACTTAATTTATATTATAAAATATGAAATTATCCATGGCAGTTTTTTTCGGAAGCATTTTCATCATAGCATAGGCTGACTCAACAGCGGATGGTCGTTACAGTTACGCGAGCAAAAGAAGCACCGCAAATGCGAGCAAACATCGTAGAGCGGCTCGTGGACGCCCTCCAAACTCCCATCACCATCGTATGTCATGGCAACGTAACAAAGATTTTGTAAGAGGCCTCTGCCCCCCTCTGAACCTCTTACAAACACTCTCTCCCCCTTCCACGCTCTGCAGCCTTACAACGTCCCCTCCCACTGAGAATTCCTGGCATTTCACCCAGTACCGTTCTTCTCTGCCAATAACTTCTTTTTTCCCGCACCCGACCCCCACATTTCTCTTCTTACGTCTTAATCAATCTTATTTAAATGATTCATCATACGCTTACAAAATTTGACCGAAAGTTTGGACCGGTAATCGCTAGATAATGGGTTTTAGGCGTATTCTTGGGACTAACTGCGGTTTTACAGGGCTACGCGAAAATATGAAAGATTATAATCTACATTCGTATTTCAGATTTCAGAAATGGCAATTAAATCAATGGCTGCGACGTTATGATTACGAAGAAGGTGAAAAATGTCGAACTTTTTTTTTCTGGATAAAAGTATTAAATTTAAACTATGGTCTCCGCTCCTGAGGCCTATGGCCGCCAACCCCACCGATATTAACTTCGTTCAGGCTTTTAAGTCCTTCGGTCAATGATTGATGTTTTTTATAAAAAGATATAACATTTACGAATCAACGACATCGAAAATAAAAGGCGATTCGCAAAAGTTTTAATCAATGTCAATTTTACCTCCAGCTCCTTTCTTCCTCCCTGCTCTTTATTTCTCTCATCCCTCCCGCTCCATCCCTCCCTCTCATCTCTCTCTCCCCCCTCCCTCTCTCTCTCCCCCCCCCTTCCCTCTCTCCCCCATCTCTCTTAACCTCCATCTCTCCAACATTTTCTCTCTAACACCCTCTCTTCCACCCTCTATCCCTCCCACCAAACCTCCCGCTTTCTCAAACTCCCCCTTTCCCTCCTTTTTTTCCTCACCAACTCTCTCTCTCTAGTTCCTCCCCCCCTCCCCCCTCATACTCCCATCTTCCTCCACTATCCCAATTCGGTCCTATGTAATTTTATGGGTATGGAAACAGTGGTGGTTACTCTTAGCAGCGAAATATTTTATTCACAAATACTTAAAATTTTCGCCCTTAAAAGAGTTTTCTGAGCAAATTCTCATCGAATTTGAAAATCTGCTATAGAAAAATGAATTTGCGTTCTTTTGCACGTATGTACTTTGTTTCAAGTCTCTATTTTATATGACAATTATAAGTAATTTTAAAGAGCAAATGAACAATGTCTTACACTCTTTTACTCCTTAATCAAATTTAGAATAGAAACTATCCTGGTATCGAACCCATGTCCTTACGTTAGTTAGCTGCAGAGGGTCATGCCGAGTATTATGGTTAAAGTTTCGTCGAAATCGGACTGACCTTTCGCGATTTACTTAGCACTTGATTAGATGGGTGCCACACGACCGATCGACCGCAGGACAGCTTACGATTTTAGTATATAGAGAGCTTAAAGCAATACTCATTCTCCCTCTGCTCCCTCTCCCCCACCCCCGACTCTCTCCCCCACCCCCGACTCTCTCCCCCATTCCACTCTCTCCCTATCTTTCCCACTCCCTCCATCCCACTCTTCCCCCGCCCAATCTCTTCCTCCCCGGGATTTGATAGATGATAAATTAAGCAAATAGAGTCCGACATTATTTAATATCCGTAATGCAGTAAATCATATAAAAGTATTATTATTAATGCTTAACTAAGTAGGCATAAAGTGGTCTGTATAAATCAGCGGGTCCCAAACTGTGCCGCGGCGCACTAGGGTGCCGCAGACCATTTCTAGGAGTGTCGCAGAAAACCTTGTTTAGTTTATAAATCCACGATTTAGAAATGTTGATAAGCAATTAAGGCAATAATTTTACCTCTAAAAAATTGATTGTGGTGTATTACCAACAAATGGACGCGTCAAAAAGTTGTAATACTCGCATGTAAAAAATATAAAACCCTTATTTCAAGGTAGCGGTTCCGCGAAATTCTCTTTTTCTCTGAAAGGGTGCCGTGCCTACAAAACGTTTGGGAACCGCTGGTATAAAAGGTTAACAAAAGAGGAAATATGCGCGCAATAAGGTGTGCTTAAATGCAAGGCAAAGGCTTGCCTTACGATTTATGTAACCATGTGAAAAAAACGCTTCAGTATATATTGGACAATGTTTTTCATGTGCGTCTGTTCTCTCTAGTCATTTCTGTCTGGAAGGAATTCTTACTGCTGCAGAAACATTAAAACCGTGGAAAATTCTTCCACGTCTAAATAGTATTAATACATCGATAACCTCAATGTGATATGTAAAAATCGAACTTGATAAACAGTTACATCATGCATAAATACGAAGGATTAGGTGGATTAGCGAAGCCACATTATGGCTGAAGCGTTATTGCTGGACTAAGTTTGCCGAGGGACGTCAGAGGACTGCGGAGGTCTTGGTGGTAGCTTGGCGTCAAACTCGGTATATAATTATATATACTTTGAAATCATACATTTTAATAATGTTTTAATATTGGTTCTAAGGCTTTCACTATAACAATTATTTATAAAAGTATTTCATTAACATTACTTGCAGGGTAAAGGCTATAGTTGATTGGCAGTTTTTTGATACCCTTATTATAAAGTGCAGAAAGTAACTGACACATTCACAAAAGTCAAGTAGATTTCTGTTTTAACCATTGATACATGTCAAATATTAAATAAATTTAACTACTTTTCAAGCTAGATGTCAGTATGTCGTTGAAAACAAATATTGCATCATGTTTGACAGTTAAGCCGTATTGCTGTTATGCTAGTGATTTGGGTAAGTGATTGCTTTTTGTAATCGGTGTTAATTTCGATAATCGATTGTAATTTTTTATCTGTGAGTTTTGTCATATATTTCGTTTAATGTTATTTAATCATATAAACGTTTATTTATTCTTTCTTTTATATGAATCGCTTAGGTAGAGGGTGCCCAATAACTGTCGACCAAAACAGTTTTTTTTCTCTACACTATCGTAAACTAAACACATTTCCTGCTCCCTTCTTTCTGTGTCGCAGTAGAAGGGCTTCCCTGACGTAAAAGCAGAATGCCGTAGGGTTATCTTTCCAAATATCATTTAAAGCTGCATTTTGGAAATTTAAAATGCATTAGGCATATTGCAGAATTATCCTTGTCCACTGTTCAACCGCGGCCGTTGATTATGTGTTAATTACGCAGGAGTGCATTTTTCTTTGCCGCCATGGTTATAGATTAGCACGCTGCAGTTTGTTTGGAATAAGTTTGTCTGTACATTCTCGCATCATATCTCCGAACAATGCACCAGGGTTCTTCCGCGCCTCCGATATCTGTCGCATTGCAGAATTTAAAATATTTATTGCATATAAAAGACCTATACCTTGGGAAAATGGCTTTGGGAAAGCTTCATTTCTACCTTTAAGAGTATCTCAATGTTTAACTTAAACTGTAGTAGTGTTCGTTCTTAGTTCAAGCATCTTCTGCCGCTCTGTATCCTGCCGTTCTTTACCTAGTATTCGATAGGGCAGTTCACCCAATATTCTACTCCCCATCTTCATAGTCGTCACTATGTATACATACTTTTCACTTTATTTCATTGCAGCCTAGAGATGCACCTCTAAGTTCTCACCTTACGTTCCCATCTTTACGAATGATTTCCTCACGTCATTCAAGAATTCTTCGTATTTCTTAGTACATACATTTCATATCCGACGGACCAATTAGCCTCTCACTTGAAGACTTTGAGGGATTGAGTGTCGACGTCACCATCACCATTATCGCGAAACTAATGAAGAAATATACCAAAATATAATCATGCGACGAAAGTCTGAAATCCTTTTTTCAAATTCATTAGATGATTTATCGAGGCATACGACTTACAATTTCCATTAAAATCTTTCCCCTCGTTTTAAGAGAAGCAAGACGATTTCATTTCAAACGTGCATTTATTTTCCTTTTTAACTTGAAAATTATGGTGCGCTCAGCTTCGACTTGAGGTCAATTACAAATGAAATAACTCAAGATCTCGTAACAGCAGGTCGGATCCATCTAGCGCCAACGGTCCTGCCACTGTCTGTAGCATTTCTGGAAGTCATCCTTTGAAATGCTGTTCAAGGCCTGGGTTACGGCTGTTTGGATGTCCTTTGTTGACTGAAAATGGTGTCCTTTCACCACCGACTTTACTTTTGGGAATAAAAAGAAGTCACAAGGGGCGAGATTCGGCGAATATGGGTGCTGCGGCAACACTGAAATGCTTTTGGCGGCCAAAAACTGCCCTACTGACAGGGCAGAATGAGCCGGGGCATTGTCATGATGGAGAATCCAGTCTGGCGATGTTTGGACGAATCCGATTGACTCGCTTTCGCAATTTCTCGAGGATTTCCACGTAGTACTGTTGATTGACTGTTTTTCCAGGAGGTACCCACTCTTTGTAAACGATGCCATTGGAATCGAAGAAGCACACAAGCATGCATTTCACTTTTGATCTGGACATGCGTGCTTTCTTCGGCCTTGGTGATCCCGACGAGCACCACTGTGAACTTTGACGTTTGGTTTCCGGATCGTATTGGAAAAACCAACTCTCGTCACCAGTGATTACTTGGTCCAGTAACCCTGGGTCGGCTGCCACACGTTCCAACAAATCGGCGCACACACTCATCCGTGCTTCCCGTTGTTGCTCCGTGAGATTTCTGGGAACCATTTTCGCACAAATTTTTCTCATTCCCAAATCTTCAGTCAATACCGTACGTACGATTTCCCGATTCATGCCCAGTTCGTCGGTGATCATTCTCACTGTCAATCTTCGGTCGGATCTCACAAGATTCTTCACCAGAGCTGTTTTTTCGTCCGTCCGAGAGGTTGATGGTCGCCCGGAGCGCTGCTCGTCTTCAACGGTGGTTCTGCCGTCGGAAAACATTTTGTGCCAGCGGAAAGCTTGTGATCTTGACATGGTCTCTTCTCCAAAAGCCTGCTGAAGTTTTCCATAAGTTGCGGTGGCATTTTCACCGAGTTTCACACAAAAGAAAATGGCGTAACGCTGTGCGATATTTCGCTCTTCCATTTCTGTAACGAGGTACCCAAACACCTCTTCACTCTTTAAGCAATTACTCGAGATAGAACAAACGCACGCCAGTGAAATTTTGGGGAAGAGTGGGGGAAGAAACAAAGTAAAACATTACATGCGGTAGAATGCTACATTGTTGCCGATACAGCCGGGAAAAAATCAGTCGCATTACTTTTTTGTCAGACCTCGTATACCCACGCGCTATTGAATTTGTAGGATAGTTTCTAGTTTTACGAGAAATTGAAGAAAACGCTATATTGTTACACTCCTAATATAAATTTTATTTTAGTCTTCGAACGATTTAAAACCCTTTTTTTAGTAAAAAATATTTCGTAAAGTCTTAGTAATTTCTAACCTTTACGTGAGGCTTTCGCGCATACAGTTGGAAGAGGACTGCACCGACTAGATAAGACTTTTTATCGTAACCTCGAGTGCCGCACGCAAAGTTTATAGCACAGACAAAAATATATTCCTTCGTATGCGTCTGATGGCGTTTTCCTTCCACAGAGATATTGTAAAATGGCGAAAAAGACACTAGGCATTAGGCATAGTGATGGGAGACGAGGACGGAAAATAAAAGTTTGGTCAGATAGGAAGAAATACAAAGTCCTCTGCATGTTAGACACGAGATCGGAGTTGATCGCAATGCCTTCTTTCTGTTACTATTTGGAACTTTATCCACAGGGCGAGCAACATCGAGGTAACTCGGGGGTAACGTGGTTCCTGCGAGCTATGGTTTGGAGAAGCCTTCTGTGAAGATATAAAGTCAATATTCTAGATAAAGTCTACAAATACATAAACCCGATTTGATAATCGCAAAACTACAACTTTTAATATTTAGATCTTAAAATTAACCAACAAATCGACATATTTTTAAGTGGAAATGTCCCAAAGAATTCCTAAAAATACCTAGTAATCATGCCCGATAAACGGATCAATCTATAATCACGTTCCGCTAACCATTGGTTTTACAATTAGTTCAGAAAAATCTTCAGATCATTAATCTAGACTTTGATTTCTTCGATTAGAAAGGACGAATACGTATTTTAATAAGGTCACAAGAAAAAATTAAAAGAATTAAAGGAGGAAGAATTTAATGTCTGAGCATCGATGGATATTTGATGTCCGTGTTAATGAATTATACGATGCAACAATAAATGCATTAGCTGCGTCGTTATTTTGGCAAATTAGATGTTATAAGCTGATAAGCGTTTCTTGCAATTGACTACGTCGCGGAGAGTTATTGTTATTGCTTAAATAACATGGAAACATTTGTAGCATACAAATAAACTATAATCTACCTCGTTACTTTTTGTCTATTATATAAAAAAATCAAAGAAGTTAAAAATAGCAAAATATAAATTTTCTAAGATAAGTGAAAAGTGAAAATATTTTAACTAGAAACGTAAATATCACGCTCTAATTTCTTTCCCAACGTTAAGACATACTTGACAAACATATGTATATCATATTCATCATCAGGTGGTACAAGATTCTGATGAGTTTTAGGTACTAATTTATGGTGGAATTTTCTTTCACATATGGAGCATTCTAACACAACTTTTTTCGTTAATATTATTACCACAACTGTAACATAAGAAAGGCTCTATGTTTTGGGGAGTAAATCAGTCTGGAATAGTGGTTTGAATGTTGTGTTGCATGGCATTCTGTTCTTTCTCTCTACTTAACCTGCGACAATACAAGATTGTAAAATCTTCGGCAGATGGGCAAATTAATGGTATGGCAATAACATAAATTCCTGATATGCCAACATACGAGATAATGTAGTTATTGGTACTGCCAATAGATAATGTCTTGATCTGCCAATAGTGCCATTAACTATGTACTGTGATAAGAAAAATGTTTTATTTTAGGTATTCAGTTAATTAATGCGAGTACTTTGAAATTAAATACTGTATTTAAACATAAAGACACTATGCCAAATATCTGATTTATTCATTTTTTTGGTCGACAGTTATTGGGCACCCTCTTGTAAATGTGATTTATATAAAAGAATAAATAAATGTTTATATGAATAAATAACATCAAACAAAATATATTTAAAAATACATCTCGATAAACGGATCAATCTAGAATCACGTTCCGCTAACCATTGATTTTAGTTCAGAAAAATCCTCAGATTATTAAACTAGGTTTCGATTTGTACGATTAGGAAGGACGAACACGCATTACAATAAGGACTTATGAACGGAATGTTAAAAGAATTAACGGGCGAAGAATCTAGGGTCTGAGCATCGATGGATATTTGATGTTCGTGGTAACAAACGAGACGGTGCCGGTGGATGAATAATACGATGCACTATGAAATGCTCTAGCTGCGTCATTATATTGGTAAATTAGATGTTATAAGGTGATAAGCGTTTCTTGGAATAGACTATTTTGCGGAGAGTTTTCCCGTGAATTGTTATTTTCGCTTCCTATCTTCGGAGACAGACTTTGCTACCTTGGCACCTCTTTCTCAGAATCTGGTCTCATTGAGTCGTCACTTGAGTTCCGATAGTATTTGTCTCGGATTACTTTACTATACGAGACACGAGTTTCCTCAATCCTAGTCATATGTTAAAATTAAAATCCTGGATATTTTGTAATTTATTGAGCCTATCGAAGTTTTTCATTTACTATTCTTACACTTTTACCCATAGAAATTATATATAATCATCCAAATAGGTGCCCGAAATTTTAATAATAAATGTAAACTGAGGTAATCCGAATATTATTCTAGGAAAGCAATTAATGTTGTAGTGCAGGGATGGCAAATGATTTTTGTCTCACGTGCCAGGAAAGTAATGTGAATCATCACAATTTTTTTTCGCGTGCCAATATTATACTCCTCTAAGAAACGTCATATTTTATACAGAAAATGAAAGCTTTCGCGTGCCAAGTGAAATCGCTTGCGTGCCATTTCTGGCACACGTGCAACGTATTTGCCATCCCTGGTGTAGTGTGATCGACTAAGCGTTATTAGAAGAGGGCATGTAATAAATCTATCTACGTAATATTAACATAATTTATACCTGCCGAAGATTATCAATTATGCACTACGGAACTCGAAAACTATGTGAGGAAAACAAATTTAACGCAATTTTTGGATGAAGCGATAAAGTACACAGATGGAAAATATATCTTCCCTAACCATATTATTCCAAAAGACAACAAGCAGAATTAAAGGTTACAATGCCCTGGGAGTCTCACGTCAGTAAATAAAGAAATCGTATCAAGATTGCCAGTATATGATGGGAGTGGAGGAAACGCGAGCAGGGTCGAGGAAAGGTCGCACGTAAGAATATGGAAATGGGGAGAGAGACAGTTTTGTGGTTGAAGTCTATTTGGGGAAATTAGACAAACACATGAAGTGCTGTTAGAATCAATAAACTTCTGGAGGAAAGATGGTGTCGTAAATATGAATTTAAAAAAATTAGTTCTTATAAATATGTTCGCGGCACAGAATATCTGTCGCACGTAATCTCTTCCGAGGTCCTATAATTAGATAAAGTTCAAAGAAACTAAATTCATATTTTGTCACCGAATTTAAAAATTAATCAATTATCCAAATTCGTAAGAACGTGAGTCGATATACGTGAAACTATAATAAAATGGCATCCATGAAAGCAAGATTGTACGATGTGACAAAAAAGTGGGCGAAAAGAAAATCGGACTTAAGAGACGTTTTTAATTACATTATGAAAAACATCAAAGAATTTTGGGGTTAATTGAAAGATCTTTTCACAGATTAAAGTTAAGTAAAATCTATAATGAAAGCAAGATGAAATTGTATTTGTTGTTCTTTCGCATAATTACGAAATCAGAACCGAAGTTAGATAAGTTTTTTTCCGCTCATCGTTATCCTATGAAGACCGAATGAGTTTATTTTGCGTCAGTACTTGCGTCACTGGTCTCGAATGTTCTGAGTAACGGAGACTTTCCCAGTTATCTGATCCAGTCGTTGATCTTTCGTGATAAGAGGCATCCCAACACAAGAATTTATATCCTTTTTCGTGTTTGAAAAATATTTCAGAGAATAATTTCAAACGATGTTTTCTACGATTGGCCATTTTTTGCGTTCCGAGGAAACATTGGTACTGGTCGGTTATACGCCCACACGCAATTAATTACAATTTTATTTATATATGTAGTTGCTAACGAAACGCAATTATTTATTAGTTTTATTAATAGTTACCATTTCTAATAATAAAGGATTAACCTTTTGAATCCAATTCTAATGAAAGGAGTGTCGTTAAGACGTTTGGGCACTTCTTTACATGGGTACCCCCCTACTACAAAATGTAAACGAAATGACAAAAAACAAACGGCACTACTGTAGTTGGGTCCCCCCGCTTGCTCGGGGGTTTGGGGGCGGAGCATCTAAAAAATGAATAATTATCTGATTGGCCGGTCTCGACATTTACAAACCCAATCTTCGGACAACGTGGAGGGTTTCTTTGGTTCCGGGCGAGGCGAAGGGCGCGGTAGCGCCCGGAGACGACTACCCATTACAACAAAGCGAGCCGAAGGCTCGTCAATATATCCTTTCAATGTGGGAGAACGATGAAACTTAAAAAACCGCAACATGGACATACTTACGGGAATTAAAGTTTTTTAACTCATCCATTATTCAATTTTACCTTCGTTTTTCTATGTATATATCGTGTGGGCGTATAACCGACCAGTACCGAAACATTTAATCCCGCGATTCCTGAAAACGTCTTTTAAATGCGATTTCCCACGATAATAATATCGCTTCTCTCTAATTCTCTGTTTCCATGGTGGCTGAGCCAATCACAACAATGTGTCGTGGCGTACCCAAATTTAAGATGACAATGGCCGTCGCATGAAAATCTGCCGCCTGAAGTAAAAAGAAAGAATTCCGCCCCAATTCACGCACGCACACAGAGGTACACATTGGCGGCTACACTGCCATAATGCCGTCCTCAGAAAAGTGCCGCCTGAGGCGGTCGCATAACAAACTCATATAATGCGACGGCCTTGGATTGGACGAACCAACTAACGGGAATATGGCAACTTCAAAGATGACGTCAATGAAAAACTGAAGGGCCAATGTTATACCACTAATAAAATGCACGTGTACATTTTTATATAATGAAATATTCTCTCCTTTTGTTTAATGAGGCATTCGAGGCACTCCATCTAGCGCACGGGTCAGCAACCTGGTGCTCGCGATCACCGTGGTGCTCCTTATCAGTATTCCGTGATGCTAAAAGTCCTCTTTCCTAGTACCAATTATTTGATTAGTTCGCCTGTTTTATTTATAAACGTACGAAAGGATTATTTTAATCACATTGACGTTGATTTGATTTCATATTTTATTATTACTGCTTTAATTACATTCTTGGTGCTCCAGAATGTAACTTGATGTTCACCACATTGAGAATCATGCAGATCCTTGATCTGTAGGAATGTAGTCTGCAGAGAGCGGCTGGATGAGAAGGCGCCGATAAGGCTTACGTTAATTATGTGATGGCGCCCTTATCAATGGTAAACTCTCCTCTCGAAGCAGAGAAAGGTAAACTTCAACTCGAAAGAGGAGATTTCTCGCAATCGGTGAGAGAATAACATCATAGGTCGTTTTATTTCCCTCCTGCTACACAATAATTGCCGTGTCTTATAGTGTATTTATTCAGATTAGAAGTCGAGCATTGATAATTACGCCGCGGCTACTGGTAGGCCGTAAGGTTAAATGTGGCGTTCGGATGGCTATGGAAAACCTCTCGCCCCTTTCTTGGATACATTATCAGATTCTACATAATAGCCTACGACTCCCAATGTCTCACCGACATAAAATGTTATGTCCCGTTGTTCGTTGGCGTGTCAAGATCAAAATTAATGGAATAACTCGATAACTTATGATTTTATTTTAAACATTCTTTCTATGTTTTTTAACCGTGACGCATTATGCGGAATTTGTGTTGCCGAGGATTACGTATAATAACGTCCTTAGTTCTTTTCCTTCGGATACTTCCTATTTCTTGTATCATAACAGGAAAGAATCCTATTTTTAACTCGCAGTCAATAGCGGATCCAAGCTTCACCTTTTGAGGAGGTAATCAGGAATAAAAAAATGAACTATTTGAAAATATCGTAATTCGCGTATATTTTAATACATATAAAAAATATAAAACTTTTTGTACAGAAAAATGAATGTAGTAAACTGGTTTAATTCTCGCCTGACGTTATCGGCAAGTATGACGATGTTTAGGGATTAATTTTTTCTAGTGTTCAGAAATATAGGGTGGGAGTAATGACCCTCTTGTATCCGCCCTTGCTCGCAGTCTTTTATTCGTTTACAATTCGTAGTTGGAAAATTTTATCTAATTGTAAGATATTCGGACCTGTGTTCTAATGGAAAATGAATAAAAATTTCTTATTATTATGCTCGATTTTAGCCTTCAACGTGAAATTGCTCAAATTGGGGTATACATAGGCTAGTAAAGGGGATGTTACATTTCTGATCTAAGGTGAGTTTTGAGGAATTGGTGGGATAGAATAATCAGCAACGCGACAACAGTCGCACATCAGCGCAGCACAGTTGACGAACCTCAGGGGCATCACTTTGAACATGTTAATATCCGGTTGTCGGATGATCCGCTTTTTGGACTTGACGCTCTTTGAGTGCGCGTATTAGATTCCTTGCGGATCACAAGTCTTCTATCAAACCGAAGCGTTCTGAAATATTCGAATCGAATCGATAAGTGCATAATTTATAGGGATCGCCATTATTTATTGATAGAAAGTTGTGACGACAGTGAGAGTGTAATTCCAAAGCAATTGCTCAAAGTTACCATCAGTCATTAGTTTTAAGTGCAGTCTTTAGTAGTGCCGGTGGTTCTAGGCGATGATCATTTACCCGGAAGACATAAATACAGTAAAGCAGGTACCGGCAACTTTTTCCACCATATGAGCTACTTTAAAAATAAACAAGTCCTCGAGATCGATCTATCACATTTTTTTTACAAGTGTATCACTATCTTAAATAGAATACGCTGGTTGTAGAATTTCAGTAATAGGTTTTTATTATTAAAAAAGCACATTAGGTAGGTACATAAAAATTTAAAGTAAACTTAAAAACTAACCAGGCAAGTAATTAATTTCTTCAGAAAGTTTGTGAAGATCCGGTGTATAGTTTGTAACTGCTAATTTTATGCAGTTATCTAAATTTTGGTCCGTGTATAGCTACATTCATAATAAAGTTCATGTTGGAAAATGCCGATTCGCACAAACAAGTTGATCCGAAACGTGAAATTATTTTTAATGCCAAGTCCCTTAACATTGGATACCTAGTTTCCGAAACAATGCTCCAAAAGTTACCTAGACTGATTTTACGAAAATTCCCAACTTAATTGAATGCCAATTTGGAGTGATATGATTTCCACTTCAAGTTGAGGTTTATTGATTTGAAACTGATCACCAGTTATATCAGAAATATTTTCCACATCAATATTTGCAAGCGAAAACGCAGTAAATAGTGCAAATGGATCAATTTTACGAGTCAGTAAACCGTACTTTAAATCCTTCGATAAGTTTATCTAGAATTGTAGCATGGCTCTCAAGTGAATTAGCTTCTGACTCCATTTCTACTTCTTGTTGTAAGTTTGAAAAGTGTTGTAACTCATTGGTTACAAAGTTTAAGTTTTTGTGAAAAACTCAGAACTGAACTTAACATTTGCAAAATGTTTTAATCCTTGCCTTGGAACTCTAAGTTCGAATAATTTATTTTTCCTGTTAGATCAGTAAAAAAATGCAAGTTCTTTCAGCCAAGCGTAATTTGAACGTTCTTCGTAACACTCATTGCGTTATTTCAAGAAAATGATTATTATTATAACTTAGGTGTTGATGATGGCACTTGGTCGTCAACGTTGTGGTGCATCATATTTAATGTTAATAAACGAATTAATTTTGTGTTACCTACAATAAATGTTTATTTTGGGTTGATTTTTGTGTAGGTATATTTTTATTTCTATGCACCGCGATCAACCGAAATACGTTTTGCGATCGATCAGTCGATCACGATCGACCACTTGCCTGCCCCTGCAATGGCAATGGAGTTAGAAGAATAAGCATTTCGCTGCTGGACATCACACATAGGACACCCGCAGTCATTTTCTTTTAATTTCCGTACCACGCTGGTACCATCCTTCTTTCTGACATTTTCCTTCTTCTTGGTCTTACGCACTTCTGCTTCCCGAATGGACTCCTCCGATGTCAGTTCTCTTGCCTTTCCTCTTTTTTTCCTCTATTAGATCTCTTGCGTTGAAGAATTGGAAGTGGAGATATCTTCTTCAGTGTGCTAGTAGGAGTGCTGACAGGCGCTTGAGAGATGTTTACTTTAACAGGTGTCGTTTTGAAAATATTATCAGTTATTGAGGGAGTACTTCCATGGTCTGATGCTGTAGATGTGGACAAGATAGTTGTGCTGGATCTTTGGTTTTGGGTGTGGATGATGCTTGACTTCCCAATGCATTATTTGGTTCTGGCTCTGGAAATACATGCCTCTCTTTAATAATGTAGGCATAGTCAGGGATGGCATCACGACTTACAGGTCAGAGACCAGTGCAGCGAAACGGGTTAGTTGCCAGGCCAACATTTGCACAAACTTCCCAAGCTTCTTTAACGAGATCTCCGAATTTTATTCTAGTAAAACTTCTTCCATGCTGTCTCATAAAGCGGCTGCATGCATCATAATAGGCTTTCTTCAGTGGCCCAAACAGTCCTCTGTCAGCAGGTTGGAGGATAGCAGTTGTGTGGGGGTAAACACAACATGCAATGTTCTGGGTTTGTACAGTGTGAGTCGTGACCATCAAGTACAAGTATTGCTGGTGAATTGTCACTTATTTGAAAGTAGCACACAAGTTTTTTAATCACAATGTAAAATAATACGCTTTATATGTACTCAGATTTTTCATTCACGTAGACCGCACTCTCAGCTGGAAGTCGTTCCTTCAAGCCAACTATAGTCCTCTTACCCTTGGCAATGATAACTGGAGGTAAATAGTTTCCAGCAGCGTTAAAAAAAGCCACAATCGTGAGTGTCTGCCCCTTTTCTTTTGGCGAGATTCCATGCACAACTCTTTGCCCTTTTGACGCTACAACACCGTTGGGCCTTATGTTTAGCTGAAACTCATGTTAAATATGCCATCAGGCCTATTTAACAAGTCGAGTTGAGTCATCTTTGCTGTAAGTAAGTCAAAGAACTTACCTATCTCAATCCTGTTCATTGAGAGGGCACGATTAATTGACAGATTTTCCTCTTTCCTTATTGATAAATCTCTATGCCGTCTGAGGAACCCCCACAGCCAATCCCACCCGGCCAACTGCTCCTCTTTGTTAAATCTATGATTCAGCTTCAAGAATTCAGCAAGCTGATGAGCTAAAGATCGTACTTGTAGTCTAGTGAAAGAAAATCCATATTCTGATAAATTCTTAATGTGATTTACAATTACATGTTCGGCTCGTTCTCCTGAGTCAGGTTTTAGGCTTCATCACACAAATACCTCCACAAAGTCTGACGAGGAACGTTATACATTGTAGCTGCTTGCTTCTAAGAATAGTCCCCGTTTTTGACCGCTGTCACTGCTCTGTCCACGTACTCACTCTTCCACTGCTGGTGTAGTCCTTTAGATTTGTAAACACCTGGCATCTGAAAATAAAATAAATACTGATATGTTGTGGATAAAAGTAACTCTACATTAATGTAGTTAATTATTTCAAGGTTTGTTAAATATACACTGCCTACGACCATTTATTCTGAATACCGTATATGCCCGAATATAAGACGAGGTTTTTTCCCAAAATTTTTCCTCAGAAAAGAGAGGATCACCTTATATTCGAGTCGTTACAGTCTGTCATATTACGGGGAGCTCTCTGAACAAAGTCTCTCAATCACTTTATTTTGAACAACAAAGTAGTCTAATCAAACTTTTTAGATACTTTGTCCATAACATTAATGTGTTTTGACCATCGTACAAATCCAGGAGATGTCTATTCCTTTTTAATGGAAAGTTTAGTCGGTAATCCGCCAGTGTTACACAAACTTCCCAAGTCCAAAGAGTAGTCCGCGTTTCCACCTAGTACGATAAGTCCAACATCTGAAAATTTCTCTTCTTGAAATCCTTTTTGACGGTAAGTAGGTAATATCGATATTATACTTTTTAAAATTCTCTAGTGATGACGAAGATGCGTGTGAAAGGTTTGAATAAAATTGACACTTAATGAGTTTTGGTTTTTTCAATAAAGTATGTTATTGATGAATAAATAAAAAAAACTTTTAAATATAATATAAAGTTTATATGTTCGAACTGGCCAAAAACCTTTTTTTTGGATTTTCTCATTAGAAAAATGGGGAGTCGCCTTATATTCGGGGTCGCATTATATTCGAGCATATACCGCAATTCCTATTCCTGTCAGAATCATTATTTCCCTTGCCTTAATCTGGACTTAATCTGATGCGCATAATCGAGGAATTTGGCTTGGAAAAGATTTAAGAAAGCATCGAACGGAGGGCAATGGCCGAGGCGCACACAGGATTATTTCAAATGGGGTCTAAAACATTTTTCTCCGTGTAAACTGCACAAAATAGAAATCGGAGATGAAATACGTGTCATCTGTTCTCACAACGTACAAAATTTATATTTTTTACGTTTTTCGTATTTGTAAGCACATAAATAGAGTAGAAAAACATTCACTATTAACTGCGAATATAAATAACGTTTTAGAGATTATTTTTGTTTAATATATGGGAAATTTGGTCGTACAAACAATCGCTTACGGGACATTGTGATGAAATATGGAAAATCTCACGTTACAAGTGGTAATTTTCTCCTCGAGAACCAATAGAACAGGGATGGAGAAACTATGGCCCGCGATGGCATATCATGCGAACCCATGATAAATAAACTGTTCAACATACATTAGACAAGTTTCTCAAAATACAAACGAACAAGATTTATTATTATATAGGCGTTCATTACCATCGAAGCTATAGTAACTGAATGAACATGTCTAGTCCGTCTTTTTGCAACTTTCATCTCTTGAGCCGCTGGACGCGTTTTCATTGAATTGATTATTAGTGAGCCTTATTAAAATTTATCCGCGTATTATGATTTTGAACTTCATCCGTCAATAAGAACTTCCACTTTTTCGGATTCTGGAATACCTAAAAGAAGTAAATCCATTGAAATCTCGAAGTCGATTTGTTTCTTGATGACAATACATTCTCCCTATACTACGTATATGAGAAAGTAAAAGAAACAGGTGAAATTCGAAAGGGAAAATCAATTCAAGTTGAAATTATGGTCATAAAAACAAATTCGGGTATTTTTTCACGTTTTAAACTCTTTGTAATTGATATTTGATTAGGAATATCACTTAAGTAATCTTTGATTTAATCTAATGTGGCCTACAATCTAATGAAGGTCCCCCTTCACTGCTGTATAGATTTCGTGTATTTTAAATGGGATTTGTTATTTCTGTGAGTGTATTATTGATAAATAATAATGATCATTTCTTGATCCAAAGAATATAACTTCATGAAGTGTTACCTCGTACTTCATTCTGGAAATATATTGCTGAAAGATATCTGGCAATAGATCCGGTTTTCCAAGAAGAGAGGGAGGTCCGGAACAGGTGGACCCCCTTTATGCGTGCGCCGCAGGGCAGTGGGGAAACGAAAGGGGAAGGAGCTATCGTTCGCCCCCTCCCTCACCTTGGATCTGCCACTGACCTCCCAAGACACTCTCTTCCAATTTTATGCTGAATGCATCCTTCTTTCTTTCATCCTGTCAAGACCACGGTCCTGTTTTTCTCTTTTCGCTTTCCTTATTTGTCTTATGTTTGTGCGAGTAGTTACATCTAATGTTGTGATCTGAATCTTTGCCAACTTCGCATTGTTTACACTATTCCTGAATCGTTCTTTCACCAGCATTTATTCTATTTGATTTCTAATTTTATCTTCTGGGCTCTTCCGTGTATACAGTGCAGACAGCCTTCGTTTATGGCTTTTGAACCATGTATTATCACTAATAGATTAACTCTTTGGAAATTCTGTTGATTGGTTTATACATCTTCTCGACTTTTTCTTCTTCATGGTGTTTATTTTGGTATACTTACCCTGATTGTCAACATGCCCTCCGGAACTTCCTTCAGCTTCATTGCCATTAACCTATAATTTGATATTATTATTATTGTTAGCTATTTAAACAATTGTCATTTAAAACTTTTACAGCCTTGATACAAAGAGAGATGCGCTCTATGATATCTGACGAATAGCACGTCCGTATGACGATCTTTTATTTTGACCCTCAATGACGAAGGGAAAAAGATTATCGAGATGGATGACAAAGGCGCAAACAGTTTGCAACTCGTGATTTTGTCTGACGGAGGCAAGATATCGAAAGTGGGGCGGAGGGGGCTTCCATGAGAAATCGTGGCTACTGAGAGTGGCGCTGTGGTCGCACCTCTCGATCTCTCTCTCCCTTTCCCTCTCTCTCCTTGGTGACCTCAGCGAACTCCTTTCGCATCGAAAGGGGACCAAGGCAATAGGAGCGCCTCTGGCGACGCTTTGTTGAAAACGGCGTCACCTTCATAGAGATGCGTGAGAGAGAGAAAGAGGGTAATAGAAGATATAGAGGAGGAAACTGGAGAGGGAGAGAAATGGAGAGGAGAAATGGAGAAGGGGAGAAACTGAGAGGGAGGGGTGAAGGGAAATACTAATCCGTTTGTTTTGGGTCAAGATTTAGAATATTCTAGTGCATTCTTACATCTAAACCAGAATGGCAAACGCAATGAAAAATAGAGAGGGAGGGAAAGGCCCTGAAAGAGACACGGATTAAAGTGCATTGGTTTAGTTTTTTATTCGAGGCATTAGTTTCATCATGCAATAGCATATGCCTATGAAAAACTGTCCACGGGGAGATATTTTATGTCAATTTTACAATTCTTAGGAAGCGAATTACATTTTCTACTTACAAGCTTATGAAATTAAGTTTTTGTTCATTAAAGTACTTGTGCCCCTCATCATAGAAATACGTTATCCATCTCACAGCAATAAAATACGATATTAAATATTTTAAAAATAACTGGACTCAAATCGCGAAATAAATAAGCAAGAGAAGAATCACTAAGCAAAGTGATTCTTAGTAAGTGATTCTTCTCCTTCTTATTTATGACGGAGTTCCACAAAGTCAAGGTTTCATCCGCTGATTTTCTCGAAATAAACTCCCAAAAGGAAGTATTGTATTGTAGATTATAATCAGTAGCGTCCCGAGTTATGTCTAGGAAAGAAAAAACACGCAAAGACAGAATTTGATCGAAACAGACGATCTCTCGGTCGTATGATCAGAGTGGCGCATTTAGTCTTAAGAATTCTCGATCGACGCCGCTCCACGCAGCATGCACCTGTAAACAGCAGAGTAACGCCACGCGAATCTCACGTGAGATCGAAGGCGAATACATAAGAATACAATATTAGAAAGGCATAAAACTATCACTTCCGATGTCCTACTCTTTGTGGAAAAGCACTTCCCCGCGTCCCATCAGAGATACGGCCTTCGGGCCAAGTGGAAATAAGGTGCGCTAGGTGTGCGAGTGGGAGCGAAGAGGGAATTATAAGGAGTGGAAATTGGAAGGTGTTGGAATTGCGAAGGAGTGGAATTGCGAAGGAGTGGAATTGTGAAGGAGTGGGAGTCGGAAGTTGTTGGGGATTGGAAGAGAGCTTAGGAAGTTTCCGTCGGCGTAGCGGGATTATCCTTCCACGAACAACCAAGGATGTCGGATGTCGAGGGTCACCCGGCATCTCTGCTGCCCTTCCGGTGTAGGCGAGGACGCGCCCCGTGGTCGGCGGGACCTTGCCTTTCCAAATAGAAGTTGCGAGGGGGAAGGAAGGAAAAATCCTTCCCGGCCGCCAGCCATTCTTTTTCCGGGAACCGAATTATTTAATTCGTTCGGAGACGACGCGCGAATTTTAAAAATTATTTCCCCTCGCCAAGATTAAATAAGCAGACTGTTAGATATCGATACCCATGATTCGCTATCGCTCGGAGAGCTTATTTGTTCGAAAAAGACGCGGCCGCTAGAGGCGACGGTGGTTCGACTCACGGGGGAAACGTTCTATGGTCGAAGAGAGAAATCGACCACTCGAAGAATTCTTCCGATCGATGTTTACGGAGTGTTTTAAATGTTTCATTTGACGGAATTGTTCTAAAATCAGAGATCTACTATCGAAATAGTCGCTGGGCTTGGTAAAAACAAAATAAAAGGAAGTTAAAACCGCGAACGACCACCCCCGGAGGTCCAAAATGGTCTCGTAGCAGGAAGCCGACATGAAACTGAAAATGTGTGAAATGTCAGCGGTCGTGCTCCGTTCTGGCTGGTGGTCCGTGAATACGAAAAAAACACCGTCCTCGTTTAACGCGTCGTCGATGAATTCTTTCTATTTGGTTAAAAACGTATTTTTTTAATGATGCATTCCCCGCAAAGCCAATTTTTTAGGCTTGTCTGCAGGTAGGGGAAAACCCCAAGACGAATCACAACATCCATGCCCGAAGCGTGGCTCTCGTCCTTTATCTATGGGCTGAGGTGTGAAACGCACGCTTCCGAATTTGGTGCGACGTCGCCGTATCTCGCTAACTTTCTTTGTTTAGGTAGCGCAGAGAGAGAGAAAGAGTTAGGGAGAGAAAGGGAGAACAGGAGAGAGAGATAGGGAGGGAGAAAGGAAGAGAGAAAGGGAGAACAGGAGAGACAGATAGGGAGGGAGAAAGGTAGAGAGAGAGACGGATTGGGGAAGGGTAGGTTGATAAGAAGGATAAAAGGGTGGAGCCGCATCTCTGTGAGTTCGCGAAGGGGACAATTGGGACGAGGCCGAGTAGGAGTGAGAATCGAGCGAGGAAGGGAGAGAGAGAGAGGAAAGGAGGAGGACTTTTCTCTCTCTCTCTCCTTAAGGACAACGCTACGAACTGATTTTTTTTTCTCCGCTGCGTCTCTCCCTTCGTTGTTTCGGTCGAGAAGCGGAAATTGGCACAAGGTGAGGAAGGAAGCTACGAGAGAAGGTCGGCGCTGAGTGACCCTGGGATGTCCCAGCCGAGGCGGTCATCGCTTTTGCCTCCGACGCATAGCGTCGCACATAGTGACTGCTTTTTTGGCTTGCTTCTCTAAATAAGTAAGTAAGCAAGCGGAAGGAGGAGGAGGTTTGTGGAGGAGTGAGATGATGGCGCGACGGAGAGCGAGTGACACTGATTTTTTGGGTCGAAATTTACGAATCGCTATTGTTATTCGATCTTGAAAACATTTCCGTGGGATTGACTTTTCTCGCGATGGCCTTTCAAAATCCGTCTTCGTTATCTGGGATCGTTGATCTCGGTTCTGAACACTTCCAGCTTGAAAATTTTCTTCGCGGAACCATCTAAGGCAAATACAGAAAGCGATGCATAAAATGGAAATAAAAACAATTCAAATCTCGTGAAAAGAAAAGTTATATAACATTTAATAACGGAAAGATATATGTATGGAATGGGGATTTGAACTCGCCGAAGATCTTACTACAGAATGAATTAAGCGTTAACCACAGAAAAAGCAAAACAAATGAGTGAATATTTACTTTCTTATATACGGTTTGAGGGATGTGTTTGAAAATGCGTTTCAACCGGCAGAAAAAGCAGATAATTCCAGTCCAATGCCATTATGGCCGGATCCGGTCAGCTTCGCGGCGCAATCTGGCCGACCTGTCTCATTTACCATAGTCGTTAGTGATCTGTACGTTGATATGTCGGTAAAAACAACTTACACCTGAAGCCATGATTCACCCGAGGGCACTTTAATTCCTCTTAATCTTTCTTTTAATCACGCCCATTGTCATACATACGTACTAGAACTCCGATTGTCCGAACACCGATTGTCCGAGCGTCCAATTACCCAAACCGAATTCATTCAACACATTGTTGCCTATTTTTCCCTAGTAAGCTTAGCTGTTTTGTCAAAGATGACTTTAGTCTGAATCAGCAGTACGATTTGTGATGCTTTGAAAACTGCAATCAAACGTTCGAAACCACGCCCATTAAAGGAAGAATCAAACTTATCATATATTCAACACTACATCGTAAAGTAAACATTAAAAAAGTCAAAACTCAATAAATATGAGTGTGGTAGAAAATAAGCAAAACACGAACGTGAGGTAATAGTATATGCAGACTCAATGGTGGAATTTTCCATGGCCTTCTCGATATTTGGAGAGAAGGTCATGGATACGTCCTGCTAAGAATTCCTAGAACCATATTAAACGAGGCTTAGAAAAAAGGAACTTTGGCGGTTGTTCGAAGACTACCTGCTAATCATTTTGCCACTCTCCCCCTGAAGTGAGATTCAGTCCAAATGCCTTGTTTAAAAATGATTGCGTAATTGAGCGACAAAAAAGGAAGTCTTCCGCAAATCAGCTATCAATCACTCAGTTTTTGCCTTAAACAAATTACATTTTATACTCAAACATTGCATTTTATGTGCATTCTTAGGTATTTTTGTTGATCGCTAAATTAATTTTCTGTATGCCTATTGGCTAATGCATTATAAAGCGTATTTTAAAATAAGCGTTAAAATGCACCTACTCTTGTATTTCACACATTGTTTTACTTTTTCCACTTCTCCGAATTTATTCTAGACGACTTGAACAACAATTTGATTTTCCCAAAAACGACTCCAACAATTTTGATCGTACAGTTACTTTCACCGCTGAATCTATCATATATTTTCAAGAAGAGGCATCAAAAGAGGTCGCTTAGACACACATCTTTCGGCCAACCACCTGCCGCTGCATAAATATCCATGCTCGAATCTCAATAAATACCCTCCAAGACAATTGTTGTGTGGCAGAGGATGAATATCATCTTATTATCCTATTATGAACTCAACCATTTCTAGAAATATTCTCCTTTGAGGTGAAGTTTACCTTTCTCTGCTTCGAGAGGAGAATTTACCATTGATAAGGGCGCCATCGCATAATTACCGTAAGCCTTATCAGCGCCTTCTCATGCAGACACTCCCTGCAGACTACGTTCCTACAGATCAAGGATCTGCATGATTCTCAATGTGGTGAACATCAAGTTACATTCTGGAACACCCAGAATGTAATTAAAGCAGTAATAATAAAATATGAAATCAAATCAACGTCATTGTGATTAAAATAATCCTTTCGTATGTTTACAAATAAAACAGGCGAACTTATCAAATAATTGGTACTAGGAAAGAGGATTTTTAGCATCATGGAATACTGATAAGGAGCACCACGGTGCTCACGAGCACCAGGTTGCGGAGCCGTGAGCTAGATGGGGCGCCTCGAATGCCTCATTAAACAAAAGTAGAGAATATTTCATTATATAAAAATTTACACCGTGCATTTTATCAATGGTATTACATTGGCCCTTCAGTTTTTCATTGACATCATCTTTGAAGTTGTCATATTCCCGTTAGTTGGTTCGTCCAATCCACGGCCTTCGCATTATACGAATTTGTTATGCGACCGCCTCACGCGGCACTTTTCTGAGGACGGCATTATGGCAGTGTAGCCGCCAATGTGTACCTGTGTGTGCGTGTGTGAATTTGGGTGGAATTCTTTCTTTTTGCTTCAGGCGGCAGATTTTCATGCGACGGCCATTGTCATCTTAAATTTGGGTACGCCAGGACACATTGTAGTGATTGGCTCAGCCACCATGGAAACAGAGAATGAGAGAGAAGCGATATTATTATCGTGGGAAATCGCATTAAAAGACGTTTTTAGGACTCGCGGGATTAAATGTTTCCTCTGAACGCAAAAAATGGCCGATCGTAGAAAACATCGTTTGAAATTATTCTCTGAAATATTTTTCAAACACGAAAAAGGATATAAATTCGTGTGTTGGGATGCCTCTTATCACGAAAGATCAACGACTGGATCAGATAACTGGGAAAGTCTCCGTTACTCAAAGCATTCGAGACCAGTGACGCAAGTACTGACGCAAAATAAACTCATTCGGTCTTCATAGGATAACGATGAGCGGAAAAAAACTTATCTGACTTCGGTTCTGATTTCGTAATTAAGCGAAAGAACAGCAAATATAAATTCCTCTTACTTTTATTATAGAATTTACTTAACTTTAATCTGTGAAAAGATCTTTTAATCAACCCCAAAATTCTCTGATGTTTTTCATAATGTATTTGGAAAGGTCTCTTAAGCCCGGTTATCTTTTCGCCCTCGTTGTTTTTCACATTTCTTGGGTGCCATTTCAATGTAATTTCTTGTACATCTTCTCATGTTTAAAGGAATTCCGATGGTTCGTTTATTTGTATCAGCGCGTTTTATTAATCCCTTATAGTTTCTCTTTGGCGTCTATCTGCGCACTTGCTTAAATTAAAATTGTGACTACACCGTCAACGATAGAGAGCTGAAACTTGGAGTGTAAATTTTATTACTACTCCCATTTTGTTTTCACTAGATTTCAGATTTAAAAAATATACCAGGTCGTATTGTGAGCCAGTTAAAATTTGTTTCTTTTAATAATAACTTCGAAGGTACAAAAGAAGGAATGCTGAAAATGTAAGCATACATTTCCACACAAGTGCCACCTACTATTCATGGAAAGGTTGAGAAAAATCGTACAAGAAATACGTAACTTATTTTTAACGTAGAATATTTCTTTCGGGGTTTTATTAATTGTGTCAACGAAAACAATCTCCGTAGAAACTGATGTAAACATGATCTATTACAAATACTTTAGTACGTTTAATTTTTTTGCGTGCACTCAGAACATATTAATTTAAAGGGATTGGAGTATTTACAACGAAAAAAAATAATTTAATTACGCCAATTTTCACTTCGTGCAAACGAAGCGATTTGTATATATATGAAATGACTGTATAGTTTATAACGAAGAAATGAATTTGAAAGTAAAGGTTACGTAGCAGTTACTCATGTGAGATATTTTAAATCTAATTTTCGATTCCTTTTCCTCTATTTCCTAAGGTATAAATGTTGAAATACTGAAGCCTTGATTGACATTTCCACAAATATGCCACATGTTCATGAACAGTTTGAGTTTTGAAAAATTTATAGATGCGTTTAGGGAAACGTTCAAAAATTTAATAATAAATTGATTTATTGGACCCTTTATTGGCGAGGCTAGTCCCTAGTCTCTTCCGCCTAACCTCGTATGTTGTCAGTTCGATAATAACAAAAAATTTAGTTCGTTTAAAAGATCACAAGATTACAACATAATAATAATGTAAAATATAGAGGGAGGAAAACACCCACACAAGAAAGGAGGTGAAGAAGAAAGAAAAAAATTACAATAATCCATGAATTAAAGATATAAATACATATACACTTGTGATAAGGATGAGATAGAATGATTAATATAAAGTATATGTATGTGACCCTGTTTTGATATAAATATAATTAATTACCTATCTTAACTGGATAGGTGTTTGTTAACATGGGTTTTTAATGTTTCAAAAGGCATCGATTTTACATCCAAAGCCTTGTCCCATGCACCAAGAATGATTTGGTGTAAACTTCCGTTCTGTGAACTGGAATTAGGAGTTTGTCGGTAGGACGCGTACTACGTTCGTGTGTTGCGTTGAGAAGTGTGAGAGATAAGGAGAGAAAAAGTTTCGGGTTTTATGAACCGGTGCGAGGGAGTGGAGATTGCGTCTATACACTAATTGTAAGAGTCAAGACGTAGCCACTTTAGTTCATTTTAGTAGTGGGGTTATATGATCGGATGATTTAGCATTGAATATAAATGTAACTGATTGGTTAAACGCGCGATCGAGTTTTATTGCTTTGCCAGTCATTTATGACAATGTCACAGTAGTCAAATATGGGGAGTATCAATGATTGCACGAGTGTTTTCTTTAGTCTGCATGGGAGAATGTTTTTCATTCGTCGTCGGTTATGAAGAGATATATAAGACTTTTGACAGATATATGCGACTTGAGGAGTCCAAGATAGGGATTGGTCCATTTAGACACCCAAAATTTTCACGCAGTTGCTGTATGGGATTTGAAAGTCAGCAACTTTTGGGTCTTTTTCTTCGGTCAACTTTCTTATGTGTTTTTGGATATCCTATTAATATCGTCTAGGTTTTAAATGGGTTAAGTTTCAGTGCCATGGAACTGAACCATTTGTTTATATGATTCATTGCAGTGGAGATGCTGTTTGGTTTTACAGAGAGATATATTTGTAAGTCGTCTGCAAATATGTGGTATGAGCTGTAGGAGAGGTTTGAAGAGATACGAGGGAGATAAGTATAGGGAAAAGGGAAATGGGCCTAAGATGGATCCTTGCGGAACACCATGATCAATGTTTAACCATTTGGAGTGTTCCCCATTATTGAAGCGACCTGAGAGATACGAGGAGAACCAAGACAGAGAAGAGTTCGTGAATTTGAAGATGTTAAGTTTGGCAAGAAATATGTTGTTAACCGATCAAATGGTTTCGTTAGGTCAAGGAGTGTGAGAACGGTGACTTTTTTGTTGCCCATAGCAAATTTAATGCAATCGGTCACTTTTATCATCGCAGTGGTTGTGCTGTGATTGTGTCTAAAGCTGGATTGGAGAGAGTCAAAAATATTGTTAAAGTTAAGCTAGTTAACTATTTGCTGAGAGGAGATTCGTTCAAGAGGTTTGGACGATAGTCGTCGAGATTAGAGTGGTTTTGAATTGGGGTGTATGACGTAGCGTTTCCACTGCGACGGGAAGAGGCCTTTTAGTAGAGTGGTTGGAAATATGAGTGATCAATGATAAAATTATAGGGATGAGTTATACTCGAAGTTGGTGGAGATGCTCTCTGCACCAAGAGCTGAAGGTTTTATGGCTGATAGTGCTTTCCTTACTTCAGAATGAGAGACTCTTGTGAAGGTAAAGGGCGTCTCAGTTAGAAGACATTAGTTTAGAACTTCTTTCAACGGAGCAGTCTTTAAATGTAGCACTAATGGGAGTAAAATTGTTGACAAAATGATTATTTAAATCATCAGGAAGGAAGCTGGTTGGGGTAGGTGATATGCGCCGAGTTTTGAAAGGCCAGACCAAAAAATTTAGGTGAGGAAGTAGATTGAAGAAGGTCTTGGGAGAAACGTGTTTTTAGCATTACGTATCTCTTTCTTAACTCTGTTGCGCAGTATCTTATAGGATTCTTGGTCGATTAATTTACTTGAGTTTTTGTAAACAGATTAATCTGCATCTCTTCTGTTCATGAGAGATCGTATGGAGTCGTTAATCCATGGAGTGGGGTCGTGTTTCACGTGTTTGGTTAGGAGCGGTGCATATTCATCAAGAGGTTGGATTAATATCATCTGTATAATATATGTTATTGAATTGAAATTGATAGCGTTTTAATCTTAAATATTACTTTGGAAGTATCAGTTATCCAAAAAGGTGTGTTTTTTTATGAAAATATATATTTACTAGGTAATAGCCCTATAATATATCAAATATGGAAATTTCAAAAGATAATTTTCATTCTGTTCAATAATGTGTTTTCAGTTGTCTTTCTTTTCTGAATTTAATGTCTGAAGTGAGGTGCACTATCTGTGGATCCTTTATCGAGTTGTATATCACGGGCTATCATAATTTAAACTTAAAATATTTGCGCTATAAATGAGTAAATGACTATTGAACCGTCATATGACTGGCTTTCTTTACTTAAATTTAAAATAGTTGCGTATATTCTTCTACGAAATAGAATGGATGTACATTCAATATAATAATTTACGAATGTTGTTTATTTGGTTGGTATGAAAATCATTTTCCTCTCCTTCCTTCTCTATCTTGTATTAAAAGCATTCAATGCACGCTTACGTATACCCATAAGGATTGAAATAACAATAGTATTTTGAAGTCTAACAATGTAATTGGTAGGCAAGACAACATCCCGTATGGACTGAACATCTTAGTCTATGGGAAATTGATATTCGACTTACGATGCGATGCGATTTTCAGGAACGCATTAGAATCGTAAGCCGGGAACAGCCTGTACTGATAATCTTTATACGATTTCTTTATTTACTGAGACTCCCAGGGCATTTTCACCTTAAATTCTTCTCATTGTCTTTTGGCATAATATGGTTAGGGAAGGTATATTTTCCATCTACTTTATCGCCTCATCCAAGAATTACGTTAAATTAGTTTTACTTACATTTTTTTCGAGTTCTTTATTGAATAATTGATAATAATAGGCAGGTATTAATTGTATTCATATTACGTAGATAGGTTTATTACATGCCCTCTTCTAATAATGCTTAGTCGATCACACTACCTCACTAATTACTTTTCTAGAATAATATTCGACTTACCTCAGTTTACATTTATTATTAAAATTTTGGGCACCTATTTGGATGATTATACATCATTTCTGTGGGTAAAATGGTATATTAAAAATTTCGATAGACTCAACAAATTAAAACAGATCCAGGATTTTAATTTTAACATATGGCGAGGATTGATGAAACTCGTGTCTCCTATATAATGGAAATAAAACTCAACATAGACATGTTTAACGGGAGATTTCGTTGTAAACTGTAGGGTACGCCACCTTCGAACGAAGATCCTATTTGTTTTAATTCTATTACGAATGAAAGCGCCCCCCAAAAAAACAGACTTTCGCTATTTAGAAAGAGAGAGATTTATAATCAAACGACAAAGTATATATTTTCTACTAATCCAGGCTCACTCCTGATTCAACGATAGTAATGAAGCGTTTATGAATTATCCGGGTTTATACCAAAATACCTGAAAATATGTTCTTATCTAACAATAAGACCAGCGTAATTGCCCGTCAATATGACGGGATATCTTTAGTTAACCTTAAAATAGTTGCCTCCCTCCCCCTCTCTCTCTCCTCCTCCCTCCCTCCCCCTCCCTTTCACCCTCTCTCTTCCACGCTCTCCTCTTCTCCGCATCCCTCCATCTCTCCCTCTCCCCCCTCTCTCTCTCCCTCTCCCTCCCTCCTCCTCACTCCCTCTCTCTTTCTCCCCCTCTCTTTCTCCCTCCCTTCCCCTCACTCCCCCTCCCTCTCTCCACCCCTTCCCCCTCATTCCCTCTCTCCTCCTCCTTCCCCCTCCCTTGCACCCTCCTTCCCTTCTCCCCCTCCCTCCCCCCTCTCCCTCTCCCTCCCTATCTCGTATTAAAAACATTCAAAGCACGCTTACACCCATAAGGATTGATACAACAATAGGATTTTGAGGTCTAACAATATAATTGGTAGCCAAGGCAACATTCCGTTAAAATGGCAGTATTTCCACAATATATGTGAATTAAACGTATAACATGAGCGATTTAGAATTGTATCCGGAAAAAGATGAACAGAATAAGAAACTTGGTATTTTTTTCTTCAAAATGGTTCAGATCCGAAGATCGTAGGTTAATTCCTTCTAATTTAATTTCCAAAACAATAAAAACCTGCACATCAAAAAATTGATTTTCACATGTTACCTTACGGAAAATGGAAATGTCTTCTTTGGAGTCGAACCCAGGACTTTTTTGGAGATTTATTTTCGTCATTACCTTAAAATATGTTAATCAAGCATCCTTGCCAAATTTCAATCTTCTACCTATTCGGGAAGTTTGTTAAAACGCTCTATATCGGCCATCGTGAAAGCGTGACCAACCCAACCAACCAACCTGGGCTATTATTATAGTAAATTATCAACAGCGACGCCCTAATTGTCGTTATCAATCGATCGAAAGTCATCCGAGACAATTACTATCGGAACTCAAGTGACGACTCAATGAGATCAGATTCTGAGAAAGAGGGGCCAAGGTAGTCTCCGAAGATAGGAAGCGAAAATAACAATTCACGGAAAAACTCTCCGCGACGTAGTCAATTCCAAGTAACGCTTATCAGCTTATAACAACTAATTTACCAAAATAATGGCGCAGCTAATGCATTTCATGTTGCATCGTCTAATTCATCCACCGTCTCGTTTGTTACACTACCTATCGTTGTTCAGACACTAGATTCTTCCCCCCTTAATTCTTTTAACAGTCCAATCCTGAGTCCTTTTAAAACGCGTATTCTTCTTTTCTAATCGTGCAAATCAAATATAGATTATTGATCTAACGATTTTTGCGTAACTGTACCCACTGTGTACCAGAGCGGGATACTATAATGATCCGTTTATCGGTAATAATGACGACGGATTTTTAGGGATGATTTGGGAAATTTCCACTTTAAAATATGTCGAATTTTTGGCTAAATGTAACGTCTAGGTCGTAGTTTTTGCGATATTCAAATCGGGTTTTATGTATTTCTTGACTGGATCTGAATTTCGAGTTTGTAGTGTCACAGAAGGCTTCTCCAAACCATAGCTCGCAGGAACCACGTTACCCCCGAGTTACCTCGATATTTCTCACCCTGCGGATAAAGTTCCAAATAGTAACAGAAAGAAGGCATTGCGATCAACTCCGATCTCGTGTCTAACATGCAGAGGACTTTGTATTTCTTCCTATCTGACCAAACTTTTATTTTCCGTCCTCGTCTCCCATCACTATGCCTAATGCCTAGTGTCTTTTTCGCCATTTTACAATATCTCTGTGGAAGGAAAACGCCATCAGACGCATACGAAGGAATATATTTTTGTCTGTGCTATAAACTTTGCGTGTGGCACTCGAGGTTACGATAAAAAGTCTTATCTAGTCGGTGCAGTCCTCTTCCAACTGTATGCGCGAAAGCCTCACGTAAAGGTTAGAAATTACTAAAACTTTACGAAACATTTTTGCTAAAAAAAAGGGTTTTAAATCGTTCGAAGATTAAAATAAAATTTATATTAGGACTGTAACAATATAGCGATTTCTTCAACTTCTCGTAAAACTAGAAAATTTCTCATAATATCGATAGCGCATGGGAATATCAGTATTTTTCGCGCATTTTATCGAAAAATGTGCTTGCCTTATAATTTGGTAAATTAAGAACATGCCTATAATAAACTTCCGGGATTAGGACCGTCCATTCTCCGTAATGTTTTTTTTTGCGTGTTATCGGTAGCTCGGTAACGCGTTTCCTTGAAGTCAACGGTGATCTTAACCGGAACGAACATGGCTTCCGGAGAGGAAGGTCAGGCGTGACTCAGCAACAGCTACGAATGAAGAATAGACGGTATGTTTTTGGATTTTCGGAAAGCCTTCGATTCCGTTCCAATATTTTGCTTGAGAAATATTGCAAGAATTGAAAAGAGAACTGTAAAATATATTGCGTCGTTCCTGGGAAATTTTTGGGTTAAACTTAATATATGATTTACATAAGGCTATGACCTTCGTGTCGCAGATTTTGTTGATACGCGATCAAATGATTCCCAACCGTAAATAAGGAAACACATATCTCGGGTTTTTTTGCGAATGAGTCCTTGGGTTCGAGATATCAGCGTCGAAAATATCCAATTTGTCCAATTTGAGGAGTATGTACATAATTCCGAAACATTATAGCCTCATTATAGGCCAACAAAAAATGTTCTTTCATAGCCAGAATAGTACGGATCAGTACAGAAAATGTACATCAAATGTGTCATTTATCACCAGTTATTCTATCTACATCATACACTTCATGTAACCTAAATTGTGGATGGCAATTGTGGATCTCCCTAACAAATCCCATTTATCTTATTCCAATTTTAATCCCTAATCGTCCTGTGGGAGAACGGTCCTTTTTATCGTTCCGCTGCACAATAGATCTGCTGAACCTCATCCTCATTATTTTGCCATCTGAACTATCTAGGATTCCTGATTATATCTGTAACCGCTTTCGCTAACTTCTCCGACATAATTTTCTAAGAGTTTAAATATAGCCTGCAAATAAAAAGGTGAAGAATGACTTAGTAAAAATTCCACTTTATTTAAATAAAGTGGAATTTCAACGAAGTGGTTATTCTCCTTATTTATGATGGAATTCCACAAAGTCAAGGCTTCATCCGTTGACTTTAGCCTTTCTTGTATGGATGCCATACAGCTGATGAATACTCTACCTGCGGTCTTACCAAAGATAAATAACCCGATTCTCTCACTTTTTCGGTCCTATTCCCAACTATCCCGCCTATAAATGCCAACCTTTTGCTGGCAGCACCTATCACCCTCCGAACGTGAGTGTCCCAAGAGAGGTCGCGGCGAATTGTAACTCATAGGTATTTGACGGTATCTAAACCGGAGTTATGTATTCTGTCGACATCATAATTAACGTATATGAAACTATCGTAATTCATGTATATTTTAATACAGAAAAAGGAAATATGTATATAACTTTTTGTCAAGCAAAATGAATGTAGTAAAACGGTATATAGATTTAGGGGTTAATTTTTTCTAGTGTTCAGAAATCTTAGGGGGATACTTATCCCCTTTATTTCCCCCCCCCTCCCCCTCCCCCTCCCCCAAATCCACCTTTGCAGGAGTCTGATTTTACTTCTAACTACATTTCCCTGAGGAGCGCCAGAGAAAACTTACGCTGTGTCTGAGCGCTTCACATCCCGTATAACTAACTTTTGCTTCCTATTATTAACAAAGTAGTTTAAAAGACCGTCAGTATGACGGTCTATATTTAGTTAAACTTAAGTAGTTGCCTCTCTCTCCCTCCCTCTCCCTCCCTCCCTCTCTCTCTCCCTCACTATCTCCCTCTTCCTCTCCCTCCCTTTCACCCTCACTCTCTCTGTCTCGTACTAAAAGCATTAAAAAGCACGTTTACACCCACAAGGATTTTAATAGCAATAGGATTTTGATGTCTATTAATGTAATCGGTAGGCAAGGCAACATCCCGTTAAAATGGAAAGTTTTCCCCAAACTATTAATTAAACGTTTTACATTAGCGATTTCGAAGCATAGGTGAAAAATTATAAGCAGAATAAGAAACTTAATAATTTTTTCTTCAAAATGGTTCAAATCAGAAGATCGTAGGTTAATTCTTTCTAATTTTATCCTAAAAAAGAATGAAAGCCTGCAAGTCGAAAAGTCGATTTTTACGTGTTATTTTATGGGAAATGGAAATGTCTTTCTTGGGGTCGAACCCAGGACTTTTTTTAGAGATTTCTTTTAGTGATCACCTTAAAATATGTCAATCGAAAATTCCTGCCAAATTTATAGTTCCTATCTCGATTATTTCTCGAGTTATTCGCGTTAAACCACAATTATCCACCAGACGCGTGACCAACCATTAGACCAACGGATCAATGGGCGGACAGACGTGGGCTATTATTAATTACTAATGAAAATTTATTTCAAACAAGAGTTGTAGAAAAAAATAATATCTACAACTTATATATATATATATATATATATATATATACACGGGGCCGTGCCGATGGGAGAATCCGTAACAAGTGAAAATGCGATTAATTTCATCAATCATAAAAATACACACAAAATCAAAATAATTGTATCATATTAAACTAATAAACTATTCCTCATATAACTTGTCTGACTCTATGGGCGCCATAATTGAAATCTGCTTGTGGCGCACGAATATCTTGAGTCAGCCCTGTCTAAGCCTATTATGCGATTTCAAATTTTCAGTTAAATCTGTTTAGTTCCACACAAATAAATCAACTTCTTGAAGTATACTTGATAATAAATTTAAAGAAAAGTTTAGATCGATCTGAAATAAAATTTTCATCAGAATAACATGCAACTTAATCGAGAACTAAAACAACGATTCGTATTTCATATTTAATTGATCAGCCGTAATTTTTGATGGGCAGTTACGCTAGTTTATTTATAACGTCAAGTTTTGTTCCACTTTTATTATCTAAAAATCTTCGTCATAATATTAACTGATTTTTATTTTTGAATTTTCTTTATTTTCATTGAATTTTTCTTATGGTATCATCCAGGATGCTGAACGAAGGAAAGAATAAAAAATATTAGTCATAGTAAGCGATACGCGGAAATTTAACTATATATCTTTAAAGGCGTTTTGGACATGATTTTCCCGTCCGAATATGGGCCAGCTTCCACTACAACCAACTCCTTAACGAAAATGGAAATGGAAACATAAGTTATTATGGATTTGAATGAATAGATTTTTATTATTCCCTATCGTTTTCGACTAACGTATAAAAAATTACTTAATAAAAAACTTAAGGGGACGCCATATTATATCTCGCCTCAGGCGGCAAAATGTCTGGGCACGGCCCTGTATATATATATATGTGTGTGTGTGTGTGTGTGTGTGTGCGCGTGCGTGCGTGTGTGTTAAAAATTCAGTTTTAGGCGAAATATTTAAGAAAAACAAAATTTGACAGAGCTAAAACGCTACTTCCGGCTGACCGATTGTTATCAAAAGGTTTTCAAATCTTAAGAATATATATAAAATCACAAATATAGTATTTCATGCTGATCTGAGGAATAGTTTTTGAGTTAGAGCGCCCACAAAATTTCTGTCAAACACAGACGGACACACAGACTTACTTGTCACAGACACACAGCCATCATCGAGAAAACGTTCAACACGTGTTTAGGGGACCTCAAAACATGTATTTCCGTTGAAATCTCGAATTCGAATTTTTCCATGAAAACAATACTTTCTCTATACTATGTATATGGAGAAAGTAAAAAGACCCGGGTTCGACTCCAGCAGATAATTTTTGTTTCCCGTAAGATAACACGTCAAATGAGATCTTTCGACGTGTAGGCTTTCACTCTTTTGCATATTAAAATTAGTAAAAATTGACCTACAATCACCATACGTGGACTGTTTCAAAGAAGAATGTACAAGGTTTCTTATTATTATCGTCGATTTTAGCTTTCCCTTCGAAATTACTCATATTCAACGAATAGGTGACAAATTTTGACCAAATATCGCGCTTATATCGATGAGTTTCCTGACCAACGAATATCATTGTTGAGACTCGAGATTCCTATTATTGCCACAATACTCATACGTCATACGATAGAAATACGAAGGATTTACATAAATTTATCAAGCGAGAGGGAGGGAGGAGGAAACAGCAATATAATTTTCTTTCCCATCAAAATACGGACATTTACGTTAAGTTCTTAAGAATTGTAAATATGAAATTAAAAGAATAATCTATACATATCTATAAAGTAAGGTGTTTGTATGTATGTATGTATGTATGTATGTATGTTCTGCTAAGGCTCAGAAACTACAACACGCAGAAAAAAGAGGAAGGTGTCATATTAACGGTCATCATGTGTACGGTGGTGTAGTAAGGTTTTTAAACCGATTCGGTGTACTATTTAATTATAATAAAATATTTTCGTTTATATGGGATTTCCATTTAAAATTTTTTCGTAAATTTCTCGAATTTTTAACTCCTTACATATATATCGCAGACATATGCTCTCTCAGACTTTTTTGTGGTAAATTATCTCCTCTTTTGGAATAATTTTTTAAAAGAGGGGCTTACAGATCAAATAAGACGAATTGAAGGGAAAATCTTATTTTCATTATTGCTCAGCATTTGGATATACTTAGCAACCGATGTAAACAAATTACGTTTGAACTATAAACATGTCGTTAACGTAGAATAGTTGATGAAATACTCATTTAATATCTTCTGATTTGATTGTATGTTTTTCTTTCATTATCTATGGTCTTCTATACACAGGTTAATTCTGCGAATAAACATTAGTGAACTGTTTCTTTTTCTGTAATCGTGTCATTCGCATTATAGGTATGTTTGGATATAAGTTAAATTGTTTTTATATGCCTTTTGTCTTATTTTATTTCATATTTTGTTTAAGTGAAAATTACTGAAGATATATAAAGTTAAAGTTTTTGTGTTTTGTTTTATCAGTTTATCAATAAAAACTGAATTGAGCATTTCAAGCTAACATGCAAGTTTTTTCCCATGCTCATCCATTTTGCGTTTCAATGATAATTAGATACTTTTTTGTAATATATAATATCGTTTTGAATTAAAAGAGTTTTATCAATTGGAAATAAGGTTCACTCTTGAGTAATTGTTATTTTAATACGAGAACTAAATTAGATTAACATCTTGAATACGTAACGCAGTGAATTTCGAAAGATTTTATTTGAATAATACTTTTGTTGAACTTTATTATGTCTTCTGAACTAAAATTAAGAATTCGTGTCTGCGGTTCCATGGGTAAAATGTAAACACTACCGATACACTCACGTAATTAATTACGTTAGAAAAGTAAAACATTTTACTACATTATTTAAAATCGATTCGTTCGAATATCTCAATCTATTATTCAATTAATTACGATGGAAAACACAATTAAGATCAATAATTTTATATCTATTTAGAGTAATAATAGGTATTCTTATTTAGGTTCTCCTGTTATTATGTTGACATACAAACTCATTCCGCGTAATCAATATTTACTCATCACTAACAATAAGACACGCTATTTTGTGATTGTTGGTTGTTTATTTTGCAACTGAATAGAAAGCGTCAGTCGCCATCGTCAGATACATTGAGCTTTAGGAGATTATTCGTTGGTTGGTTTCGGTTAGTTTGTTGTTTTCATTTGCTTTCGTTTCGTGTCCATTTTTTGTGTTCTTTGTTTGTTTTCTTTGTTTTCGTTCTTAGTTGTTCATTTTGTAGTCTATGTTTATATTCTTTGGTTGTGCTCTTGATTTTTCTTCCTTGATTACTTATTTGTCGGTTTACACCTTTTATGCCGGCTATTGGTTAGAGTTTAATTCATTTCTTTTTTCTTGGTGGTTTTTACATTGAACTTATATTCTTTGGTTGTACTCTTAATTTATGTTCCACGATTATTTATTTGTCGGTTTACATGCTTTTCTACCGGGTATTGGTAAGCGTTTAATTCATTTCTTTTTTCATGGTGGTTTTTGTAGTTTTCGTATTGGTTCGTTTCGTGTTCTTTCGACTTTATTTCAAGACTCCTAATGTAGTTTACAGAAAGGAGAGGAGAAGTTTTAGTATGTATCATTTTCTCAAGCTGTCTTCTAAGCGGGAAAAAGTTGCAGTCCGAAATGCACCCGGGCGAAGCCGGGTACGAAAAGCTAGTCATTCTATAAGCACTCTTCTTACAGAGGAGGATATAGGAGGATACTAATATCTGGCCCAAACTACTATAGTTGGTGAGCTGAAATTGAATACACAGGTGAACTAAAAAAAATTATCGGAGGAATAAATGCTAAATTGCAACAATGTTTCTTTTCTTGGCCGTAAAAAATTATAAACTATTTTATTAACATTTCATGGTTTAGGTACTTCTAAATGGGCTATGAAGCTGAAATTTTTTCAAGAGATAGAATTTGCCAAATAATGAAAACGCGATTATAGAAATTTGAAAATTTTTATTCGTTCGGCCGTAATAAATTCTTAATTGTTTAACAAATTGACTAATGTTTATGTACTTTCTTAAGATCCAGGAAGTTGCAAATTTTAGCAGAGTTAGGAAATAATGTTCCGGTGGTAAATAATATTGAAAATTTTAGAAATATTTATTGTTGTGGCTGTTAAAAATTAATAAAATTTAAACAATGAAATTCATATAAATGCATTTCTAGAGGTGCTACATTGATGAAATTTTGCATAAATGTGAGGTATTCGTAACAAATGCTGAAAACCTATAAAAGTTTTATAATTATAAATTTTTGGAGTTGTTTATACCCCAATATTGACAATAAGGAAAAACACGTAAACCGGCAAGAAGATGCAAACTGTTGCTTTTAAAAATTATATGTCGGCTCATACTCTTTACTTTAGGGTGAGAGAAAATGCTTGCAGAATGCAAGCACACCTTCACTAGTATCCAATAAACCTTTCAACTTCTCCGTGTTTATTATTCAAAATGCTAGCAAAATTTCAAATTTTAAATGCAGGCTTCCCTAGTGCTTTAATATTTTACAAGATATTGACATTAAGCAGGTTCACTTTTCCTCGCTTTCATGAAATGCAGCACTTGATTCATTTCGCAGGGAATGGATGGTTTGGCCACTGCTTTGTACCCCTCTCACATACAATCAAAACGCTTTAGAGTTCTCTTTCAAATAACCCTTTTCCTGAAGTTGTTAAAAGCCTTCCGCATAGTATCTCTGGCTTTATCGCGTTCATCCATATTCTCCTTAGCTGTAGCTGCTCTTTTTCCTTTGGAAATGTTGGCTGATATATTTGTTATTCTCACGTGGCGAGTTCTCTGGCGCCTAAGAGCGCTCCTAACTTTCTGCTTGAACCAACGAATCTCTTTATTGTCAACATCCAATTTACTGGGAGTATTATTATCGATACAATCTCATATTATATTTTTTTACATAACAAACATGATGATCTGATGTCTGACCTTTCTGTTGTCACTTCTATCAAGTTATGTAAAAACTTCTCGCAAACGTGATCTGAATTTTGGAGAAGTCTGCTTCGGCTAACACAAAGTTTTCTTCGGGATTTCTTCTGCCCCTCGATTTTTAACTTGCACTTTGCATATACGGCTTATCCAATTCTCTGTGGATGTGATACCCATTCTCTCGGGGGCGCTTGTTGATAATAAATCTAGAATATTGCCTGATCGTGTAGGGTTTCATGACTAACTGGAATGGTGAATGCTGGCAGAAGTTCTCGAATGATTCGCGTTCCCAGGCACACGTTTCAAAACTCTTGATTATCTTGACAAAATGAAGGTAGGTTGATATCTCCTCCAACTATGATGAAATCAACTCAGAATACGACCAGGTGACTTTGAAAAAGACCTTCAGTCTATTAATGAGTGGTGTAAGGATTGGCAACTTGATTTGAACATAGAGAAGTGCGCCGCAACGAACTTCACGTGTTTCTGGAATTTCATCAGTCACCCGTACGAAATATCAGGATTACAATTAATCTACGTCAATAGCTACAAATAGTTAAGAGTCATACTCATTGTCAGTAGCAACATGACCAGTGGGGAGCACATCAAAACCGTCATAGCATCGGCAAACAGGGTTCAGGGGCTTTCCTCGAGAGTCCCGCGTGGATGCCCCTCGAACGTGAAGGAAATCGCATACATACTTTTCGTTAATCCGACCTGTCGTGGAATATTGTTGCGCAGTCTGGGACACTTTCGAGGAGGGCCTAACTATGGAGCTCGAAATGGTCCGGCGTAGAGCGGCTAGATTTGTAAAGGGAGAATATCGGTATGATGCGAGTGTATCAGAGATCTTAAGTGACCTGAAATGGCAGACGTTGAAGAATAGAAGAATTGAATACAAAAGGAAACTATTTGAACAGTTTAATATCTCCGATTTCGTTGAAAACGTACGCGGCAGAGTTGTAGCCTTCGGTGTTAGTGAGAGTAATTTTAGGTCAGTGCTTACGAGAAAATACGTCGAAATAATCGCTAAGACCGAGAAATAGTACAGTTCATTTTCCCCATACGCGGTAATACAATAGTGGAATACACTAATAGAAGCGTTAGTTAGAGTTTATATTGGGACAGTGCCACACCTGTCAAACGCTTCTGTCGGTATGCAGGCTATTAATGTAAACGTAAAGGTGAAACTAGAACAATTCTATCTTGATTTATCGTACTAACCTTCCCCAGTTGCTTCTCGAGATTGAAAATTGATTAAACGCTTACGTTTTGGGCCATTTATAACGCGCAAAAATAAATCTCTTTAGTACCATCATCAAACACTCAATGCCATCATCCAACCAACATTTTCTGTGGCTATCACTATATCACAATGCAGACTGCTAATAATAGGCACTTTTCTTGCGAATGCTGCAACAATTCATTACGGCGATATGTAATTTCTCGTTTTCGTCAAAGAGTTTAAAATCCTTTTGCCTTCGTGTTTCTACTTTAAAGTTCTTCGCGTTCATTTTTGCTCCATATCACTATTTATGCCACGAATGTGGGTTTTACCGCTCGCTTAAATAACAGTTCTTCAAAAGTCACAGAGGAACAGAGGTCAATGATACGGCATCAATACAGAGAGGCGCGGTCAAGAGCTAGAGTAACAATGCGAGAAGCATTTAATGATTACAAAAAGAAAGTTTTGCATAATAATTTGAAAGAAAATCCGAAAGCATTTTGGTCGTACGTTAGGGAGGTTCATGGTAGAGGCCCCACCATAGCGTCATTGAGAACAGAGGCAGGTGATGTAGTACACGATAGCGCGGAAAAAGCGAACTTGTTAAATGAACACTTTCAGAAAGCGTTTACTTCGGTGAGCAACGAATTTGAGGAAACAGCTTCGAATGATAAGGGAAATTCGATGGAAGATTTGATATTCTCTGAAACAGGTATCGCGCACCAGCTAGAGTCGATTAAGCAAAATAAGTCTCCCGGGCCGGAGGGCATACCCGCGCGTGTGTTGAAAGAGCTAGCCTCGGTAATCGCACCTTACTTGAAAATAATATTCGAAAAATCCGTTGCATATGATACCGTTCCAAAAGACTGGAAATACGTAACGCCCATCCACAAAGGCGGTGATAAAGAGAACCCCGAAAATTATAGACCAATTTCTTTGACGTCATTATCGTGTAAGATTCTAGAACATATAATCGTTAGCTCTGTTCTGCGTTATTTAGATGGTCGTTCTTCGCTAAGCAAAAACCAACACGGGTTTCGGAGAGGTAGGTCATGCGAAACGCAGCTCGCCCCGTTCGTAAACGATTTTTTGCAATGCGGAGAGAAAAACACTCGGGTTGATGCCATTTTCATTGATTTTAAAAAAGCGTTTGACAAAGTACCCCATAATAAATTAATAGGAAAACTAGGAAAGTACGGCATAAACCCTAATATCGTGAGTTGGGTAAAAGACTTCCTCTCCAACAGAAAACAGATATTGTTATTGATGGGAAATCTTCATACCCGGTAAAAGTCGCATCAGGTGTTCCACAGGGAAGTGTCATAGGCCCACTACTATTCCTGATATATATAAACGATATCTGCTCGATAGTTCGCTGCAAAATAAGACTTTTCGCAGATGACACCCTTTTATATTTACATTTACATTTACATAAATACCCTGCAAGCCGCTAGAAGCGTTTGGCAGGGGGTGTCACAACACCAAGTGAAGTCTAGCTAATTCCTCTGTTGGATTGTCTTATCGCGTCTGGGAAAAAGGATCGGTAGTATTTCTCTGTTCTAGCGGTAATTTCGAGATATTTTCTCCTGCACTGTGATCTAACATTACGTTCACTAACACCGATGGGGACGACTATGCCGCGTACGTCTTCAACGAATTCGGAACTTTCAAATTTTTCAAATAGTTTCCTCTTGTATTCAATTCTTCTACTCTTCAACGTCTGCCATTTCAGATCTCTCAATAACTCTGATACACTCGCATCATACCGATATTCTCCTTTTACAAATCTAGCCGCTCTACGCTGAACCATTTCGAGCTCTCTAGTTAGGCCCTCCTCGAAGGGGTCCCAGACGGCGCAACAGTATTCCACGATGGGTCGTATTAGGGAAAAGTATGCGATTTCCTTCACATTCGAGGGGCATCCCCGCAGGACTCTAGAGGAAAGCCCTTGAATTCTGTTTGTCGATGCTATAACGGATTTGATATGCTCTCTACTAGACAAATTGCTACTGAGAATTACTCCTAGGTATTTGTAGCTATTGACGTATTTTAGCTTTAGTTCGGATATTTGGTACGGGTAACGGTTGAAATTCGTGGAGCGCGTGAAGTTCATTGCGGCGCATTTATTTATATTCAGATCGAGTTGCCAATCTTTACACCATTTCGTGATAGCCTGAAGGTCCTTTTGCAAATTCTCCTGATCGTGTATTGTGTTGATTTCTCCATACACAAGTGTGTCATCCGCGAAGAGTCTAACTTTACACTTTATATTATCCGCTAAATCATTTATATATATCAAGAATAACAAAGGTCCGATTACACTTCCCTGAGGCACGCCGGAAGTCACTTTGACGACGTCTGATGCAACTCCATCGAGGACTACTCTCTGAGTTCTATCGGAAAGAAACGAGGCGATCCAATTTACAATTTTCTCGTTAATAGAATAAGCCCTTAATTTTTGCACTATTTTCACGTGAGAAACGGTGTCGAAGGCTTTCCTAAAGTCTAAAAATACTGCATCAACTCCTATTCCTTTATCCGTTGCTTTCACAATATCTTGTGTGAGTAGAGCTAACTGAGTCTCGCATGACCTGCCTCTCCGGAAACCATGCTGGCTACTGTTAAGCGCTTCTTTGCTTTCGAGAAATCGCATTATTGAGCTACCGATAATGTGCTCAAAAACCTTACAGAAGATTGACGTCAACGATATAGGGCGGTAGTTTTCCACTTTTAATTTACTTCCCGTTTTATGTATTGGTGTAACGTGGGCTGTTTTCCATATCAAAGGAACTACACCCTCATCCAAAGATTTTCTGAATAGAAGCTTAAGGTACGGAGCTAATTCGTTTGCTAACGAGGTTATAATGAATGCAGGTATGGCTTCAGGCCCTGGCGATTTTCTTTTGTGGACCTGACTTAGTAATTTGACGATACCGCTTTCGGATATTTCTATGTCGCTCATATTTGAGTCTATACGAGTAGGGAAATCAATGAAATCACCGCTGTCTATTGTGAAGCGATTTTCAAAGAACCGATTTAACATACTAGCCTTAGTAAATGAATCGTGTACACTTTCACCGTTGTCTGTACGTAGAAGAGGTACTGTGGACTGACCTCCTCGCATTTCTCGCACGTACGACCAAAATTCTTTCGAGTCGTTTTTGAGTGAGTCCGACAGTGTCGTGGATCGGTAGACGTCAAATTCCTTACGCGCTTCGTCTCTTGCAGATTTACGACTATTTCTGTATATTAAATACTCGTTTGCGTGGTCCCTACCAACTTCTTTAAGGTGCTTTATGTGCGCGTGATGCCGTCTTTGTTTCTTGAGCAAGGCACGGAGTTTCGGTTTCACCCACCGCGGATCCTTGCGATCACGAATTGCTTTAGTTGGGACAAACGTTTTTAGCCCTTCTCGAATGATTCGCAAAATTTCCGTCCAAGAGTCATCTACGCTGTTACTATTCGCAAAATTGATAAATGTCGCTATTTGGTTTGTAACATAATTTTTTAAGCCTGGGAGATCTGCTTTACTGAAGATATAAACTAATCGCGTTGGCTTATATATTGTCGCAGGGGTGTATTTGAAGTCGGCTATTACTATTTTATGATCACCTATGCCGTCGTCGATTTGTAGGTTTCTAGTCGATAGTGGGTGAGTAGTGGCTAGCAGATCTAATATGTTTCCGTTTCCGTTGTTGTCATATCGCGTCGGCTCGTTGACGATTTGCTCTAGCGAGTTTAGAGTGAATGCTTCAATTAATTCACGACAAGCTTCTCTATTTTTTCCACCAGTAACATAGGTTACGGATTTCCAATCGATCGATGGAAGATTAAAGTCTCATCCAAGAATGATTACTGGATCGTTCTTTCTCCTAGCTATCACCTGCAATGTACGACTGAGTTCTCTAATGTTCTCGACTCCCGAGTCAGGTGGGCGGTAAAATGAGCAAAAAAATAATTTTTTACCATTTCTCGTACGAAGGGAGCAACCAAACCAAATCGAATAAAGTTTTATTCGAGTTTTTGTTCTGTACAGGAGGATATTTTAGCTCAAATAATATTGATTAAAATTTTACCCACCAGTATAATATTGTGGACTAAGTTTTAAGCTTTTAGAAGTTGAAGAAAAAGACTTTTAAATAAATATACAGACGGAAAAATTCAACCAAAACATATCTTGAATTAGTTAAGTTCTACATAAAGTCGCAGTTAGCCTCAAACTTTTTCCTTTTGCGATAATTCGCGATTGGAACACCACATATCGAGCAAGCATTCTCAGGGTCGATAAACATCGATACGCTCGTGTCTCGCTGCGAGAAATGATATTGTAAGATATCTGTATTATTTGATTTATGCATTCCACTTTCTCTTAATTTCTTAACGATTATAAAATCGCCTGCATATCTCGATAAAAAAGTTCCAACTGTAACTTCAAAATCTATATTGGCCCAACAATTCTCGCTTGATTCAATAAAAAGTAATAGCGCTGAGGCAAGATTCAGCGATCGATTTTAAAAGGGCCAAAGATCGACTGGTTTGAGACCCCTGCTGTAAATAGTACGCCGCACATCGAAACCCAACACCTCTCAGACACGTGTGACCTCGGTCAACAGGTTCTTAAGAGAACTCATCATTTCTTCGGACCCGCGCCTCGAGGCATGGTTAGTCCCCAGATGACGCAGCGAGGAGCGACCTGTTCCAAGGACCTCAACTCCTTCGTCACCTGGGGTACCGTTCCTTTGGGTATACACATGGAAAATACCCTCTCATCAACACCCGTGAAAGCAAAGGCGCAACGCACTGGTCCCTGGTTCAAATCCTGCGGAGTTCGAGTTTTTCAACCCCTACCTGCGAGGTTCGATGAGACCGGCATCGCCATCCGTCCTTCCGAAGGGACGTTAAGTAGTTGGCCCCCTTGGTGTTCTTCGTTAAGACTAGGCTATTCTCGGCACCGGGTTTTCCCTCTTCCCTTTTGTGTAGAAGGAGTTATGGCGATAATTATCCAAGAGGCTGATTCGCTTAAAACTCATACATTGTAGCTGTCTAACACTAACAGCTCCTTCTTTCCCAACGGTTTCCTTTGGACCCGGCCCCCACCGAGAAGACGTGAGCGGTAAGGTTGAAACGGCCATGGATTCGTCCTTCGATAACCTATTGCTCTCAGTAAGAGGATCCTCCCAAGCGTTCCTACGCCACTGCTTCATCTTCACCTACATACATAATGCTTTGTTGCAATCTTTCATCTGTTTTTAAAATATCTATAGATACTTTCTTTGTTAATAAAAAATTCTTTAGTTTTTATATTTATTATTATTATCATCATTATTACATTTTTTTCTCAAAAATAGTCCCCCCTAAAATTTTCCGCTCAAGGTCCGGGCCTATTGGGCCTATGGGTAATTCCTCCACTGCTGACAGGTGGAATACGCCTAATGTAAATTGGATTCATATGAGAAGGACTATACAATCTTTTATAAAATAAAACGCTCACCTTGTGAATCCGTCACCCTGCTTTATAATATTATAGCATATTAATCATTTGCCATCGCAGGAATTCAGGACTTGAAATAAAGAACGCATAAAATAACGAAACTTCTTTTTCCTGCGGCCCATTTTAGAATAAGAATCGAATCGGTCCACGGATCAGTTTTTAACGCAAAAATATGGCATATTTTTACTTGAAAACCTTTCGTTTTCAATGTTATTTGCATTTTAGCCGCTTTCTTCTAATTGCGAATGGTTGAATGGGATTATTAATTCATGTCGCATTTGTCTGCACATTCACGATATATCGACGCTGTTTAGAAGTTTAAACAACACGTTGGTAATGATAAACAATACGATGGTAACAAAAATAAATACATATCGCATCAGTGACATTGTGGTTATGAGAAGTCAGATATAAAGGTTTCATTTTCTGAAGTTTTTAAAAAATTTCAGCAGTTTCTACGAAAGTTTTGGCGGAGGTTCACTTCTTTAATCTGTGTATTTTTTTAAGTATTGTTGTTGTATACCAATGAAATTTGTTTCCCAATCAAAGTTTCTTAAAATATTTGAGCAAAAATACATAAATATGGCAAAAACCAAATAATTTATTGTATCATCAGGCAATGCCATCTTACGGGATTGCAATATATGGTCCAAAAGGGAAGGGGAAGATAAAAAGACAACGAAAAAGGATAATTATCATCAGTAGGAGGAGGGAAATGACCGTTGGAATAAAACGCTGCATGGAAAGGACGCAATGTGGTTGGCTGGCAGAGAAAGAGGACTAATGAGGTGCACAAGAGAGATATGATTGATGAAACAAAATCGTCAAGAGCAATTATTCCTTTAGAATAATTTTTTTTAATTTCCAGAGCATCCACTTTAGGTCCTTTGGGTAGCAGGTGTAGAATTTTGTGATCAAAGTCACTGTTATGATTATAATCAAACAAATGTTTTACAAGAGAGAGAAAGAGATTTTTTCATCAAATATCTTTTACGTACAGATATTTTTATAGAGAATTTCCTGCCGGTTTGTCCAACATATACTGCAGCACAGACTCATAAAATTTTATGGACACAACTTTTACTAAATACGTCTAAAATAACTTTAGGGTTCAGAGAGGTTTAAAAGGTTATAAAAAGCAATTTTCAAATTATTTGTGAGAAGGTTGGCCAATTTGAGGGAAATATTGTCCAAAAACCGAAATTTAACCCGTTTCTTCTTTTCAGGAAGAGCAATCGAATTTAGCGAAGAAGACAGGATTATAGCTAATTTGTGGTATTTTTGGCCATTTTTCGGTCCTCTAGATCAGGGGTCGTCAACCTTTTCTATATGGCGGTCCGCATTCGTTATTGTGGATGCTTCGGAGGGCCGCATTGGAAGTCACAGACCGGATGGGCGTTTAAATCAGAAGTTACCTAGAGATTTTCTTGTCTCTTATTAGTGAAAATCAATTCTAATTAGTCTACAAGCATTAAAACTCCACCAGAAAAGGCTTTCAGACCATAATTTCACTGAAAAGATATGTAATTGACTGTGTTAAATTATACCGATCACTTTTCATCATGGATTCGCTGGACGCATAATACGCAATCGGGGGCCGCATGAGGCCCGCGGGCCGTAGGTTGCTCTAGATGACCTTTTTGGCCATTTGGATTAGTTTCTTAATAGTGTTTATTTGGTTAGTGAAATTCACCATTGAAAGGGGCAGATTCATAAGAAGGTGTGTCATCAGGGCCGAATGTTTGTGAGAGAAATGAAGTAGCGAGTCGTTTGGGATCACGTGATTGGTATAAGTGCGCTTGATATTATAACGGTGTAAGTTATACAAAGTTTTGTTATTTCGTATTTCATTCTAGAACAGTTAGAAATTTCGCTCCAACATCAAGCCAAAACAATGACCTGGGGCTCTTCAAGGACTTGCGTGCGGTTCCCTCATAAAACCTCCAAAAAAGAGATTGGCTTCGTAAATTATTTTAATATAAATTGGAGAAAACTAAAAAGATATGGACCCATTACGTAGAATAAATGTTTGTTTTACAGAGATAATAGCAAAAGGTAAAACAACGGCAAAGTTAATGTGGAACGGCCTCTCGTGGCTCTTCTTATGTTGCGCGTTATTCATAATTTGAGAAAGTGTCTCTTCTTAGGAAAAAGGTTGCTGACCCCTGACCTAAGCGTACGACCGCCTCTTCGCTATACCCCTTTCGCTGCTCCTCTTTCCTTCAATTATCGCCACAGCCCACGTGTCTCCCTCATTTCCTCCACCTTTTGCCTCCATTCCTTCCCTCCACCCCTTGCCTCCCCCCCCTTCCCCCCTGCCCCCCCCACCCCCCCTGCCTCCCCCTCTTCTCTCCCCTCGCATTTCATAATTCATCTTTCCTCTGACATTTCCTTCCTCTTTACCTGACTTTTTTCTCAGTACACACAGGACGCCGTTGACTATCTCCTTTCACTCCTTCCTCTCTCCCTTTTTCCTGAGTATTATCCTCGAGGACAGAGAATTCGACACTTGATACTGGTGCTCAAAACCCCTATCTCTGTAAAAACAGGACAAAGTTTTATATTCTGTCTAATTTGTGGCATTTAGAACGAAACAGTGGTATATGTTCCTTAGCTAGTTTTTGGAAGGGTAGATAGCAACAAGTTATCAATAGTCAGTGTTTTGTCGACACGGGCATCATAAAAACGGTGAAAACACAGAAATATGTATCTTGATATCGTGTTAACGCGCGATTTATTTTGGAAGGAGCATATTCGACGGATAATAGGAGCAGTTCGTAAAAGGCTAGGATTTGTCTGTAGAATATTATATGATGAAAAGACGCGTGAGGTTTGTTATTTCTCCCTAGTTAGACCGATAATTGAGTATGCGTATAGCGTATGGGACCCTTATGAGATAGGCCATATTCGAGAGTTAGAAAAAATTCAACGAGAGGGAGCGCGTTTCGTGAAACGTAGATATAGTAGGCAAGTAATTGTGCGACGAGTCTAATAGAAGAGCTTGAATGGGAGTCTCTGGAGAAACGGCGAGAAAAGTCTAGCCATCGGTTATTGCAGGGATTTAGATCGGAAGGGTTCAATAATGAATTATCATGCGTAATCTTGAGCCCAACTTACGTAGGACGCCACACTGACAAGATTCGAGAAATTGATTGTAGGACCGATAGATAAAAGGGATCCTTCTTCTCTAAGACGATTGGAGAGCATAATAGGACAGAGATAATCTCCCCCTGCCACACACCAATTGCGGTGGCTTGCAGGGCATTTATTCAGACTCTGATTCATAAACCTCTGAATCAGCAGGAGAAAGATGAAGAAGTGGTTGTACAAAAATGTACACGCTGCTGTAATTATCTAATTAAAATTTTAAATCAGTTTTCATTCAATTTTCTATATTTAAATAAACAACGTCTCTAGAATTCCATGTCAGAATTCTCAATGGAACATTTCCTATTTGATACATCTGATTGTGAGTGAAATGAGCTGAATTTCTTACCAATAACAGTACTAATAGCATTGATTTTGTGGTGGGAGGCAATGCATCGAAAGGACATCCCAGAATGGAGTCCATTCGAGAAGGGACAATTAAGTAGGCGTAAGAGAGAGAGAAAGAGAACGCAAAATGAGGAGGGAGGGAGGGGAGGAGGATGGAGGGGAGGAGGTTGGAGGGGCGGAGGAGTAGGAGAGGTAGGGGAGGGAGAGGGGCGAGCGTCCCAAATCCGAAGAGCGGATGTGGGTCATGGCGGTCCAGGAGAAGGATGGAGAGGAGGGAGAGTTAGGGGGTGGGGGGGGGGGCAGAGGGGTGAGGAGGGATGTAGTAGAGCGAAGAGAGGGGGAGAGCGCTCTCTCGAGAAATGCGAATGGGAGAACGGCCCTCCGACGATGCGGCATTCACCTCTCACGGACAACTTAGAATTCGAAAAATTGCCGAACGAAAACTTAAATATCGTGCGACATAAAATATTCTTTAAAGTAATATAGGTACTTTTGTTTTTTCTATTTCCGTTATCTTTGATCAAATTAATATTGAACGCTGTGTTAGAATGGAGGGAAAACGCTAAGAAACAGTTGGGCAAGGATGGAATGTTTTTGTGTTTTCAGTTCGTGATATTCCTTTGCTGAAGAGGGACATACATAGATCGAAACATTAAAATCATCTTTCGCCAAAGGTTCCACAGCAAGCGTTCTACCATTTATTTTGCTTGAGGCAGTTGGCGATAGAGGCCGTCCCGTGTTAACGCCTACGCTCCCCTGTCGGACTGATCTACTTGCTTTATGGATTTCCTTCCTCATATCCTGCTCCAATTATGTGTGTAATAGGTGGTGCGGGAAAAAACGCGTCCTATATGAAGAGCTATTGTTACGTTAACCCGATGGATAGAGATCTCAAAATGGCACAACTAAATAAAAAAAATTAACTTCTCTAGAATTTTTTATTCAAATAACGCAGTTACAACAACTAAAGTGTTTAAATGTAAGAATTAAAAAAATGGCATTCTTACGGGATACTTTGAATTACATTACATTAAATTTCGTTTAAATTGAATTGAATTAAATAAAATTATATCTACAACAGAATCACGGAGTTTAAGACAACGGTGAATTTTTGCGATAGAATTAAATTGTAATCGTGATAGACATATTATTTCAAATTGAAGTTTGACGCTCGCCACTTCGCAGCCTAATAATGTCTCAGCTGCTCCTTACGTTATTGAAGCGTTTTTTAACAGAAACCATAGAGAGAAAGCAAGCTGCTGGATTTATAGTAAAACGCGAAACTATTATAACTGTGTTACGTTATGAATATTTAACGCCTCGAAACAGTGAGTTCCAGGTTTAACCGGTAGACATTTCGCTACTACTTGATCGCATAGAACAGAGTTCCTCAAACTGTGTTTCAACGAACCCTGAGGTTCCGCGATGAAAAAGGCTGTAATGGCTGACAAAATAATTATAATTATGTACTTAACAAATTGTTTATTATTAAAAATGTTGCAAAAAAACCCTCAGTCGCCTGTATTTATTGACATAAAAATGTAAAATAATAGGAAAATTCGAAATCGTAATAACATTATGAAATTAATTACTTTCAGCGAGTCCTTCGCACCAATATCACAAGCTTCAAATCTCAGCCACTCACCTTGAAGCTACAAGGTCGGATGGGCGATTCTGCAGTTATGCAGCCTCGATAACCATTTGAAGTTTTTTTTCATAAATACCTTGTAATTCTACCTTCCGGTAGGTGTTAAACACATCCAATCCAAGTTGTGTTATCCAACGTCTTTCTCTTAAAATTCTCATACTCAATTCCTCCTTTTAATGCATCCAATACACTTTCTCTCTTCCTAGTGCTTTTTCAATAAAAGAAAAGTTGTTTTAAGAAAATATTTGTAAACGGTTTTTAATTTTGAAATGTGAAATATCGGCGTTGGATTGGTTCAAACAATTCATATTATCGATAGTGTGCTAATCCCCTTTTTTACGACATTATATTTGCATCGCAAAGGGGACGAAAACCAACGCCGAAAAGAGAGGAAAGCATACCTGAGCTAGATAATACTTTCAGATATGTATATTTCTGCGCACAGACACATACATTTGTTTAAAGCAATAGACAGTAAAATTATTGAGTAAGCAGCTCTTGTTGTAGCGTATTAAGCCGAAAAGGGCCCTTGCACATGTGTTTAGTTGCCAAGAAATTTAGAAACATATATAGTAAACTTCCAGTTATCCAGAATTCCCGGGGAATTGGATTTTCCGGTTAAGTGAATATTCCGGTTGCTTGAGAGTTTTATTGGATAGGCTTCAATAAAGCATTTGGATACCAAAATAAGAAATAGATGCCGAATTATACATTCACCTTTGATATTAAACAAAAGGGAAGCGAATAGTGACACGCAATCATGACACCATTACATACAGTGCAATTAGTAAATATTAAAATAATGCAATAAAACGTGTTGGATAGTTATGTGTGTGTGTGTATATATATATATATTCCTTAACTAATGTATCAAAAAATGCACGAAATTTATCGGCATCTTCTTGGTCGGCCAATTTTTTTTCACTCTAAACATCTAGACGTCTGATCTTAAAACGTGTTAGCCATCCATCTGAAAATGCACACGATTCACTAATCTCTATTTTTTCATAAAAATCTTTGGCCTTTTCAATAAACATTGGTCCAGAAATATGAGCTCACTCGGAACGCTTTATAGAAAACCATTCATAAATAGCAATATCCAATTGCTCAAGTTTCGGCTTATGAAGAATGCGCTGATATTCAACTCTTCTAGTTGTCTCAGAAGACGTAACGAATTTCATTAACCGTGATTTCTGTGCCTTAATGTCATAAATAGTGAAAGAACCGACATTGAACTCTTTCATTAAAACATTGAGGTTCTCACTTTTCTCTAAACGTTTTATTATATCAAGTTTCTGGGTTAAGGTTAGCACAATCCGTTTCCTTTTATTACCTTTAGCGCATATTGGAGTTTTAGGAGGCATTTAAAATGGGTGTGCGAAATATTATATTTAACACAAACACCAAGTTCAAGAAGCATCCACAATGGTGTATTGCTACTGCTGAAAACGCAAATTTTAGCGGTAACATTCCGAATTATATGTGAACAAAATGTTGCCGAAAGCGCCAATTGTAGCGGTAACATTCCAAATTAGATATAAACAAAAATTTGCCGAAAACGCCAATTTTATCGGTAACATTTCGAACTAGATGTAATAAAAAATCGAAAGGCAGGAGATGCCGATTGCTTGAGAATTCCGGTTGCTTGAGTGCCGGATAACAGGGGGTTTACTGTAGATAAAGTTTATTTACTTTCGAAGAAATTGGTCGGCAAATAATCCGAGAAGACTGGTCTTTCCAATTATTTTAAGTACATCCAATAATCCGATTTTGTGGAAGATGTAACGAAAACGTGTTTATTATTAAAACTTTTCTATATATGTATATATATTATGGGATTGATTGTGTCCAAGTGATAATGATCAGAAACAAGAAGAAGAGCAGCTAAGTGCAGGAAATTAACTCGATTCTAAAAAAATCTAATGTGGCCAACACATGACTTTCTCCATACTTGGGGTATAGATATTTCAATTATTGTGGATAGCATTATAAGACAAAATTATTATTTCATATTGTAAAAGAATACAGTCGTCCTTATTACCATAAATTACGTATATTTTGAATATGTTTACAGAATTCACCGCTACATGGTGCTGGCGCTGTATACTGGTATTAAGAAAAATCGAAATATCTCCGAAATGGATGGTTCTACGAAAATTTGTTTCAAACCAAACTTGGAAGAAATATTATTCTCTAGAACTTTGGTCCTCACGAAGATTACCAATAACGATGTTTTTAAGGAAAAAACCGAAAAACCGGTTATTTATAAATAACTCCTAAACAATAACTGCAATAGAAAACTGTTTCAAATGAAAGTTGTAGGAAATTACATTCTCTATAACTTTTGTTTAGAATTGTAAATACAATAATGATATTTTAACGAAGAAATATCGCAAAAACCGAATCGGGTTTCGAATAAACCTCGACTTCCGGTTACCCGTTATTGTCGAAAAACTAATCAGTTCTTTATGCTAATGTTAAAGTGTTATATATGAAGTAACGATATGGCACGTACTTTTTGAGTTAGAGCGCCCATACTAACATACACACACACAGACATCATTTCGAAAATAGTCTAAACGTGTTCTAGGGACCTCAAAACGTGTATTTCCGTTGAAATCTCGAAGTCGATTTTTTTCATGAATACATTACTTTCCCATTACTACGTATGGAGAAAGTAAAAACGAGTTGCAGCAATGTAGTTATTAGCTTTTGATGCTAGCCTCCCTTTCAAAATCCTGAAAATAACAAATTGAATGTGAAATTAAACTTATTTTTCTATAATGCTGAAATTAGTTTGATTTATGCTTGTTTCAAGAGAATGAAAATTGTTCTATTTAAGTCCATGGGCCAGTCTCCCTCTTCATATACTTCATGGCTCAATTTATAAAAACTCTCTTTATGTAATTCCTTTAACATTTCTACTCCTACTGCTTTCTTTGAGTTCATATCCATGAGAGCCTTTTCAATCTCACTATTCAACATTCCCGGCCCAACATCGTCATTGTGTACATTTTCTTACCTTTCTGTCTCAATAGATTCTGACTTCAAATCTTCAGCGTGTTTTCTTTCTTGTTTCCCGTCAACTCCTTCACTTTTCCGTACAGCAAGTCAACTCTGCCTTGTCTGTGCAGTTTTCTCCATATCCTCGCATTGTCCTTTCCTACAAGACTTTCTCGCATTTGCGGTTTCCCTACAAATCTTATCGTTTAACTTTCTATACATTCTTCTTCCATATTCTGTGTTAACCTGCTTCCACCTCTTGGACGTTATTTTCCCTATAGTTTTATTCACGCTTCCTTCGATGCACGTTTTCATGGTCTCCCAGTTGCCCTCGACCGTTGTTTGCCTGCCTACATTTTGTAAGGCTTGCGTAACAGCCTCCTGATAATCTTTTCTCTTTCCTCTTGATCATATATAAATCCCATTTTTGTACCTTGCTCTCTTTTATTATTTTTTTATATTTCAAACGAAACTATATGCCCACCACATGGTGACCAGAGTCCGCATTTGCCCTTGGAAAATTATGTGAATTCGTCTCACTATTCCTGTATCTTTGACTGTTCATGATATAATCAATCGGATACTTCTGTATGTCATTGTCAGCGTATGTTTTCCTGTTGTGATGCTTAGACCTTAATTATTAGTTTGTTTCTTCCACAAAAATCTACCATTTTCTGTCCTCTTTCTTCCATCGAAGTGGATACAGTGGAAATCGGTTAACACGAAATGCAGGGGACCGGCACAAACATTTCGTGTTAACCGAATTTCATGCTAACATTTTTGATGATAAATTTTCATTTTTAAAGCATAAAATAATTTCGGGGACAAATCTGAGATACCTATGATCTATCATTATTGCTGCGTAATTATCACAATTATTGCTAGGCCAAGGAAATGCATTTAGTTAAATATTTTATTTATCATATAATTATAATGACAATTTTATTCAATAACTCCTTTTAAAACAAATTAATTTAATATTAAAGTCTTTACGACAATTCTAGCCTCTACTTTTTGGGGAAAAATCAGTTAATTTTTTCTGAACTGCGTTAACGATAATTTTCTTTTCCACAAATTGTTCCAAATTGTCCAACATTTCATACATATTTTCTCCATCTGATTGAGCTTCTAAAAATTTCCGCACACATCTAAACATTCCGAGGATTCCCCAGCACTTGGCGTGGACAACATTTCGTCATTATCGTCATCGGCACTTTTTTCACTTTCTGCTATTAACCTAGATCTAACAATTTCTACAATATCACTGTCTGTTAAATTGGTGCAGTACAAATGTGGTCATCCACTCCAATGTAGTCATTAAGTGCGATTTCTTTCGACAAACTCACGATGGAAGACACACGACCGAAGATATTGCCTAAATCACATCTGCCGAGATGTGTCCTTAATTGTTGTCAATGTCGCTTCGGTTTCATCTGCATCTACAAAAGGATCGTTTGCTTGAGGAAAATAGAATCCAGCATGACGAAAACAGTTTGCAATTGTTTTCGTTGTTACTGACCTCCAGGCAGCACGCAACATATGAAAAGAGTCCAAAAGTGTCACAGGTCTAATTTCCTCCTTAGATTAAATACTAGATAAGTATTTTTTCAGCAGTCCTTTACGATAATAAAACTTTAGGTTTTTAATTATACTCTGGTCACATGGCTGCAATACACTGGTGGTATTTGGCGGCAAAAAAATCAATTGGATGGGTTTCAACCTCTCCACCTTCGGATGGGTAGGACTAGTGTCAACAAACAAAAAAATCTGATGTGGCCAACACATGACTTTCTCCATATTTGGGGTATAGATATTTAAATTATTATGAGTAGCATTATAAGGCAAAATTATTATTTCGTATCGTAAAAGAAGACACGTCGTTGCGTAAATTACGTATATTTTGAATGTTTACAGAATTCACCGCTACATGGTGTTGGCGCTGTATACTGGTATTAAGATAAAGCGAAATATATCCGAAATGGATGGTTCTACGAAAATTAGTTTCAAACCAAACTTGGAAGAAATATTATTCTCTACAACTTTGGTCCTTACGAAGATTACCAATAACGATGTTGTTAAGGAGATTTAACGGAAACCGAAAAACCGGTTATTTATAAATAACTCCTAAACAATAACTCCTATAGAAAATTGTTTCAAATGAAAACTGTAGGAAATTACATTCTCTATAACTTTTGTTTAGAATTGTATATACAATAATGATGTTTTAACGAAGAAATATCGCAAAAACCGAATCGGGTTTTGAATAAACCTCGACTTCCGGTTGTCCGTTATTGTCCAAAAGCTAATCAGTTCTTTGTGCTCATGTTAAAGTGTTATATATGAAGTTTGGTAACGATATGGCATGTACTTTTTGAGTTAGAGCGCCCACAATAACATACACACACACACAGACATCATTCCGAAAATAGTCTAAACGTGTTCTAGGGACCTCAAAACATGTATTTCCGTTGAAATCTCGAAGTCGAATACAATACTTTCCCATTACTACGTATGGAGAAAGTAAAAACATCGCGCCTCTCCCGTTGAAAGCGCTTGTCCAATGCTTTTACCCAATCATTGAAAATATTTGCCGTCATCCAAGCCTATTTATTTGCTGCGTATTTGACGTGCAATTTCTTCACGTTCTCAAAACAGCGAGGATTTAGAAACTTGCCGATAACAAAGAGAGGCAATTTTTCCGAACCATCGGAATTGCAAGCAACCACCACGGTTATACGCTCTTTCGATTTTTTCCCACCTGTACACTTCTCACGTTTAAAATCCAAAGTTTTGTTTGGAAGGCAGCGAAAAAAATACCAGTTTTTAAAAATGTCCTTAGCCGCGTAGCCTTTCAGTAGTGAAGGCAAGGTAGACGTTATCCAATCAGACGTCATGTCAGGAGAAACCTCTTTTGATTCAGCGCAAACGTTCTTCAAAACAATCCCATTCCTCATCTTAACCCGTTCTAGCCATTCAGGATTAGAGCTGAACTCAATTCCCAACTCTGTAGCCAATGTGTCTACCTTCGCCATCAAAACAGGGCCAGAAATAGGAGCATTCTGTGCCCTTGCCTGCTTAAACCAGACGAGCAGCGCAGTGTCTAAATCTTCGTTCTTTGCTGTACGAAGACGCTTCTGTTCCGGTTCAAACTTGTTTCTCTCGAAAACAGATGTTAATTCTTTGCGATTTTTAATAATCGTCGACAATGTTGAATTTGGAATTCCGAACTCTTTGCAAATGTCTGTTTTGGATCTATCACCGGCATCAACCGCTTCTAGGAGCTGCATTTTCACTTTTAGCGGTAGTGCATTTTGCTTACGGACTTTATTGGCCATTTTTAATATGGTCTGTTTACTTTTCATAAATATATAAGACCAAAACTTAAATGATTCCAATGAATAGGAAAGACTTCGTTCATTTAAAGTACACCAACGGTTTCACTCAGAAATTCAGCATCAACGGAGGGTTTAGAATTTCATGAATGTTATTTATAGGAATTTAGAGAAGCGAAAATGGGAAGGAATTGGCTAATGTAGATGGAGTAAGAGAGATTTGTTTGCAGGAAATAATTTAAACTAATTTAAAATACTGAAAACGTATATTTCCTTTTTCACCTTTGAGAAGTTAGGAAAAATTCAGAAATTTCCGGTTCAGATTTGAACAGGGGGTCTCTAACCTTTCAGCACCCAAGATCTATTATACATTTGTAAATTTACCGAGGATCGACCCAACGGAGTGATACGAGAAATATTGTTGAGCAGGGGAGGGGGGGGGGGGGGAGGGAGGGGATCCCCGCAAATTTCTCCCAAACTTTAAGATACATATAAACCAGCGTCATAAAATGAAATGTCCTGCTTAAAACGTCAATCCAATTAAATCGCAAACAAATTTTTATTCGAGTTAAACAAGATCGAATAAAGTTTTATTCGAGTTTTCGTTCTGTACAGGAAAATATTTTAATTCAAATAATAATGATTAAAATTTTATCCACCAGGATAATTCAATGTATGATTAGATGTGAGCGTAAATATGTTATTATTTATCGTAGAATTCCGTTAAAAAGACGCTCTTGATCAGCGCATTCACTCAAATATGTTGCTCGAGTCACAATCTCACTAAGTTAACAAAATAAAATAGTTTAAATTTTATTGCAAAAGACGTGGTCGGCTAGTGCCCCCCTGCTGAGAGGGTCGAGACACCTGAGCTCGGATTTGAGGATGGGTCTCGAGGTGTGGGCGTCTAACCCGAGTTAATGACGGTCGAGGGTCCAGCGTCGCGGTCAGTTTTAAATGTGGTCCCAGTTAGTCGACACAAGCCGGAAAATGTTTTTAAATAAATATACAGACGGAAAAATTCAACCAAAACATATCTTGAATTAATTAATCAAGTTATGCATAAAGTCGCAGTTAGCCTCAAACTTTTTCCTTTTGCGATAATTCGCGATTGGAACACCACACATCGAGCTACACTTAAGCATTCTCAGGGTCGATAAATAGCGAAACGCTCGTGTCTCGCTGCGAGAAATGATATTGAGAGATATCTGTATTATTTGATTCATGCATTCCACTTGCTCTTAATTTTTTAACGATTATAAAATCGTCTGCATAACTCGATAAATAAAGTTCGAACTGTAAGTTCAAAATCTATATCTGCTCAACAATCTTCGCTTGATTCAATAAAAAGTAATAGCGCTGAGGCAAGATTCAATAGATACAAAAGTTATTATATAATGAACTCGAGGAATGGTACAGAGAAGGCCTGGGATAAGAATTAAATATGAGGTTATAAAATGAGGAAAACGAAAAAAGTTCGGTCTAAATGACTGCGTACGACCTCTTTTAAGGGTTAAGGATCGAAAAAGAATAATTTTAAAGTATTAATTTCAAATACATATACATATTACCCACAAAGGTTAATTATTTGCCTTGCAATAAATTCAATGATTAAGGCATACAAAAGAACTAGTAGTCACTGAACATAAAAGCAATTCAAGCAACATCAATGAAATTTAAAAAGTAATAATATTAATAAGATTGTAATAATATGTATTAATAATGAAATATTAAAAATCTGATGTGGCCAACACATGACTTTCTCCATACGGAGCAATGAATATGATTGCCATCGACATCAGCGCTCTCAGGAATAATTATCGTGAATAATTTAAAAATATTTTCAATAGTTTTTATTTTAAAAAACAATAAGTAAATAAAATTGTTAGCTTTTTCTATGGATAAAAAGTATCGGTGCGCAGTTAAAATTATCATTGGCAGCGTAAGCAACCGAACCAACAATTAGAAAATTTTAACAACTGAAACTAGATTATCAGCGACATATTTAACATAAATTTAAAAGTATTATCAAAATATCTATAAGTTTTATGAAAAAATGTTTCTAACAAAAATTGTAGAAAATTACATTGTCTACAACTATTATACTAACAGATATTTACATAAATTGAGCTTTAAAGGAGGAATTTTGAAAAAAGGAAAAATCTCCATTATATTACCCCAAAAATAATAAAATATTATATTTGAAATTTGGTACTGAAATGGCCAATATTTTTCGAGTTAGAGCGCCCAAAAAATTCCTATCACATACACGATGACACACGCACCAACATCAACGCGAAAATAGTCAAAACGCGTTCTAGGGACCTTAAAACGTGATTTTACGTTAAAATCTCGAAATTGATTTTTTGTAATGAAAACAATATTTTTCCTATGCTACGTATGGCGGAAGTAATAAAATAGGGTACGATCTATAAAAATATCAACCTAATAAGCATTTAGTGACATATAACTTTCACATCGACATAATAACACTGACAGGGAAGGCAAATATTGTATTTGCAACTTTTATCTTACTCTCTTCTCTCCTGCCCTCCCTTGACCCTCTCACCATCCTCCCTTTCCCCTCCCTTCCTCCTGCCCTCCCTTGACCCTCTCATCCTCCCCCTTCCCTTTCCCTTCCTCCTATCCTCCCCCTCCCTTCCCCTCCATTTGCTCTTTCTTCCTCCTGCCTCACCTTTTCCCTCCCCTCCCTTCCCCACATAGTAAAGCAGGGATGTGCTACCTCTATTAGATGGCAAGCTATATTTCTGAGGGCCACACTATAAGTTACGGATTCATGGTGGGCCCTCATGACTGTTTCTGTAGATGCCCATGTCTAAGTCTCCTGAAAATGTATGAGGCATTACTTATACTCAAGGCCGTAGTGAACACTTTTGGCGCCCTGGGCAGAGGATTTTTTATCGCCCCAAAATGATCTAATAAAATGATATCTGCATATCTTTAAATGGGTATTTAACTAAAGATTTATATTTTGGAATTTACTTGCAGTAAACATTGATTATGTAATTGAAATTTACATTTTTAGCAGTGTCATATTCAATAGATAAGGTCGCTAGACCAGAAAGGCTCTCTTGGTTCACTGATGACCGTAGGTAATTTTTGATAAATTTCTGTTTACTAAAAGAACGCTCTCCACTATAAATTGATGCGGCGAATGCCAAGAAAACTCTCAGCAAAATTTCCACATTGGGAAATGAACTTAAAAGTTCATATTGATGAATAAATTCCAAGATTTCTTTCTGCGTAATTTTTATGCTTTTTATCAAAGGCAGGTGGCGTTTCAAACTGCGAACTTCTTCGGTTAACTCTTGTTCATCCATATCGTTTTTATACATACTAGCAGAATTTTTACCGGAAATTATCATTTCATCTTCAGTCATCTATAATATATTATTTTATATAAAGCACAACTTAAAAATTTAATATCTCTATCAATTTCGTATTTAGATGTAAAGTTGCCTTTGAAGAGAATTTATTGACTGATGTACTGCATCGTAGACAGTATTTTCTGTTGTTTCAGGTATTGAGTGTCCTGCAGTTTCCATCTTTTCATGAAATTTCCTTTTTCTTCCTCTTATTTTCGGGAGTACAGCAGGTATTCTTTTTTCATCACAAAATTCATTTGCTTCTTTCATATACTCTTCCAGTAGTGAAATTTTTATGTTTAGTACCATTTTGCGGATCGGCACCCTAAAGATATTTAGTGACGCTGTTGATTTTTTGGAGGCAATCGTCCCAAAATAAAATAAATTGCACAAGCATTTGTTTTAGCAAACCTTCAGCATCTGTGCATTCATATTCATTCTTTAATTTTATTAACACCCTATAAACTTGCTTCAGTTGTAACCTCAATGAATTCACAGCATTTGCTCTCGATGACCATCGTGTTGTGCCATGTTTTTTAAACGTTACCTTAAGGACCTCCATGAGTGTAACCCATCTCGATGTGGAACAAGCGAAATAAAAGAGCTTTCTCTACCTTTGCAAATCATTTCCTATTTTGACGATTAGTTTTTTCAGTGGAATGATAAAACTAAATTAAGCGATTTCTCTGTACATGGTATGAAACGTGCAAGAGGCTTAAGTTTTAAAATTATTTTCTTGCTGTCGTTTAATTTACCGGTCATATTAGGAGCATTTTCATAAGATTGAACTCTTGTATTGTAAATCTAGCCCATCCTGTTCCAATTTTTGGATTATATTTGACGCGATTTCGTCTCCCTTTTTCGATTAAAATCATTAAAGGCCTCCTCAACAATTACTTTTTTATCGACGACTTGGATGAAAATTCTGCTCGACTAATGCAATGCAATGCGGCGCACACATTTTTGGGGACGAGGTTAAATAAAAGAAACTACGTAAAGAGTAGAGGCAGTCGAAAAGCCGCCAATTAAGTTTGCACATGTTAACCTATGGCTGTGTACAGTCATTGCCCTTCAGATGAACCTCAGGCTGGCCTTTATAAGCTGCGTAAAGATCGAAAAAACAATCTATACTTACATTTTATCTAGTGTATAATACTTCCATTTAGCGCCCCATTACGAAGCTGCGCCCTGGGCACTTGCCCCGGTTGCCCCGCCCTCACTACGGCTCTGCTTATACTCATGGCAAAATCTCCCGGAATTGTAACCCCGGCATCCACGATACCCTAAAAAATATCTTTAAGGCCCCACACTCAGCCAACATCTTGTGCAGTAAGGAACCCCCATCATCCACTCCTCTGCACCCTGCAGGGTTCCACCCCTGCCGCAGACCCCGATGCCTGACATGCCCTATAAACTCATTCTCAAACTCCACTTCTAACATCACCTATCCCAAGGATTCCCAAACCTTTTGAAGCCCTGGAACCCTTATATTAAAATATTTTTTTCGCGGAACCCTAACTAAGAGGTGGTAAGCCAAATAGCAATAAAATTTATTTTTAATCACTGTAATTGTTATTTACATAATTTATGTATCTTACGTTATACAGTTTAAAAGTGAATTTCTAGTTTTATGCTGTAAATAAGAGAAGGAAGAACGTGTCGAATCTCTTTCTTTGTCTATCACGGAACCCCAATTAGCTTCTGCGGAACCCTTGGGTTCCGCGGAGCACAGTTTGAAGACCTATGACTTTCCCTACCAACTGCACCACCCGCAATGTCATCTGACTACTATCCTGCACCCAATGCCCCGCCTTTAACGTTGGCCTCACCAGCAATCCACTCCACATTCGCATGAACGGCCATCGCAACAGCGTTAGTTAAACGACCGCTACCCGTGGCCGTTCATGTGAATGATCATAATCTTAAATTCAATGTTTGCTTCACGGTGAGGGCCATTCGCGCCCTCCAAGTTGACGCTGCCGCCCCCCAACTCAGCCAATGGAAACTCGCCCACATCCACATCCTAAACTCTTTCTCTCCTCCCGACCTTAACCTCCGTTAGTGTTCACTTCTTTCCACCCTCTCCCCCTCTGTATCCTCCAATCCACGACCTTTCCACCCTCCCACCCCTACACCTTCATCCCAGTGTCACTGCCATATCAGTTGTATCCCTCTTGTGCTGACGAAGGGATCATCCCGAATGCTCCACCAACGTCTACAAATGTCTCTCCGACACCCCAGCAGCTCTTCTTCCGGTAAGTGCTCACTGGGTTTCCTTCAACACCTAGTTGCTCTAAATTTCAGGGGCGGATCTTGATAACCCCAAAGACTTCGGGTGAGACATGAAGAGGTGGCAACCATATACGGGACTTCACACATATATTGGATAGACAGACAGGGTCTAGGAAAATTCACCGGCCCGCGGAAAAATTAACAACTTCCAATGCCTTTCAGATATAAGAAGGGTATTCCCAGCCTGATGAAAGGTAGTCAGTGCAATCGTTTACGTCAGTCCACCGGAAGGTTACGTTGGAGAAGGTAGTGGTCACGTGTTCTATCTAAAACATTAATAAAAGGTATTTCCATTGGAAAATGTTAAGACAATGTTTGCGATTGTTCCTCTTGCGGTAATAATGGCATGTTAAGTAGGAACAAATAAATTTTTAATTAGTTTTTAAGAAATAATAATTGTATTCTTTCAACTTCAATACAGTAAAACCTGGTTAATTCGAACCTCTATATTTCGAAATTCGACGTAATTCGAAATTTTTTAACACTTGAAAGACCGAAAAAGCCAATTTCATACAAATGTGTTTCAATAATTCGAAAATCTCTATATTTCGTAATTCCAAAAAAATTTTTGCCCGATTCTCGGAATATCAACGCATTTTTGTCGACATAATTCGAAATAAAATAAATGAAATTTACTAAAATATTTCTGGCACTATGTCGGCTGGTTTACAAACATTGTGCGATCGTGATCATACCGACTGGGCGTTGGGTATTGTCACAAGTTTCGGTCCATCCCCTCAATTTATCTACTGTTTTGCGAGTTTTGTGTGGAAAACGCGTTCCAATATTCCTTTGGTTCGTTGTTTGTTTCGTATTAGATTGTATTTTTCATCATTGTTAGTTACTTGTTTAAATAATATTCTTAGTTTAATAACTGCAAGAGAGACTATATTTCAATTTATTGCTATAAAATATTTTTTTTTAAATATACCCTCCAATGGCTCCGGTTCGTGGTGCATATAAGACTCTTACTCTTGCTGAAAAAATGTCTTCGCTCCAAGACACTGACAAGAAGTTAGAATCGAAAGGAAAGCTGGCCTCAAAGTATGGGATTCCGAACTCGTCTTTATCTACAATTTTAAAGAATCGGGCGAAGATTGAAGAAAGTTTTTATAAATTTAAAGGGAGCGCTACACGTCAGCGTTCACGGCCTGCGAAAAACAAAGACCTCGAAGAAGAATTGTCCGATTTTTTTTCACAAGTACGAGCGGCGAATTTACCTGTGACAAACCCGATGCTCATTGAAAAATCAAGAAGTCTTGCGAACGCTTTGAACATTGAAGATTTTAAAGCGTCCAATAAGTGATTGGATGGTTTTAAAGACGCCACAGTATTGTTTGTCCCGCAGTATGTGGTGATGCCCAAAAAATTGACGAAGAGGAAGTGACCGCCAGGCTGCTAAGCAATAAACATGTTTTGGAGAAGTACGCGCTCAAGGACATTTTTAATATGGATGAAACGCATTTTTTTAAACATGTTGCCCGATCGTACTTTGGCTCTCCGAGGCGAAAAATGTCACGGCGGCAAACGTAGTAAGGAGCGTCTCACCGCCGCACCGTGCTCTGCGCAAATATGGATGGGTCGAATAAAGAAAAACTTATAATCATCGGAAAATATGGCAACCCACGCTGTTTCAAAAGTATTAATCGTGATTATTTGCCGATAATTTACGAGCATAACAAAAAGGTGTGGATGACAGCAGACATATTCAAAAGTTTTTTAATAAGAATGCAAAGACGTGTGGCGGTGCAAAATCGTAAAATTTTGTTGACACTAGACAACTGTTCTGCTCACCATGTGGCTAAGATAAATACGGCCAATGTTGAGTTGCTGTATTTTCCGCCGAACACAACCAGTGTTCTGCGGCCACTCGACCAGGGCATCATTCAAAATTTAAAGGGTCATTACAGAAAAAAAACTATTGTCGTCATACTTGGTGCATTTTACAAATGGATGTTCGCAGGATGATTTACGAAAATGGACGACTTTAGACGCGTGCCGGGCATTGTCATCGGCGTGGCAATTGGTGACTCCTCAAACCATCGCCAACTGTTTTAAGAAAAGCGGGCTATCTTCGCAGCCGGCAGAAGTGTTCCAAGATACAGAAGTGGAGGAAGTAATCGACAGTAATGTATTTGGGCCTGTCAGTTTCGGAGACTTTGTTTCCTTTGATAATGACTTCGCTACGACGGTGGTGTATGACCCCACGATCGACGAATCGAAAACCGTTGCGAGTGATAGCGACGAAGAAGACGATGTGGATAACGTCGATGCTAGGTTGGATGTGCCATTGCCATCTAAGGAGGATGTTTTAAAAGCTTAAGATACCCTTCAAAGGTACGTGTCCGGGATGCCAGACGTGCCGATGAATATCTGTGAAAAAGTTGGTGCCATTACGCAACACATTGCGCTAGGGCGTGCCCTGAAATTGAAACGGGAAAATAACCAACTTTTTAAAATAAATTTAAATTAATATTTTATTACACACTTTTGTTTATTTACTTTAAAGTTGAAATAAGTGAAAGACATTAACATTTTAGTGGTTTAATTATATGTTCATATATGTTTCAATGTTTAAATGAGTAATCCTAAATTTGACTTTTATTCATCGACAATATTTTGAGGTATGCATGTGTAGTACATCCTTTTTTCTGTATTTTAATATAGTGTCATATTCTTTTGTTTTTCTGTAATTTATATTTGCATTTTTTAAATTTGGTAAATCACGTTTTTTTGTAAATTTCGAATTGTAGAGCTTCGTAATTCGAAATGCTTTTTCTTTGGTCCCGTGAATTTCGAATTAACCAGGTTTTACTGTATTAGGTAGTTGAAGAATTTACTTAAAATTAGTGGTACTCATTATGATATTGGCATGCAATCATAGATTTCTGGTTCGGTTGTTCCATGTAAGAGTAATATAGTATTAATAATAATAACTTAATAATAATTTAACTCAATTTCCATTGCTTTCTGAGCACAATATATGCTAAATATGGGTACATTGTCACACTGTGTCAATCCTAGACACATCCAGCTTTAGCAAATCTACTGACGGCAGTACTTGTCGAATCGTCAAGGAAGGGGAGAATATTTACTTACAAAGCTGTATTCATACGAAGTTTTTCACAATAAACCGTACGTTCGTGTCTGTATTGTAGAAAGAAGAATTTATCCTGCTGACTGAAGCTAGGGTTGGCTTTACGTGATAATTTATCCCAAATTGACTAATATCGTTTGCAAAAAGCACGAAAAATTGAACTCATTTCCATGCATGAGTTGATAATTCGGAGGGATACCCATAGCGGTGGTGATTTAGCCAATTGCTTTCTGCTGCTAATGGTTCAAAATTCAACGACACATTGGCACCATACCCGGACTGATCAAGGTTTGAAACTAAATTACATAAAGTTATTTGCGACACTCTATGCATAGAAGACGAAAGACATGAAAATGTGCACACTTTGAGGAGGATGTAACAGCTGATCGAGTGTCACGCGGAGACATCAAACACCGCCAAAGTTTACACTCGTCTAAGTTTCGTAATTAAAAGTAGCAGAATCTCCCCTCGTTTGGTAAAAACCTGGGTACCGAAAGAACGAACTGCTGATAAGAGTGATAGGTTATGAGTGTCATTCTCAGTTTTGGACAAATGAACTGAAAAACGTCGCCACATTTTCCAAAGATAATATCGTGCCAGCCTTCTAATACCTCCAAATGAATTTGGTCGTAAGCGTTATGATTTAAGTGTGCGGATAAATTTTTCATACCATTCCACGTAGCTTTAATTTTGGCTTATTTGTTGCTTTCCAGTAATAAATTCATCTTGAATAATAACATTTAATTTCCTATGCTCCTTGTAGGTCAGAAAAAATGCTATTGAGGTTGCCCCTACGAGTATGCAACCAGCTCAGAGACGGTCACAGGGGGAAGATAATTACGATATACCAAGTCAGTTGGTCAGGATCCGACCCTGCATAGGACGTTTCCTACTTTTTTCTGCAAAATCATGAATAATAATTAAAGTTAATATTCTGTAAAATATCATTTTCAGTACTCATTAAACTTAAATTGTTTAAGAGCTATTGGCTAACGCGATTTCTCAATTCATTTTTAATGTATTTAAATTTCGAAAACGAGTGTACTCCACTAGAATTTGTAACCATCCTAATATTCAATTTTTATATTGAGAGTAACACATTCTGGATGGCAATTTTTGGGGTCATAATGGGAAGCACCGCCAAATGCAAGAGGCTGGTTCAAAATATTTGCGGGGCCAAAACAAGAATGCAGAGGCGTACCTTGACGATATGCCGCCTGTTGCACAATTTTAGAAAACGCCTTGGTTATGTACGTATAATTTTTTTTCTTTTAAATAAAGAATAATAGCGTTTTTATTATAAATCAATCAACTTTTGAGTATTAAAATAACACTTATTTATGGGAGAATTAACTTTTGGCACTTTTTTCGGGAACGTTTGGCGCGTTTTGCAAGCGGCGCTTATAGCAAATGCCATCTTCGCCATACCCTAGTCACGGCACTGCAGCAAAGTTATACATTATGCTACACAACTTTTATATACCCAAAATTATTTTGACATTATGGAATATTAGATTATGTTAATTTTAGATTTATCTTTTTGTTTTTAGTGCATATAAAATGTTTCATTAAAATTAAAAATTTATTTTCTACTTATAGTCAAAGATTTAAAACTTATTCAGCTTTCACCGAAAATGTCTTCAGAATCTTTAATAGTTTCATCATCTTTAATCTCTGTATCTGACTTAGGAATAGGGCCAGCCAAAAGGGGGATGCGAGACATCTGGGCCCCCGAATAATGGGGATCCCAGAAGTTCTCAATTATTCAAGTGTCGAATGTAAATTTTGCAAAAACTTTTACTAAAAATCACTTACAAACTGATTTCCAATAAGGAAACACAATCAGTAAAAGCTATAATATTAAACGGGGGTTTCATAAACCGTTAGGTATTATCATAAACATAAGTATTGCGTCCCCCCCATTGATATTCGCATCCGGGCCCCCTTCAGTGCTTGTCCGACTCTGCTTACGAGCTGTAATTAACACAATATCAATGAATTTGGGAATATTTCTTTCTTTATCTTCATTACCACCGTATTGTTTATCGTAACCAAGGTATTGTTTAAACCTAAAAATTGCGTTGACAATCCGTGAATATGTGAATACACAGTGCTTAGTTTCTGGGGGAACGCAAGGGAACGGCATTCCCTCACTTATTTTGGAGGAAGTTTCTAAAATGTTATGAATAAAAACTGTTTAAATTACAAGAATTTAAAGGCTGATGAATGTCTGTACATTTCAACCTCCCCCTCTTGCGGAACAACACGGGGACGTAATTAAGGGGGGGCAGAGGGGCCCTGGCCCTCTCTTAAAAGTCCTCGGCCCCCACTTGCTCCCCCTTACCATTCGCTGAATGCCATCGACCGATTGTGCGACATGTGTAAATAGCACAAATAAAGCGAATACTTCAACAATGGCCGACCACAATTGTTTGATCAATCTATAAACGCTTCCCATACGCATTTTCCTGATTAATTATCAGTATGTATTTACGTTGCTATATATAAATATTGATAATTTCATTGATTAAACAAAAGTGCGAGGCGAATAACGCTATCCTATTAAAGGCTTAACTGAGCGTTGACACAAAAATACTGATCTACGGTTTTATATGTGTTAACTTTCAAGTTAACACAAATATTTTTAGCTTCTGGGCTGCTTCCCCCCCCCCCCCCCCCCCCACAGAGAGTTGGGAGACTAGTTACGTTGCTGGGACAACATCTGACGTAGAAGAATTTTTTTACACTTTCCGAGTTATTTTATATTTATTAAATACCATAGATGTCATTATGTATTCAGTTTTGTTCTGAATGGTTAGGTAAGGTTAGACGTTCCCTTTCTTATTTGGCAACAAATTAAACACTGCAATTACATGTTTACCACTTAAATTTAGGTGCGTCAACGTTTTCTGATGTTTCAATTTTCGCGGTGTGGCAGAGAGGACTATATACTCCATAATCCTGGCCGTTTCCATGATATCGACGAACTAAGAAAAAATATCAATTTACTGTAGTAATGTACTCAACGTATACATATCTCTGTCTTTCACTTTCTCAGTTTTTATGGGTTTCCTTGATGTTTAACTTCCTTGAAATTGAATTAATAATTTTAAAACCTTTTTCTTGACTAATTTCTTGATACGCCACTGTATAAGGGTACATACATGTACATTAACATATTAAGATTTCTTTCTTTTTGACATGATTAACTTATTTCAAGAACCATAGTAATGAACATGAAGCAGACAATATAACGGCATGGCAAGTGATATTATTTAATTCTGGTGGACTCCATAATGCTATTTGCAATGCCATCTAACGGCAGAATAAGTAATCATTGTCATTTACATCGTTTACCTCGTTCGGTTAGATTTTTACTGAGATTGTGTAATTTATTGTGAAGATGAAGGATTGCTTGGATCCACTTATTGTTTTAGAGGCACGAATAAAATTAATGGAAAATCGTATTTATGGAAAGTCTAATGAAGTAGATGTAAAGACCTCTGTAAGTAGTATGTTGTATAATATAATAAAAAACGTCAAAAAATTGTTTTTCTCACTGTATTATTATATAGTTATTTTGTAAATTCTCATTACGAAGTGAATTTCAATTTTTATTATAGATATGTATAATGACATTTCCATTTTAGGTGATGGATTCACTTATGGTTATCAACTCGCAGATAGTAAACGCCTTAACAGGAAGGGAACAGGTCACTGCTGTGTTAAAAAGATGTAAGTTGATAAATGACTAAATTTTAAAGTGATACATTGATTTATTTCCTTCACTTCTAAAACGTATTTTGGCTAGGTCGGCCAGTCCATGTACGGTGTTGCTCCATGTTACATTACGTTCTTTCGTCCCGGAAAGGTCTATGGAGTACATTTTATAACATGTTTGATGTCTTTATTTTTTTTAGTCTACCAATGTTGTAAGTTAATGAGCGGTCACACATGTTCCGTCAAGGCGGTGTCCTGTATTCTTGAAACAAATATGCTAATCCTAAATTTGCAATCTTAATTGGTACGTAGTCGAATTTCGTGCTAGGTGATCTCGTGTTAATGGGGACTACCTGTTATGAACAGCTGATAAAGTGATCGGGAAATATTTGGGAAATGTCTATCTGGAAATAGACAAAAATTGTATTTTAATTGACATGATTGACGAAATACAGTTTAAAATTCACTGTGGCAGTTCCTTTGTTGAACAAGCTATTTTAATATTTCATAATGCCACATAGTATTATTCTTTATTATATATCGTGTTTTACAATAATATTTATTTATACTAACATAAATCTCTCATGATGCCCCTGCTGACCGTAAGATTTAATTATGAAAGTAATTTGAATTTTAAAAGTTGAAAAATTGCTAAATCATCATATAACTGTGCTGAAGCCAGAGAAATTGACGTTAGTGAAAAAATTTGAGGCTGGAGAAAGAAAGAGTCTAGCATCATGGATAAGACCCAATGTGACATGATAATGGGCAGCTGTCATTCAGTGGCGCGCACAGGATTCTCTCAAGGGGGGGTTAGAAATATTTGGCAAGCACAGAAGTTGTATGCAACTTATATCAATGTCGTGTATTGCATTATTAATTATATTTATGTTAAAAACAAAGGGGGCAAACCCTCCAATTCCTCTCTGACAGCACCCATGAACCCAAATTTAAAATAACTATTTACGTTTCCACAGTTTCGAAAAATCACAATTTTCCACTGTTTTCATTGGCCAGTAATACCAATTTTTACCCTAACCTTGATTTTTTTGTAAGATTTTTTAAAGGTTTAAAGATCAACTCATATGCCCTGATATACAGTAGTAAGAATAATTGAGAGTAGATTGACAACATTGTGTGCAAAGAATTACAGCTTAGTACTTCTATTGTTTTTATGGCTTGTTGCAATTGACAAAGAAAATTGTGGTGTACAGTATAAGAACAGCTCCAGCAACTAGCGCAGTGTGATGTATATGGAGTTTATTAAGTGATTTATGCAGCAAAGGAGCTTGAAAATAACATACCGATAAGTGAGCCTGTGTAAAAGGTGAAAGGTTAGTAGTTGGCTAGATCGTTAGGAATTGAAAGAATCAACTGGTTTTTAATAATTACAGTAATAATAATAATAAATTTTAATAATGATTATATAAGTGGTGAATATATAATAAATATTACTGAACACCATTAAAAAATGTAACAACATAATTCTTTCTCCGAAACATGTAAAGTTGGTCTTGGAGAAAGTATTTCCCTAATTGAGTTAGAGCAGGGGTCGGGGTAATCTTTTCTGCATGCCAGGCCACATCGGTGTTTGCGAATTATTCAATGATCCGCATTGAAAGGTGCCAATGCTTAGGCGGGCTGGATTAGAGTTTAAATTGGAAATTACTCAGATTCTTAGGCATTGTACATAAGTGAAAAACAAACACAAACAAGGATTTTAGGGCTAAATTTTCAAAACTAAAGGTTTTCTTATCATAATTTCACCAAAAGTAATATGAAATTAGGTAAAATTTTATGGATCGCTTTTTCATGAAAGCTTTGCGGGCCACATGAAATGCTCTCGGGGGCGATAGTTTGCTCACCCCTGAGTTAGAGGAATACACCAAGCAAACAAAATGTGCAGGAATGTGGAAATTTATTTTTGGAATCCTCCATTCGAATGAAATTTATAGTTCTCAATGATACAGATGTATAAACATATGTGCCTGCTGAGAAACAGACCAGAGGTTAAAGATGCTGCAGCAGTTGAGATGATATTCACATTCTGGCTCGTAAACATTCTGAAAAATAGAATTGAGAAGGAGTCATCATCAGTAAATGTCCACACTTTCTAATTTAACCAGTAAATGCTTAATGTTACTTAGTGCTCTTAATTGGTTCCGTAAAAACAGAGCACTAACTGAAACCGCACTAAGCAAGGGAATTTTTCTCATAAGAGTTAATGTAAATAGATTTAATGCGTGCTTTCAACCTGCCCTCAATATTAACAATATTAACAAATCTCAAAATTAGCATGTAAATGTAATAGTTTCTGGCATAACTTGATGGAACTGCTTCATGATAATGAAAATCTTACTAAAATAGTCAAAATGTACTCGGCCTCAAAACGTGTATTTACGTTAAAATCTCTAATTCGATTTTTTCACGACTACATGTATAATTATCATTAATGGGATTGCAGTCAACAAGCAGCTTTATTTATTATGTTATATGTAACATTCCTTCAATGTTTGAATATCCATATAATATGGTGAAATATGATGATATCTTTGTTAAGGTAAAACTTTCTGTTTTAAAATAAAATCTATCATTGCAGTAAATGAATTGGAAAACTATATGGATCCAGCTTATGGAGATGAAACTCCGTTGAATGGCAGAGCCAAGTTAGATGTAATTTTAAGTATGGAGGCCGAACTAGAACAAAGTTTGAGGTATTTTCAGCAATTGCAGCAGTTAAAGGTGGTGTTGGACAGTGAACATATCAAAAGTAAGAATTTACATTACTTTAAAGTTATATTTTGTGAAACAGCTTTAAGTTTGTTTCCCATGTGCCATACATTTAATCTTATAAGAAGCACTGGCATCTTAAGAGACTACAAGATTTTAAAACATTCAGAAAAATATTTAAATGCATATATTTACATTTGTTATTTGTGGTAACAAATATGACTAAAATACTTACTTTAAAAAAATTAGCTTCTGGCTTTGTTGTTTTGTTTTTCTCCTACATACCGAGAATCCAATTATGTAATAACTTCCTCAATATATTTTCATAGGATTTGCATAAAATTCAGCTGAAATATTTGCATTGAGCAAGTGATAATGGGATGTGCAAGTTACCTAGAGCAAATACAGTGATGGTCTTTAGACCAGTGGTGTCCAATGCACTTGCCGCTTACCACATAAGGCTAATTGATGCTTTGTTTGCATGTAAAGTGTATCAGAAGACTTACAATTGTTTACTAAACCACTTTTGTGCATTGGCACCATGCACAGTGAAGCCTGCTCAAGGATAAGTGCATTGCACTTTTCATGAAAATTCTCAACAAGCTGTCACATTGAATTTTGTCGTTATCTTCAAATGTAAACTGGTAAATTTTTTGATCCATTTGCCTTATTTAGGGTAACCAAATGCACAGATTTCAGAGGACATGTCCTAGTTCTCAGACAGCATATCCTTAAATAGCCTAGTTTTTCTATTTTATCTAATATATAAAGAAGAGTCTGTTTCTCCTCTATGTATTTGGACACCATTGGTTTAGTGGTCCCTAATGTGATTACAGTAAGTCACTTCCATTCTTGGATCCTTTAAGGAGATTTTATTCTCAGTAAACAAATTTGGGAAGCCTCGAGAATTTTTATCACCAATTCCAGCTGACGATTGTAATGTGTCAAATTCTCATGCCATAATTCAAACTTTGTCATCATAAATGCACATGGCTTTAAAGAAATACTAACAACCGGAAACAAAAAATTACAGGCTTAGTGAAGGTATTTCTCTTGTACTGACAGAGTAACCTAAGATTCCTTTTGAGATTTAACCTTATACAGTGAAACCTTGTTAATTCAGAACTCTTTAATTTGAATTTTTTTTATTTTAGGACCCAATAAATAAATTTGATACTCAAGTACCTGGATAATTCAAAAACTTTGATAATTCATATTTTCAAACAATAAGTTAGCCACGTGCTCATAATATCAATACATTTGTTCCTGGAAATATTATTTATGAAGAAATAACGTTTGTAAATATTATGCATTTTCGAATACAACTGTTGCCTCCCACACCCTCCATACTTCCCTACGATGTTGTTAGCACCAACTTTCTCTTCCCTTGGGCATTGGTCAGGCAATGGATGTGCTGTGATATTTACTACCAGCAATTGCGAATGGCAAAAAACAAAGAACTTGATGAAAAATTGTTCGAATATTTTTCACAAGTGCGAAAGGTAAACCTACCCATAACAGGGCTGATAATTATTGAAAAGGCAAAATCTGTTACAGAGAAAATGAATATCCAAGATTTCAAGGCTTCCAATGGATGGTTCGAAGACTTTAAAAAGCGATATAACATAGCCTTGAGGTGTATCTAAGAAGGTGTATCTAAGAAGGTTAATAAAGAAGAATCATCATCATGGTTACAGAATATTTTCAATAAGCACAAGGCTAGAAACATACAATTTGGATGAAACAGACATATTTTTCATTATGTTACTTGACCGTGCTTTGTCTCTCAAAGATGAGAAATGCCATGGTGGCAAACACAGCAAAGAATGTCTCACTGTGGTACCCTGTATCAATATGGATGAACCCGATAAAGCCAAAATTGTGGTTATTGGCAAATATGCCAAACCACGTTGTTTTAAAATGTAGATATGAACACCTTGCCAGTGACATATGAATTTAATAAAATGGCATGGAAGATAAGGGATTTGTTCAAAAAAATTTTATTGATATTCAAAGGCGAATGGCACAACAAAACCAAAAGATTTTATTGATTTTGAATAATTTTTCTGCTCACCAGGTGTCTGAAATGAATACCCCAAATGTTGAGTTGTTTTTGCTGTTCAATGCAACCAGTGCTCTCCAGCTTGTCGACCTAGGAATCATCCAGAGCCTTTAATGTCATTATAGAAAAAGACATCCTCCTGTTTGGTTCAACTGTGCTGTGCTGTGCTAAAGAAGTTATCCAAAAATGGATGATTTTGAATGCTTGTCGAGGATTTTCTTCACTGTGGAATCGAGAATAACGTTTTAGGGTCCGTTAATTTCGAAGACTGTCTCCTTTGACAATGATTTGATAACTTCAATAATTTATGATCCTGCAGCCAGCTAATCAGAAGTCGTAAATGTTGACATAAGCGATGAAGTTACAAATAATAACAAAAGAGAAGATGATAATGAAGCATCAATTAAGCCACTTCCATTTAAGAAAGATGTATTTTCTGCATTAGACATACTCCAGTGATACGTGTCAGGGGCACAAGATATGCCAGTGGCTATATGTGAAAAATTTGGTGACGTCATGCAGCACATCATAATTGATTAGGTAATTAAGTAATTAACAATAATGGGGGTGTAATGGTATCTTTATTTCTTTTTTATTTTTGTTGTGTTGTTACAGGGATGCTAGGTTGATATGCACTGCACTACAACAGCAGCTTGATCTATTCTTACCAAAAAGGAAACAAAGTGCCCCAAGCAAAATTACTTTATTAGTTATTTTGGCATAAAATTCCAACTGTAGACCGAATACATTCTAACTACCTGAGATTGATCGTAAGATATATCAATTTTCAGTAAGTTTCCAAATGGAAAATCTTGGTGTGGAAAGGTTAGGAGCAACCAGTCTATGGAGTTGCTGCCGCTGCGGTCATAAGTGAGAGCATTTTTGCTCTTGGTAGGTTGCACACTGTAATATCAACTTCTTGATTAAATATTTCAATTAAATATTGTGTGGAGCATATATAAATAACATTGTAAAATAAAGTATTTTATAGTGTGATGAATAGAAGAAAATGAGTGAAGAACTGAAGCCACTATGAAAATAGTTTTATAAAGCTAATTGTACATATATCACCAAAGTAAAGGAATAAGATGGTCACTTTGTTGTATATATTGGTAGTTTCTAAAACATTTTAGGCATTTTCACAGGAGTGGTAAGTGTAACATGAAATGTTTTTGTGATGAATCTGGAAAGTAAGGTATATGTACAGCCTGCGTTGACTCTTCGGTGAATATCTATACTGGCAGTTCTTTGTTTTCATTCTCACTTAAGTAGATGCTATTTAGGTGCACATCTTCTAAGTTAATACAATGAGTTGTTTTTCATGTGTTTTGGAGCTCTTGTGTATAACTGATTTTGTCTCTGAAAATAGTATAAGGGGAGATACAAGCATGGAAATATTTTTCTCAATGTTTTGTTTTAATATATCTTCTATGTCAATTAGCAATCTTGTAGACCAGAGATGGCAATTACATGGCACATGTGCTATTTTACTTGGCACACGTAAGCTTGTATTTTCCATAGAAATTACTATTAAACGGTGCTTGCCTCCTGCAAGCATTTTTAAAATTTGGAAATTTAGAATTTCAAATTTTTTTGCATAGGTTTTGTCCAAATATATAACCGTGCCAAATTTAAAGTTTCTAGCTCATCTAGAAGTGCCGTATAATTTTTATCCTCGTATGGGGCAAAAGAGCCCATAAGATTTCGAATTTTTACAATATCGGATATTTTTCTTCAGTTGTAACCAAAAACCTATAATCATGCCAAATTTAGATTTCAGGTTTTTTAAAGGTTGTAATGAGATACCTATATTTATGTCAAATTTAAAGCCCTTAGCTCATCTAGAAGTGCCTTATAATTTCCATACTCATATGGGGCAGAAGTGGGGCAAAACAGCCCCAAAAATTGGAACTTTTACTATTCCAGACTTCTTCCATTGGTTGTAGTTGAATATTAATGGCATTATGATATAGCCCTATGAAAAGCTTACCCATATATAAACATTGAGCTCGTTGCCATGACAGTCGATTGTTGATACCCAGAAAAGTTCCCACTTTTTCCGTTTATAGCTCATCTGGAAGTGCCTCATAATTTGTATCCTCCTCCTATATCCTATGTAAGAAGCCTTTATATATTATAGATGAAGTTTCTTAGAGGAGGAGTAAACTATGCACGCAAAAAAAATGTTGATGGTTCACACTAATTTCTTGGCACACAACTCTAAAATAGTTTGCCATCCCTGTTTTAGACTATTCTTAATGCATGCATAATAGGCAAAAATACCTCTATGATATGAGGGCTGTGAGGCAAAAATGTGGTAACCCACACTTATGCTGTTTTGAGAAAATTGACATTTTATTGGTTCAAAATTATATTTCCATCAGAAATAAGTGTAAGTTACAAAATATGAACTACAACAAACTATAAACAAATTTCCAAAATCATAATTGAAGTTTTTTTCTTTTCTGTACGCAACCTAACTCCAAATAGATAAGTTTGTGGGTTTCCATGTTTTTTGCCTCACACCTCTCATATCATCTGTAAAATTTGCATCATTCATTTGAATTAACATGCTCATCTATTGTTTTTGTGTAAATAATTAAAGGAAAATTTCTTGTGTTTAAAGTCCTAAGTTACTATTAATTATTTCATCATTTCAGATGTTCCTGCTTTACAAAGCAAGTTAGAAAAACTAATTGTCATTGAACTGGAGAATAAAATAAGATTTGAAAATGTGTCAAAGGAGATCCATGATATGATACAGCAGTACAATGATATTGTATCCTTTATGTAAAATTCAAGTTGATGAACAATGTTCAGCCAGCTGTCATTACAGAGAGTTGGTGAGTGGCTGAGCATTGCAATTTTATTTTTGTTGGATCTCTGATTCAGGATTTATTACCTGAGCTGGGGAATCCTTCATTTTGAGTGAATAATTGATGCATGCCTACCTTGATTTGGGTACATATGAGGTGCTACCCAAAAGTTCCCGAAATATATCTGAAAAAAAAGTAGACTTGTCCAAAGTCCTAATCGCCACTGTCCCATACAAAGTAATCCCCTTGGGAGCGTACACATCGCTCCCAACGTTTATGCCACGATTGGAAGCTGTCCTGGAAGTCCTCTTGTGTCAGCATCTTCAGCACCTGCGATTCGGCATGGATCTCCTCTACGGTGTCAAATCTTCGCCCCTTCAACTTGATTTTCATCTTGGGGAAGAGGAAGAAGTCAAAGGGGGCTAAATCAGGCGAGAAAGGGGGGTGGGGGACGGCCTCCATGTTTTTGGAGGCCAAAAACTGCTACACAGCCAGAGCGGTATGCGCGGGCGCATTGTCGTGATGGAGCACCCAGTTGTTCCTGTGCCATTTCTCTGGCCGCTTTCGCCTCATGTCCTCCCTAAACCGCCTCAGGATGTCGCAGTAGAACTTCGCATTGACGGTCTGACCTGGAGGACGAATTCCTTGTGGATAATCCCGTCAATGTCGAAAAAGCAGATCAGCATTGACTTAACATTGCTTTTGACTTGTCGCACTTTCTTCGGTTGGGGTGAAAATGGACTTCCACTGGGACGATTGCTGTTTTGTTTCAGGGTCATACCCATAAACCCAACTTTCGTCACCAGTTACGACCTTAGAAAGGAAGTCTGGGTCATTTCTGACCTGCTCCTGAAGTTCCATGCAGACTTCCAGCCGATGTTGCTTCTGGTCGCAAAGCACAAAATTTTGGTTCAGTTCAGGTTTCACTCCGGCAAGCGTCAGTGAACCGGTTTTTTTCGCTCCGACTTAAAAATATTTTTAGGAAACTTTCAAGAATTGATTTATTAATTAAGTAATTTTCTTATTAAATCAAATACATCTTCACTTTAACAATAGTGATATTTAAAAAAACAATGAAAACACGAAAATAAATTATTTAAATGTGAATATTTAGTATGTATCTTATTTATTTAAGATTATATTTTGAATTGAATATTTACAAATCGTACATACGCCGAAAATGATTTCAACATATTAGGAAAGTATAAAGTAAATTATAAATGAGCACGTTTTCTGAGATAAGAGTATTCTAAACTTATTATGTTATGCAAAGCATTCATTTCATTTTCTAATTTACTGTGCTTACAAGGGGAGTGTCAGGTTAACGGGAAAGGGATTTGTCTGAAAATTTGCAAGCTGGTAGAGCTAGACTTGGAAATCATGATTTACCCCCCTTTTGGGCGTAGACGGTCAATAGTTTAAACAATAAATGGATTTGTTTATTTAGACACCATTTAAGTACCTTGTTAGTTTCGCTTGTTCCTTAAGCGCGTTTGGCCGTGAGGTTATTATTGGCACTACGAAGTCAGAGGTTCCTGGTTCGAATCCGGGTGACTTTTTTTGCATTTGTTATATTTATTTTTAAATATTGTTTTTAATTTGTATTTTTTCATATATTCTTTGTTTTTTTTACTTTTAACGTTTGTGTTATTTTTTTCGTATATTCTTTATTAGAGTTACTATAATGTTTTAAAAGTTTTTCTCATTTTTAAAAATGTCTTTCTCGTCTTCTATTACTTTCTTAAAAGGGATTTCACAATGAACCCTCAGTTTCCTGGATGATACATATCGTAGAATCAGCGGAAGCAATAATATTTTCGACGCCGCGCACATTTGGAGAAACATTGTTCGCCAAAGTGACATTCTTGGATTCGGCTTCTTGGCTCATTGTCATACATTGAAATCCTGATAGAGATAAAATACAAAAATATGGATTGGCAACGCTATTACTAGAGCTCGTTCGCTTTATGTATTGTCGCGAGTCGGAAGACATTCTCTCGGGCGGGTGCATAAAACGGTCGAGCTAGACAATGTCGCGGGCGGAAGTGTGGGCGAGCAGTAGCTGCCGAGGTAGGGAGAGAGTTGGATGTTATGAGTGACGTGCGAGGTGAATCGGTTTACATCAGCCATACACCACACATTCCAGTGAATGATAATTTGTTGAAGGAGATCTGCAGTGAGATTTTCTTCCGCACTCGCCGGTCTTTCTAGTTGGTTTCTGACCTTTCGAAAGTTATTCTCAAGTAAAAGAAAGCACGTTTTATTTAATTTGTCGCAGTGGTAAGTAGTGATAAATTATTTAAGGATTGCTTTCTGATTTTATGATATGATGCCGGTTTCGTTAATGCATTGATAAATTACATTGATGAGCGCTTCATCGATGACGAAAATCAGCCGACATGCACCGTGAAGGTAATTCTGCCAAAATGCTCATCCAGGAAACTGTGAGGATTCATTGTGAAATCCCTTTTAAGAAGGTAATAGAAGACGAGAAAGGCATTTTTTAAAATGAGAAAAACTTTTAAAACATTATAGTAACTCTAATAAAGAATATACGAAAAAAATTGAAAAAAAAATAACACAAACGTTAAAAGTAAAAAAAAAACAAAGAATATATGAAAAAATACAAATTGAAAACAATATTTAAAAATAAATATAACATAAACACAAAAAAATGTCACCCGGATTCAAACCAGGAACCTCTGACTTATGTAGTGCCAATTATAACCTCACGGCCAAACGTGCTTAACAAGCAAGCAAAACTAACAAGGTACTTAGATGGTGTCTAAATAAACAAATCCATTTATTGTTTAAACTATTGACCATCTACGCCCAAAAGGAGGGTAAATCATGATTCCCAAGTCTAGCTCTACCAGCTCGCAATTTTTCAGACAAATCCCTTTCCCGTTAACCTGACACTCCCCTTGTTAGTCCTTAGTATTAAATTTTATCAAAATCCGCTGAATAACTACGGAAAAAAATTGCATCCTGATAGAAGAACAGACAGACCGAAGCTAATATGCGCTAAAGCTGGAATGCCTAATAATGAATTATTAATATTTTTATTTACAAATCGTGCGGTAAAATAAGAGATCGCGTTATCTCAATAGTGGCAGTAAGTTGAGTAAGATATTACGTTATTTTCATTAACAATTTGTAGATCACGTCCACCCACTGCTCGTATTATAGTTAAAAACTGTAAATGCACGGCTTACCTTTTTCATTCAGACTTAAATGGATGAAAAAATCTATAAAATATCTATGAGGAAGAAGCCCGCAGAAATTGAGGGTCCGAGAATTCAGAAAGGCTGAGAAATGTTTATTAACATGATACAAATTTACGATGACTGAATATTTTTAATCACTTAAGTAGTGTGAGAAAGTTGAAGTTCATTATTTCATGAAATTGAAATGATAAGTAACGTTTCGAAAAACTATGACTAAGTGAAAGCATGTAATTTTCACCCAGCAGCAAATAAAAAACATCTACATATTTCCTTGCAATCAAACATGCAAACAAAAAGAAAATAAGACTTACTTATTCGGCCTGTCGTGAACTTTCTTCAGGCAGAGTCTCTAATGTGGGTTTCTGCAGTCGGCAAAATATTTCACTAAAAATAACAAATTCGCATTCATATTTAATTTCTCTTCAATTTTAAGCAACCAATACGAATATGTCTGCTGTTTTTAAGATGCACTCTCTAAAATAAATAGAAATTTACTAAACTGTAACAAAGGATAACCTAAGTAAGAATATCTCAAAACCACGACTGCGGAGTGAGCCTTCCTGGATAAGTTTTAGATAATGACTACCAGAATACAAGGGTTCAGTGTATATGAGAGGGAGTGAAAGTATATGGGAACAATAACCTCCAACTTTAAGGAAAATCCAAGTTAAGAATCAGGAAAAATTTTTGCTGGGAACACACTACGGGGTATGCTCGGGGGAAGGGTAGCAAGACAATTAGAGGCTGTCTTCAAAGTACCGCCCAAGTTCCTTTCCAGTAGCCTCGTTTAACAGGTAATCTCAGCAGGATGTATTGTGGACCCTCTCTCTATGTATTGAGATGCACATGGAAAATTCCACTATTGAGCCAACAGATATTATCACAAAGACCCATCCTTCCCAAGGCTGAGGAGAATGTGTTCTCAAGAAAAACCCAACCCTTTTCTTATTCGGTTTCTAAACGTGAGGCTTTCAGAAGGACTCAAACTAAAGCAAAAGGAAAAACCCTTCTTTTGCTCTCACTTTTTATGCGAACCGAAAAATATGGAACGAAATAAATAATGGGTTTCGATTCGGGTTCAGGAAAATATTTTTTTTGGTTCGGGTTCAGTTTCACTCCAGGAAAAATAACGGTTTTTTCCAGTTTCAGTTTTTGGTTCGGTTCCGGTTCGATGCCCTGCTTGGTACGAATTTTGCAGCAATCCGCCTCATGTTGAGTTCGTCGGACAAATGCGCTGGCATGTCCCGTATGACTGTCCGACAATGTTGCAAACGTCATGGATCGTTCGCCTACGGTCCTCGAGGATAGCCTCACGCACTTTTTCAACATTTTCCGGCGTTGTGCCGGTCGTCCAGAACGTGTGTCATCATCAACTGACGTCCGGCCATTTTTAACCGATTAAACCAGTCGTAGGTTTGTGTCTGACCCAAAGTGTCATCACCAAATGCTTGTTTAAGAATTTTGTGAGTTTCCGCCGCACTCTTGCCAAGTTTGAAGCAAAACGATGCACACACACTGCTCCTTCACGTCCACCATTTCAACAAAAAAAAATCGCAAAACGACACAAACACGACATTATAAAAATGCGTAGAACAAAAGAATGCGTGCACTCAGGGCAATGCCACGTCACACACATGCAGCGCTACCAAGCGCCACTAGTCCGTACTACAACCGGTTCCCGCGCGACGTTCAATTTTCGGGAACTTTTGGGTAGCACCTCGTATATGTTTGCTTCTTTTAAGAAGGTTGGAGTTGCTTTCTTCTACAGGCTCCAAATAAATTATTAATTTTAGATTAGGATGACCACGTTCTGAGGAAGAAAAACTGGGATATAACTTAGACAATATGTGCATTTTATTTATTTCGTCTTTATACTAGAGCAGAGGTGTCAAATCCATGGCCCCTGGGCCCGATGTGGCACACGAAGAGTTTTTGTGTGACCTGCAAAGCCATGATGAAAAAGCAATAAAAATATTAATGCACAAATTCATGCATTTTTATGAAAATTTTTATTATAAAACCCTTAATATTGTATTTTCTGTCATAAAAATCTCATATAGACTTGATTTTCACTTAAATGGCACCTAAGTATTTATAGATAACTTCCGTTTTAAACACATAATCCGGCTCACAGAAGAATTGGCAACTTCCAATACAGCCTGCCAAAGGATTTGCAACCACTGATGTGGTCTGCCATTTAGAAAGGGTTGGACACCACTGTACTAGAGGCTAGAGCTCTGCACGGGACATTTTCTAGACCTGGCCCAGACAAATTTGGACCTGGCCTGGCCTGTATGATGTCGAAAAAATTGTAGGCCTGGCCTGTGAGACATTACGGAGGACCAGTGTAACTCGTGATTTTTAAAGCCCATCCCGGGGCTGTAATTAATTCCAAAGGATCCGCCCATATCCAGCCCGTGCAGGACTCTACTAGAGGCTCTCTGCCTGGCTCCTTATCATTCCAAACCCCATATGACAGGTTGCTTTGCTCCCCTATTAGCTTTTATTATAATTTAATGAGCATTTCAAACACAAATTACATAAATCTGGCCCTCCTAAAACATGGAATCATCACAATACAGCTTGTTTTTTTTTAATAACAAAAACTAAGATAATGTGGATTATTGTTCACAATGACATAGTTTGGTCCAACCTGGGATGTTGAATTCTTGATTTCTGAGAGAGAAATAGACATTTAAAGAGCTACAATTCCTAATATTCCACCTTGTTAGTTGAAAGCTATCTCACTTTCATGAGATAAAGTAGTAGTGTTTTATGCTGTATCTCAATGAGAACATCATCTGATGGTAAGGTTTACTAATTTCTTCACCGTAAATATCCTAATTTGAGAATGGAGAATTAGACTGGCTTGATAGCTTAGCTGGTTAAAGCACCTATCCGGCAAGTGGGGGGACCCAGGTTCGAGTCCCAGTTAAGTTTAGAATTTTTCTCCTCCAACTTTACAAAACGGGTAAATTGATGAAGTGAATGATCTAAAGCTCCTTTTGCGACAGGCATACGCTGTAATGATGGGAAATGTGGAAACGTGAAAAAATCTGCTATGACTGGGAATCAAACCTGGGTCTTCCACTTGCCAGGTGGATATTCGACCACTTAAGTCCTGAACTCCCATAGCAGACAAATTCTCCTGTTTCAGAACAGGAATAATTTCTTAGGTTAGTGGAAGTGAAAGACCCAGGTTCAATTTCCTGGTCATAGCAGATTTTTTCATTTGTTTCCACATTTCCCACCATTACAGCTTATGCCTGTCGCATAAGGATCTTCGGGCCATTCATTCCATCAATTTATAATTAAGGCATTCTTACCATTTGAGAGGGTAGGAGTTTTCTTCAACATATCTCCTCGAGGACATCTGTTGGAGCTGGTTGATACTAACATGGCTATCCCAGTCTCAGCCTAAGAAAATATTCCCGTTCTGAAACGAGAATTTGTCTGCTACAGTAGTTCAGTGGTAGAATATCTGCCTGACAAGTGGAAGACCTGGGTTTGATTCCTGGTCATAGCAGATTTTTTCATATTTCCACATTTTCCATAACAGGAATAGTTTATGGAACAGATCAATTACTGAATAACATCCACACTAGGAATGGAGCTATGGGAAGCCAGTCAATTGCATGGCATTCTCTGATCCTACTTTGGGAGGATTAGGCAGGCATCTCACTCTCACTGTATATTGTAGACTGTTATTCACTCCATGCCCCTCATGCTGTTATTTGTGTGGCATTTCATGACGCACACTTTTTTGGAACTTATCCTTTAGAAACTTCCATTATAAGCTGTTATTCACTCCATGTTCTTCACTGTTATTCGCATTGCTGTTACTTGGCTTGTAAGGACTTATTATTTATTATAATTTGAATTTTAAAAATATTTTAAAATATCATAATTTTTAGTAAAATATTTGCTGAATTCAGCTTGAAAACCATTGAATTATGTTTCCATGTAGCCTCAACTAGATAGACTTTACTCTTCGCATCACTGATGCTAACTTAGTTTCAATTTTCATTTTTACCATAGAATGTTAAAAATAATTTATGATATTCTTAGAGCTTCAAGACCTCTGCTTAATGTACCATTGAAATTTGCTGTAAATGTTTTTCTTAACTTAAGTATAGGTCACATCATTGTCAAAATCATTTGTTAAATGGGATGCTTCTGTGACAAAATATGAAATGAAGAAACAGATCAAGAAGCCTTCAGATTAAAGCTTATATTAGGTGCAATTTTGTATCATTTATTAAATATAAATTGTTTTTTATATTTTAAATGTCAGAATAATGTGGAAATTTGCTAATCAGAATATTTCATCATTGTTTTACGACATATTGCTCTTGGTTTTTGTTATTTATCTTGTTCTTATTCATAAATCTGGAGTACTTTTATGTATAACATTATAAATGTGTTCTTATTGAATTTGTCTTTTACTTTAAAAGGTAGCAATTCCTTTTCCATAATTTTGGTTTGACATATCTAAAAGACAATGGTACTGATATATGGGATGATATCGTCGATCCAATGGTCAAGCTGCGAATCTGCAAAAACATGATTTTTCAGGAGAGGCAAAAAACACTTTTGATGGCAAATGAAAAAGCAGGTTTGATGGTGATTTATTTTTAGCCAGCCTTTCGTAGATTGACTTTTTGATATGTTTCAGATGATACTGCTTTCATGCACGTAAATTTGTGCTGAGCAAAATCAGAGGATATTCGCAGCTTGGCTGTGGTGAGAAAATATGTTCGCTGTCTGCATATATGTAAAAGGAAAGTTGCTAATCTATAACCTTACTTATATCCACTTTTATTTTTGCATATTTTTCAAGATACTATTGATGTTTTTCGTTAAACGTCTGTTTAGTGAAAGTAACTTTTTATTGTTAGTTAAATGAAAGATTTTTTTGAACAGTTGCAAATTCAATTTTGTTTATTTAGAAATTGTCTCTGGAGATAACAGTATAAATGCTTTCACATAAATCAAATTTAACATACTTCATAAAATGTATGCAATATTAACAGGAATATTTTATCTCATAAACCAATTTAGCTATAATGACATCCTTAAAGAAATTTTAAAGTGCTTCACAAATCAAAATTGAAACATTCCATGTATGTATAAAATGCTGCGGAAAATATTAAAATGTAACGAACACAGAGAAAATACAAGTCATTGAGGACAGAAAATTTTTATATTCATTCAACCTCCTCTGAATCATCAAGTTCCTGTAGGATATCTTTCATATTAGAGGATGATGGCAATTTTGCGTAATAGTCATGGTAGTTTCTGGGTATTAATAAGTCAGAACATAACTTCATCAAGTAATTTTTCTTAGCAGAAGAAATTTTATGCCTTTCTGCATAAGGACGTACAGGAACTGCTGATGCTGGACGCCGCCTTCGAACTCTTAAGAGCAATGTCTTAAATTCTTCTGCTTTGTAGTTAGTTTTCAAGTATATAACATTTGGTTCATCCTTCCGATATTGCAACCAAACTGCGTCACGGAGACCATCTATTTTTCCTCCATATATCGTATTGTGGGTCTGGAACTGCGCACAAGGTTTGTTGAAGTTTAGAAAGCCGTCATGGAGAAGGGTTGTTACTTCATACGGCTGGGGATTTTTTCACACCAGTCTCATTACTTGTGTCCAACAATTTGGCTTATACACAGGTGCTTACTGAACTCGTCTTTCCCAGATTTAGATGTACTTAAGAAACATATAGCTTACTATGGAGAAAAAATGTACCGTGTTTCACCCAAAAATGAAAAAACTATTAATATCTTGATGTTAGGGGTAAAAACATACATATATATTACTGCTACTTTAAAAAAGCAAATTTTAGTTAGTTATTGAAGAACGTGTTTTTTTTACCTTCCTGGAAGAATTTTTATTCCCAAATACTGTGCTGCAATCTTTCTTTTAACATTTAACAAAATGATGACAACTAACATTTGCAACTTGCCTGTGGTGATGTTGCAGTAAATGACAATACTGTACCATAGTAAAGATGTGAAAATTGAACATTCGTAACTTGACCATGGTGAAACTCATATGTCACTACAGATTCGTAAAAGTGATATCCTTCATTTCTCAGAATCCAATAAAGATGCAGATTCCCAAATTCACCATTGTATGCCCTGTTCATAGACAACTCAAATTTTATGCGAATCTGAAATTCGCAAAAATGTCATTTTGCAACTTGACCATTGGAACGACGATATGTCAGAGGAATGCAAAAAACATAAATTGTCAAAAGGATGATCGATTAAGTTTAAATGTTAAAATTCAACATACAATAATCACATTCTCAATGGATATACTGTATTGTGTCTTTGTTGCAACATCAGTCTGAATTGTTGTTAATCTCATCATTTGCGTTATTAAGTTGATGCTGATCTAAAGTGTGTCAGACTTGATTATTGTTTTAGTAAAAGTCCATTCAATACACATTTCTTATAGCACAGTCATACCGACCAACAATCTTTTAAGTTCTTGGTTGTGTAGATCTAAGTTTCAATGTAGGTGATATCCTTTGGTCATATCTATTATTGAGGCCTGATCGCCTTAAGTGCTCTTAGTGGACAAAGAATGAGCCTTTGAGGATGATAATAAATTAACGAAGGAATGTACTACCAACCTAGATGATGCCCAATGCTAATGCCACCCTTAAAACATTTTGGAGCTAACTGGGATAGTTCAAGTGGAAGGTACTGGAGAGTCAGATCAAATAATGCTGATGAATCAAAATATAAACACATCCTTTGCCCTTGGGTATTTTTTACCCAGGTGTGATTCCTGCAGGGTTAAGTAATGCAATGTAATTAGTTTAGGTGAAAAATGTGCCACGTATGAGTGAGTGGTATAAAATTTTTGTTTCGTGGTTTAAGGTTAAGCACATGGTACATGTACCAATACTCACACTCCGTGGGCCTCTAAAATTGGGCAGTTACCTATTTTGCCCATTGGATAAAGTGGTCCTGCTCATACAGTTTCATATAACTTGCTTTGCAGGCTGCATAATGCACCATGTGGAGCTCATGTAGACCATAGACTGCGAGTTTGAGGTGCCTACATTAAGGGGTCCTAATATTTTGCAAAAAAAATTATGGAGGAAGTTTTAGGAAGAAAGTGGCGGAAATTATGCAGACTCGATGTATTATTATGAATACTGCACTAAAATACTATCATTGCATGGGTATTAATTTAAATCAGAACTGCTTTGATTGGCTTATAGTTGAAGAGGCCCCAAATACTGCCTTTTCCAGGGCCCCAAGAACTGTAAGGCTCACATTGCTGTGAAGATACTTTTTAGGCAGGAGCTTAACGTCTTTGATTTTATTATTATCAAATATAAGTTACAAATAGGCAATTTGCCAGGTGGTAACATAACTATCGTACATAAAATACTAAAAAAAAAAACCAAACCATAATATAAAAACAAATACATGACAAAATAAGTATAGCATAAACAATTATCTTAACATTACCTTACATCTACTTTTAAAAACATTTACATTCCTTGGGGAGGGCTTAAATAGTTCTGCAGGCAACTCGTTCCAATCGACTACGGTCTTATTTAAATATGAACTTTTTTTAATATTAGTTTTTTTAACTCTACACTTGAATTTAAATTTATGATCATTTTTCCCCACGAAAGTTGGTTCTTCCGCCTCCTTTCTTAGATCACCCCAAGCTCCCTCATTTTTTAATATATTATACATGCCGCATAGCCTACTCCGTTTCCTCCTATTTTTTTATTTATTTATTTACGTATCCAGGCTACAATTAGGCTCTTGGCCTGGTGGTAACGATACATTAACACCATGTCAATTTAGTAACTCATTTCATGATTTTAGACTAAATAGGTACTTTTTGCACTTCTTCCTAAAGTCTTTCAGGTTTTTAGGAAAGGGGTCAAAGATATCTCCAGGTAATTCATTCCATTCTTGAATACCTCTGTTCAGAAAGGAGTTTTTTACAACTTCTAGTCTTTGAGGTTTGTATCTGATTTTAAATTTATGATCATTTTTACTGAAAAAATTTGGAGTTTCTAAACTACTACTGAAATTTTTCCATCCCCCCTCGTTACTTACAATCCTGTACATTCCACTCAGCCTATTTAATTTCCTTCTTGTTTGTAATGATTCCCACCCCAATAATTCTATCATCTTTGATACACTATCTTTTCTTTTGAATTTATTAAGAACATATCTTGCTGCTTTTCTTTGGACCTTTTCTATTTTATTTACATACGTGGTTTCGCAGGGATTCCATACATTCGTAGAATACACAAGTATTGGCCTCACTATACTTTTATAAGCCAATTCCTTGGTATTCTTGTTACTTCCTCCCAGGTTCCTCATTATCCAGTGGAGGCTTTTAAATGCCTTTTTCACCACATTTTTAATATGTTGGCCCCATCCTAGATTTGACGATATGTTCAGGCCCAGGTATTTAATGTTGTCACGCTTTAATAACAAATCTCCGAGTAATTTATAATTCCTTAATTCGGTGTTCTTTTTGTTTGTGAAAGTTATTTGTGTACTTTTCCTAACGTTAATGTCCATCTTGTTGACTTTTATCCAGTTTTCCAATTTATCCAAATCCTCTTGTAAGATATCTTTATCTTCTCTTCCTCTTATTCTTCTATATATGATACAATCGTCCACAAATAGCCGTAAGTCAGAGTCTATACTTTCGTGTAAGTCATTAATGTAAGTCAGGAATAGCAATGGACCCAAAACACTCCCTTGAGGAACGCCTGATGTAACAATTATGTCTTCTGAATATGCTTGCTTTATTCTTACCCTCTGCTTTCTCCCATTCAAAAAGTCTTTTATCCAACCCTTCACTCTCCAGTCTATGTCTAGTTTATCTATTTTTTCAAATAAGCAGTCATGTGATACGACGTCGAACGCTTTTTTAAAGTCTATGACTATTGCATCGACTTCTTCCCCTGCATTAATGACTTCAACAATATCTTGATATAAGCCTACTAGTTGCATCTCACAGGAGTGCCCTTTCCTAAAACCATATTGGTTTTTAAACAGCCAATTTTTGTCGTCCCAATATTTACGGATATATTGAGCTATCACTTTTTCCATCACCTTACATGTTACCGACGTTAGACTTATTGGTCTGTAATTTTCTGCTTTTGATTTATCTCCACCTTTAAATACCGGAATAACATTAGCTTCTTTCCAATCAGAAGGTAGTACCTGGTTATTGATTGACACATTGAAAAGGGTTCTAAAATATGGGATCACTGCTTCTTGACCTAGTTTTAGAGCATCTATTGATATATTATCTGGTCCTACTGATTTATTTGACCTTTCTTTTGAAATAATTTTGAATATTTCTCGATCTGCTACTTTAATATAGGCTACGTTTTTTACTCTTAATCCTGCCTCATCAGGTGTAGATTTTTTATTTTCTTCTATGACATTTATATTTCCAGTCTCACTCTCGCTTCCTTTAAAGACTTTTGCATACCAGTTATTCAAGACATTTGCTATGCCCACATCCTCAAAAACAATTGTACCATTTTTGTCTTCAATCATGGCTACCACTTCCCTGTTGTCCTTTTTCCTTCTAATATATTTGTAAAATTTATTTGTATTCTTCTTATCTAGAATTCCCAGCAAATATTTTTCCCTCGCTTTCTTTTTTTCAGTGTTTAAATTTTTGATAATGTTTTTGTACTCACAACGATATGCATCTCCTAAAAATATTTTATTATAAACTTTTCTAGCTTTACGTTTTAACCTCCTAATTTTCCCATTGTAGTATTCAGGATCACTATTATTTTTAATAATTTTCTTTGGAACAAATTTCAATAGTGCCTCAAACATTATATCTTTAAATCTTAGCCACATATCATTTATATTTGCCCCTGTTCCAGCCCACTGTGGATAAGCTTCCCTCAAAAATAATTTGAAACCTTCAGCGTTCCCTTTTTTGTATCGCCAAATGGGAGTAATCGTTTCACTAAATGCTTGTGTGTCAAAATCTTCTAATAAAATATTTACTGCAGAGTGATCGCTTAACCCAGGAATTATTTCGAAGTTTACTGGTTTTATGCAAGGTCTTAAAAGAAAAACAACTAAAATATTTTGTCCCCTTGTGGGTTTATCCACTATTTGAGTAAAACCCTCCTCCTGCATTAGCCTATTAACAATAATTTGAAATTTCCCTTCACATTCCGTTTCCCCATCCCATCGAACGTGGGGGAGGTTTAGGTCCCCGGCAATTAGCGTATAACTGTCAACTTTTTCCGAACACTTATCAGCCAGAACCTCCAGCATAGTTATTTCGTTATTAGGTTTCCTATAGACACCTATGATATCAATTCCTTTTTTACAGTTTCCATAATATAACTTAACACATAACATTTCATATTCCACACTTTTCCACTCTAACTTACTCATAATTTCACTTTTTATACAAATAAAGACTCCTCCCCCTCTTTCGTCGCGGTCCCTTCTATACACCGTAAATCTTGATGGAAAAATTTCTGCTGAGTATATGTCTTGATTTAACCAAGATTCTGTGCCTATGATACAATCTGGTTTACAAACCTCAATTAAAGACAGAAAATTATCTCGTTTACATCTAACACTTCGACAATTAACCTGGAGAATCTTTAATCCCTTACCTTCTAGTTTGTTGATTTTAAGTCCTTTTACGTCTCCTTCCCATTCTTCTTTTATTCCCTTCTGCACTTCTGCGCATCCTCTGCTGCCTTCTCCGTGGCTCCCGACGGATGAGACAACCAAGCCCCCACAATCCTCACCTTCCGGAGTCTCACCTCTGTAGACTGCTTCTTTCTTTGGAGTTCCATTTGCACGTCCGCGAATATCGATTGACCTCCATGCTTCCTCTTGCCGCTTACGTTCGTTAGTCACCTCCCCACTCAGATTTACCCACCCTCCCATATTAACACCTCCTATGTCACCGCTTAGTTTCCCTCCTCTACATGAGATTGATTGGTCGCCTTGTAATTTCTAACCACATCCCTTAAAAGACCAGCAAATATCATACAGCCTCTCCTATTGAGGTGCACTCCATCACGCCTGAGATCCCTATCCCCAATCCAGCAATTCGGATCCACGAAATACAGACCCTGCTTTTGGCAAACCCACTCTACTCCCTCGTTTATGTATAACACTCTGCCCCATGTAATGTCTCTTCTCCGTAATATTCCACTTACTATGATTTTTGCCACTGTAAATTTTTTTCTTGCGGCAGTGCAAAGGTCCCAAACATAACCGATTACGTGGTCGTCCGACTTTGCCCTTTTTATATCATTTGTCCCTATATGAATCACCACCACTTCCTCCTTCCTCTCATCGCTTAACCGTCCAATCCGTCTTTCCAATTGTTCTATCCTCATTCCTGGATAACACTCCACTAAAGCACCAACCTTTCTGCATTCTTCCCCCGCAAATCGGATGATGGAATCTCCCATCACTCTCACCGTAGGGTCATCGTTCTTATGACCACTATCCTCCCTCCCTTCGTTTTTTGGCCACTCCTCTCTAAGCCTGAGTAAGGCTCTCCCTTCCCCAGCCTGATGCACCCTTCAGCTACTAATGCGAGAGGTGCCTTGAGCTTTCTGCCCCCTGCTGTCACCCTCCTCCTCTCTTCCTCTTTCTTGTCCTTGCGTGTCCTTCCTGGAATTCGGTTGGGCACTGGCCGATGGCCCGCTTTCACTTCCCGTTGCTAGCCCCCTTCCCCTCCGCCTCGCGGCATTTACGTTCCTCGTGTCGAGGCATCTTCCAGCGTAATCAACGTCCACTCCGGCACTATTTGCCTCTAATTCTGCTACTCGCGTTCTCAGCTCCTGATTTTCGGTGAGGAGCTCTTTTATTTTGCTCCTTGCACTGCTTAGCTCCTCGTTAAGTTTTTCCACCATTTCTACTTCCTCCTTCAGCAGCATCTTCTCTCTCTTGGACCCACAAGTATGGCATCTCCAGTCCTCCTTCAGGAAGTCCTCCACGTCACTCCTAGAGCACTTATAGTGGTACCAATTACTGCATATGGCACACTGCGCACCGTTCCTCAGCTTTTTCCTACAACCCGAACACTTTACTACGGCGGAATCATCCAGTCGCCTATCCCGTGTCATGGTCACAACCCCGGTCGTCACCCCAGAACTTTCACTTTTGGGAGCGCAAGAGAAACACGTCCGTTCTCTTCGCGAGCAGAACTACTTAAAAAAAAAAAAAAAAAAAAAATTCCATTCTATGACTTCCATTTGTAAAGCACAATTAAATGCAATTCATCATCGGGAATGAAAAGAAATTTATGTTCTGTTTGTCATCATATACCATGTTTGCCGAACCATAAGATGCACTTTTTTTCCTGGAAAATACAGTATAGGTTTCCCCTGTGTCTTATGGTCCGAAGGTTCATCAAGTATTTGCCGGACCATAAGAAGCACTTTTTTTCCTGTAAAATACAGTACTATCGGCTTAAATTTGATATACAAGGGCCAAGCGTATATAGTAGCCGTGTAGAAAGGTTATCCTTGCATCCATGGAGGTATGAAGGTAGTGTACCTTCATACCTCCATGCTCGACACTTAGTTTATTGACAAACGATTTAACCTTTTGACTTTGTCCTTTTCGAGTTGGTCCGATTCCGAAATCGCTTCATCTGAATGCGACCATTATCTCGATAAAAGCAATTGAAGCGTGAAACTATCTGGATGGTGCTGATTGTTCTGTTGGGGCAGTAGAAAGACATTTCGGTGCCATTTAGTTGAGTATCTTGTAACTTTGTGCTTCAAAAGAATAAAATATTTTTTCCCAAAATTTTTACTTATGGTCCAGTCCAGTCTAATGATCCGGCAAATATGGTATATCATTGAATCATTTGTCAAATTTTTTCTTATGAGTGAGTATATTTTATCTGTAATAATTAAAATCAATTTCTACAATTTCATCTTCAGAATAATCTCTTAACACTGGTTTTCAGTTCCACCTTAAAAATCTCCCATTAGTACAAAATGATACAGGTTACTATTTCGAAAAAAGCATACCTAATTTTAAATGCACCTGCTGTATTAGCCAATGTTGTAAAAGGCATATCTTTTGAAGTTTTAAATTTAAGTTATGTAATTAAATCCATGACACATTTTTTGAATTATAATAAGAAATAATATTGGTTATCTTGATCTTCTATATTTGCAGTATTTCCATAATGCACACTGGATGCTATTAGCACTACTTTACCTTTTCTGGAACATATGAAACCGTTGTCACCTTTATGTAAATCCAAAATTTGACCATAATTCCGGAAGACCGGTTTGGCAGGAAGTTTGTTTTTGGTATGTATGGCTTACTTTTTCTTAATGTGTCAGCCAGTGTAAGTCCATTGCTTTTTAATTGTAATATACATGTACTTGTAAGGCTCTGAAGTAATTGTCAAAAGTAATAAGGAGCACAAATCCGTTCAATTATGCCTTCACCTAAATTTGGTTGATTTCTTATTCTGTTTGCCCAAATATGGCAATCCACTAAGCAGGTAGCCTGTTTTTGGATCATTTACTGAAAATGTTTTCATGCCATATTTATCAATTTTTGAAGGAATGTGTTTCTTAAAAGGACATGGTCTTCTTTAGCTTACCATTTGTTCATTAACTACAATTGATGTCCCAGGCATGGTGTTTTCTCAAACTGATATAAACAGATTCCCAAATATCATATAAGGACACAAACAATCTGCATTTTAAGGGAAAAACTTGTTTTAATGACCCATAAATTCAAAATCGCTTCAGAATGCCTTGTTAAATTACATATGGATAATCAAGGGTCTACTGTATTTTTCTGCTTGACCTGTGTCAGAATGTTTTGGTTATAAGCAAAGACTTTATATAAAATGTATCTTATCAATGTTTTTTAGGCTTACTTCCCACAAAAAATTAATTTTTAGACACAAATAATTTACTACAATATACATTCACAACTATAAAAATTCTGGTTGATTTAAAATTTTGTTTCTTCATAACAACTTTGATGATTTCATTAAAACTATTCATAAGTAGACTGTTACAATTGCCTGTAGTTATTTACTCTAGTATTATAAGTGGTTGAACACAAGTTAACCCAAAAATTTAGCAAATCTTTGCATGTAGGAAAAGGGTAATTTTAAGAGATTTTGTAAATTACAGTAATACCCCGATTTATGTCGAGGATGCGTTCCTGAAAATCACGACGTAAATCAAATCAACGTAAGTCGAAACTTTTTCCCATAATAATATAATCAGTGATATAAAGGGGTGATGCTTGCAAGACGTCGGAATTTTTACCTTGAATATTACATACCGTGTTTACGCGTGTACCCAGTGCACCGTTTTCCCCGAAATGCCTGTTAAAATAATTGGGTTTCGGAACAGGTTATATAAATTGTGAGTATCGATAATAAATTATCTGCAATATGCTTGCGTTGATATTTGCAAAAGACGTCGAATTCTACGAAATATACGCGTATTTATGCGACCTAGCAAACGTTTAGGTTACGCTCGCGTTGCAGGCATAAATTCGCAAAAGTAGGCAGAAATAATACGCCGACTAACTGATAACTATAGTTCAATAACTAAGGAGTGTTTGCCGGCTGGAGAATAAGTAGGCGCAAGTTGGTCCTTTTCCCTCTTCCATTTCAAGGAATTCGGAGTGGTGAAATTTTGTAGCGATTGAAAGGTTTCATCGTTCGAAATGAAGACGGAAATCTCCATCTCAAGTGTTTGGACTTGTTTGTTCGTAAACTTCCAATATTTACCCATGAGACGATACGCGAAAAAACCCCATCCGCGTAGCGAACTACGTGAAACTCTGCATCGCTGCGTAATATTACGTCAAAACAGTGAAGTAGGGACGAGGTTGCGTAATATTACATCAAAAACAGTTAAGGAGTTAACAAAAGAGGACTATCGATTAGGAGATTTCAGCTAGTATCGGGATAAGGAGATCATCCAATAAAATGCGTCACGTAGGAGGGAGCGGTGAATCCGAACCAAATTCTAAAATTCCGTCTACACTATCTTTTCTAATTTACCAGTGAATATAATTGTTTTTGTCTTAATACTTTTAAAATGTATATTAATTGAGTATTGTAATTCATCAAAAAGGTTCAAGAAGATGAAAACGGAAAAATCTGATGATTTTCCGACTTTTCCCATTTTCTGAAAAATCTGAGGTAACGACGTAACTTCGAAGCAAACCAACGTAAATCGGTACACAGGTACTAAATGTTCGACGACGTAACTTCGAATCAACGTAAATCGGGGTATTACTGCATTCAAATTAATGCAAGTAATTTATTATGATAAAAATACAAGCTTTTATCGAGGACAAATATTAAGTAAAAATTAATTACCTTTTAAATCGTACTTTTTGATAATAAAATTTTATCCAATTTTACTTGTTTACACTCGTCAAGTATTCTAGTTTCAATAAAAATCAATTAAGATCAAGATATGACGTGGATAACATAAACCAACATAAATAAATATGAATTATGCGGAAGACATTAGATTTATGGCGTACGACACGTGTGTGCAGAAGTTCTGCATTGTCTGTTTAAAATCGTTTTTTAAATTAAACCAGGATATAGTTATTTTTTTAAGTAAAGAGAAGGGGCGGGGGCATTTGTGATATAATTCTTATTATTCCGATAGCATCTCTGGTTCCTTTATTAAACCGTATCGATATTCTCCTAGCAGTTTTTCCGACTTTTGGTGAAAATTCTTATGATGATCTTCGACACGTGCGATAGAAGTTTTATCGTTCTGCGGTGTTTAAAACGCATTGCCTTCAGCTTCTTTTCCTAATAAAGACAAACTCTAATAAAGAAAAAATGTATTTGTCTATGACTAATTAAGAGCATCAATTCGCCGTCTGATTGTGGCTGACTCGCCACATTTGGCGAGTGGCGAAGAAGTTGGATAATTCTATATTTGGCTCTTTTTAAGAAGCGAAAATGTGCCGCGTTAAAATGGATGAGACCGAATTTATTTTTTGTGACATTATATATTAATTATTATATTATAATCGATGATATTACTGTTAATAGCGAATTCAATTCAAAATAAATGGAAATTACGGAGTTCATAATCTATTTCGTCTAAATCAATCTTCACCGTGTGCAGTTGTTTTATTGAAACAGAAGTCTCAATATAACACGATGAAATTATTGTGGTTGCGAGTGCGTTTGAATAATTATATTTTTCATGATTTAGCAACAAACTTTAAACTTAAGAAGGCGGGAGGTTGTTTAGCTCTTTATCGAATAAATATCCACGCTACCAAGGAAAATCGTCTGCTTCAATATGCGGAATGGAAATTATATTTATTCTTCGCAGAACGAAAATTAAGTTTGTCTTAAACATATTAAAACTTTATATGTATTCATAAACTATATTTTATGCGTTTTAACTACAATTAGATAATGGTAAAAAATTTTAAATACAGAAATCAATTTTAAATTTACCGCACTATGGTGTACTTACAGCTTGGCCGATAGATGTCATGTATTCAAAATAATTTCACGAAACAGCGTAATTACCATCGCAACGAACAATTTTATAGAAAATACTTATAAAGATAATCAAACGTAACAATTAAAGAATTTTTATTATAACGATATAGAATATTTAGTAACTAAATATCAAATAAATAAAAAATACCAGAAGCCTGGTATTGGTTTACGGGAAGACATTGTACGCTAGAAAAAGTTTGAACCAAGACGAAACGGCAGATCATTTGATCCTTTTCGGTTCAACGGGGAAGTGATGAATTGGTGTTCATGTGTTATACATGATGCCTGAACCATCTGTGACGTTACGACAATCTCAGGTGAAACCTATCTGATCCCCTAAAAAAGTTCATTTGTTAGAACAAGAAGCGTGGGAGGGTGATTAGGCATGGGAAAAATCACAATAACGGCGATATCGATAAACGTTGTGAACTAATAGAAATAATCGATTGATAGTCGAATCGCCGACCAAAATAATCGACCAATTAGTCAATTTATTAGTCAGTTTTCAGTAGTGATGGGCATAATCGATTGATTTCCATATCGAATGATTCGTAATCGACCAGCCCCTGGCAACTCAACGGTTTTCAGAGTTTCAAGTTACGGTCATCTTTGTTGATAGGTGTCACTGGGTGCGCTTCAAAATGAAAGTGGGGAAGGGGATGGGTCTGGGTGTAATTCTACGTCCAGGAAGAGTAGGGTCGTGAACGGGTAAGTAACTTTCCGTTCGTAATTCGCAAGAGATTTACGTCGACCTCGTGTTACTGTGATTGATTGTCGGTTTTAAATGCTTTAGTTAGAATTAAGCGAAAATTTAATTGTCGGAACGCCGCATCGGGGTAGCATCATCGCATTAATATTACCGTTCAATTTTGTCTCAAGGTCTCAATTTCTTCTGATCCTTAGTTCATAGCTTTTGTGAAATTATTTCTTAATTAAACGAAATGGTTGATCTCTTCACTGAATTTTATGTCGGCATAATCTTTACATTAATTAGGAGAGACCTTTACATAAGATATATGTGGATCTATGCAATTATTTTCCTTGGTGAAAGTTAATCACGTGTATTTTGGGTGAACTGAGTCAAGTTGAGACATGAATATGGTTATTAATTTGTCGAGTGGTTGTGTAAGCGTATAGTTTGAAGGTAAAGGTTCGTTTTCTATCAACTTTGATTTTTAGAAATGATATATGTATACGGTGTTAGCCTATGATCAGATTGGCCAACGGTGGGAGTTTGATATGAGTTTCTGAGGTAATCCATCTCATTTTCGTGTATTTTAATCTCGTTAAAGCGTATGTTTGATAAAATAATAATATTTTAATGCGCAACTGAAAATATATTGATAAGGTTTTCTCCTAATTATTCAGTTTTCAGACAGAATTCTCCGTGTGCAGCTGTATTTGATTTTGGCAACCATTATCGAGAAATTCATTCAAAGCAATGCTGTATTTCGTTTATTGAAATGATATTAATTACGTAATCAATACATACTAGTGTCATGGTTTTGAAATAAGTATTAAGCTTAACTTAGCAACTTAAGGAATATAAGTCTTATATTTTACAAATCTTGGAATTTGAGTTACAATACAATATTTTCGAATATTATCGGAGTGATTTAGCACGAGAGACACTACATAATGTAATCAGGTTATCAGAAATAATATTCAGAATTAAAATACAGTAGGTACATATTTTAAGATTTCATTCTCTTGTTTCAGAGGAATGTTTGCAGAAGACGTCACAGAACAGCTGTCATGTTCCCTTGTGTGATATCAAGAAATACATATTAACGGTGAGTACAATCTTTTAAGTAGTTTGCCAATTGCATTTGTATTGGTTATTACTTGAAGTTTCCAGTGAGAATTATCGACGTATTTTACTGAATAGATAGGATAAATTTAGTCGTGTAACCACGCAGGTGTTTTAATTGCGTCTATATATGTGCAGTACTTATTGTACTAATTTTTCCATCTATTAATGGTGAAAGTGTAGTAACTTAAGCTTACATTGGAAAGTGATAAATCTCAATTTATTTTAAGTGAATATTTCATTGAGAGAATAAAATTGATTTTATAATTTCGACTTTGAAAGGTTTGTTAATTATCGTTAACATAAGTGTTATCAATGCTTCAATTTTTGGCATATTTTATGAAATACTTTGTACCTGGGAAATTTTACTTTTCAATCTACTGACATCCATTTCAGCATAAATCAATTAAGTATGCTCTATAAACACGAGATGATTTCATAGAAACAAAATTATTACTTTGTAGTGACAGTGTAACGTGAAATGTTCATTGACTTTTAACTCTTTGGTGAGGTGTAAACTAATGTTGAAATTATGGAGACATTTTGAGGAAAGTAATTAAAATATTTTGCTTGGAAAAGGCTATCTATATGGAAATTGCTAAAGCAATCAATGAAATATTTTGAGGAAAGGGATTTCTTAGTCAAAGTTAGTCGAATTCTTGGAATACATGCAAATTTTTGAAAAGTTTGCTATGCTAATGAAAGTTTATCGTGACAATTGGTTTTTATTGTTTATTTCCACCGGTGGTTGGCTAATCATCAGTTGATCATGCAAAAATTGTACAGGATTTATTCAGATACTATTTTAGTGCATTTTATTTTATAAATATTCAGTCAATCAAATCAAAATAGCAATTAAACTGTAAGAGATAGAAGGCTGAAATGTGGTTATGCCATTTATTACTATGACGAAGGATTTTATTTTAATGAATAATTGAAAGTATATTGACAAGGTTTCTTCCCAAGTATGTATTCAATTTTCGGGCAAACTCCTGTCTAGACTTATTAAATGTTGGAAACCCTTTACCGAAAAATTCATTCAAATCAATGATTTATTTAGTTGATATTCATTTCCGTAATCAATATATGGTAGTCAGGTGGTTTTGAAATAAGTATTGAGCTTAACCAAGCCACTTAAGTAATATAAGTCTTTAATTTCATTACAAATCTTTGAATTTGAGTTACAATAGAAAAGATTCCAATGTTACCTCAGTGATTTAGCACGAGAGACATTACATAATGTAATCTGGAATATTATTCAGCATGAAATTACAGTATATATTTTAAGATTTTATTCTCGTTTCATAGGAATGTTTGCAGCAGACATCACAGGACTGAGCTGTTATATTCTCCTGTGTGTGATAACAAGAAATAATAACAGTGAGTATATTCCGTGTGTTTCTTTTAAGTAGTTTGCCTATTGCATTTGACATATTGGTTGTTTTGTGATACTTTTGTTGGCTGTTACCTCAAGAAGTTCCCAGTAAGAATTATCGACCTATTTGAATGAATAGCTAGGAGGAATTTAGTCGTGTAACCATGCATTTGTTTTTTTACTATATGTTCAATACTTATTGTGCTAGTTATTCATCTATTAACGGTGAAAATGTAGTAACTTCAGCGTATATCGGAAAGTGATAAATCTCAACATCTTTTAAGTGGATATTTTGTTGATAGAATAAAATTGATTTTATAATTTAGACCTTCAAAGATTTGCTAATTATCGTTAACATAAGTGTTATCAACGCTTCAATTTTTGGCATATTTTATGAAATACTTTGAGCTGGAGAACTTTTACTTTTCAGTCTACTGACTTCCAATTAAACGTAAATCAATTAAAAATATGAGAATTTCATAGAAACAAAAATATTAGTTTTGTAGCGACAGTGTAATGTGAAATGTTTATTGGATTTACTCTTTGGTGATGTGTAAACTATTTAATGTTGAAATTATGGAGAGATTTTCAGACAGTTTAAAGTGATTAAAATACTTTGGAAAAGGTGTCTGAACGGAAATTGTTGACACAATCAAGGAAATATTTTAAGGAAAAAGATTTATTAGTCAAAGTTAGTCGAATTCTTGGAGTACATGCAAATTTTTGGAAAGTTGCTATGCTAATGGAAGTTTATCGTGACAGTTGGTTTTTATTATGCTTATTTCCATCAGTGGTTGGCTAATCATCAGTTGAGCATCAAAAAATTGTAGAAAATTTATTCAAATACTATTTTAGTGCATTTTATTTTATAAATGTTCAATCAATCAAATCAAAACAGAAATTTAACTGTAAGAGATAGAAGGCTGATGTTTGCGGGGTGTATGTCATGTGTTATGCCATTTATTACTATGACAGAGGATTTTATTTTTGGTGGAACTGGTGTGCGAAAAGAGGTCCAATGCTTTTTAAAATGTGAAACATATTTCATAGCATTAACATAACGATTTTTATCTTATTAGCCTGTTATTTACAAAGTATTAAAGACAATGAATAAAGAAGTGAGATCAAGTCAGAAGCGATAATGTCAGTTTTTACCTCTTTAAGTGCAGTCTTGTCACAATGCAAGCTTTAGGAAGATTAGAAATATTTTCTTACTATTCTTTGGCTTAAAATTCAATTCTGAATTCATGTTATTTGATCGTTTTTAAAGGTAAAAACAAACTGAAAATTTATCCAATATGACAATGGTTTTAGGTTGTATTATAGATATAGACATTATAATAAATGCTGTGATTTGTCGATAATTTCCAATTAAGAGTACATGGAATGATTTTTATAAAGTTAATTGATCAATTTAGTTGATTTTATAGCATAAATTAAAATGAATATTGCTGTTACTACTTGAAATTATTAACAGATATTATTTAATACTTGTCAGTAGTTAAACCTCTGTATTAATTTCCATATTTCCTACCTGTTATCACTAGTCTATTTATCATTTTCTGGAGTACTTGATCGTCCTCGTATTTCACTGTTCTTATAATCCTTCCTCTGATTTAGAAATCTCCCATGCCTTCTAACGGTTCCTGCATTAGCCTCTCTCCATATATATTGAATAGAATCGGCGATAGACAGCAGCCCTGTCTTACTTCTCTACCGATATGTACTCCGCTGGTATCCGCATTCTCCAACCTGACTTTTACCAGTTGATTTACGTATAGATTACCGATCAGTCTCCTGTCTTTCCAGTCTACACCTATATCCTTTAATATCCTCATCAGCAGTACCCAATTTACTCTTATCAAAGGCCTTCTGCCAGTCGAGGAAACATACACAGCAATCTTGACTGTATTCTATTGCCCTTTCTGATATGATTCTCACTACACCGATAGCATCTCTGGTTCCTCGTCCTTTTCTGAAGCCGAATTGATCTTCCCCTAGCATTTCTTCGGCATTTTTCTCTAGTCTTTTATTAAGAATCCTCGTGATGATCTTCGAAGTGTGTGACAGTAGGGATATCGTTCTGTAGTCCTTACACTGCATTGCCTTTGGCTTCTTCTTTAGAGGGATCATTGTCACATCTAAGAAATCCTGAGGCCTCTTTCCCGAGTTGTAAAGCTTGTTAATTAGTTTCGTAATCACTTTTAGTCCTTCCGATCCCATGACTTTAAGTACCTCTGCCTGTATTCCATCGCTGCCTGTAGCTTTCCCTTTATCCAGTTCCAGAATTGCCTTTTGTACTTCGCTTTCCATATTACTTGTTCCCAAGTTTGTCTTCTTCAATGTTATCCTCTTCTTCCGTTCTATTTGTGCTGATCCTGCCTGCTTGCTGTATAGTTCCTTAATGTATACTTCTCATACCTGTGCTACATCCTTTGGTTCTGCGACTATTTTTCCATCTGCGTTCATAATTGCTTTACCACAAATCCCATTAGACTTCTAATCTTCTAACTCCAGTGCCCTAGCATACATCATATCATACCGTCCTAACTTCTCAGTTGTATTTCCTCACATTTTCCTTTTATTCAAATTTCCCTAGCTTTATCTGTTACCCTTCTCGACTCATTGTTTGTGCATCTATAGTTGGCTCTACCTTCTTCACTGTTAACATTTTTTTCCATTTTTTTCTCTCATCCATTATCTCCAGCATTTCCTTAGTGATCCATGGGTTTCTGATTTTCTTCTCTTGTTTCCCAATCTCTTTATTCAAGGTGTCTTTGATGCTGGCTTTAATTTCTTCCCATTCTGTATTCACGGTCTCTGGTTTGTTTTCCAAATTTCTAAGGCGACCTTCCGACTTCATGCTGAAAGCATTCTGCCTTTCTTTCAGTTTTTTTAGGTCCCAAGTCTTTCTCTTCTCGTTTTCCTTATTTGTTTCAGCTTTGTGGTTACATCGAGTATTAGAAGGATGTGATCTGAATCAATGTTTGCTCCTGGTAATGTCTTAGTATTTTTTATGCTGTTCCTGAGTCTTTGTTTTACTAGGATGTAATCTATTTGGCATCTCATTTTATCTCCTGGGCTTTTCCAACTGTGTTGTTCCAATCTCCCATTATTGTGCAGTTCTACTTCATAAATGTCATTCTTTTGCTCATACATCTCCCTGATTTATTCTTCTTCAATAGCGGTTGTTGGCATATATACCTGGATTATCAACATGTTAACTGGGACAACTTTTAGCTTTATTGCCATCAACCTATCGTTCGTTGCTGTTATTTTTGTCACGCTATTCATCATATCTTTTAAGTACCAGAGCTACTCCCCTTGCCTTACTATTTCCTCCGGTGTAAACTACCGTGAATTCTTCCGAGCGGATCTGCCCTTCTCCTTCCCATCTGACTTCGCTCAGCCCTATGACGTCAATCCTATTTCATTTTTCAGGTTCTCTAGCTTTTCTGCCTTCCTCGTGGTTTTTAAATTCCAAGTATCTTTGCATAAGTTACCTTCGACAGTTGCTTTCCTCAAGGCAGTCCATGCCCGGAGATCTGATTGGGGGACTATTTTACCTCCGGAATATTATATAATATAATCATTATTAGGGAAATGTAATGTGGTAGTTTCCCTCTTGCTTTCCACATCGCAGTACTGTAGCCGATCAAATCATGCCTACTGTTCTATTGAATATATACCCAACCAACATCATTTGTTTTCATCTCTATACCGTACCGACAGTACTGCTGCCTACTGCCAGACACCAATGATAGTTTTTTATTATTAATTAAGTAATTAATTTTTTTGTGAAAAAAACCTCCATTTGCGGGGATCGCACCCCGCAGCTTTGTAATGGGAAGCTGACACGCTAAGCACTACACCTTATGGAAGGTTAAAATTTTAAAACTAATTGTCAAACGAATCTTTCACATAATAATTTGAATAAACTCGTAAAGAATTTAAAATTTTAAGATTCTAAATAGACCTTGATAAGTGAATGTGCTCTTTCATGTTGTTTAAGCAAATTAATCTTTTATATTTAGATTTTTTAGTTAATATTTCTTTATTGAATTCACCACAACCATTTTTCCTCTTCATTGTAGGCATTCACAGTTGATGCTGAGTGAAAATGCGATGGTTTGAGGCGTCGAGGAACCATGAATCGAAGAGTACTGCTTTGCTGAGACGACAATTGATACACCTGGGTGCGAGAGTATAGAGGAATCTGAGCTGGAGGCTATACATATGGGATGAGAGAAGGTTTTTATACGTATATGTTGCTATATTCTGGTTTGTTCAATATGTCAGGTGATAAATATCTTGTATAATATGTAGCTGCATCTTACGGAGGATGTAGGAGAGATTGTAAATTATAAGTCCCTTTCAGATGAGCTAAACGCTTCAAATTTGGCATTATTATAGCTTTATGCTCACAACCAATGAAAATAAATACAATACAATAAGAATTCCAATTTTTAGGAGGTTTTTCTCCTGTCATTCAGAATGAGCAGAAATTTACGATAGGATTAAACGATTCCCCAAGAATTTGATTTCTTTTAAAAATATTGTTTAATCAACTTACACTAAAAGTAAGTAAATGGAAAATATAGTGCTACGTCTGAAAAAAAAGTTTTATCTGATATCGTCCGTAAGAGTATTTTATTTCTGAGAATGTAGGGCATCAATTTTCTGTTTGAACTTAAAAACTTTCTGATAACTCAACTTTTTTATAAAATGCATTTAATTTTTTATTATAAATTTACAAGAATATAAGGTGTTGGTTTTCAGTTTGAACTCTGAAAACTTTCTTTAATTTGATTTTATAAAGAATATTCCATTTTGTTTGTAAAGGTTTATTAGCGTACTTCTATAAATTTTAAATTTTTGTTAAATTCACTTCCGTTAATAAGAATCAAATGTAGTAACAAGTTATTTACGAATTTCCGAAGATGTTGAATTTAAAAACTTTAGAAAACTTATAAAATGCCAAGTTTTCGTATTGACTTCTGAGACAGCACTGTATTTGCTCATGTTTGCAGACTTGTCATGTGAATATCGTTCCGCAAATTGGATGTTGGAAAGTAATTAATTAAATTTAATCTTAAAATAGGAGCAGCCATTAAAAAAGATTATTTGTATCGGGATTTTTGGTGTTCTACATTTAATATTTTACCAAGAGGGTTTGTCGTGGTTAAATAATTCCAGATTTAATTTAATAATTTAAAGAAATTTGGAGATGTAGGATCTGCTTGAATTAATTCAGAAAATATTCTTTGGGGTTTTTATTGTTGTTTATTCAAGGCAGAAAAAATTCTGAGGCAATACAAATTCAGTTCATTATTCAAGTTATCAAAATCAGATAAAGAGATAAAATGCAAATGAAATTTCAGTTAGTTTTGAGAGTTTTTATTGAAAATCCAGACTATGTAAAGTATTTTCATTGTGAAAAGTTTATATTCTCCAATTATTAAGCCATGCATCGGAAATGGTAGTTTAATTGTTCTTGATTCTAGACGATATTTAGAAAAAGATTTAACTTTGTGGAGAGTTAAATTTCTTAATTAAGAAAAATTGTGCAGGTTATTTTATTCTTAATTAATGTCCAGAAAAAAGTTCTTTTAATAATTCCATCAATATCCAATTTGCTAGATGTTATTTATTTGTAAATACGTTTCCAAAGTGTTGTGTTATTTATATATTATTCAGAACAATTGCAAATTCTTTTGTCTAAATGTATATAAGCTATTGCTTTTCCATTCTGTATAATTATTGCCATTTTTTTTAATCTGAACAAACCAGAATTAGCAGCGCTTTTGGGTATATATTTATCGTCTCTCATTTCATATTTTTTTCTAAGCCATGCTATTTTTCCTCTCTACTTTCTCACCAATAGAAATGATTAAAGAAATATTATCCTTGCCAAAGTACTTTGTAAAAATGTCCAACTTTTATTCTAGTGCTTGTTATATTTAAAAAAATTTCTGCAGTTCATGAATATTTTTAAATGGCAATTTTGATTTGTGCTAATATTCATATCTTTTTAAGTCCAGAAATTTTTTAAGTCAGATATTATTCTAAGTCCAAAATGTAAACAAATTAATTTTTTTCAAGTTCTAATTTCAGAAATCTTTCAAGTCTAGCGTTAAAAATTATTGTCCAGATTGTAAACAAATTACTTTACAAATTGGACAATAGTTTTCAACTCTTAGACTTGAAAGATTTCTGGAATTGGGACTTTTTCAAAAGTTTTTCTAAGTACAAATTGTAAACAATTTTTTTTCTCAAGTCAAAAATTCTTTTAAGTCCTGTATAATTTTTATTTTCAGGTGCAGGATAAAATAAGTAGACAAAATGTATTCTTTCAGATTGTAAAATTTTTATTGAACTTGTATGTATATACACTGTACATTTTAATTGCAATAAAGACATTTTATTATGATCAAAACCTGTTGACTCCTTTTAGATAGGAATAATTTCTTTTTCTCGGAGCCTCTTTTAGGTATCGTTGGACTTAAGGGGTTTTTTTAGGTATATTTTTGCTAAATTTAGCACATTTTTAACCTAAAAATGACATTTTTGACCACCAATTCAGCCAAATTTTGCTGATTATTGAACAAATTATTCAACATTATGACAATTTATCTGCATTTCAACTATTCAACAACTGACATATTACATATAACACAATATTTTCAACTGTTGTTCAACAGCTGACATAAATACATATATAACATGAAAAAATAAACCATCAAACACATTTTGCAGCTGAAATAAATTATTGAACAAGCACTTGAAGAAGTTACTTGCCTCTGATAAAAATAACTGCGACTGAGCTGTGGAAAAATTAATACAAGCATTTAGACTACAGAACAGCCATCATCAGTGGCAAAATGCCACTGACGACAACTGCTCTGAAGTCGAAATGCATGTATTAATTTTTTCACTACTCTGTCGCAGCTATTTTTATCTGAGGCAAGCAATCTTTCAAAGTACTTGTTCTGGAAACACTTAAAAAAGAAACATTTCACATTATCAATGACCTTAATTACAATTAACAATGTCTCTTACTGGTCAAGAAATATGTAAAATTGAATGCACGCAACTGATTCCAAATGGGAGCAATGTTTGCATAAATGACGAAAAAATAATGAATCTCGCAAAGCAATGCTTAATTGGAATTACTTAAATGCCAGGATAACATTTTTATAAACTATTCCAAGTCAGAAATAAACTTCAAAAAAGCAATATTAAAATTTCATGTCATACCTATTTCAAATGTTAATAAAATTAAACCTTTATATTTGCCAAATTAATTATTGTATAAATGCACAAATTATATTACCTCAATTAGACGTATTACTGTTTTTTGAAAAAGATTAATAGCATAATATAAACAAAGATTTACTTCTGATAGCAATTTAATTTTTATAACAGCAAAGATTGAACTAAATACATTTTGTCTTTAAAAATTATCTTGCATTTAAAAATATAACTGATTAATCAAGGTGAGATTATATTTACAACATCAAAAACATATTTGTTCTAATGTAAAGTTCAGATTCAAAGCTATTATGCAAAATATAACTGATTTAATCAAAGCAAACACCCTATTTATGAAAAAATATAGCATATTCTCAAAGTTTGTCTTATATTTCCAGGTAATGTACAGTAAGTGCGTAAAATTTAACGACTTGAGGTTAATTTACTTTAAATTTAAGTAGTAATTGCATTGCGTGACTCAACTCACTATCGTTAACAAATCACAGTGCTCCTTATCGATAGCTTAACACTTTCATGGCCAATTTGTCAAATTTAAAAGGAAAATCAGCAAATCAAATCATTAAAAATTTATCAATAATTATATTTTTTAACATTATAAATGTGCAAATTGTAAGTAGCAATACATTATCATTACAAAACATTTATTTTAAAACTTATATTTGAAGAATTTTCAGATTGTAATTTATGAAAGTATTGAGTGCACGAAAAACTAAAGTATTTCATTAAATATTTGTATACAATTGAGTTATTTATGTTAATAAATTTAAAGAATTCCTTTTCAGTAACGCTTATGTTAGAATAAGTCAAAATCTCATATGGAGTTTACCAAAATTATCGTTACGATAACTTAATGAAGATATTTTAAACAACAGCCATGAAATTGTTAAGTAATCTAAAATATAACTCAACCAACAAGAGACAACGTTAATATTTACATAGAGACCAACCTGAGAATCAAAAGAATAACTACAAAATTGAGAAACAAAATAAATATCCTATAATTATTATACCAAATAGAACTGAATGAGCTTCCCACAATCTATATATATTTGCAAAAGTTTGTTTGCGTGTCTCATTATGCATGCCATAAACTATAAGACACGAATAACTAAAATTTGGTACAATTATTATTAACATCTTAACTTGATGAATGTATAAAAGGTTTGGTCAATTGGTTAATTATAGTCAGTGCTATAATAATAATAATATAGGGGAATATAACATTTTACAATTCCACTAGAGATGCCTGCATTTCAAATTTGAAATGTTGACAGAATTTTTTACAATAAACAAAGAAGCTTCAAAGTTTATTGTATATTAGGATTAGCTATGATGCTGGTCAACACAGACATCCATGACATTTGACGGTGCGATGAGACACTATTACAACGCCAACCTTCATAACAGCCTACTTAGTTAGACAACAAACCCATACAGCGGCCGGGTTACGCAATCTTACTTTCGATACTACACAATTTATACAAGTGAAAACATTTACCACTTACTTTATTTGCTCACATTACACTATGTTGGATGTGGTTTGGTTAATACAACACGACAAACAACAGATGAACAAACAAAAAGAATTAATGCAACGAAAAACAAAAACAGTAGAAAAGAGAATTAAAATCACACAGGAATTCAATGCTCTGACTCTTAGAACGATTCTCTAAGCAAAGAGTTTTGTTAAAATAAATTTATGTCAAGTGAATAATACTTTGTTACAATAAGTGGGCAATACCTTTGTTAACACGTTACAAATTGTACTCGACAATGCCTTATCCCCCTCCCTCCCTCTGCTGTTCCCCCCCTTATCCCTCGCTAGGCAATAATATGAATCTCGAGTCTCAACAATGACATTCGTTGTCCAGGAAACTTATCGATAAAAGTCAAAATCTGTCACATATTCGTTAAATGTGAGTAATTTCAAAACATGTGGTGCATTACTTTCTGGGAAACCCTCGTACAATGTTGTGTGTGACAGACGCTCCTTTCTAGGAACCTGGTATTATCTGAATTTTTAAAGAATGTTTATTTTGAACTCCTGAGCATCCCGCATATAACTGTCCATGCGTAAAGCAAAGCTACCGTATGGTAACTGACTTAAGAAGTCACCTCTCTACTCTGCGTGCAAGGGGATTTCCCTTCTAGGAAGCGCGCTCACCTTCAATGCCCCTCTATTCTAATGGAATTCGTTCCCCTCCACTTTACATTTTACCTCCGATCACTGAGGCGTAAGGTAACTTCTAGTAATTTTCAATTGCTACATTAGGCGGAACTACCTGTACTCTACATGCACGTTCTCTACCGGAAGCTTAGAGAACGAACTCCACCTGGCAAAAAGCATCACCTCACAAAATGAATCGACTGCGTTGATTGTCAATTTTAATTACGAATCCTCAAAATATTTTCCAACTCTTTCATTTATATCAATTAAAATATGAAAAAATTTCCCAAATAAAACTTAATTCAAGCATAGATATAATTTTTTGTTCATAATTATTGCCATAATTTGAAGTCACGATGATTTAAAACATAACCTGAGCAACGCTGGGTAAATTTGCTAGTTATTTATAAGCAAAGAACTTTGCAATACCATTTTAATTTAATTTATTCACCAGAGAACTATATAAAGATGTTTGTGTAGCATTGTAAAATAAATTCCAATAATAACTCCAAGATTTGATGCACAAAAACGATTACAGTGTAATTTTCCTAATAAACGTTTAATGTGACTAAATCTTAGAAGGATATTTTGTAGTTTAATTTACATTCTTCGTTAGAAATAAATTTATGAACTCTGTATTTATCTCAGAATCACTACAAATATGCTGTCAACAATTTGTTGTTAACATACATTAAAGTTATGGTAATTTAATGTTGTGCTTACGCAAACTGTATAATTATAAAATATCAGTTGATTACTTCGTTTAAAAATTAGTACAAGAGTTTAAAATAACACTAATATTTATAATGAGATTTTAAGATATAAACAAGTTAGGAAAGTGTACAACGTAACACAAATGGGTGCGTTTTGTGCATTGGAGTATTTGAAAGAAATTATTTACGTGTTTGGAAGGGAAATAGCATTATAAAGTTCTTTTCTTCATCATAAATAATCCATTTTCTTCCCATTTAAAAATATTACATGCATATGTAAGGAAATTAAACATATTTCCGTGAGATTGTTTACGTTAGCAACAATGAAGAAGTAACCATGCTAGAAAATTTCAAAGTTCAACTCAAATTACGACTCTTGTTCGATTTTCTCGCAAACGGCGACTCCTACGATAAAAATGTAGAGGAAAAGAAATACCCTGCTTTATTAGTTGCACAAGTTTTACTTGATAAATATTTTGATATGACCGATACTTTACGAGATATGAGGGAAAGTTCATATTTTATCACCAGTAAAGTGGTACCCCTGATTGGCTTACGTGACTCATTTATGTGATTTTCTTATTATCTTTGACCGTAAGTCCTTAATATCAAATTTCATGAAAATCTGCTTGGTAGAAGCAGATAATGAACATGCGGACAGACCAGATGGAGACTACTACTAATAGGCGCTTATGCTGGAAGCGAAACGCACCTGACAAATAACCTTGCATGTAATTACATTTACAGATACACATACATTACTAAAAATTGTCTTTAATGACAAGAATGATATGTTACTTATTTGTTCAATATACAAGTAGAAGGTACTTGCATTCTGTAAGCGTTTCAAGTCATTATTTATGGCTTTTGCAAAGTAAAAATTATAAACTAGTTAAATAAATAAAACAACTTCAAGTACTCATTAGAATAAACTTCATTAGACCACTGATTCCCAATGAAAAGACAAAACTGATAATGGTTTGATTCCGATGCAAATGAATTGGAATATTTCGAGGCGGTGCTTACTGTAAAAGAGAGAGTGACTGATATTATTCACTTCTTTCGGTAAATTGTGATGAGATTAGCCATGAGGAAGTGTATCATCCGAAACAAAAGTACCACGAAGCCAATGAAAAGGAAGAAATCCACAGTACATTGAACCCTCTGCATACTGGACCTTGATGGAACGTACTTAGGATATAATGGACAGAATGTCCGGCGATGCAAAACAGTTAAATGACGCCACTACTACATTGTGTCTCATGCGGACCTATCACATGTGCGTTATTTGGAAGGCCTAATGAATACATCGCAACATTATAACTAACGTATATCACGGCGTATAAGTCGACCTTTGAAGCTTAAAAAAATTTTCCTAAAACTTAAAATCGACTTATACGACAAATATAAAATTGTGAACCTTAAATTACAGATGAATAACATCGATATTTACCAACAAGGGGAGGCCATAACATTAATATTGAAATTCGTAATACCCTTTTAGGAGGTGAAACTAGAACTAAAACATCACCTATATCTCTATGCGTTTTTGCCAATGGGCCCTTGTTTAAAAGATCTTAACAATTTAAATTCAGGTGTAAGCACGGATGCAACATATACCATTAACCTTAATGTTACAAACAGAAGCAGCGATAGCTGAATGGGTAGAATGAATGTCTAGTATCAGATGGGCTGGGGTTCGCTCCCAGCAGCCAGCATTTTTTTCTTTCAGAAGTGGTCTGTACATATATTTTAACTAGTAAAATTGTATTATTATTATGCCTTTTTTGTATTTTTCCTCAATTTTTTGTGATTATTTTTTTTCTTTTTCACGTACCTTTTTGTACTTAATTTATTTGCACCTTCCACATATAATTATGATATTATAATTATAAATAAATAATAAAATTTAGAATGTTATAATCATTACTTGATTGTTTATTAAAATATCAATTCTTTAATACGACATTTATGAAATGTTTATTACGGACAATTACCTTGTTTTTTTAATTGTATCATCCAAAGTATTGTAATGCTGTAGAAGTAAGTGAGATAGAAGAGGTACACTTCGATCGGAATTAACCATACTAATTGCAAGTTATAATTATATGTGGAATATGCAAATAAATCAAGTACAAAAAAGTACATGAAAGAAGACAAAAAAAAATAATCAAAAAATATGCGGAAAAAACATTTCCTTTTTTGAAAAGGGGAATAATGTAATTATCAGAACCATCCTCACGCCTGCCAACATGCGATACTTCATTGAATTTCACCACCGTAGATATTGATTGCGATAACTAGGTGCAGTTAATTTTGATAGCATCATTAACAGCCGACATCAATCAAATCATAGGAACCATTATTTAGTTGGTCAAGCTCTCTGAGAATAGCAGTTTCTTATTGGTTGAAATTAAAACACCTGTCAAATGGAAGGCTCAAGAAGAATAGCACGGACTCAAAACTATATTCATATATTTTTTTATTACTATGTTTATTTCTGTATCTTGTTAAAACTTGGATCGTACATGACCTTGATTTTGCCTGGCAACGATTTCATGAGAAGTATTTTTAAGTGAAACAAAGGGGGTCGACTTATACTGCGAACATATACCTAATCTAGTATTTTCAAGTTGAAAATTCAAGGTCGACTTATACATCGCAATATATGGATATATATATACATATTATAATGTATATAATTACTGTATATACTCGTGTATGATGCGTCCCAGTGTATAACTGCCGTGTATAATGCGCACTCGTACTTTATTCCAAAAAATCCCGACTTTTTCTGATACCACGTGTATGACACACATCCTTGATTTTTGGGTGGTATATGAATTTTAAAACGTTTGGACTTGTCCATAAGTGTATTACGTTCAATAAGCTCCATATTATGTCTAAGAGAGACATCGTCAATAATTAAAGCGACTGAGTTGAGATGGCAGCAACCTCACATGGTAAGTTGGGCAAAGTGATGCCGTGTAGAAAACTGCAGCGCCACTGTTGCCAATCCTTTTAAATCAGACAAAAAGGGATCTATAAATTAGTTTTGATTTAAAGTGGACGTTGGTTCTCTCTTTCCTATCTCATTCTAAAACTGTTTAAGAGAAGGAATAACGTAAAAATTTAACAAACAAATCTGGAAACAGGAAACGCGACAGGTATGATTAAGTTCACACACGAGATTCTATGGGTTTTAAATTACTTACCTTGTCAATCGTAGACACTAGAATCATTTACTAAATAAAATTATTTCAATTTGCCTATTCTATGTTTTTTTTGTTTTTGATGTGTGTTTTGCGGGAAGACTATCTTGTGATTTTGCAAAAATTACAGCAATCAGCTGATGAGCTAGTGAAATGCGGAATAATTAGAGAGGATGGAATTATAAATGTATAGAAGTAATTAGGTGTTCTATACATATAATTATGTATGTATAACCTGGAGTATCAATAATTATTGTGCTTTTCCCATTAATTAACCCAAAAAGCGTGAATCTGGTGCGAGGTAGGTTCCCATTTTAAGTGCAGAGAAGTGTTACCTGTGTATAACGTGCACCCTACTTTATGACCTGAAAATTTGGTCTTCAAACAATAACAATATGCTCCTGCTAGCACACTGCAAGCACCTTTTACTAGTAAAATATAAAAATTAATACAATTCCTATTTTCCTAAATTAATTAGAAAACTCTGTGCTATTACTTCATGCGCTCTAACAATTTGTATGAATATATAGCGGAGTAAAACACTGTCCTTCATAACATGTGCACTTAAACAATTTAAGGCAACACATACGTTTCCTTCGAATGTTTCGGATATAACAGACAGGCCTTCCCCTCCTTTTAGTCCAATATATCGAGGCTTCACTGTATGTATGTAAAGAATGCGATGTCGGACTGTGTACAATACCACGTTTTGCAATATACCATACACGAAAACGTATCAAGTATATAATCGCAAGCTCTGGAATAATATAAATTAAAATAGTTATAACAAATCCAACGTATATTTTCAATCCTTTCAAACTTTTACAAACCTATGCCAACAGGTGCTTCTGATGGAATCTTAACTTAGTACTTAAAAAGAGTTAAAAATGAAACAATCTTTTGTTATTCTAAAAGCTCCCAATTGCAAGCGCTATCTGAGTTTATATAAACATTTGAAATACAGTTGGACCTCTATAAACATCACCATTGATAATCGTTGTTTTGATCAACCCTCATTTGTCGCCAAATGGTACAAAAAAATTAAAAAGTTCCGATGCCAGTTTTGAATGAAGCAGACAAATGAATGATGATTGCACTGTGACCGAGAGAGAAAGATTCCTGGCATTGCCTCCAATTCAATTAGTGCCAATTAAACCTTCAAATAAGTGAAAGAATAGTGTTATTCGCTTCACACTTTAAGCATCGAAATTAATGCTGTAGCAATGTCAAACTTTATAGATAGCAACACAAATATTTACGGATAATTATCCAGTTAATAACTGTGTATGGGAAGCATTTCTAGCAATTTAATCAAAGCAATTGATCTTATTTAAAATCATTCGGATGCTGGAATCTTACTTTTTCAGTAAGTAAAACTATTAAACATCTATAATGCTTATTAAGGCAAATTGTCTCATGCGTAAATTTAAAATCAGATGAGAATAGGGACGTACATTATTTTTTAACAAATTGAAAGTTATATGGTTATGTCACCTTCGTAGATAATCTAAACGACAAAGAATGTTAGGCGACGGGCTACGTTTATTCAGGAGCAGCATGAAAACATTTCTTTTAGATTGATAACCTAGAACTCGCCGAAACTTATCTTCTCTTCATTGTTAATCTAAATAAACGGTTACATTGATTGATATATGAAAAAAAGGACGTATACTTCAATAAAAAGAAACAAAGAAAATTAAAAACATAAAAGTTTGCAATCAATTACTGTGTAGCATTAATTTCCTCTCTAATTTGACTTTTAAAATACAGATTTCTTACTGACTTTGCATAATTAATTGTCAATATGCACACACAGCCTCGCCCTCAGCGAGATTTCTACCCGCTAACCTTACCTATACTGGGGAAATGCATTATCAGAGTTAAATGCGAATTATTGAGTTAAACGTGAAATATTGAGATCAACTTATTCTACACAATTCTTAATTTTTTATAAATTAATTAAAAAAACAGTGAAAACACTGTGTGGGTACAGCTAGTACTCCGTTAATTCATCAAATAGAACTTATAATTTTGTTTGTTTAGTTTACATAACAACGCTTTTACTCATTATTACCTCTGACGGTAAAGCACTATCAATTGCAATTTCCCAGGTTGTTGTTACTATCAGCATTTTAATTACTACAAATATAACTTTTAATTAAAGTTTAAGGCAATAATAGCCCATTAATTCATCAAATGGAAGAAAGAAGAAGATAACGAGGCCTTTGAATCTGTGTAATTTTTACTTATGTACCAATGACGTGAATCTAAATTGATTCTTTCGAAAATTTTAATGTAAATCTGATTCAAACGTACTTTATTGTGTCATTTTATGTTACTTGTCGCCATCTGGCACATCCAGCCACCATGTGACTAAATGAATAAATAAATAAATATTATAGAGACAGAAGAAGATAAAGAAGAACGACGTAGAAGAGAAAGAGTGAGAAGATAAAATACGGACAGATGAGCAAAGGCAAACAGCGAGAGAGACCATAAACGAAATCAGGTAACAAAGAAGAAACGAACAAACTGAAGAAGGGAGTAATATAAGAAGAAGCCAAAACAGAATCGATGCAGCCAACGGCGGAAGACGAAGAAACGACACAAATTTAAACTCAGCAATAGGAAACGGATTAGCTACTCGACGAGATGATTCACATTTAGGAAAAATTAATAAAGAATGTCAATATCGTAGAGCTTTGTTTTTTAATAACTGAGAAAAGCATAACAGATGCTGGTACGAGAAGAGCACTTCCGCAGCTTCCAGATATATTAAAACTGCCGTAGAGAGAAAATACCCCTATGTGTAAAAATACGTAAGACTAATGTAGTTTCTGCACATGCCAGGACATGAAATATATATTTAAAGCGGGAAGCTCATTAGTTCTAATTTGAAATGCAAAATCAATCACACTCACCCATCTTCTTTCTTGACATCGCAAAGCAGAGCTGGCCTGTGGAAGATCTACCATGCTGGCTGCGTTTTCAGACTTCATTCTTCGGAGGCTCGCATCTGAAACAACGACAGAACCAACTCAGAAATCTCGCACCCAAAGGATAAAAATTCTACAAAACCTTAACAATAACTTTTGATTTGAAGTTTATAAAGTAATGGAAACCGGCTAATAATGTATTATTCATACGTTTTTAAAAACACAGATTCTCATTTTATGAGGTAAACTATAATTTTTACGTTCAAAACACAATATATATTGATAACAAACCCTTAATTAATCCTACGTTAAGAGTGTAACGCCATATCTTGGCTATATTTGCCCATAAACAAATCCGTCCTTGCAAAAAATTTTACCAACTCTTCACAGAAAATGATACTTTACAACGATAAAATCACTCATTAAACATGTTATGCAGTAACAAAATGTTATACATAAGGACTAATTTATAAAAATAATTACTCCATTATACATAAATATGATAAATATAACATTTCCTATATACATATATATACGGTAAAGATATTTCAACTATAAATCAAAGATGAACAGAGAAGTTATTTAAGATTTCCTTACCTTTGTAGATATAAATCCTCGAGGAGATTGACCAGGACAGCTGTATCACACAATAATAACAGTACATTTATTTTCCAGAAGATCAAAGTTACATGGCAAATCAATAAGACAAACTCAATCACAAAAGAAAATACAAAGTAAAACAATATAACAGCACGAGTGGACTAACGAAAAACAATAATACATCAAAACATCACCATAAATTACAATTAAGTGGCAAAGCAGGGCATACTGAATAATTACATATACAAATTCACATATCATTGTATTATAAAATAAGAAATAGTACTATTAAGAGAAGTTAATTAATGTCCAGTAAGCAATGTGAAGATTACACACATTGAAACTATAAAAAACTTTAGATAATACTTCACTTCGCTTAAATTGTCTTAAAACGTACACAAATCAAACTAAAAGTACATAATTAAAAACTGATGTCAAAATGCGTCACATGCACCACTGTTTTCGAAGAATAAACGGCCAAAATTTTGTCAAGATCAAAACTATCGACATTAAATTTCGAATACAATAAAAAGGATTAGTTTTTTACTTGTAAAAAGTTCTGGTGTAAACACATAAAATAACCAAAAGTATTAAAACTCTGCTGTCAAAATGATTATCACGTGGACCAGTTTTCGAAGAACACACGGCCAAACATATATCACGATCATAACTATCCACATTAAATTTCGAATACAATAAAAAGGTCTAGTTTTTTCCTTCTAAAAAGGTCTGATGGAAACAAAATAAATTTCGAACTGTATTACGCACATAACAGACAACCCCGTCATCCATTTTAAGATTTCTACGAAGTAACCAGAAGTAACGCGCAGGCGCGCAGGCTAACCAACATTTCCCCTTATAAACCTGGATATTTACAATTTCGACAAAAAAACCACAAAAAATAAACAATTCCTTTTTATATCTTGATTTCTCATTTTAGTAGGAACACAATTATAACTTATTGTAGCATCGATAAAATTTGCTTAAATGTTATAAATTACTTGCAGTAAATCAAATTTATTGGCATTAAACTTTTGCTTTGCAAACCTAAATTTGGATTCGTCATGGAGAGGGGTAAAAATAAGGCATTAAAATATATTTTCAGATTGCTTAATAACCGACAATGTAATTAATTAATTAATAACGAATTTTTGGTCCAAATACGTATGCGTTTTTTTGTAACATTTATTTTTCTGTAGGACGTCTTCATAAACAATTACATGGGTAGTTTCGGCGGCATTTACAAATTATGCGGAAACAATTATTAGTTATTAAAAACTATTCACGAGTGTAATTATAAGAATAGCAATTATACTCCGGAAAATACTTTCAGGTTTTTATCTTATCCATGTACTTTGGAAACCTGTGGTATATTCAATTGATACCGATAAAATATTCGTATAAATTTGAAATGTAGATACCTACCGTAGGAACCTACTGATTTACAAACACAGATGTCCGGAACAGGTAGAAAAATACACTTGTAATTGTCCTAACTAAGATACTCTACTTAGTAAGTGAATTAGCCTTCATAAGAACTTAAGAACCATAAAAAACTCGGGTGATTCCTTCTTCACGGTAAACTTCCACCTCATTTCCTATTTGAAATCCAAAAACTCACGTTATATTTTTTCAAAAAAAGCATTCGTGCGTCAATTTCCAACAAATCCTTTATCTAATTTTACAATTGTCCGACCGTCTTTCTCCATTTGTATCTCCCATTATTACAGCTAATGCCTGTCACATAAGTATATTCGAATCATCCTTTGCATCAATTTATAGAAATTTATAAAATTTTATTATTGTAATATTATCGTATATTTTATAAAGGTAAACTCCTCTCTATTATGAATTTTACACTGATAATAATAATACTCTATTTACGGGACAAGGCCTTTTCCTAAAAATACAATCAGAAATGTATTAAAAATAAGCCAAAATATTTAAACGTGCGTTCTAATACAATATAAACCATTAAAGCACAAGAGTAAGAAAAATTATACTATCGCACATCAAAATCACAAATCCTATAAAAATTATACTCAAAATCCATCTGACAATATAACAATATCGTACAAACCTTTGTATGAACTCAACATTAACGAGGATATGTGCTAGTTATAATAAGTACTTCTCTAATCTAGACATTTTTATCAGAAAGTCTGAGTATATAACATAATTATCGGCTTTATTGGGGTACTCAATAAAAGATGTATGAATTTATAATTTCACCATTGTTTTAAATTATCTTGAAAATGAAGGAATATATGATTGTTATCTGCCTCACTTCTTTTATAAATATATTTCATTCGTTGTTATTGGTAATACATAACTACAATTGTATAACTACCATTGTTACTTGCCTTATTTATAAATAGTTCATAGGTCGTGTATGGTAATATATATATATCATTGTATTGAATAATGAATATTTTATGCTTGTGAATGTATATGCTTTTGTATTGCTTTTTCGTTACATATATAATTTGCCATCTTGATATCAAGATAATTAGAATCAAGTGTATTTATTAAAATGTAAACCAGTTTATCCTGTAATTATTTTGTTGGGTAAACTTTAAAAATGATAAATAAATAAATATTCTAAGGCATAAAGTAAAATTATATCAGATTCATGGTACTTAATAAAAATTTACCTGAATTAAAATAGACATAAGTTGGCATAAATTTCTACCACATTTAAGTTAGGCATTGCAGCTTAGTTTTAAATGATTGCAGTGATTCATTGAATATATCAACTTTATGACTTATAAGGTTGTAGTCTCTCATCATAGTATACAAAGGTAAAATGCACATAATTTGTCCATATATGGTATATGAAAAGTCATATCTAACCTTGTATACATTAAAGGCACTCTGAGGTTTATTAAATTAAGTAATTCTGGGCTTTTAATATGGTTATTTAACAATTTATATAAAAACATAAGGCCACTATTCCTCCTTTGAATGTAAAGGAGTAGCATATCAAGTAGTATTGTCACTCCTAACATAGTAAAAAAGCAAAAAGTGTCAAAAGACTTATGTCCTTAACAACGCTTTCAATCTATTATCAGAACGTAAGGGGATTAAGGACAAAATTAGAGCAACTTAAACTAGCTATTTATACCGCTGACTATGACGTTATCGTACTCACTGAGACTAGGCTCAGTGAAGACATAACTCTGAATTGGACTTACCTCATTTAGACATTTATAGACATGATCGCAGTGTAATTACTTCTAATAAAGTTCGTAGTGGTGGGGTTTAAATTGCTATTAAAACAAAATTGCAATCTGTAAAGGTTATAAGCCAAATTATTAATGTAGAACATTTTTGTAAACATTTGTAGTCAAGAGGCAAAGGTTTTAATTGGGGCAGTGTATATCCCCCCAGCCTCTGCCATTGATAAGTACTTATCTCATTGTGAAGTGGTTGAAGATATTGTGAATAATAACAATTTTTTGATATTATTGTACTGGGGACTACAATTTACTTGATCCCTGTTGGAACACTGACTGTGATAGCATGTCTTTCACCACTCAAGCAAGAATTATAAATGAAAGTTTTACATTACTGGGTCTTAAGCAGATGAGTACTATTTGTACAATTTACTATTAGATCTAGCTTTTTCTAATTCAGGGCAAGTAACTTCCGAAAAGGATCCATATCCTATTTAAAAATGTGTTAATCATCACCTTGATATTCATTACAGTGTAAAGTTGGCCAAAGAACTAGATTATAACAATTATCAATTTACTATTTATGATTATAGAAACTGTCATTATACTACATTGACTAACTACTTAGATACTTTAAACTGGCTAGGAATATTGTGCAATTTGGAGATTAATAATGCTCTATCAATTTTCTACTCTATTCTTTATGAAGCTATAGAACTGTGTACTCCTACCTTAACAATCAAAACATCATCTTATCCTAAATGGTTTAGTGTTGAATTAAAGGAATGTATCAAACTCAAGAAACATTACCATAAAATTTTCAAAATTACTGGGAGTAATGATGATTATCATAATTTTTCTAAAATCCGAGGTGAATGCAAAAAACATTCTGGTTCATGTTGCAAAAACAATATAAATAACATGGAAACAAATATTCCCTATAACTTAAAGTATTTCTGGAGACATGTTAAAAATCATCAAAAATTGGATAGAATACCAAGCATAATGTATTATTATGAAGAACATGTTGCAAATAATGACCACGATATTTCAAACCTCTTTGTAAGGAACTTTTCTAAGGTCCACAGTACTGTGATACCTGACACAAAGCCTGCCTTTGACATAAATTACACGTTTTCCTTTGGCAAAATGACAGTTTCAACTGAGGATGTACTATGGAAATTATTGTCTACAAATGTTACAAAGTGTACTGGCCCAGATGAACTCTCTCCCTTTTTTATTTAAAAAGTGCAGTCAATCACTGGTTTACCCACTGTTTATACTATTTAAAAATCTTTTAGCAGTGGCGTTTTTTCTGACCTCTTTAAAATTGCTTACATTACACCGATTCACAAAGATGGTGACAAAAGCAATACTTGTAAAATCAATATATGTAGTGGAAAAGGGAAAATTAGGTTTGGAGTAGCATTTAAATTCAGCCAAGCATATGAGAAACAGTAATTCTGGCACTACATGAGGAAAAATTACAAATGATGCTATTACTAAAAATAGAAAGTAGGCTGAAATTGTTTCTGCTTGTAACTTTAGGTTTTCATTCAGTTTGACATCACTTTGAGTTATCGATCAGTGATTTGCACAAATAAGATTATTTGCGGATTCAAAGATGGCTACTAAAATTTCACCAGCCACAGCTAAGACATAAGCAATAGTTGACAAGGTATTAGCTCCACATTCTCTACCTTTAATAAAAATTAAACTTGAATATGTACATCAGGATCTCCACTGATGGTAGCAATAATTTATCACGAAAAATTTTTCGAATACTCGTACAGTATTTTGATCGTCATGTTTAAGGACTCACACAAGCTAGTTGAATTGAAATGTTTAAAATGAATCAGAGGGGACTATAAGTCACCTTGTTTTAAAAACATATGATTGGCCAGAAGAGTGTATCGCATTTGGAGGGGATAACTGCAACTCCAATTTTGGTTATGTTGATGGAAATGGACAGAGCAATGTTTATGTACTCTTGTCTGCGGAAGTTGGGGAATTACTTGGAATAAAATGCCCTGCCCGTATATCTTACATAATTGTGTTCAGCATGCAAGGGATTCCTGGCTAATTGATATTGAATCAAATTTGGTTACAATTTATAATCGTTTTTCTGTATTCACGGCCAGAACAGAAACCTTGAAAGAACTTTGTGACTTTGTATCTGTAGGTTATAATCGTAAAAACAAAGCAGGTCTGAGCGTGGCCATTATGTCAGAGAGTGGCAACATAGATAAAATGTCAAAAGATTTTAAAGTGAGAAGGAAGGTGTGTTCCGTGAGTGGGTGTGAGGGACGCAGCGATGGGACAAGAAAATTTTTTAATTTCCCGAGGACGGAAAAAGTGTAAGTTAATTTATATTAATGTGGGATTTACGGGAATTAATCAGAAATAAGCGTAACAAACACCAAGCTAATTTAAACAGATTTAATCGAAGAAACAAACAAACACAATTGACTCCACACCATCGTCTTGTCTCGCCTAAGGTCGCCTCTACTCTGCCCTCGGAAAAGCGTCCTTCCGCCACCGTCTCCCGCATAAACCGTTAATCCCCTTCCTTCAACCCCTGGCGTCACTTTCTCCTGAAGCGTCCTTCTCTTGGGGTTTTTCCTGTGACAATTCCCCGTCCGCTTCCCGCTTCTGCCTCGGCCCCACAGCTCGGCCCTCCTGACGGTCGTCTGCCTCAGACGATCCATCCTCCTCGTGAGCCTCGCCGTCGTCCTCCGAGCAGCTGCTGCCACTGTCGTCGTCCTCCTCCAAGTCGTCGGTGAAACCTCTCCAGGGCTTGACATGGTCCGCCGAACACGTTGTCTCCCTAGGGCCCTCCCCTTCTCCAAGCTTCTGCACCTTGTAGCGATCATGCGGGGCCACCTCGGCGATCCTGTATGGCCCAAGGAACTTGATCGCCAGTTTCAGCCCCGGTCCCAGCTGGGTCCGCTTGATGGCTATTAGATCGCCCACTTGGTAGTCTGTCGCCTTCTTGCGACGTCGGTCATACCCCCTCCGGTTCTCCTCCTGGATTTTTTCAATCTGCCGCTTTGCCTTTTCGCGCAAGTCCTTGCGAGCGTCGTTGAACATCTCGCGCTGTTCCTCCTCGATCAGCTCCTTCAGCTGCAGGTCTTCGGTGCCCCTCATCGTCGTGCCGAGCAGCAACTCGAACGGCGTGCTCCCGATCGCACGCTGATAGCTCCCGTTGATGGCGCGTTGGACTCTTGACAGCTGCCGATACCACTTCTCAGGCTCCTCCGCGGCCAGTTTGGACAGAACGCCCGAAACTATGCCGTTCACCCTCTCGACTTGCCCGTTACCCCTCGGCACTCCAGTGGCAATCGTGAAATGCTGCACGCCCTCCGCCTGACAGTACTCCTGGAACTCGCCTGAAGTGAAGGCCGTTCCTCTGTCGGAGACAATCCTCTTTGGATTTCCAAAGTTCGCCTGATGCTGCCTCAAATTCTCCAACACCTCTGCCGTGCCTGTCGATTTCGTGGCGAAAATCCACACGAATTTCGTGAAGGCGTCCACCAATACAAGCAAATGCCGGTATTTCTTCCTCGTCGCCGGCAGCGGTCCCACATGGTCGATGTGCAGCGTGTGTAGAGGCTGATCCTCCTTTGGAATCGGATGCAACCAACCTTCCGCCTTGCCCTGCTTCCGTGCTCCTAGAATACAGGGGAGGCAGTTCTGGATGAACGCCTCTGTCCTCTTCTGCATCCTCTCCCAACAATACTGCCTCGACAGCACCTCCATCGTCTTCTTCACTCCAAAATGCCCGATGTCATGAGCATTTTTTATTAACTCCTCCTGCATGCCTCTTGGCACGACCAGTTTCTCCAGGCCCTCCGGGCCCTTGTAGAGCACCCCGTTCTTCAGAACGTAGTCCTCGTACGTGCCGTTCGCCATGGCTGCTCGAATCGCCTTGAGCCGCCCGTCTCGCTCCTGCGCCCTCGCTATCCTCTCCGCCAGGACGTCTCGGACCACCAAGATGCTCGCCTTCCTGCTGAGAGCATCGACGTGGCGCATGCGGGTTCCTGCTCGATGTTCGATCTCGTAATCGAATAACTCCAGGAGCATAACCCATCGTGCCACTCTCGGCGCCAGCTCCTTCTTCTTTGGCGCCAAACGTCGCGGGTTGCGACTTATCGGCGTCTCGTCCTTCAAGACGATCCTCATTTCCACGGAAACCTGCTCCTGTCCCGTCGGCCGGTATCCTTCGATCAAAGCCATCGCCCTCCGCTGATACTCCTCCTTTACGCCCTCTAATACGCCGCTCACCACGTCTCCTTTCTCCGACAGAACCAGCAGAACGTAACCGCTCCCGGCTAAAGGTCCGACGCTGGCTCCCTCCTTGTCCAGGACCACTCTCGCGTGGTCCAGCAGCGGGTCTCCCAGTAAGACATCGGCTGGTACGGCACCTTCCGGTACCACTCTATACGTCAGCTGGTACGTTGTTCCTCCGATCAACGTCGGGACATCTACGCAGCCCAGGGTGTGGAACTGCTTTCCTCCTGCCCCCTCGAGAATTTCAACGCACTCCTCCAGCTGCGACACGTCCTGCTGCTCCGCAATGCTTCTATAAAATTCTTCTCCCAACACGTTGAAATCTGCGCCGCTATCCATCTGGCACTCGATTTCGCGCCCTCCGATGCTCGCCAGCACCTTGCTCCTGTTTCTCCCGGCGGCAACTCTAAGAATCTTATAGGATTCATTTCCTCCATCCGCGGGCTTTCCGGATTTCGCCTTACTGTCCCTCGCCTCCGGACAGTTTCTGGAGATATGGCCGGTCTTCTGGCATCTATAGCAACGTGCACCATCATTCTTGCGCGAACAATCGCGTCCAATGTGCCCCTTTTCTCCGCAGTTGAAACAGTGATCCGGCCTGGTACGGTTCGACTGCCGGTCTCCTTTCGCCTTCTCCGTTGATTGCTTCGCCGCTGCTGGCGCGGGCTTCGAGCGGGATGCCTCCTTTCTCATCCGCACTGCCACCTCATAGCCCACGAGCAGATCTTTCAGCTGGGCAAACGTCCTCGCTCCATAGAGGGTGATTTTATTCATGGGATCATCCGCGATCCCGTCAACCACATATCTGATTACGACGGCGTCGTCCAAATTCCCTCTCCTCCCGATGCACCGCATACGTTGGACGTACTCCATCATCAGCTCGTCTGGCTTCTTTTTCTCCTTAGCCAGTGTCTCGTGGACGTCCCTGCTGTCCACTCGATCCGCGAACTCCTCCTCCAGAGCCTGCTTAAGGCCGTCCCATGTCGTGATGTTCCGCTGCGCCGACAACCACGACTTTGCGGCTCCCTCCAATGCCTTTTTTGCCGCCACAAAAGTTTCAAATGGGCTCCAGCCGTAGACGCCTGCATCCTCACTCACCGACTCGATCCATGATTCCACGGGCAAAGCTGGATCCTTCCCGTCAAATCTCGGTAATGTCTCCGCTGCGTCTCTGAAGGGAATTTTGGTCCCCTCACCCGGCCGTGCGGCCGCACCAGGCACGTCTTCCCCACGTGCACGGGCTGCTTCACGCCGCATCAGCTCGTTCTCCCGACGCAGATACTCCAACTCCCTTTCACGCCAGTCAGCTGGCGGGGGCGGCGGCAGTAGCGGGGCCACGGGCGTGTCCGGCCGGGGCTGTTGGAGCTCCTTCAGTAGCTGCTCTCTCATCGAGCGCATCTGCTGCTCCATCCGCAATCTCACCTCCTCCTCCATCGCCGCCTTCACCTCCGCAAGTCGAGCCTCCGCCATCACCTCGACCAGTTGGCGCAATCTCTCTGCGTCGGCTTCGGCAGTCGTCTGCGTGCCTCGAGACGAATCGTCTGCCTCGACCAAACCTCCCACCTGCGCCAGGTTTCGGTCCTCCATGGCTGCTTTCCTCCGGGCTGTTCGCTCCGCTATTTTCGTCCTAACGGTGCTCTTGACCCGCCTGGAGGGCTGCTGTCGCTTCGGCGAGCAAGGGCTGCTCCGACTCCTCGGCGTCTCGAACTGCCCTTTCGGCACGCTCCCCTCTCCTTGACCCTCCGTCTCGATGCTCCTCGGGCCTCCCTCGAGTTGCGCCCGTTCTCCTTCTCGCACCCTCTCCCGCGCGCCGTTGCTTCCTCTCGCTCTTTCTCCTGAGCGATGTTGTTCCCCCTTGCGGTAGCTCCTGCGAGACGCTTCACCCCTGCGCTGGATCCCGCGCGACGCCTCTTTTTCCCCCTCTCACACCCACGCCCGTGTGACACCTGGCCTTCGCACTCTCTCCTACGCGATGACTTTCTCTCTCGCACTCTGTCCTGTGCGATGTCTCTCCTTCTCACTCGCACTCACTCCCGTGCGACGCCCCTCCTTTTCTTTTGCACGTACACCCGTGCAAAGCGTACCTCCCGCGCTTTCTCCGACGCAAAGACGTTTTTATCCTATGCGACTCTCCCGCAATTCACCCTCGCGCTCACTCCTGCGCGATAATGCACCGTGTTTTGCACTTACATGCGATTCTCCATTCGCTCCGCTAACTCCTTCCGTTAGCGTCTCAAAAGCCTTACGCTGCTCCCCTCTCCGATGATCAGGTCCGACGGTCAACGCTCCGGGCCTCCTGCCTTCGTGCGTTGAGCTTCACCTTTATCCAGCTCCTCTGGATACGCCGGTCCTTCACAAGTACTTCGGGGTGCGATGATCTCCACTCATCGCTGCATGCGACTTTGCTCCTCCTTGACGCCTCCGGATTCACACGTTCACAAATTCCTAATTAAGTTAGCCCGCATCCCGGACGAGCCCCCAAGTTTTGTGGGATTTACGGGAATTAATCAGAAATAAGCGTAACAAACACCAAGCTAATTTAAACAGATTTAATCGAAGAAACAAACAAACACAATTGATTCCACACCATCGTCTTGTCTCGCCTAAGGTCGCCTCTACTCTGCCCTCGGAAAAGCGTCCTTCCGCCACCGTCTCCCGCATAAACCGTTAATCCCCTTCCTTCAACCCCTGGCGTCACTTTCTCCTGAAGCGTCCTTCTCTTGGGGTTTTTCCTGTGACAATTCCCCGTCCGCTTCCCGCTTCTGCCTCGGCCCCACATTAATGAATATTTTTCTTGTGAATGCTGAAGTGTTTCTGCAAGTTATAAGTGTAGTTTATAAATAGATACAACGGTTGTTTTCAGTGCGAAGATTGTCATTTATAAGCGAAATTTAGAATTTTATTTATTCACTCCGCTTTGAGGAAGTACGTTTAACTAAATGAAGGGATTTGTAAGGCGAACATATATGTGTCATTGGTCTCTCCATTTGTTAAATATGTATAGGTGGTTTGTTTGAAATATACATGAGTTTCGTCAATTAAATCTAGTGGAAAAGTTGCTGCCTAAATTATTACGTTTTGTAAATTATAAATTACATGATTTCAGCTTCAATGTGAATTATTGTATGCTTTTGGAGATTCGTTCCTTACATACTCTTTAGGACGTAGGAATTAAATCATTCTTTCCGTATTAGTTTTTAAAAAACTATGTCGATTCTTCTAGTCTTTTTGCACTTACTATTAACCTCTCAAACTGTGAGAAACTATCTTTAATTTAATAGAAACTTTTACAGCATATGATAGAATACAAAGGGCAGGTAATGTGTATATTGACATTTGCAACATTCTTATATGAGATAAAAGGAAACTGAAAATTTCATGTACAAACAAATGTGGTATGTTTCAAAGCATTAATTTAACTCCAAATATGACAGCAATTCCTAAAATGCATTTATTCCTGCTAATTGTCGTAATGTGATTAATTTGCATTTATAATTTCCAGTGTGAAATATTTTTGTATTATTATTCCTTGACCTTTTATAAAGAAATTAATAAAATGTTCGTGATTACCTTTTATATAAAAGCGAGTGCACCTTTGCAATTATGTTAAGAATAACTAACTTAATGTGGGGGTATAATGGCACTATTTGTTCGATGGTACAATTTCCAATGCTTCTTAAATGAGACGGTTTTCCAATTCTTTAAGAAATTTTGTGAACCTTGCAGGTTTTTTTATCTTTCTGGTAATCTATGATTATTCATACCGATTAATGTCTTTATGTGCAGGTGCTTGGAATGGCTTTCATTTTGCCAAAACTGGCAGGTTCGTGACATGTATGAGCGTGGGGGTGTGCGAGCGGTGGTCCACAAGATGGTTTAAAATTTTGTAATTTTTTTATTTTAGGGTATAATTTTCACGTCTTAGTAAATATATTTTATTTTAGTGTATAGGTTTCACATTTCTTTGTCACTGTTTTATTTTAGGGTATAGGTTTTACATTTCTTTGTCAATGTTTTATTTTAGGGTATAGGTTTTACATTTCTTTGTTAATATATGTTATTGTAGGGTATAGGCTTTAAATTTTGTAAATATATATATATATGTACATATTCATTATTCAATCTTTTAATTTCTATATGCTTTTTGTTGGGGAAATTAACATAATTCAGATATTGTGCGACTTTTTATGTTGCAGTATGTACACATTTTCACTTCTTATGATTTAAAATTATCTGCCTAATATCATTGCCCTCATTAGGTTTGGGAACAGGTATTACATCATGCCTCTTAATGTTAGAGTACATATTTGGATGGTTTCTGTGTGTTGTATGCACTGCTTAGTGTATATATGTTCATTTTTATACTGTTTATTTGGTTACCTTGATATGATATTATGAACTTGTATATATGTCATGTGAAGGGTGTCACTGTTTATATGCTTGCATGAATTAACACATTTGAGATGTTGCAGTATGTACATACTTTTACCTTCCTGTGATTTCAAATTATCTAATATCAATGCTCTCATTAGCTTTGAGAGAAAGTATGATTTTATATGCATTTTGTGGCATGAAATAGCGCAATGCAGATAATTTGCAACCTTTTATTATTTAGTATGTACCTGCATACATCTTTTTTGTTAATTCATTGTTCATTATGTTCATATTACATTTTTTGTCTATGTTCAATTGCATATTTTCATGGTTTACAGTATTGTCTATAGTACTTCGTGTATGTTAAGATTTTCTTATACTTAGTCTCACTTTTTTCTGTTTGTGTAATACCAGTTGAGGATACATTTCCACATATTTTGTACTTTTCCATGTGTGATCTCTGTTGAATTGCTAATGTTTGAATTGAGATTTGGCAACTGTTTGTTTTATCTGGTACTACTTTGTAATGTAACTGTGCCATCTTTCTGAGTGTATATCGCAAATAATTTGTGATGTTTGCAAAAACCTTTTTGCAATCTCAGCTGAAATGCTACAGAATTGTTTCTCACTTAAAATACGGCATTTACTTGTTATGTGTACATCTAACGAAGCTTAAATAAAGCAATATCAATAACGTACAATCATTTTGTTGTTTTTTCAATTTTATATTTCTATTTAAAATTTTGCGATCATATATATTAAGCATTTTACGAGGAATAAATAACCTAATATTTTAAACGCGCGCGCTTGGTGCGACGGTGGTGCCATCTATGAACAAATGTAGTCGTAACTTGAACCTATTTCCCACAAGAGTAAGATGCACAGGGCTGCTCTCCGCTGTCTTTCTCTCTCTTCCGAACTCGGACTCTGCCGCCCTCTCCCAAGCTCTCGAACTCTGGGAATACCCTGTCTTCCGCTGGCGATTTTCACGGTCACGTGACGCCGCCAGATGATTTTTTGCGGAGGGGAAAGGTGGGGTTTTTGAACGGGCGTCTCCTTGATTTCGTGTTGGTTAATTCGTTTTGTAGAGTACATAACCGTAGGAAAGGGGTAGAACTGGGAAAGACAACGTAACGCATCTTGAATAGATCGCGAACCGATGTGACGATCAGTTCTTCCTCGCACTTCCGATAAGCGAAGTGGTAGGGGAAGGTATAATGAAGGAAAGCGCCTTCGATGCGGAAAGGGGAGAGGTGGCTGAAGGAAGAAGAAGTTGGGAGGAGGATAGCGCCAAGCGATAAGCCTAAATGCACACAAGGGAGGGGGAAGTAGGAATGTTAAACCCTCGAGTCAAAGAGGCCGTCACAGAATTTTACGAGACGAATCGCGACATTTGTTTAAAGGCATTAATAATCACAAAGCAAAAAAACAAAATTGTGAACACTTCGTATTTTCCAAGAGCATGATTTCAAAACAAAAAATCCGAGTAGTCTCCAGAAACAAAAACAGACAAAAAACACTAGCAGAGTTGTGTAGGCTTCACCACACTTGCAGAGAGTTGTGTAGGCCGGCCGACTTGAGGAGGGCACACACCCACCGTGGTAATGTGAATGGTTCACTTCCCGGCGACTCTTTCACTTCTGGTCTAGTTCGACCCTTAGGTGAATTTTGTGGGCGACACCGCCCTCACGTGGCAAACTTACACAATGCACAAAAAAAGGAAAATCACCCATCGCAAATACAGAAAAAAGAGAAACAAAAAAATGCATTGCCTTTTAAAAGTATTAGCTCTTAAATATATTTTTTTTAGGATTTTGAATTTTGACCTCCCAAACACAAGGCACATTTTCATAGCTTTCAATTTGTTCGAAAGATATTAATTTGTTAAAATCTTAAGTTTCTCTAAGTAAGTACGGTGCTAAAATATAGGAACCACGTCCTAGAGCAGGGGTCACCAATTAGTTTTCTTCTCGGTCTGTATTAGAAAAAATGTCCGGATGCCTTACTGGCATAACATTAATAAAACGTCAAATAAATGTTATAACAACATATTTTGTTTCCTTTTATTAATTACTAGCAGAACTCCCCGTTGAATTTCAACGGATTTATTGAATCTAAAAGCCGGCCGGGTTAGACTGGTGGGCAGTGCGCCTGCCTTCTTAACCCAAAGGTCGCGGGTTCGAATCCCGCTTCGGGCATGGATGTTGTGATGTATGTTGATTTTCTCTAAGAGAATTTGACGGTGCAAAATAAACTTAGCTGTTGACGCACCTAAAAAACCTTATTACTACTACTACTTGAATCTAAAACTTCGACCGTGTAACATGTAAACATCGTAAGAATATGATAGTACCCAGTTTTAACCGTCGAATAAAGCAAGAATGAAGAAAACCTGTTCGCAATTACCTATTTAGATGTATGAAAGTAGAAAATCTTGCACTCTGAAAATGCGAAAATTACATATAAACTTATGGGAAAATAATTATTGAAATAAGCACCCCCTCCCACCCTAATTTTTTATCGCCATACAGCCTATGTTATAAAATTATTTACCTATGCGAAGTTTTGTGACAATATCTTCAAAGGTTTGAAAATCACAATTTGTGAAAAATCTACGTCTAATTATTTAAGTTTTTTACGTAGTTTTAAAAACTGTTTGCTTTGGAGAACTCTATGCCACACTTTGTGTTTCTTTCTTCGCAATTTTTATCGCCATATAGCCTATGTTACCTGCAGGGTAAAATTATATACCTATACGAAGTTTCGTGACGATTTCTTCAAAACGAAAACTGTAGGTAAAACCTGCAAGACCACAATAATCAACAAAAAATAAATGAACAAAGGAACTTACGAAATGATTTAATTATATACCTATACGAAGTTTCGTGACGATTTCTTCAAAACGAAAACTGTAGGTAAAACCTGCAAGACCACAATAATCAACAAAAAATAAATGAACAAAGGAACTTACGAAATGATTTAATTTTACGAAAGACAAAAAAGTAAATAGAGAACGTTTAAGAATCACTGAGTGAATATTACCCTCAGACCATTAGTTCGATTCTCTCATCCATGCTCATCCACGAGTTCTGTTACAGGAAAATTGTTAACATCAACAATACTTTGGAAACAAACGATTCATCCAATCACAATTTGTGGAAAATCTACGTCTAAGGCTGAACGCACACTTATCAGACAAAACGTCTCGAGGCAAAACGTTTTGTCGAAAGGTAAAACATTTTGTTGGGCTTCAACGCACACTGGTCATACAAAAATGTCTTTACACAAAATGTTCTGTCGTTGAACAAAACTTTCTGTCGAAAGGCAAAACATTTTTGTTGGGCTCCAACGCATACTGATAAGACAAAACGTCTTTGCAAAACATGTTTTGAGACAAGACATTTTGTATACATTGAAATCATTCTTGTTCGGCGCAGTCTCGGTCTGGACTAATTGCGAGATTGTCGTCCGATGACGAAGTTTGTGCTCTCATTTTGTGGCAGTGGATTCAACTCGCTTCCATGGAAGAGAGTGAAAGACGCTTATGGATCCACCCGATTAATCAAAAGAGAACCGGTAAGAATACCCTTAAGGAATTTATAAATGAACTAAAAGGAGATGAAAATAAATTCCGAAATTTTACGAGATTAAGTTTGAGTTCCTTTTATTATGTTTTAAATATAATTGAAGATGGAATCAGGAAAAGGGATTTTCCAGCAAATCTTTTTGGTGATGTTCTTTCACAGTATAATTAAAAATAGGAGGCCTTTCTTCTATTAAAACAAGTAATTTTTCAGCATCCACATCCATGTTAACAGAAGCACACACAACTTTCCCTCCACCCTACTCCTATTACTTCTCAATAAAGACTGAACTCATGCAGAATGTTTTGCCTCAAAACAAAGTGCAGTGTTTCTGCTTTCGACACGATAAGTCGTCAACAAAGATGTATTGTTGTGTCAAAGATCAACGCATACTTATCAGACAAAAACGTCTTTCGACAAAACGTTTTGTTTACAGATGTCTCAAGCGAAAACACTTTTGTCGGTCTCCAACTCACACTTATAAGACAAATGTCTTTCGAGAAAACATTTTGTCTCGAGATTTTTAGAGGTGTTTTAAGTTGTTTTTTCGTGTTTTTGTGTCCTGTTCGATTAGTGTGCGTTGGGTCCTATTGATAGCATTGCGAAAACAGTTTTCGACGAGTTTACACAAAAACGTTTTGTCAAAAGACGTTTTTGTCTGATAAGTGTGCGTTCAGCTTAATTATTTAAGTTACGTAGTTTTAAAAACATCTTGCTTTGGAGAACTCTACGCCACAGGAAAATATCATTAAAAACTATTTATTAGTAATATTTCAATTATAATCAACAAATATTAGGTTGTCATGTAAAGAACGCAAACTCCCACACAGAAATTGAAAAACAATATTACGTTAAAAATATTCCAATATAAATGCATTGGAGACTCAATTTCGGCGATAATGGGAGTTGTCATGGTAGCTTATAATGGGTATTGTAATAAAACATAAAATCACGTATTTTATTGATTCTAAATGCATTTTTATGCTAATTCGATCAGGATTCGGATTCTGTCTCCAATAAAAATAAACTTTGATCTTTTCTTCATAGAACCATTCAAGTCTCAAGTTCGTACTACGTTTCTAAGTAATTTTAAAATTCAAATGAAAAATGTGCTGCACTCGTCCCTATGTTATTCAAATGAAAAAAGAAAACATTTTTAAAATTAGAAAGGTCAATCAAATCGACATAAAAACCTTACTACACCACCGCACTCGTTATTCCGGTTAAAATGATACCTTTCTCTTGTTTCTACGTGCTGTAGTTACTGCGCTTTAAAATTACATACAAACACTTTATCTATCTATCTATACATATCTATAAAGTAAGGTGTTTGTATGTATGTATGTATGTATGTATGTTCTGCTAAGGCTCAGAAACTACAACACGCAGAAAAAAGAGGAAGGTGTCACATTAACCGTTATCATGTGTACGGTGGTGTAGTAAGGTTTTTAAACCGATTCGGTGTACTATTTAATTATAATAAAATATTTTCGTTTATATGGGATTTCCATTTAAAATTTTTTCGTAAATTTCTCGAATTTTTAACTCCTTACATATATATCGCAGACATATGCTCTCGCAGACTTTTTTGTGGTAAATTATCTCCTCTTTTGGAATAATTTTTTAAAAGAGGGGCTTACAGATCAAATAAGACGAATTGAAGGGAAAATCTTATTGTTCATTATTGCTCAGCATTTGGATATACTTAGCAACCGATGTAAACAAATTCCGTTTGAACTATAAACATGTCGTAAACGTAGAATAGTTGATGAAATACTCATTTAATATCTTCTGATTTGATTGTATGTTTTTCTTTCATTATCTATGGTCTTCTATACACAGGTTAATTCTGCGAATAAACATTAGTGAACTGTTTCTTTTTCTGTAATCGTGTCATTCGCATTATAGGTATGTTTGGATATAAGTTAAATTGTTTTTATATGCCTTTTGTCTTATTTTATTTCATATTTTGTTTAAGTGAAAATTACTGAAGATATATGATTAAATTACTACGTTAAAGTTTTTGTGTTTTGTTTTATCAATTTATCAATAAAAACTGAATTGAGCATTTCATGCTAACATGCAAGTTTTTTCCTATGCTCATCCATTTTGCGTTTCAATGATAATTAGATATTTTTTTGTAATATATAATATCGTTTTGAATTAAAAGAGAGTTTTATCAATTGGAAATAAGGTTCACTCTTGAATAATTGTTATTTTAATACGAGAACTAAATTAAATTAACATTTTGAACACGTAACGCAGTGAATTTCGAAAGATTTTATTTGAATAATAGTTTTGTTGAACTTTATTATGTCTTCTGAACTAAAAATTAAGAATTCGTGTCTGCGGTTCCAAGGGTAAAATGTAAACACTACCGATACACTCACGTAATTAATTACGTTAGAAAAGTAAAACATTTTACTAAATTATTTAAAATCGATTCGTTCGAATATCTCAATCAATTATTCAATTAATTACGATGGAAAACACAATTAAGATCAATAATTATATATCTATTTAGAGTAATAATAGGTATTCTTATTTACTTTCTCCTGTTATTATGTTGACATACTAACTCATATTCCGCGTAATCAATATTTACTCATCACTACGAAACTCTATTTTGTGAATGTTGGTTGTTTATTTAGCAACTGAATAGAAAGCGTCAGTCGCCATCATCAGATACATTGAGCTTTAGGAGATTATTCGTTGGTTGGTTTCGGTTAGTTTGTTGTTTTCATTTGCTTTCGTTTCGTGTCCATTTTTTGTGTTCTTTGTTTGTTTTCTTTGTTTTCGTTCTTAGTTGTTCATTTTGTAGTCTATGTTTATATTCTTTGGTTGTGCTCTTGATTTTTGTTCCTTGATTACCTATTTGTCGGTTTACACCTTTTATGCCGGCTATTGGTTAGAGTTTAATTCATTTCTTTTTTCTTGGTGGTTTTTACATTGAACTTATATTCTTTGGTTGTACTCTTAATTTATGTTCCACGATTATTTATTTGTCGGTTTACATCCTTTTCTGCCGGCTATTGGTTAGCGTTTGATTCATTTATTTTTTCATGGTGGTTTTTGTAGTTTTCGTATTGGTTCGTTTCGTGTTCTTTCCACTTTAATTCAAGACTCCTAATGTAGTTTACAGAAAGGAGAGGAGAAGTTTTAGTATGTATCATTTTCTCAAGCTGTCTTCTAAGCGGGAAAAAGTATAACTATTTGCAGTCCGAAATGCACCCGGGCGAAGCCGGGTACAAAAAGCTAGTATTATCTAAATTAACCCATCAAAAATGACGGGATTAATTTAATTAGTGTAATGTCCGTTGAAATATCAACGGAAGAATTACGAACATTCATTTCACTCAGAAGATTAAGCAGTAGATAATTCGTTAATAATGGTTATAATTGAATTGAGGTGTCTAAAGAAGAAAAAAACTGACATATGAAAGAATGACGGTATTTTTTTGATAACGGTATAATCATAAAAATGCCAATATCGTGAATAACTACGCTAAAGAACTAAATCTCCGTTGAAGTTTATTGAAAAATGTAACAATTATACCTAACTTTTCGTAAATACACCAGCCTCTCAACATTCGCGCGGGATACGTTCCCAATAACCTCGCGAATGTTGAAATTCGCGAATAAGAATTTGCTCTTATTATACTACCCAAACTTAATATTCAACAATCACACTGCTTTGTGCTCAACACTAAACCTAAAATTAAAGTTCGCAGGCTAAAAATAAACACGAAAAAACCAGAAAACAGTTAAAACAAAATGAAATGTGAATAAAAAGAAAAATATACATACGTATATGTACAGCCACCGAAGAAAAAACTGGGTCACTTTAACGTTCTCCTAGCGGCGAGTTGGGGATGTTATTGAATAGTAGAAACCGAATGACAACATTGCAGGAGAGATGAGGAATGAGGGGCAAAGGAGGGGAGGAAACTTCATGCCCTCTCGTACTAGGGAGAAACGCGGCTATAAGAAAAATATTCTTACCGATGAGTTAAATGGACCCGCTCACACTTATACGCAGCGAAGGGAGCGGAAGCGAGGAGAAGCGGAAAGAATTGCTTCGGCAGAATATTTCTTCGCTTCGTCTGACGTCTCGAGGCGAAGTTTTGTGCGATCGGCAACCTTATAGTAAAAGTTCGAGGGTATTCGTCATTTTTTCTTTCGATGTGACCGGAGGAGATGAGGAATGAGGAGGGGAAAGGGGGGAAGGAGGAGGGTGGGTTCCGCCGGTATTCGTCACTCTGCTAACATAAGCAAATCAACCGACCTAAAACTTGTGTGAGACCGAGTCCCCACGTGAAACGAGTTCGTATTCTAGTATCAAGGCCTGCGGACGAGCTTCGAATAAGTCGTTGTGATCCAAATGATGCGGTGAAATAAAAACAAGTGTCCGTAAAATACACTAAATGTAATTGATATTTAATAATCGGGCATTGACTCATGATCGCTATTATCACGAACGCATTATTAGCACATAACGTCATTTCCTGACTTTTATTCTCTCTTTAAAAACGGCTATAACCACGCTAACATGTCTGTTATTGGGATGATCCACATGCATGGATATGACTTCAAGGGACTACTTTAGCCTACATACTGATCCCTCATTGTGGCGACATAGAAAGATCCTCGGCGGTGCATTAGCGCTGCTACGGAAATTGCGTTATTAATCGGAAAATGAATCGAAAATTGTTATTATATTCACTGAAAATTACTCTAGAAATCAATCAACAATGTCTGAACCAGTATTTTCGAGGTAAGATACTTGAACGTTGACATAAAATCTATGCTAGGGTTTAACAAAATGATCACCTCTACAAAAAATCTGATGTGGCCAACACATGACTTTCTCCATATTTGGGGTATGGATATTTAAATTATTATGAATAATATTACGAGGCAAAATTATTATTTCGTATCATAAAAGAAGACACGTCCTTGTTGCCGTAAATTACGTATATTTTGAATGTTTATAGAATTCACCGCTACATGGTGTTGGCGCTGTATACTGGTATTAAGATAAAGTGAAATATATCCGAAATGGATGGTTCTACGAAAATTAGTTTCAAACAAAACTTGGAAGAAATAATATTCTCTACAACTTTGGTCTTTACGAAGATTACCAATAACGATGTTTTTAAGGAGATATTTAACGGAAACCGAAAAACCGGTTATTTATAAATAACTCCTAAACAATAACACCTATGGAAAATTGTTTCAAATGAAAACTGTAGGAAATTACATTCTCTATAAACTTTGTATAGAATTGTATATACAATAATGATGTTTTAACGAAGAAATATCGCAAAAACCGAATCGGGTTTCGAATAAACCTCGACTTCCGGTTAACCGTTATTGTCCAAAAACTAATCAGTTCTTTGTGCTCATGTTAAAGTGTTATATATGAAGTTTGGTAACGATATGGCACGTACGTTTTGAATTAGAGCGCCCACACTAACATACATACACACACACACACACATCATTCCGAAAATAGTCTAAACGTGTTCTAGGGACCTCAAAACATGTATTACCGTTGAAATCTCGAAGTCGATTTTTTTCATGAATACTATACTTTCCCATTACTACGTATGGAGAAAGTAAAAACGTTCTTAAAACATGTCCTACACTAATAAACAAACAACTCCTTTACCGTTTAAACATCTCAAATCCGACAGTCCCCAGAATGTACGGCCTACCAAAATTACACAAACCTAACATTCCTTTAAGACCTATAGTTTCAGGAATCAATGCTCCCACTTACAATTTAGCCCATTGGCTGAACAAAGAATTTAAACAGATGCAGTTTCCTAATGATTCACGCATCAAAAACTCGACAGATTTCATCAACAAAGTAGAAAACGTAATTCTTTCAGACAACGAAATATTGGTATCGTTTGACGTAAAATATTTCCTAGTGTCCCCATAAAAAACACAATAGAATTTCTAAAAAGCTCACTACTAGAAAAAAACCTTCCTGGCCCGATTGTGTACGAATACATCCGCCTAACTTCCCTCTGTATGCAACAAACATATTTTCAGGTCAACAACTCCTTTTATCAACAGAAAAAAGGCACAACCATGGGCAACCCTTTATCTCCTTTATTAGCAGAAATCTTCATGACTAATTTCGAACGAATTTGTAAGAACACCTTTCCGTATTTTCCTAAAATTATAGTCTTATCGGGTTTGCATGCCTAAAAAACGTGTTTTTATTCAAATAATGCGCAGTATAAAATATTTAATGCAAAATAAAAATTTGGAATGTATATCAGTTAACGTAGAAATAAATTTTCTACCCGCTAATTTTCACCGCAACAAAATCGCTTTTACCGTTTCCGAGATATACCTCTTTAAACTCGGGTATCTAGACTTTTTGAAAGGACAGTAAGTACGAGATTTCATTTATTTTCGCTCTACCGCCTAGGCTCCAGCACCAGTAACACACAGACAGACGGACAGACGGCATTGCGAAAACCACTTTTTCGGATTCAGCGACACCTAAAACGTATATTTCCGTAAGGATCTCGAGGTCGAATTTTTTCGCGAAAACTCAATATTTCGTAAGAGAAAGAAAAAATTTCCTCAAAATATTCAGGAATTATTTTGTTTTTGTGTATTGATCTTTAATCAGTTGACGCGGACCGGGGGTCCGCAGACAACAGATTAAGATACACAATTTTAGATTAAGCATTAAAAGAGATAAATAAATCTATATTTAAATCTCTGGCCCATGTATATCAGGATAATTACTATACTTAAAAGTGTACATACGGCAGAAAACCTCGTACCACCGATACGTTACAAAATTTCTTCGTACTACATAATATTAGGCAAGTATGAATGTAGTAGTAAAACTTGTCGCTAAACTCGCTTACCACTAATGGTACGCTTAACTCTGTAATTAGATATTTTAGCACCCGGGGAAAACTAGTAAATAAGCGCCCTCTCCCCCTTCAGGAAATTATTTCTCTAGATTTTTTATTTACTAACTGGATTTTTTGGCGACCCTTGCTTAGTTGCGCCCAGGGCACATGCCCCGCCCTATTATAGGTACGGCACTGGGTAACCGTACCATCGTTTACTCCTCCCACGAGCTCCATCACACTTGCGTTCTTCGCTACCGACGCCAGCTCTCCCATCTGCGACTTCTAGGAGTTAAACCTCCCGCCAGTGGTGGATCCAAGCGATTGGGGGTGGACGGGGGGAGGAGGGGAGGGGGGGGGGGCGACGTACATTTTAATTTCAGTTAGAATGTGTTAAGACGGAATATTCCCTCAAAATTATTGGATTTCGATTAACTGTATCTACCTCCCGTTAATTTTGTCAGTCATCCTACGAAATCATCTCCCAGTTAAAATGCAGCCCGCGAATTCAATCCCTGTACCGAAGGATGAAATGAATCTTACAAGGAAACAGAGGCGACCACCAAAGACGAGAGAAAAAGATCAGCTGCTGCCCTTAACTTGGGAACGGCTACAGTCAGAAGAATAACCAACGAGAAGTATTCTCAGGAAAACCGTAGTAGAACACACAAAGAAAGTTATCGAGGAGGCTACAGTGTAGTACACTGGCCACTCGGCCTCCTCTCCTCACAAGATGCGTGAAATAAAACTTCTTCAAAATCTGTCCTCTTTCTTTCCTTGGCGGAACCTGTTGTCACACATGGTGCCGTAACATGGTTTGCAACTGCTGCTCGGGCAGTAAACAGTTGCCGTTAGGGGGGCGAACCACTCCATTCTTAAAAGGGGAAACGAGCCAATTTCACAGCACCTCTTTGGGTGGCTAGGAAGTCTGTGAACCTATTTTTATCTCTTACAATGTAAAACTAAAAATTAATATGGTTTGTCTTATAATTCTGTTGATTAAATGTAAAAAAAATTCTATTTCAAAATATCTACAGGTGGCAAGAAGCTTCTTTCTTAATACCATCCCAAAGGACTTCACAGCAAGGAACCTGTGTAGGACACACTGGCATCCTGTCATTAGCAAACTAGGAAGGCCACAGCGCAGCTATGTCATTCTCAGATGACATCCCAGACATATGGAGACAAAGCTGCAACTTTGAAGAGGCCATCCAACGAAATCTCTCATCTTCAATGAACGCTATGAAATTGGGAAATATATTTATTAGCTTCGTAAGGTAAATTTGAGCATAAAAGATTTTTTAAATCAATATTTATATGAGAAATTTCTCTTAATCTCTCAGAATCTGACAAATCATTTTTTGATAATTGCACTCCCTTTCCTGTTGACTGAAGAAAGGGAGGATCTACTACTACATTTATTTATAAGTCATGAAAATAATGAATTTTTAAACCTGATGAATTTGTGTGTATAAGCAAAAACGAACAATAAAAGCTTTTTTCCTGAAATGTATCTAATATATGATATTCTTATTGTACCTCTATTACAAACATTTTATTCTTAACAAAAAATCTTTTTAAGAGCGGCATTTCAAAATGAAAATCTTCAGTGAAATAGCCTTGTTTTTTTTTGTCAGTGGGGAAATTTAGACAGAAAATTTATTCAAGAGGGCTTTTTCCATTTTATGAAATGAAACTTTTTTTAACAACTGTTTTTTAAACTGAAAAAAAGGCAGATAGGAAATTTCTAATCCTTGGCTAGAACATTTGTCAGAAATGTGTATGTACACAAGTAAATATTTTAAAATGTTTTGATGATGAACAATCATAACCTACTTTTAAAATCCTGCTTAGACTACTTATTAGATTAAACAAATTTTTTCTTGAATGTTACACAAATTGTATTTTAGGGTGGACAAATAAGGCACAGGATCATAAATGCATGGAAAGTGCATAAGCAGAGAGAGAAATATATAATAACCATGATCATTTTACCTGCCTATATTTCCTCAAGGAAAAAACTTGCAAAAACTAATTTATTATAATAACTCCCATTAAGAAGCGAGTTTAAGATATAAGATGGAAGACTGAAAATGTAGAGGAAATGAATGACGCCACATTTTCCAAGATGAATTTTTTAGGAGATTCCGGAATTATGTAAAGGTTCAAGTTTGGAAAGTTGTAAAAATATCTTTAATTATGATGGTAGGGGAAAAAGATCTATTTAGCAATAAACTCAAAATGGCAAGATATACAAATTAAAAACTTTGTCTTGATTTTTAGTTTTTCAAAGTAACTGGACAGGAAATTTATATTTTAAATGAGCCTTAAATTACCTTCATTATTGACATTTAGGTAAAGAAAATTAACAAAGTGAGCCAAGTGGGTGGGTGCATAAACCATACACAAAGATAAAAATAAACTAACCTGACAATCTGTTGGAGTTTCCTTATCTATGACAGTGAAACTTCCTTCTATATTTCCATACACCTCTAAAACTTCTGCTTTAGAGGTGGTTTATCATGTCTTGCTTCCTTAATTATGGCGGCATTTTTGTATGGATAATCCTATGAAACATTAAAACTTCATTTATTTTATCTTATTACTTTTTCAGTCGAGTTAACAATATGCATAAATAAGTGAAATCAATTGTTTCTTCAAGCAATTACTAATTCTAAAATAAGAAGTGTTATTTCAAGATTTCTGCAAAACGTTGAGTTTTTTATGTAAAGTTTTAGATTTTAATATTTACCTAATTTTAATTTTAAGTGCATTCTACAAACATTGATGGCAAATGAAATAGGTATTATGTCCGAGTTTAATTTTTACTAAATTATTTAAATGGTGAACAAATAAAATTTTTATTTTTATTCAATGAAAGGGGAAAATATAAAATTTAGATGAAGTTAAGATGTAAATGCAAATCTGCAATGAAATTATTTGAATTCTGCTGTCCCAACCAACTGCAGACTGGATTTTATGCAACTAAACATCTTTAAATTCTCCTTGTTTAGTGATGCAACTATTATGATTTGTGTACATTAATGACTGCTAGCAAGACATTCATTGCATAAATTAGGGAATATGGCACATTCTAAAAAAGATAAATGAGTCATATAAAAGAGAAACTTTTTAAAGCCTTTTCTTAGTAACATCCTGCTATCATGCCATGAAATACAATTCAAAAAGGATTTCACATAGAGAATTGGCTGAAAATTTGACCACTGTTATCTAAAATAAGGTGTAATCAAGATACAAACATTTAATAATTCAGAGAAACTGATATTCTGTATCCTTCTCCGTTAAGTATAAGTTGCAGAAATGCTGCTTCAGACCGATCACCCCTGGTCTTTTCTGGCGAGCTAAAATAAAATACATTTCATAAAGATAACCACTTGTATAAACACAAAGGTTTAATCTTGAGAGACATGAACATTGATAAATCTCTACCATATTAAAAATCTCAAACTCTAATGACAAAATAACAAAACATATGACTAACCCAGCTTCCACTAATGGATTAAATGAATCTGGTAACAAATGGGCAAGATGTTGTCACAGTCCATCCAAGGAAAGCTGAACCACTCGGTTGTCTGGAAGGCATGAGGAATCACGTTTCTGGCAGAAACTTGTCTCTTACAGAAGCATAAGGCTGTAAAATATTTTCCACTTTAAAATTTATATTATAAAAGGCTATTTTTAAATAAATTAACAATAAAGAATATATTTTTATTGTGTTGAGTCAGAACATTTCCTTCAAATAATTCTGTCTCCTAGTTATTTTGTTTAACAAACAATATACATATTTATGTATCAAGGTTTGGCTATGAATATGTATGTGATTAAGCATTAAAAATGACATCTCAATTCTCCACTTCCCAATCAATGCAAACATTATTTTTTTTAATAATAGAAAATTTCTTCAGTACCTTTGGAATAAATGCCCACAGACACCTAACTCAAGTAGTTAGTAAAACATCTAAGGCAGTAAACCATAGAGAAATTAAGAATTAAAATAAAAATCCAGCATTTAGCAGAATAGTGATTATGGAAAATTTGTAAAAAAAACTGCTAGCTGTGTTATTATCTTAATTTTACCTGTGATTTAATCAGGTTCTCAAACAGGAACGATGGCATAATTCAAGTGTTTAATTCTAATTTAGTCTCATGGAATTTTAATACTGGGACCTTCTGATTAAAGTCCATGGCATATTTTATGCTAGTACAATAAAATTTTAATCTAAAATATAAAAGGTCCCAGTATTAAAATTCCATGACTCTGCCCTAAATTTTCTATTATTAAAAAAATAATGTTTGCACTGATTGGGAAGTGGAGAATTGAGATGTCGTTTTTAACCCTTAGAAGACCAAGCGAAAATACGTTGAACACCAAGAGGGGTCCCTCAGAGACCCCATTACATAATGTTTTGTATCATGGACATAGGTAATTATTTCGCTGTTTTTCCTTTTGGTAATTATTTTGATTATATTTATGCCTTGTATTTTGGGAATAAAACATTTTTATATTGTTTTAAATTTTAATCACCATATATTACATTTTTATTGGTATTCTGAGGAAAATTCACTATATTTCTTCTAAATAATTTCTTCTATTAATAATATGCCATATAAAATGAACTTTGTAACTTTTACAATGAAACCTTTCAAAGAAATTTTCATTACATCAAATTGTTAGTTATTATTAGTTATTGCAAGATATTTTGCATACAGCAGAGACGGATTTTTTTCTGTGATTTTCACAGATAAATTTTTTGCAAGTGTCGCATCTTACATTAACTTTTCTATCAATTTTACGGGGACATTTGTGACATCTTTCTCGCTTTATGTCCATACCAGAATAATTAGTGTTACTTGGAGTGCTGTGATCAGTAGCGTGTCCACAGCATCACAAAGCTTCTTTCACATGGGCATGCAAACTTAATTTTGAATGCCTTAGCATATTTCCTTCTGCCAATTCCTTTCCCAGTGACACAAGGAAGGTTTTTCTCCAATGAGTTTTGTTTTTATTCCAGTCGGGATTTTTGGTTACAAATAATATGAAAGCATTAAGTGCAGCGATATCTATGGCATTCATGAACAATCGCTGAGGCCATCGACTTGTGCGTCTTGCACAAGTATACTCTCGAATCAATTTGTCTGCATTATCTACGCCACCTTTTGTTGCATTATAGTCTAATATCATTACCGGCGTCCTACCAGCCCCATCAGAAATGCCTACATCATCATGTTGAGTGGAAAAAAGGCGCCAAATTACCACGGAACGGCCCTGATTACCACAGGTGAAAATTAACTTTGTGTTCTCACTAATAAGATGCACAGTAAAAACATGTGCTATAGCTTTAGTATATTGACAGAGGCAATAAAATTATGTTATTTTTATATAACATATGCATGACTGCCAGTTGGGTTAAATGAAGAATGCAGGAAAAACAGCATTTTTTAACAAGTTAACCACAGTTGATGAAATAAGCACAAAATTGTTAAATACTGTCAATGAAAAGCAGAATTAAAGTGTTATGCTGGCTGTTGGAAGAAAATTGCAATTACAATACTCAAGAAGAATATACCTAGGGAGAAACTACTGCATGATATTATTTTTAAGTGCAATGAAAAAGGCTAGGTGGGCAATTAATTGGATATGCAGTGGTTCAGTGAAGTGTGGGACAAAGAGTGCTCCATCAAAGAAATAACGATTACTACAGCTGTTACGATTTGATGGATGTCTGTTAGAAAATGTGAAATTTTGAATTTATAAGTACAGATTTTGTGGTCATACCTGGAAGAATAACTTCTCGGCTTTAGGTGTTCAACAAAACATCTAATCCACATATGTCAACTTTTTTGGGTCTGTCCACGAGGAAGAAGGGGGGAGGCAGAATCGCATTGCAGAGAGGCACATGATGTTTCAAGGTTGTCTGCTAGAACAGTGTATTTCAAAGTACAGATCGCGAGGTTCACGAGGAAAATCTGAAATGCATCAAAAGTGACAAGGAACTAACTTCTCATTGTATAAATGCCAAAAGTTTAGTATGGTCTACTTTTTATCAAGAGTTAATGAAAACTCAGTCAAGAACATACTTCTCTTCATGTTGCCTTCACCTCGACAGTGTCATGAGACATTCTACTGGATCGCGATGGAAAAAGTTTGAAAAACGTACTAGAAACATCTGCATCTTGATCTTCAAACAAGGGCCAGTGAATGCCCAAATCACATCAGCTCCAACATTCAATGCATACACATATGAGACAAGGTGAAAAAAGTGCGCTCGTTCAACGTGGATTGCATCACGCATACTAACACTTGTTGCGTATGCCATCACTAAAGAAGTATAAATACTTCTCTCATCTGAACATCAAAACTAGGTTCTTTAGAATCATAGCACAAAAGTTTAAGGTATTTAAATGACGAAAAAACTCATCCAATCTGCTGAAGATTTTGCGCCATTTATTTGACAATGTTATTCGACAGAATGTTTCATTTTAGTCACAGCATGGTTTTATGGATGATTGAAAATTTTTCTACATTAACTGTTCGGTAAGAAATGATAGAATGCGGAAGGAATAAACTATGCTAGAAGGAATAAATTATGTTACCATTCATTATCTCTGCATTATTTTTTTAACACGATCAGCCTAAAAAAACAATAAGCATTCCTTTCCACGTATAACTACGAAATAAAAGAGAATTAAAGAAGGTGAGAGCAATGGCGGATGGTGCTGAAAAGGCGAGGCGCGCTCGATAGCCGAGGTGCAAATGAAGCCGATGGCGCCCCGATCGAGGATGGAGTCACCGGGAGGCAATAACGCCCTAAGAGGTGCGCCTTTACCATCCGCCATTGGAATGCGACCAACTCCGCTTGCGATACTTGGCATCATTATCTCGCGATATAAAAATTATCCTGCATTCATTCGTCCTTTAAAAAAATGGAGAAGAACTTTGCGGCGTAATTTAAATGTTTGCCCCTTTAGTATGTGGCCAACTGCTGCAATGTTTACGAGAGAGCGCAAATTTATTGCAGGAACAGGACTTTTGACGATGTGGAATAGTATGTTTCAAACCACGGTTTCACGACATACGACGCCAACTGTTAATGTCAGGTGTTCATTTACTTTAATTTATTGCAAACTTTTTAAAAAAATTCTTTGGCGAGAGTATTCAACATTTTTGAAAAATGTCAACGGAGTCAGTGTTCTTTTATCTTGGCTCGTAAGTCACAAAAATATAGAAATGCTTATCTATAAGATGCATTATGAGTTACTCGGGCCAAACGTTTTCGCAATACAGCGACGGAAAGTAGGTTTGCTAAGAGAAAGAGAGAAGGCGAGGGTGGTCATTTAAATTAAAAAAGCAAAATAAATTTAAAAAATAATAATTATTTTCGTTAGAACACACACAGAGAAGGTCTTGAATTTTTTCAAGCTGAAAGTTCTGCTTTCTTTTATTTATTTTTTGCGTTCCATTAACGGTCGACTTAGCATTATATGCAGCAGAGTCATGGACCCTTCGGAAAATAGACATGAAATATTTGGAAAGCTTTGAAATGTGGGTATGGAAAAGGACGGAAAGAATTTGCTGGACAAATAGGGAAGGGGTGGGTAACCTTCTCTGCGTGGGGGGCCGCATTGGTAGCAATGAATCCTTCGGCGGGCCGCATTGGAAATTGCCGATGCTTCAGTAGACTGGATTAAAGTTAAATCGGAAGTTACTAAAAGAAGCAGCAAATACTTTTAATCTATTTCTGGATATGAAAGGGCGTAGGTAGCTTTTTATCTATCTATATATTAATTTTACGTTGACGTCTTTAGACATTTGTTTACAATTTATATCGGCGTATTTCTCGAGAACCGTTCGTCGTAAAGATATGCGGTAAACGGCATTTTGTTTCTACTGGCTATGAGGTCCCTGGAAAAATATTTTCGTTTGCTAAAGTGTCCCGGGTTCGAATCCAGGAGACAATTATATTTTCCCGTAAGTTTACACGGGATTTTCCATTTTTCAGAGTGCAAGGTTTTCTTCCTTCATTCGTTAAAATAAGTAAATATGAACCGATTTTCTTCTTTTTTGCTTTATTTGACAGATCTTATTCTTGCCATGTTTATACGTTACACGGTCGAAGTTTTCAGAAATACGCATTCTTTTTCGAAATTTTTCGGATTTTTCGTACTCATTCCGGGCGTTGCCAAGGAGACTCTCATTGTTGCCTCCGATTCATTTAATGGCAATTAAACCTTCAAATAGACGAAAGAAAAGTTATTCGCATCGAACTGTTGTTTGAGCATCGAAATTAATGACGTATAGCAACGTAAATATTTACGGATAATTAGTCTGTTGACTGCGTATGGGAAGCGTTTCTAGCTGTGTCAATTACATGTGTATAACAAACAAGTTCCCATCGAATTGTGTTTTATTTTAAATTGTGCAATTAATTTCTTTTTATTTTGTTTCAATTGATTCTATAAGGGATTGTGTTTCATTTTAATTGTGCAATTAATTTGTTTTTTATTTTGTTTCAATTGATACTATAACGTTTTAAAATTGTTACGTTGACGACTGTCAGCATTAGTTTACAATTTATTGTTAACATCTGTGTCGATAATATGTGTATAAGAAGTCTAACTATATATTAATTTTACGTTGATGTCTGTCAGCATTTGTGTACAATTTATTGTTAACATCTGTAGATGTGCCAGAAACTTGAAATTTGGTAGGATTATAGGTTTTAGGCTTACTCTTTAAATTAAGGTGAGATAAAATGCTTTTTTATTTTAATACTTTGCATTTCATTTATATTTCATTAATTATTCAATAAAAATTATTTCACTAAACCTTCAGTTTATTTAAATCACATTGAGGATCGGAGATCCGGGGCTGCCCTACTAGTTAACTTTAATTTTGAAAAAGATCTTTCATTCGACGACACAGTTGCTAGTAATGTCAAATATAGAATAAAATCTGTACACACATTGTTACAGATTGCTAGTCTATATTTAATCATTATTAAATCCAGTAGTTCATTGGTGTCCATGATGTTTTCAATCTCATCTTTCAAAGCGGCATTTGTTGACAGCGAGAGAAGTTTATCACAGAGGCCTGGTTAAATAAACAAATTATATTTTTTGTTATGTAGTGAGAGTTTTCTGAACATCTTTTGTCCTACGTAGGCCTTAATTCACCAAGTTACGTCCCTGATTAAAAGAATATCGCTTTCCTTATATTCACGCCCTGCCGCTAGCAGTCCATTCGATAGGATTCCAAATAAAAGGAATACCGTCGTAAATATTCCTCAATTTCAGAGCTGCAAACCGAACCGAACCGAACCGCAGTCATTTTTCTGAACCGCGAACCGAACCGAAACCACTGATTAATTTTTCAATGAACCGAAAACCGAACCGTAATTTTTTCCAAAAGTGGTTCGGTTTCGGTTCGATCTCAATCCACAAAGTACGGACCAACGAAAAGACCAGGAATTTCCATTGGAAAAACCAGCGGGTTTGCTTCAAAGCAAAGAATGCCTATCTCTTTCCTCTCTGCTACTATTGTTATCCACAGACGACATTTATGGTGAGGGTTATGGAGACACCAACTGCGACAATATCCGGGTCAACCACCGTAGGCAGAAACCGACCAACAGAATATAGAAAGATCTTTATCTGAACGCAGGCAAAAGGGTCGTTTTACAATGGCCTAGAAAGGAGCCGTAATCTGCTTTCGTGCCGAGAGAAAAATCCGTGCCCTTATCATCACCCCCTTCAGCATTGTAATTAGCAGACCTGAGAAAATATGCCCCGCTGTGTCTTCCTTAGAACACCATAACTCTATCTTTTTCTTCGGAAAAATTCAAATTGTAGCTCTCAACGGCTTGAGCTTTCAGCGATATCATTCCTTTTCTAACTTTCATGTGGTTTCTTCTATGATATTTCCATTACTTGGTGGTTTATATTCCAGAAAAACAGGCGGGGACTTCGGCGGATCCCTTGGATCGGAGGCATTCATTTCCCGCAGAATTCCTTGAATTATCTAAAGTGTGTATTTTATATAATATTTTAGTAAACTTTATTTAAGAGAAGTAAAATTAATTAACATGTTAGTGTTATTTAAAGAGGGTCACTCTACGTTTTATAATCGCTTGTTTTGAACCATAAGTGTCCGCACTTCGTATATTGAATAATCTGCCCCGAACTGTCGATTAATTTTAAATTATTCTTGTTACGTAATTTTACTATCATATTGATTTTTTGATTACCTTTCTAAGGTGGCAAAAGAAAAAAATTAGCAATATATAATGTGTTTTGAATCGAGCTAAAAGTGTCTTTTTGAATTTATTATAAAATAATAAGAATTAATAATCGAATTTATTAGAGTTTTACATATCATAAATTCATTCGGAGTAATATTTTATTCCATATTATTTAACCAATTAACTAATTAAAATATTTTATTTACATAAATTTATTATTGAAAGTTGGAAAAATTGAGACGCCGTGCATCATCGCCATTGGAAATCAAGAAACTCTCTACTTCAATAATTAAATCTATCATTCAATCAAGGAAATCTTAATAAGAGCTTACGGAAAAGAATTTTCCTAGACCCTTGATAAATATAGCGAGCATTTTTTATTTTATTTGTTATAAATGAACCAAAGGAATAACGCTTTTTAACTTCCATTGTTTTTATTTCGACATTACAATGCTATCGTCAGGTGCAGATATGGTGAGAATAGAAAGTATATACAGAGAAATGGATAGAGAGGGGGGAGGGAGGGTAGTTTGTAAGACGGAAAGGAATGGAGGGGAGGGAAAGGACGAACCTATCTCACTGTCAGAGGGTTACTGCGAAGGGTAGGTTGTAAAAAGATAAAGGGGGAGGGGAAAGGAAAGGCTGGAGGGGGGAGACCATCTCGTGAGGGATTGGGGAAAGTTGAAGGACTACAGGACTAAAAAGAAAGGCCTTGTGGAAGACGGAGAGAGGGTGAACCACAGAGAGAGGAGGGAGGAAATTATCAATGCGGCAATGGGTATGTGTGTCGGAATAAGAAAAATAAAGGCAAGTGCGGTGGTAGAACTAAAGAGGTTAAGTATTGGGAGACGGGTGGTAAGGCCCTTGTTATAAATCTTTTTTCCTCTAAATAATGTGTATTACAGGTAAGAAAAAGAAATAAAATGCTCGAGGAACTAATTTTCTTTGATTTTTAATAATTTCTTTAAAACACTTTTATGTTTTCGGTTTGTCCAGGGATAATCTCAAAAGCGGTTTAAACTAGAGGCGCATTTTCTTTCTGATTATGTACGATTGTATATGTCGGTAAATGAATTTGAAGTGAATCCATTCAGAGAATTTTTAATTGATATGTAAACAACAATGAATATAAAAGTCATGTTAGGATCAAAAATACCATTTTTTAAATATAAGTAAATGAAGATGATGATGGTATTGTAATATACTTAAAATATAAATTTTTCCTTTCTTTAAATAAATTCTTCTTTCATTTAAAATAATAATGACTGCTGATTGATACTGAATGTGTAATGTTTATATTGGATAAATTATTTCTGAATAGTATTTCAAATGATTAATTTAGTTGAACCGAACCGCAAACCGAACCGAACCACTTGTCAAAATTCTCGTCTGAACCGAACCATGAACCGGACCACTTCCAAAAATTTAGAACCGAACCACTCCAAATTTTGAAGTGGTTTGCAGCTCTGCTAAATTTTTATAAAAAAGATCAAGGAAGGTAGTTCAGTGCTTAAGAAAATGAAATATTGATGTTTGTCGTAAGATACGTTCAACAAGATGCACATCCGGGTTCGGCGCTTTCATCTCACTCATTTCTTGATTTAAATTTCCATTCCGATATATACATACTATATTAAAGACATAAAAGTTGATTGCGTCACGTAAAAGGAGCTTTTTATAAAAAGAAAATAATAAAAAATTATTTTAGATCATTCATGGCACAAGAGCAGCAAATTAAATTTATAACTGAGTATAATACTTTGTTCACGTAATTGATGAATTTTCAACTATTAAAGAAAGAAAAGTTGTAATGTACTGTAATGTTGGGTATGCAATTGTGCATATAAAGTTTTAAATAGATGCTGCGTTTTTCTCAACATCGTGAATAAAATATAATTTTGCGAGGTAAAAATGATGTTCTTCATATTCCATTGGGGGGAAGAGGAAGGCTAAATTTCAAACTTAGCCTAAGGCACACAAATGCCTACTCCCTGAATACAATAACTTCTTTTTTCTCCAATTAATCAGAAATTTACTAGCGGTTTATGAACGATTAAGAGGCGGCTTTTCTATTTCCACTTTGATGTCGCTTCGCACCTCTCCTTAGCCCATGCGCGCCTGTCACCGGTAACTCCTTGGCGAGGCACAGTCTTGAGGCGGCGGACAAGATCAGAGCCGCTGCCGAGGAGCGAACCTCTGTCTCCTCCATGTTCGCCTGTTCGCACCACGTGCATCTAACTCTATTCACAACCCATTCGCGAGTGGGCCGAGTAATTCCACGCGCTTGGAGAAGCGGTATTTCCTTCCCTCCATTCCCTCCCTCCCACCTTCCTCTTCTTCCTTTCCCATCCTTCTTTCACTCCCACCCTCCTCTCCCTTATATCCCTCCTTCGTTTCCCTCCATCCTCTACCTTCATTCTCTCCCTTCCTCTTCTCCCTATTTTCCTCCTCTCCCTTCCTTCCTCCCTCCACTCCCTCCTTCCTTTCCCACTCTCCCTTTTCACTTTCCCTCTTTTCTTTCTATCCCTCATCTCCCTCCCTTCCACCCCTCCCTCTCTCCCACTATACTCTCTCCCTCTCCATACTCTCCCTCCTTATTCTCCCTCCTCTCCATTCCCTCCCTCACTCCTTCCTTTCTCTCTCTCTCTCCTTCCTTTTCCCTTCTTTTCCGCCCTCTTCTCAATCCTTTCTCTCTCTATCATCTCTCCTTCCTCTCCGTCATATTTCTCTTCCTCGCTTTCCCTCCTTCCTTTCCCTCCCTACTCTTCCTTCTTTCTCTCCCTCCACACTTTCCCTCCCTCTACTCCCTCGTTAAAGTAAATGAAGTAAAAAGAAATTGGAGCAAAACAGAAATACGCGAGATTTCCGTATTTTCCTCCGCTCAATAAAGAGCTGGACAAATAATTAAGAACAGCGACCGTTCTATCGTTTACGCCAACAGAATAAAATTATTAACACTTTGGGAAACACGAAAGATAAAATTACAAGCCTCGATAAGTCTGTAATTTACAAAATTATTTGCACAATATCAAATATGTCACATAGGGCAAACAAAAAGACAGTTCCAAATACGTTTTTGAAGAACACTTGGCACACTTCAAGCACAGTATATTTTGAAAATCAACTGCTGCGACACACATTAAACTAACTATCTGAAATTAATAACACCCTCAAATGAAAAACTTAACGTATTGAAGAGCATAAATATCTTTAAAAATGAAACCAATTCCATTAATAGTGACCTGGGACCTATCCCACGCTCTCCGCTCTATCAACTTACAAAAAATGTCACGTCGATTTCTTAGAGAAAAGGGTTTAACCCATCCTTCCCCTAGTAATAAACCTTCCGTTCCCTCTTGGTTTCATTCCCTTTCAAATTCGCACGCCCCACTACTTTGGCATGGTGACCGATAAACAGTGACGTAGTAAAAACAATAAGACCTCCTTTCGACACACTGTATCATTTAATTAACTTCACATAATTTTTGTAGGCTTATCATTTATTTAGTACTAAAATTAGTTCAGCATCCCCCCCCCCCCCCCCCCCCCCCCCTCTTCTCTCCTGCAGATTCCTACGCCGTCGCAATGCATCGAACGAGACCTCAGTTCTCTTCATTCCTCTCTTCTGCTCATTTTTCGGAGGGCCGCGGTTCACAATTTGGGGGATATTTGCCTAAAGGGACACGCGTTTATGCCGGTGATAAAGAAAAGGTCGCGTAAGTCGGAACCGCATAAGTCGAGACCGTGCTGTACCGTCATTGTTTGTAGGGTAATTGCACAACTTAAAAGTGCGGCAATGATGATATTCTGCAACGAAAATTTATTATCACGAGAAGGGAAACAAAAAAGGTACGGCCTCAATGATCTCCTCCCCTCTCTCTCCCCCCCTCCTCCCTCCCCTTACCCTCTCTACCACAATCCATTCCCCTCCCTCTTCTCTCCTGCAGATTCCTACGCCGCCGTCGCAATGCATCGAACGAGACCTCAATTCTCTCCATTTCTCTTTTCTGCTATGGCGCCACCTTCTCTCGTTCTATTGGCTCCTCCTCCGTTCCGACACCGACCGCGGAGCCGAGGACGCGTTGCCGCGAGGAAATCACGGGCGGATTGATTCACTTCCCCTGGAGTGTTGGTTGTCCCTCTCATTCCCTTCATTTTACTTGTATTAACACACTGGCCTATCTCCAATGGCAATCCTTTCTTCTTCGCTATGCGCGCGCACCGATCGGAACGGTCTCTCGCTCTTTTTCGCTGCATTCTCCGACGCTAGGAATCGATCGGCAGGCGCACGTATATACAAGCGACGCGTCTGAGGAGAGAGAGGGGGAGATGGGTAGAGGAGGAAGAAGAACACCTCCTTTGTGGTCATGCGCGCCTTTCGTGGCCAATTTTCGCTTTCCGAGGAATTCGTCCCGCGGTATCCCGGTGGAATGAAGGAAGTAAGCTCAGTAATCCTTCTTTTCGAATGCGAACGGTCTTTGGCTCGTGCTATAAAAAAGAAGATACTATTCGAATCCTCTTTTGCATGTTCGCGTCCGATTGTTTGTATCTAAATAGTCTTACTTTTGGAAGACTGCGTCCATCCTTTTACTGCTGAAGTTTTAAAGCATGGGTGGGGAACCTTTTGTGTGCGGACCTTATTAGCAATCATGAGCCCCTCGGCTGAAGCTGAATCGGGCTACATTAGACACATAAATGGGGAAAAATAATTGAGATAATGTTCCATAAAACAACACAGGAGGGGACCTTTTTCCCATGACGCATGGACAAAATCAATCACGGTCAAAACACGCATAAAAAGATTAAATTAATTTTTTTACAGAAAACTGAAATGATCGACTCACCCGCTGAGATTGCTTTTACTTGGTGAGCGTTGTGATATTTGCTGGCATTGAAGATGCTGCTACTCGCAGCTGTTTTTTAAGCAGTATACAAAGTGTAGATGTCTTTGGTTCCCCGAGCGATGAGCCGTTATCCTCATTAGCTTTGTATACAAAGTAGTCTTTACGTACAAGCATTCGAAAGTCGAGTAGTAATGTGTATGTTAAGTTTGCCTCTCTGTGTTTTCAATATTATCATTTAAAAACGCTAATGTTATAGGAATATTAACTTAGAAGTCCAGCCGCGGACCAGATTAAATTGAGCCGCTGGCCGGTGGTTCACCATCCTTGTTTTACGGGATCGAGCGACATTAAGTCTGCAGCAGCACTTCTTTGATTTGCATTTTATTTAGTTCTAATCGATATGCGAACTCATGACTTCGACGGTCGTATTCCTAAAAGATCGAAGTTTATTACGGCTGGAGTGAGAATTCGAATCCAAGGCGAAATGCAGCGAACATATTGGCCGATGACTAATAAATTATAACTGTTTTTATGGAATAAATGCATTTTAATTCACCGATTGGTGATTATTTAAAAATAAAGATATACTATGTTTAATATCTGAAGGAGGATTGAATTACTTATCTCTTATAAAATTATTTCACATTTCCTTGAATTTGCGCCTAAAATTGGGAACTGAAATTAATGAGATGTTGACTATGCGATTTCTGTTCATATTTGATAATATATACAGACAAATATTGGCAGGAAATACATGTAAATCTTTGAATTCAAGTGTAAATATTTCCCGTCATTTATAAAGGACAGTCACATTTCATTATTTAAAAAATTCAGATGATTCTTGATCAATCAAGTGGAATATAAGAACATGGACCGGATGCTTTTCGTGATGGCTGAAAGGGCTCTTTAAATCTGTTTAAATCGCTCTGGTGACGAATTCGGCTGGACTCTCCGATTAAAACAAAATGGCCGAAAGGAAAACGACCGCGGGGCTGTTTTATGGCGGAGTGAGCGAAAAGCAAGAGTGATAAGAGAAAATAAATTAGAATACTTCACCACGGCGATGCATTTTATTGTTTGATGAATTAGGCTTCGAAATTTCTTCACGAGTAGAGCGCCAGTGACAATTATGAGGCGTGAAATATTATAATAATAGAAACGATTTAAAACAAAAACTGCACAAGTCATGAAAACGAAATAATTTTACATGAAAATATTTGTGAAAATGTCTTGTTAGACCAACGTTTTTTTAACTTCAGTAATCTAAGAACCCCTTTTCGTACAAATTTTTGCGGACCCCCAATATCCATATATAAGTAGACGGTGCTTGCATCCTGCAAACATTTCAGCCTACTTTCAACATGGGGTCAAAACAACTCCTAAACATTAGAATTTTATCGATGCCGGATTTTTCCCATTGGTTGTTAATGAAAACATACAACCGTGTTAAATTTTAAGTCTCTAGCTCATCTGGAAGTGCGTCTTAATATTTATCCTCGTATGGGGCTATAATGGGGCTAAACAGCCACTAAAAACGGCAATTTTATTTATTTTAAATTTTCATCAATGTTCGTTATAAATGACACATTTATACCAAATTTTAATGATGTCGCGCCTCTAGAAATGCATTTATATCGATTTAATTGTTTAAAATTCATTAACTTTTAAGGGCCACAATAATAAACTTAATTGTAATTTTCAATGTTAATTTCCGCTGGAACTTTCGAAAAATTTTCTGCTCCATATCTCGACCGAAAATACATAAACATTTGTCTATTTGTTTAATTTTTATGAATTTTTAACGGCCAAATAAATACATTTTAATTTCTATAATCCCGTTTTGGTTATTTAGCGAATCCAACCGTTAGACAAAAAATTCAGCTTTGTAGCAATTTAGAAATACCTAAACAATGAAATTTTGAAAATTTTTTAGGATTTTTAAAGGCCAAAAAGTAAACATTTTTGTAATTTGGATTTTTCTCGTCGGTTTTAACACTAGACCTACCTACATACCAAATATCAAGTTTCTAGTTCATGTGGAAGTGCTCCATAATTTGAATCCTTCTCATTCTCCTATATCCTATGTCAGAAGCGTCTATATATTATAGAGATAATAGGCCGAATTATGGCTTAGGCACTATAGACACTGTGCCTAGGACCTAAGAAATATCATACAAAAATATTATACGTTAACATATAGCTATCAAATCAGTTGATCACCTTGGCGCTCTTCGTAAAGAACAGGCTAATTCCAGCAACGGGTTCCCTCCTCCCTCCCTTCTCTATGTGTCTGGCGTGGAAGGAGTTATGGCTATAATAGACCAGGAGGCTGATTAGCCAAAAAAACAAAAAATGATAAAGGTATCAAAGATTCACAATTGGGCAAAAGAAACGATCATCCCTCTCTTTACTTTCAATAAAATGCGAATTACTTCGGAAAATAAAAATGGATGAAATTATTTCAAAATTCAAAATAAACAAGTTAATAAAGCATTGCGAAAACAGATAGGTATTATAAGGCGATTTGTTTTTACAAAAAATAAATTTCTTCCATTGTTCGTTGTTTAATATTGATGACATCATAATATAGCAGCCCTCTGATTCCCATTAAAAGCATCGAGCTCGTTGCCATGGTAGTCGATTAGTGAGACCCAGAAAAACTCCCACTTTTTTCCGATAAAAACTAAAAATGTACGCTAAAGATACAGGGATTTGAATTCCGTCTGCAAAAATAAGAAACTACAATTTATAAACTTTCCGACAGTTCAAGTCCTGAGTTCGAATCCTGGCGGGGAATAAATTTAAAAAAGCAAATATACAAATCTCATCACCGATTTACGTGCTTTTCATATGGGGCAATAATGGGGAAAAATTAGTCCCAAATCAGCTGATCCCGGTCCACCAAATTCTTGCCACGTGTACCTCTCATACTATGTAGTAACTTATCCTTGGTTTCTCTAGGTTGAACGTTTCAGAGAAATCGTCTGCACAGTCAAAGTGAATACATAAGCGATTTGTAAAAAAATTGCTAAAATGTAGAAAACCTTTGCTGCAAATGTAATGATAATGAAGCACTTTTTTCAACAAGGGATACCTAATCGCTAGAATAAATTCCTTAAAAACAATAATAATTTTTCATTATATGTAACCCCAATTAAGCCATAATGCTTGGGGCCTACAAAACTTTTAATCCAACCCTATATATATATATATATATATATATACACACATACACACACACACACACTAGTGAATGTGTGCTTGCATTCTGCAAGCATTTTCTCTCACCTTAATGTAAAGAATAAAAGCAGACAAATAATTTTCAAACGCATAAGTTTGCATCTCTGCGCCGAATTACGTGTATTTTTTTTGGATAAATTGGGGTAAAAACAACCCCTAAAATGTATAATTATAAACATTTTATAGGTTCTCATCATCCGTTTTGAATACCACATATTTGTGCTAAATATCATCGATGTAGCACCTCTAGAAATGCATTTATATAAATTTAAATGTTTCAAATTTATGAATTTTTAACAGCCACAATAATAAACCTTTCTAAAAATTTAAATGTTAGTTACCACCGGAGCATCATTCCCTCCCTAGGTTAAAATTTTCAGCTTCCTGCACCTTCAGTAAGTACATAAACATTAGTCAAATTGTTTAACATTTAAGAATTATTTACGGCCGAACGAATAAAAATTTTCAAATTTCTATATTCACGTTTTCGTTATTTGGTAATTTCTATCGTTAGAAAAAGTTTCAGCATTGTGGCCCATATAGAAGTACCTAAACCGCAAAATGTTCGCCCCTAAAAATTGGAATTATAGCAATTTTTTATTTTATCTTCGGTTACAACGAAATTTAAATATTTGTGCAAAATTTCATGTCTCTAGGTTATATGGAGCTGCCTCATCTTTTTTGTTCTCGTATGGAGCAATACTGGAGCAAAGAAAGCCCCAAAAATTGGGATTATATCAATATCGTATTTCCTTCTTTAGGCATAGATTAAAATTAAAGGCATTAAAATATATGCCTCTGATTCCCATTAAAAGCTTACCCATATGAAAGCATTAAGACTGTTGCCTACGAAGCCTATTGTTAGACCAAGAAAAATTACCACTTTTTTGCGATAAAAACTATAAATTTACGGTAATTCTACTCGGAATTGAATTCTGTCTTCTAAAATAAGAAACTACAATTTATAACCTATCGGATCGTTTAAGTCTTGAGTTCGTATCTTGACGGGAAGTAATTTTAAAATGCAAATATAAATATACCAATTTACCTTTTCTTATGGGCCAAAAATGGGGAAAAAAGGGGCCAAAATAGCCCCTCAAAATAGGAATTTTGCCAGTTTTGGATTTTTTCCTTCGGTTTTGACCAAAAACTTATAATCCTACCAAATTTCAAGTTTCTAGCACATCTGGAAGTGCTTCATAATTTTGTATCCTCCTATATTTATATATATATACTAGTTAATGTGTGCTTGCATTCTGCAAGCATTTTTGATGTTTAGCCTTTTTACAATTTCAAATTATTCCCAATCAATTTTGGGAAAAATTATATATCCGTATCAAATTTCAACTTTGTAGCTCATTTAGGAGTGCATTATAATTTTACTCGTTACATAGGACAATTATGTGACAATACAGTTGCTAAGATTTCGAATTTTCACGGTATCGAATTTCTTCTTTCTGTTGTAACTAAAAATCCATAATTCTGCAAAATTTCATGTTTGCATCTCATTAAGAATTGCCGTATTATTTTCACACTGGTATGGGTCATAAATAGGGCAAAACCGCCCTTAAAAATTGGAATTTTCGCAGTTTTATTTTATCTTTGGTTGCAATAAAGGTTTTATAACCAGGCCAAATTTCAAGTCTCTGGGTTACTTGGAGCTGCCTCATCATTTCTGTAGTCGTATGGAGCAATACTGGGGCAAAAGTGCTCCAAAAATGAGGATTATTACAATATAGGATTTCCTCCATTAGGCATAGTTTAACATTAAAGGCATTAAAATATAAGCCTCTGATTCCCATTAAAAGCTTACCCATATGAAAGCATTAAGACTGTTGCCTAGGAAGCCTATTGTTAGACCCAGAAAAACTACCACTTTTTGCGATAAAAACTATAAATTTACGCTAATTCTACTCGGATTTTAATTCTGTCTTCAAAAATAAGAAACTACAATTTATATCCTATCCGACAGTTTAAGCCTCGAGTTCGTATCTTGATGGGAAGTAATTTTCAAATGCAAATATAAAAACCTCTGCACCAATTTACATGCTGGGCAAAAAATGGGGCAAAAAGGGGCCAAAATAGCCCCTCAAAATAGGAATTTCAACAGTTTCGGATTTTTTACTTCGGTTGTGACTAAAAACCTATAATCCTACCAAATTTCAAGTTTCCAGCACATCTGGAAGTGCCTCATAATTTTGTATCCTCCTATATATCTATAATATAAAGACGCTTCTTACACATGATATATATATATATACTAGTTGTTATGTGCTTGCATTCTGCAAGCATTTTCAAATTTTAGCATTTTTACAAATTCAAATTATTCCCAAGCGATGTTGTACATAATCATATAACCATGTCAAATTTGGAGTTTGTTGCTCATTTAGAAGTGCCTTATAATTTTAATCCTCGTATGGAGCAATAATGGAGCAAAACAGCCCTTAACATTAAGAATTATTACAGTCTCAGATTTTTTCCATCTGTTGTAACTAAAAACCCATAATTCTGCCAAATTTCAAGTTTGTATCTCATTACGAAGTGCCTTATGATTATCACACTCGTATGGGGCCGAAAAAGGGCAAAACCAAACATTAAAAATAGGAATTTTTGCAATTTTACAATTTTATCATAATTTGCCATGAAAATTCTATAATCGTGCCAAATTTCAAGTCTCTAGGTCCTATGCAGCTGCGTCGCATTTTTTGTTCTCGCATGTGGCCGAAAAGAGGCAAAACCGCCCTTTAAAAATGAGAATTTTTGTAATTTTGTAATTTTATCTTAGGTTGCAATGAAGCTTCTATAACCGTGCCAAATTTCAAGTCTCTGGGTCCTATGCAGTTGCATCGCCTTTTTTGTTCTCGAATGGGGCAATAATGGGGCAAAACAGCCCCAAAAATGAGGATTATATCAATATCAGATTTCATTCATTAGGTGTAGTTTAACATTAACAGCATTAAAATATAAGCCTCTGATTCCCATTAAAAGCTTACCCATATGAAAGGATAGAGCTTGTTACCAAGGAAACCTATTGTTAGACCCAGAAAAATTAGCAATTTTTTGCGATAAAAACCCTAAAATTAGGGTAATTCTGCTCGGAGTTGAATTCTGTCTTCAAAAATAAGAAACTACAATTTATATACTATCTGACAGTTTAAGTCTCGAGTTCGTATCTTTATGGGAAGTAATTTTAAAATGCAAATATAAAAACCTCTGCACCAATTTACATGCTTTCTTATGGGCAAAAAATGGGGCAAAAAGGGGCCAAAATAGCCCCTTAAAATAGGAATTTTGACAGTTTCGGATTTTTTCCTTCGGTTGTGACCAAAAACCTATAATCCTACCAAATTTCAAGTTTCTGGCACAACTGGAAGTGCCTCATAATTTTGTATCCTCCTATATATATATATCATGTGTAAGAAGCATCTATATATTATAGATATCATGTGTAAGAAGCATCTATATGTTATAGATGATACTAGTTAGTGTGTGTTTGCATTCTGCAAGCATTTTCTCTCACCTTACTGTAAAAAGTGCAGACAAATAATTTTTAAACACAAAAGTTTGCACCTCTGCGTCGATTTACGTGTTTTTCTTTATGGACAATATTGGAATAAAAACAACCCCTAAAATTTATAATTGTAAAAATTTTATTGGTTTTCATCATTTGTTGCAAATACCTCACATTTCTGCTAAATTTCATCTATGTAGCACCTCTAGAATTGCATTTATATAAATTTCATTGTTTAAACTTTATGAACTTTCAACAGTGATAATAATAAACTTTTCTGAAATTTTCAAATCTAATTGTAACTGTAACACAATTCCTTAATTTTCAGCTTTCTAGCTCGACCGAAGTTATATAAAGATTAGTAAATTTTTTTAACATTTATGAATTTTTAACGGCCGAATAAATAACCATTTTCTATAATTCATATAACGTTATTTGGTAAATTCTACTGTCAGGAAAAAATTTCAGCATTGTAGAACATTTTAAAGTACTTAAACAATGAAAGGTTTTTTTAAAAGTTTATAATTTTTAACGGCCAATAAAATAAAAATTATTGTAAATTTCGATTTTTCCTGTCGATTTCTCCATGCCATCTATATTTTCTGAAAATTTCAGCTCTCCATCTATTGTAGTTTGGGCCAGACATTCGTATACTCTTATATCCTATATCCTCCTCTGTAGGAAGAGAGCATATATAATGATGTGCTTACATTCTGCAAGCATTTTCAAATTTTAGCATTTTTACAATTTCGAACTATTCCGGAACTATTTTGTACAAAATCATATAACCGTGTCAAATTTCATGTTTGTATCTCATTTAGGAGTTCCTTATAATTTTCACACTCGTATGGGGCAGAAATGGAACAAAACCGTCCCTAAAAATAAGATTTTTGCAATATTTTTTTATCTTCGATAGCAATGAAATTTCTATAATCGTGCCAAATTTCAAGTCTCTAGGACGTATGCAGCTGTCTCGCCTTTTTTGTTCTCGTATGGGGCATGACAGCCACAAAAATGAGGATTATATCAATATCGGATTTCCTTCATTAGGCATAGTTTAACATTAATGCCATTAAAATATAAGCCTCTGATTCCCATTAAAAGCTTACCCATATGAAAGCATCAAGCCTGTTGCCTAGGAAGCCTATTGTTAGACCCAGAAAAATTACCACTTTTTTGCAATAAAAACTATAAATTTACGGTAATTCTACTAGGATTTGAATTCTGTCTTCAAAAATAAGAAACAACAATTTATATCCCGGAAGTATAAGTCTTGAGTTCGTATCTTGACGGGAAGTAATTTTAAAATGCAAATATAAAAACCTCTACACCAATTTGCATGTTTTCTTATGGGCCAAAAATGGGGCAAAAGGGGGACAAAATAGCCCCTCAGAATAGGAATTTCGCTAGTTTTGGATTTTTCCTTCGGTTTTGACCAAAAACCGATAATCCTACCATCCTACCTACTAGTATATATATATACACTAGTAGACATTCTGCTAGCATTTTTAATTTCAGCATTTTTACAATTTCGAATTTTTCCCAATCGAATGTGTTCAAAATCAAGTAACCGTGCCAAATTTCAACTCTATAGCTCATTTAGAAGTGCCTTATAATTTTATTACTCATATGGGGCAAAATGTTGGCTTTAGTTTTGATTAATAGAACCTTAGTATAATTTTTTAAATACATTGGTACACCTAGAACGCTGGCGCCCCTATAAACGTTCCTATTACGCCTAATAGGAAATCCGGCCCTGGATATATCCACATTTTTGAAGAAAAATACCTAGGTAATTCCAAAAACCGGGAAAACCAGAAATCCGGAAACGTCTCGGTCCCGAGCGTCCCGGATTTGTAAGAGTGCATTGTACTGCCATTCTCATTTGTGCTGAAGCAGTGATCATTTCTCTGTGCTATCGTAGAAGAAGCCTCGCCCTGTGTTCATCTTTTGCTGTAAGGTGAAGTGAGACAGTCATCCCTCAGATATCTTAAAGACTAACGATGTACAAGTAAACGGGTAAGTCCTCCATTTTTCTAAATTTATGGCGGGTAGGCTTCAAATAGCTTTGGCGTTTATTGTATAATTTTTTGTTTTATAGTCATAAATATTCCGTATTTCAAATTATTTGCGAATTACCATTCTAAAAGTTTATTAATGTATGTTTTGTGTATTCGGAAATTTGCCATGCGACAACCATTTCCGGGTGTTTCCTCTTGCAAACTATTCAAAAAGTTACCAGTTCGGAATTTCCGCCTCCAGCTGAAACACCCAAAATTGCCTCGTTTTCTTCACCAAGCCCCTATCTTCTCTTATTATTCTTGACAACATATTTATTTTTCATCCTTCCAATTAACGTATTTTAAAAACCCATACTACATCAACGAAGCCTAAGGGGAACATCACAAATTAACGTACGGAAGGAAAAGGAGTGTGGTTGGATGAAATGTTAACGAAGCGTTACGAGGGTGTGGGTGATTGCAAAGGTGTGAGTAACATGATTTTATTCTCCAATACATATAATAATAGCAATTTACCCGGCGTTGCTCGGCTGGGGAATTTTTGGATTTTAAGGAAATCGATTTGAATATCTGTAACGAGCGTCAAAAATTAATGCTATTATATTCACGCGAATACATCTCCTTACATATCATAAAAGAGTAATGATGATCATCATCATCATGTGTAACGCTGAATGATTGTTGCTGTATGTTAAACATCGTTTCTCGGGGTTTAAAAAGCTTATATAAATGCGCATGATTTTCAGATAAAATTAATTTTTGTTGATCGGAACGGATTCGAATGAATTCTGCGAAAAAAAACTTGTTATCTTCAATATAGTCTAACTACCGAGTTTCTATCTAAATGTCAAGTAAATTAAAAACTGTCATATTTAGTCCTGCGTCGATACCTTGACCGGATCCCTTTATCTCTTATGGAGAAAAGGGTCGCCCTAGGACTCGAACCCTTGAACTTGGGTGGAAAATTAAAAATCGTTGTGGAATTGGAAAGGCCGATGAGAAATCATGAATAAGGCACAAGGAGTTACCAACTTATTACTGCAAAAATGTTCCATAAAACATGCCCTTTTAATGTGTAGAATTTTTAATACAATACATGCAGTCACAATAACATCTACAATAATAAAAGACAGTGTCACAATGTCACTTTGTAGCTTTGTCATGTAATGCTTTTTGAAGATTAATATCTCGCAAACGACTGGACCGAATTTGATGAAATTTTTTTCAGTATAGCATTATTATATAACAACAAAACCTTTTAATATATCGAAATCGAGATCAAAGACCCAGGTTCGACTCCAGAAGATAATTTCCATTTCCCATAAGGTAACACGTAAAAAGCGACATTTCGACGTGCAGGCATTAATTCTTTTTTAGGTTAAAATTAGACAGAATTGACCTACAATCTTCAGATATAAATCATTTTGAAAACTTCATAAAGTTTCGTATTCTGTTCATCGTTTTCCGCCTACAGTTCGAAATTTCTCAGTCTAAACGTTTAATTCACACATTTTGAGGAAATCTCGCCATTTTAAGGGGATGTTTCCTTTCCTACCAATTCCATTGTTAGACCTCTATATCATATTGTTAATTCAATCCTTATGGGTATAAGCGTCCTTTGAATGCTTTTAATACGAGAGGGAGGGGGAGAGATGGAAGTAGAGGATGGAGGGTTGTATACAATTTACCAGGAAGGGGGGAGATACAAGTAAAGGGATCAATATCCTCGGGGAAAAAGATACGAGCGTTGGACAATGAGAGAATTACAGAGAGGAAAATGAGAAAGAGAGAGAAAAAAGAGGAAGAGATTGTATGAGAAAGTAAGATGAGACAGAGGAGAGGAATTAGGGAGGAGAAAGATAAAAAGAGAGATAGAGAGATACAGAGGGAGAGAGATAGAGAGAGAGAGGAAGAGAGTGTAGAGAGTGTCAGAGACGGAAAGGAAAAATGTGAGAGAGATAAGGAAGATGACGGTGAGGGAAATAGGTAGACGAAAGAAAGTTTGAGGAAGGGAGGGATAAGGGAAGATCGAGATGGAGAGGGTGTTAATGGGAGGGAGGTAGAGGTTTGGAGGTATAGGGAGAGCGTAAGAGGGATGGCGTAGGAGGGATGGCGTAAGGGGAAAGCGTTAGCGGTAGGGTGGAGGAGGGAAATCCACGGAGGAAGTACCGCGGATGAAAGAAGAGGACGGACCAGGGAGGGCGGAAGGGAACACAGCGGAAGGACAGCGAAGAGTGTGGCCGATGGAGAATCGCGGAGGGATACTTTCATATGGGTAAACTTTTAATGGGAATCAGAGGTATATATTTTAATGCCATTAATGTTAAACTACGACTAACGAAGGAAATCTGATATTGATATAATCCCCATTTTGAGGCTGTTTTGCCCCAGTATTGCTCCATATGAGAACAAAAAAGGAGAGGCAGCTCCATGTGACCTAGAGACTTGAAATTTGTCACGATTATAGAAATTTTGTTGCAACCGAAGATAAAATAAAAAAATAGGAAAAATTCAAATTTTTAGGTGCGGTTTTGCCCCATTTCTGCCCAATACGAGTGTGAAAATTATAAGGCACTTCTTAATGAGATACAAACTAGAAATTTGGCAGAATTATGTGTTCTTTGTTACAATAGAAGGAAAAATATCTGATACAGTAAAAATTCAAAATCTTAGGGGCTGTTCTGCCCCATATGAGAATTAAAATTATAAGGCACTTCTAAATGAGGTATAGAGTTGAAATTTGGCGCGGTTACTTGATTTTGGACACATTCGGTTGGGAAAAATTCGAAATTGTAAAAATACTGAAATTTAAAAATGCTTGCTGTCTACTAGTATAATATAATTGCATATCTTCCAAGACGGTTCCGTGATAGGAATTCGAATACGCGTTCCGAACTACGCTCTTTTTCTGCGGATGTTTCAAACAGAAAACAATAACACGTCCAATTTCAAAATAACCAATCGTTTTGGACCGATAACCTTCAGTCGTTTAATTTAATAAGGGTGGATTGGGGAGGAGGGGGAGAGAGGAAGGGGAAGAAGGAGAGAGAGAGGGGAAGGGGAGCGGAGGAGGGAGGCAGGGTGCAGTGCTTTCGACGCGGATTGGGAGAGGGGTCGAACCCCTTTGGATAGCGTGAACGGGAACGCAAATAGCGCTCTGCGCGAGAGGCAGCAGCCATCATCAATCTAGAACAACGCTATGGAACTACACAAAGTAAAATGACAGGTAGCGGGAGGGAACGGAGTGGGAGGAGGTGGCGGAAAGGGAGCGCTTTCTCCCCCCCCCCCTCTCTCGTCTCCCCTCGTCACTCCTCTCCCCCCACCCTCCCCCTCTGCACGTGGAGTGCGCTGCACGCCGTCCAACGCCACGCGACAGGGGCGAATAGCGCGCCTTAACTGACATGAGAGGCAGAGAGCAAGCAGACCTGGATTATCCTTTGGGCACAGTGCCCAGGGTATACAAAAAAGTTTTAGGACAAAATATCATAGTCATAGTATCATTGTCATATATTATATTGATCTATGATTATATTATGGGCCTACAAAGGCTTTAATCCGGCCCTGATGGGACCTATACGTTGTATACAATGTAAATATTTATCCATAGATCTATCTTGGGAGCCTACGATTATGAGTGTCCAGGGCCTACAAAGACTTTTGTTTTATGCATTAATGAATAGTAAAAAACTTATTGTTTTCAGGAAAATGATGTATTTATAAAATCCATGTTAATTTTGTATAAACAAGTAGAGTTTTATCCTTGAACATGGATAAATTAGCGCGTTCTTTTGTTTCCTGTGGTTACATCGCCACATATTCGGTCACTAGAGCCTTGTTTAATTTGGTTTTGAGCGCAATCAGTTGTGTATTATGATTTTGAACGTATCCCTATTTACATCTGTAAAGTTGTCAAAAACTTTCAAGAATAAGTGGAATCACTGGGGAAATGTACACTCATACATTTAGTTCTCCATCTTTTATACTTTTGGAGATATAAGTAAAAAAAATAGAAAATTATTTAAAAGATGCATAACTGGAATATGTAATTGTGACGTAATCTTTACGTTAAATTGAATTTCTTAGTCGTAAATTATCAATTCTTTTTCACTTACAAAGCGCTTTGTGTGCACGAAAGGAAAATTAACATATGAAGTTCATTTATTCGCCGTAGATAATTCATTTCCTTTCATTTCTGTGTGCACAAGAAAGGAAATTAAACATATTTACGTATGTGTAATAGAACTAATTTTACTTAAGTTGCTACGAATATTGTTTTCGTTGACAAAGATTGATAATTCCGCATATGAAATTTTCTAATTTCAGCTTTCTTGTTGGATTTTTCTGAAACTTTTACATAATAAGCGGCATTAATGTAGAATTCACGCTAAATTTTTCTCATTTCCGTCATTTATACTTTTGGAGATATTAAAAAAAACAAAATTTTAAATTGTCCTCAATCCGAACTTTTTCAAAACTCAAATGTGAATAAAACCAAATTTCAGCCGTACAAAAATCTACCCTCCAAGTTTCGGCTCCCTACTTTTTACTGTTTTGTCACAATTTCAATTTAAGCAAGTACACAGGCAGACAGAAAACAAAGTGAAACTATAACCGCATATTTTTTAAAGGCGCTAAAACTCAGACAGGTCAAATATGGTCGCAAGTTTGGCATGCATGGCATAGGCACGTAGCCCAACTTTCTCTATGGCAGAAGTGCGCAAACTTGGGAGGCCCTCTTCGTAGGGCCGCGAACGATTTCACCGTCGTTTCTTTTATAAAAGCGGAACGCGATTCCGAGCGAGTTTACCCGGACCTTTATCCTTTAGTTTAGTGCTCTGGTCATTCAAAATGTCGACAAACACTGCCACACATGGAAGACTGATCGCGTCATCCCGTTCCCAGCGAATCGAGAAATATTTCTTGAACTAGCGTAATTCCCGTGAAATATCAACGGAATAATTATAGATAGATTGATTATTAATATTTGAATTTAAAATAATTAATAGCACACTATTACATATAAAATATTTCGTCATATATATATATATATATATATATATATATATATATATAGTGAATATTCTGTTGTCGTTTAGTAAATGCCTTTGGTTTTTGTTTTCGGCTATAAAATTCTGATATTCTTCTTCCACCTTGTTCTCGTAAATGCTACATATAATTGTCTGTGTGCAAAGACAGGGAAATAATTATATGTATACATATATAAAGTAGGGAAATAATTAAATTTCGTGCACTTAACGTTATGATTGTTTTAAAATTGTACTCTATACTTACGAAGAAAGAAAGCTTACTCGAATCCTCAATAATGTTCTCTGTCGTTATGTAAATAAAACTCTTTAAAATATTTAAATTAAAAACTAACTAATTAATCAATCAGTGGAATAATTTCTTTGAATACTATCTGAACAAAAACAAATCACCAGTTTATCTCAACATTGTAAACTGTTCTCTTGACGATTAAATGGATCATTGTATTGGAGATCCTTATTGACAAAAAATAAACAAACTTTTTATCGTAGAAACCGTTACATAAACAAACAAGTGTTTATTATATATTCCCGTCGTTTTCGCCGAAAGAAAGGTGAGTTGTTGACGTACGTGTGTACATGTGGCGCCGACCTATCGGGCAGAATGAGAACTACATTTCGCTGTCGGTCATCTTGCGTACCTTACAGAACAACGTTTTTATTATAGAGAATACCGAACGCATCAACCAACCAGGCTATCATCTCAGGCATCCAAGTTCGGCGAAAATGTTCGAAAAGCTAAGGCCGAATAAATAAACAAATAAAGTAATTACTTCATAATCGAGAAGTTGAAACAATAATAAAATACACCGAATTTAAAAGAATATTATGTATTTCGGGAAATTACTTATCCATAATGAAGTGCAAAGCGGTCGTAATTTCAGTGTTCCTTTGTCATGCAATCGGCGTTTTCATAAGACATCGTGGAAATGAGAATTTCACAAGAAGGGTAAACAAGGGAAATTTATTGTAACCGAGAATCAAAATGGTTTGTACGCTTTTATTATCGTGTATCAATAATTTTGGACTAGGTTAACATAAAAAATCAGATGTGACTGAAACTGCTTTGGTATGGGACATTTACTATAACGCTCGAGAGAAAAATAGGTAACTCTAAAATCAGCTGAAACATATCATAGGTAATGTTGTGTGCTAAATAACAATAAAGCACAGAATTAAAATTCTTTAGGTGAATTATATAGAATTAGAATCTAACGGCATCCTTAATTTATGAGATCTTGCACCGAAGATTTACAAGAATAAAATCAGCTTTATCTATCGCAAACCAACTTACGCAGATATATGTACTAATTCCCGAATCTTCCTACCACCATCACACCCATAAATTCGCAGCATTCTTTAATACCATGAGCGCCGCCAGGATTATTTCCAAGGGGGAGTGGGGGGGAAGGGGAGGGTCAGCCAGATAATTTGCTTACAAAATCGGCCGTGATTTTCACGTTGCCGATTTTGTCGAGGCAGTTGTTAAACGCTTTTGTACACAGGATTTATTTTAAATAATTTTAATTTTTGGCATTAATATTTGGTATATTTCCTTCTTTTTTCAATTTCGATTTTTTCCAAAAAACCTGGGGGAAGGCAAACACCTGCCTTGACCCCTCCCCCTCTGCCGGCGCCAATGTTTAGTACACAGATTGCTCAACAACCCTTTGTGCTCAGGTGACTTCTTAAAAAGATACGTATCGCTATCAAAAAGTTTCTGAATCATAAACAAAAATGAACGACATTTTCTTTTATGTTTGTCTCAGCGTTAATGGAAAGGCAAAAATAAAACGAAGACGTTTATAATCGTTCCAAAATTCCTTATCGCAGACGCCTTGCGATCAATCTGTCCGCCACCACGCTCCGCGTCACTCACGGTTTCGGGAGCAAGGAAACTTTCCCGCCGAGAACGGCCGACACTAGGAGAGAATGAGGTCACAAGAGGTAGCGGAAAATTCTACAACTACTACGACTATTTCATCCTTAAAGTTATGACAGCCGCATCACGTACGCCTTCTGGGATAAGGGCTCCCCGTACAAGATCAGTTAAAAAGCGCAACTTAAATGTTCTAAAATAATGCGCAAACTGAGTAATGAGCCTCTGTTGCCCTTACACGAGATTTAAAAAATTGCAAATTCCTGTCACGAACAAAGTCTCTGAGTGATCTGAGCGCTTTGTTGGCTGGGATTGAGATGGGGAAAGCAGAAGAACTGCGGATTTAACTGAGAAAATGATGAGAGTTTTACTGACAGTTAAAATACTCGTCCTTTTAACTATACAAACTGCGCAATTTATTAATGTTTTACCTCAGTTATGATGGCACACAGTTAATTTTCGCATTTTAACTGATCGTGTATGGGCCCCTATACTATTACCGCCTCTCGCCTATCTGTTTGCTTAATACTTGCGTCGCAAACACATAAATGAAAACAAATCCGATCGATTGACCGGAAAAAAAGTATTTTGCTTCATAAAGGTCACGTAGATATTCGAGCACTGGCATATTTCCTCTCGGCGAATTTAATTGCGTGTCATCCTGAGATGAAGCAAATGTTTGGAATAGGAATAACTTCCATCGGTGAATTCTCGCCCTCAAAAGGGCGGAAAAGTGAAATCGGGTAAGAAAAGGAGTGGAAATTTGGCGCGCTATGGATGGGAGGGGCGATCGGGGAGGTCGGTCGCCGCCAAGTGACGTCTGAGGGAGAGATAGCGAGTGTTTTGCTCGACGAGGAGTTTCTGGGAACGGGCGCATATGGGCGGAAAGAGGTGAGATTTCGCTTTTAGCATTTGATTGCATTTCTGATATGGAGGTAGTTATAGTACAGCTATTATTTTCGCTGAGTCATTCTTGATCCTCTCTCAAGGGACCCTTTCTCGAGGCATTTTAGAAGGTGTGTTCGCATTGTAAGCAATAGATCAAAAACGCTAATAAATTCAAAGGAAATAATTACAGAAATAACATATCGTAATTTCTCTATATAAAAATCGACTCGGATAATTTGAATATGAAACTAAAATAGGTAAATGACAGTAGAATGTGTAAATGTATGGAAAAATACATCCAAAAATGTTTTAATGCGCTTCGCATCTTATTATGTGTATGCTAATGAGAAACACATCCAGACCGACCTTTTAGCACTACGAGATAAGAGACATTACGATTTAGATGGTGGAGAGGCGTGAGTGACCTTGTCGCATATGAGAGTAGCACCTAGGCAACCTTCATTCCGAACACCCGCTGCTAGCGAAATGTATATCGCTTTACCGACCGCGGTATGAGATTTACAGTATCCGCGGTTTCATGCACATACTCATTATTTTTTGCTGCAATGGTTTTCTCAACGCTGAATGACTTTCATGTATTTTAACAGAAGAACATCTATACCTAATATTTGTTTAAATTAGCAATTTTATTTTCTTGTTCATAACATATATGTATATATTGCATTATATTTTTCGTGATGGAAATTTTTATGCAGCCACTTGGTGAGCTTATGAAAACGATGGGAAGACGAACTTTATTTCGGCACTAGCAAACTAAGAAGTGAAATGAAAGATACTCCTGTCCAAAGCCGGGACTAGGTATTTTGGCGCCCGGGGCAAAGAAGGTGAATCGCCCCTCTAGCCCAAACCCTGTATTTTATGACTTCAATAAAATAATAATTCTATACTACGTACCAAACTTAATGATCACTGACATGGCCGCCAAATATGAGGACGTTCCCTTCGTCATGCCTGTCTCCGCCAATCTCACTTTATCATGTCATTTCAATAAATTTTATTGTTGTCAATATATGTTTATATAAATCTTATATAATCACAATTTTGGCGCCCCCTAGAATGAAGCGCCCGGGGCAAGAGTACCACTCGCCCCACCCTCGTCCCGGCCCTGCTCCTGTCATCACAGTGACGAAACAGAAGGGTCATGCGTGTACCTCCTTCGAGCAGGGCGGCTCGAGGAATTTTGGCGTCCCGGGCGATGTAGCACTCCAGCGCTCGCTCCGTAAATGTTTCTCGAAATGCTTTTAAAGTATATTATGTTGATTTTTTCGTCGATCCTAAAAAATTATTTATAATGAAAAATAAAATTAATTTCGTTTGTTCCTTTGTTCATCCATTTTCTGTTGATTATTGTGTTCTTGCTGGTTTTACCTAGTTTTCGTTTTGAAGATATCGTCACGAAACTTCGCATAGGTATATAATTTTACCCTGCGCGTAACATAGGCTATATGGCAATAAAAATTTTGGGGAGGGAGAGCTTAATACAATAATTATTTTCTCATAAATTTACACGTAATTTTCGATTTTTCACAGAGCAAGATTTTCTTCATTCACTCATCTAAATAGGTTTTCTTCATTTTTGCTTTATTGGACGGTTAAAACTGTGTACTATGTTATTCTTCCGATGTTTACATGTTACACAGTCGAAGTTTCAGATTCACTAAATTGAAATTCAACGAGCACTTCTGCTAGTAGTACATATACGTGTAGATCAGTCTGCAGGACCATTAACCAAGGATATTGGAACACTTATGCTTTCTTTGTTATCATAAGTTTCAACTAAGGCACATGCTTGCCTGCTAATTTTGCTCACTGTTCACAATCTGGAATACATAGCTCAATGATCCATCACTTACAGGTTCATCTTTTTCACTACCTCTGCCTTCAATTTTATATCAATGCACAATTTTTTTCTACAGCCACTCCTTTAATTTCACTGTTTTCCACTGAAGCTTCAACAGGTTTATTCTTAACTTCAACTTTCATCCATGTACTATACTGTGGACGAAATTACTTTGGGATTGACACTTCAGGGTAGAGGAGGGGTGGAGGGTTGGCGGAAAAGACTCCCCTCCCTCACAGCCAATCACAGGCGGAAGGGAGGAAAGTGTTGCTAAGAGCAACTATGCTGTATTGTCGCTACATCCCCTGCAAACAAAATACTTTCAGTCTATGTTATTATCCGTTTCAAATATCTTTGCGACTGACATTTCGAACGTACTTGGGACCGCTCATGTGTCTCTGCTGCTAGGAGGTGGGGGGACGTCTTCTGGGGAGAGAACTCAAACTCGGCATTGCCATATCTACTACACTGGAATGCACCTTTCGGTGGGCTCACGAATCAAAAGGCGACGCAGCACAGAGAGTCTCGATGTTGACACAATAGTGGCCTGAGTTAGAATGAAGTTGAGCCCAGTGACGTTCCGCCTCCTTCGTTCCTATTGGTTCTCACATAGTCATGTTTTGGGACACTTTCTCTTCTATCTCTCTCTTTGTCGCAAAGGTATTTGAAACGCACGTTTGGGGGCATCTGTTATGCACATGCTGGCAACATTTCACCCGAGCCACCTCAAATGTCAATCCCTAAGTAATTTCGTCCAGACTGTAGTAAATTCTGCTGTGCACCTTTTCTTAACACCATCACTTACAAATGTTTTTCCTTTTTTGTGGTCCTGATAAATAAGTTTGATTGATCATATCTACTGATTTCTGTTAAATTCTAATATAGCATTTTTTACATATAAAGCACTTCAACACTTAAAGCACAAACATGAAAAAGAAAGACGAGAAAATAATTACAGGTATACCTCGATTTATGTTGGGGATGCATTCCTGGAAAGTGTGACATAAATCGAATCGACGTAAATCCAAGCAGTTTTTCTCATAAGAATCAATTATATGAGGGGGGAGGATGCAGACAGGAGTTAAAGATAGTTTGGAACAACTGATTGCTGTAACCCACTGATGCTGGCACTAGATATGTCCTCGTCAAATTAAGTCCGAGTTTGGACAGGAAAAAAACGAAGACAATAGATTTTCCATCCGAATAAATGCGTGTTGCACATCAGGGTCACCTGTAATAGGATGGCAACACTGCTGTGTTTCTAATATGAATTTAGGACATAGCTGCCTAACCGCACAAGACGATTCTCCTCGCAATGGCATTTTGTTTTGTTATCAGGAAACATGTACTTCTTATCTGCAGAGAAATATTAATCAATGAAGTAGAAAAAGTGCATATTCTTTAGGATAATAATGTTTAAGAATGTAGAGGCAGAATTAATAAAGTGAAATAAAATTATTAATATCGTACTGATACATTGTTTCTCTAGTACTAAATACTTTTATAGACATTTTAGAAAATTATAATATACCTAATCAGATTCAGAATGAAATTTACTACAATAGAGCATCATAATTTCATTTAAATGCCATATTAACCATAATCACGACAAATTCTAAATGGGGAGGTTAGTAGTTAGACATCATATGATTCCCCGGTCAGCTCGGATGTGAAAAAATCTCTCCTGTGTCCGGTTGATCCATGCGTTTCACACAGATGTAGTCCTATCTAAAAAAGTTGGCATACGCATGAAAAATGATTTGGTTTGGCATGGATCAAAAATGTTGGTATTCCACAGATTATAAAACTTTTAATTTATAAAAACTAGTTGAAAACTTTCAGAAATAGAAAACAATAAAATGTATTTCAGTTGGCACTGTTTAAACTGAGGTGACCAGATATCCTTCTCTTAGAAGGACAGTCCTTTTCCAATTGTTGTCCTTCCATGTCCTCCTTTTTTGAAAATTTTTCTGTCTTTGTCTTTCTTTTTACTTAATTTTGTGTATCCATGGAACATTCACACCTACTTTGAGAACTCAGACCTATGCTAACCAATATCATGTGATTTTTGTGGATTGACTGGCTTTGCTCCTGTCTGTTACATTGTTATACGTGCAGGGAGTTACGTCAAGGAGTTTTTGGCCAAAATATTGATCATGGTCCTGGAACATCCTGATAATTCACCAGATCTCCCTCTGTGTGACTTCTTCCTCTTCCCTACGCTGAAGAATCATCTCGAAGGATCATATTTTGATAACGTTGAATAGATTCAGAAGGTTACAACGGCCGTTCTAAACAACTTGCAGGAGAATGACTTCCAGAAGTGCTTCGACAGTTGGAACCAATGCTGGAATTCATGTATAGCTGCAGGAGGGAACTACTTTGAAGGAGACCACTGAAGTTCAGAATAAAATTTAATACAGTGCTGACTGTGAGTAGTCCTGTTATTTTATTGTCAGACCTTGTACACTATTGAAGGCACTACCTAAAACAAATATAAAATTGTTGAAAGTGTAAAATCGAGGAAAGTGTAAAATTAGGGAAATGAAAATTAAAGTAACGTAAAGAAAAATGCAGGTTGCTTTATATCAAAACTTTGGCAAGCCATCTAAAATATACATGTTTGAACACAATAACAATGTAAATGCAAATAAAATAACCTACACAGGGGTGTGCTTCCAAATATATAACAACAGGGTTGCTATTATTGCCACCCCTGGCAATTAGGCATTCCATCCAGCATCAAATTCATGACCTTTTTACTCTCATATACGAAGTATATTGAGAAAGTATCGTAAACGCAAAGAAATGCGATCTCAAGATTTAGATGGAAATATATGTTTTAGGTGTACCTGAGTCCAAAAAAGTTGTTTTCGCAATGCCATCTGTCTGTCTGTTCGTGACTCCAGACCAGTGCTTCTCAACCAATGTGCCGCAGCACATTAGTGTGCCGCGAGGAAGGGACTAGTGTGTCGCACACTCAGGATATTTAATTTTAAAAGTGTTTGAAACAAACAAATTCACATAAATTTTATGATGCACGAATTTAAAATGAAACGACGAGAGGAATTGATCGACTTTAGCAATGATCATACTACTTAAAATTAGTATGCTACCTTTAGATGTATTATGGCTTAAAGCTAAAGGTGAATATCCTTCAATATCTGAATATGCCATCGGTATGACATTCCAAATTCAACAACGTATGTGTGCGAATTTAGTTGTTTGTCAATGGACCATATTAAAAATATTAAAGAACCTAGACGAAGAACTTCTTGAAGCCCTTTCTATTAATGAGCCAAATATAAGTGTCTTTGTTCCAAAAAGACAAGCCTAAATTTTCTGTCTAAGAGCTTAACATTTTTACACGTTGAATTATGTATGATTTAATGTAGGTACATACATACAAGAAAATTATACAATTATTTCAATATTGCTTTACCAATCGTAACAATCTAATATAACTACGACGTTTACTTGTTAAGCTAGTTTTTTTCTTTAAAAATTTGTATTTATGCAGTGAAATTAATTAGGGATAATTTGGCATGCCACCATGTTCTTAAGCATGCATGAAGGTGTGCCATGGAGCAAAAAAGGTTGAGAAGCACTGCTCTAGAGCCTAAACAGTAGAGCGAAAATGAATGAAATCTCATACTTAGGCATTTTATCATACAGAATAGAAACCCTGAATAAATGGTTGGCATTGCATTTATTCTAGGCAACTTTAACAACAATTTGATTTTCTCAAAATGGCTCCGATTCTGATCAAATTACATACAGTTATTTGAGTTTACGTCTACAATAATACTACATAATTTACATTTCTCAAAAAATGAATAAAAGGCTAGTTTATTCTTGGGCAACTTTAATAACAATTTTATTTTCTAAAAAACAGCTCGTACAATTTTCACCAAATTGTATAGTTATTTAGTTGATGTTTATAATAATTCTACATAGTTCATATTTTTAAAAAGATAACTAAATGATGCATTAGTACATGAGAAAGTTTGTACAATGTATATTGTATCAACCTCCTACTAAAACAAATGACTGCCCCTACCCAGCGTAATGGTGAGAATGCAAGTGTGTTCATGTCTTCGATTGGCCAATAAATGGATTACCACATGAGGCTGCAAAACTTTCATATGCAAAGATATGCCTATTTTAAAATATTTAAATAAATAAAATAAACTTTGTAACTTTTTGTATGTATTTTAAAGGCACGACCGATTTCATCCCATTAGAGACATTGTCGGTCATTGTAAGGTCATGATGTCTTTAACAAGACGACATCGGTTGTGTTTTTAGAATACATTCGTCAAAAGTTATAAAGTTTACTTTATTTATTTAAACATGATTGAGTTTGACAAAGTTACGACTAATACTACTGAATATAGTCTATTTTAACCTTGAATACAAGTGAAATGCCACATGATTCTTTGCATTTTCCAAAATAGAAAATTGTAAACATAAAATAGGGTGAATTTCCCTTGTCAGGACTCAAAAAATAATGTGCAAATATGGGGAAAATGTAAATTTGAGGAAATGTAAAGTCAGTTAAAATTTTACATTGTTGTTATGAGCATTTGGCCAGGACCAGACAAAAAGTATGTAAAATCGGGAAAAACGTAAAATCCGAGTGCAAAATTGAGGTTTCACTGTATTTAATTTCCACAATTCCTGTAAAGGATTCAATTCATCTTCACTTTTAACGCCCTTTTTCTTGATTGGTTGTTTTCAGCTAATCTGTGCAAATTTTTCCACCATTCAACATACTTGGCTGGAATAAATTCACCCAAAGGTGGCCCATTTATTTTAATCATTAGTAAACTGCTAATGTTTTCCATTCAGATTCATTGCAGAAAAACCCCTCTCACATTCAGCTGTGCTGCAACGAAATGTTTTGGCTAATTTAAATAATAATTCTAAATCATCGAAAACAGTATTTGTGTCAAAATATTCTCGCATTCCATTGATTATGTGTTTGGAATCCAAAAGAAATCTTTATTTACATTTTATTGATACCACTCTCCCCGTATCTAATACAGTGTTCCCCAGCCTATGGTCCGCGGACCATTTGTGGTCCGTAAAGGTTTTGTTGGTGGTCCATGGAGGTTTCAAAATGTAGTTTTTTTAGACCACACCTCATATTTAGTTGAAATTTTTGGGAAAAGTTAATCAAGTTTTACACTATCACAGGTATTAGATACTTTATTAATGTCGTTAACTTAAAGATTTTCTCACTCTTTCATATTTCCCAATTCCACCTCTCTGCCATCCATAACTTACACTTAATGATCTTAGTGCAAATTCTATTGATGTTAAAACAGAAGAGTTATTTGATTGTGTTTCATCTCACATATTAATCCTTTAAGAGAAATTTGAAAACTATTTCCCTGATGAATCTGATCCTCGCAAAGGTTACTTATGGGTTTTGGATTCATTTTCTGATCATGATGATAACCAGTTGTCACTTGAAGAGGAACAGTCACTAATTGATATAGCATCAAATGCCAATGCAGAATTTAAAAAAATAACACTACACAACCCGAAAATTTTTGGATAAAGATTAGACTGAGTGAGAAGGCCCTGAAGATTCTCCTTCCATTTAGCTCTACGTACCTATGTGAATCAGGATTTTCAGCTGTGGTCGCTATAAAAACAAAGAAAAGAAATTGTTTATTAAACCTGCAATCAATGTTAAGGTTATCTCTGACTTCTTTAGCTCCAAATATTAATGAACTTTGTAGGATATTCAACACCAAGGTTCTCATTAATACATTCATTTTTGTTAGTATAAAAATAAATGTTTTTTTTTGTATTTTACAATTCTTCTGTATTAAGTACATACATAGTTTAGAAATAAAAGGCATTTTGTAATATGTTTATTATGATGTTGTTTGTAAAACTATTTTATATTTCACGAATTTCTCCTACAAATGTTGAAAATAATTCTTGGAATAAAACAAAAAATAATCAGGCGCCTCTCAAACAGAAACGTGTGCAATATATTTGAAAATGTTCAAATAAACTATGTAACAATTAATTCCTTTTCTTAAACGTAGTTACAGTAATTACAATAGTGTAACTAATGAGGTGGTCCACGGGGCCTGGAGCGTTGCTGAAGTGGTCTATGGAGTTCAAAAGGTTGGGAAACACTGATCTAATAGATGGATACTCTGGCCAAGACTCGATTCAGTGCTTCCAAGTCGGAAAACTAGTAACTCTGGTTATCAGCAAGAACTCACCAACAGAACTGCATGTGTCTTGGGCCAGTTCTTCTCTAGGGTTGTTTTTAAAGGATTGCAGTACTCTAATGGTTCACTTTATATACTCATTTACTTACTTAAGGGTACTAACTCTTAGGGTTGTTAATTACCTTGTCATCCAGCAGCATTAACTATGATTCTCTTACTGTTGCCAATCGCCTTGTCATCCAGCTGAAGCACCTTTGATTCTGTTAAGGTTGCCAATTAGTTCATCATCTGGCTGTAGCACCTATGATTCTCTTAAGGTTGCCAAGTAGCATCATCCGGCTGCAACACCTGTAAATCTCTTAATTCTTAAATATATCTCGAATTTGCACTGCAGATTAGTTCTAAGCAAATAATATCCCCTTGCAGACTGAGAATTACACAGATAAAAAATTCTTTGGTCTTCAGAAGTTTGAGAGGACGATAGGCGCAATCACTCCTGTTGAATACCACCTCTCTCTCTCTCTCCCACTTGAGACGTTTCTGGATTCCTCCGGAGGTTAGGATACTCTTGAGTTTATGTAAACATATTCTTGAAAGAAACAACCTACATCAATTCTTACTCAAACATATTTGTTATATGGACACGACTTAAGCTGGAAGCAGGGGATACCCATTAAGAAAGGTTTCGCTAACCTTTATGCCTCTCCATCTCATATTATGGGGTCAGTCATTGGCAGTGCTTTTTTTGTAAAAAAAAAGAGGTGCTGATACTTACATCTTGATAAATTGCAAAATGCCTCTCCCACCCCCTCCTCCTGCACCCTCTTCCGCCTTTTCTGTTGAATTTGTGATGAACTTTTAATAACAACATTGATAATAAAAACCTAAATGTATAACATTTATAGAAGTCGTTTATTACTTTAAGTTTTAAAGAATTTAAAAAATGAAAATGTACTGAAATCAGACCTGTCAACAATGCTCTGAAAAAAAGGTGCTGGTACGACGTACCGTCGCATACTGTCACAAAAAAAGCACTGGTCATCGGTAATATTAGTCCAAAAGAGCAGGTTGGCTGTCCTTACCCTTCAGGATTTAATGGGAAAATCCCCACGATTGTAGAACAAGTCAACGAATCAGTAGCCAGATATTCAGTAATGAATTGTGAGTGAAAGCATGAAGTGTTATCAGGAAGATACAGTAGTAGTTAATAAGTAATCTCTTTATACATTTTGCTATTCCCGGTGCAAAAAGGAGGGGCAGGAGCTTGTTTTAGATAATTAAGTAGCAAGAATTCTTATCTATTGATATATAAATTGTATACACATATGCACAAGAACCAAATTTTTAGTTTTCAAACATTGAAATTTCAATGTGAATTTTTCTAAGCATGATGGTGACAAATTCTAGTGGAGAACGCTCGTTTTAGAAACTTAAATACATTTAAAATGAATTGAGAAATTACGTGGGGTAATTGTTTAAACAATTTACATTTAGTAAGTATTGAAAATATTTTACAGAATATTGACTTTATTGATATTATTCATGATTTTGCAGAGAAAAAGTAGGAAACGACCTATGTAAAATATATAACATATTATCCATTATTGTATTGTGTATTATATTGTAATATAATATGTTAAGTATTTTACTAAATATTTCCATAAATACATCACACTTATTTAAAAATTTTGATATAAGGTGATACAACATTGTGATATATACACAACTGTATTATTACTGACTTATTCCATGTTTACTGTGTAAAACAACGGAATTAATAATAATAATTAAAAAAATAATACCAATACCTAATAAAAGATTAAGTCGAGTATGGCTATACCTATCAAATCATCGAAATTACCAATTATGCTTATTTATAGCCCTTGGTGTGATTTCCTTGATAAATCTCCTGATACAACAATTCTGTTACCGTTTCAAAAAAGCGGTTACTTATTCGAATATCCGGTCCGGTCACATCGATATAGTAAACTTTCTTGTCTTCTAGTTTCTTTTTCACTCAAACTATACGGTGAGAATAAACGATGATATGGTATATTTCATGGAGCAACATCGCCTTTTTCTCTTTAATTTCAGAGGGGTTAGACAGGATTAGACACCAATTTCTTACACCTCGATGTCGCATACGTTTCGATCCTATCGTGAAAAACTTCAGGCATGCATTCATTATCTTTGCCACACGTATTCTACGCTGGTTGATATGGCCTTTTTTTTCTTTTAACCAATCAGACAATTACACGCAGGAAATTTGTCGTAAGCGTGTTGCTGTTACCCTCAGTAAATTTTTTTATACTTCAGTGTACGTGGTGGCTTTAATCTGGATACTAGGGTGCTGTACAAAATTTTTCATAAAGCCAAGAGTATGGCAAAGTCACCGTGCTGCTTTATTTTATCATCATTAATAATATTGTTTTTTGTCGGGATTGTCCTTGTTAGCTCAGAAGACAAAACAAAAAAAGGTCCTAAAGTAACCGACAAGGTAAATTTTGTACGCTCAAGTTGCGAATTAAATGCTGTTAATTTTTAAATTTCCTTAAACCAAATATGTAACCGTATATTTCGCAATTCCAATAAAGGTATGGTTCGATGTGAAAATTGGAGACGGAAGTGTTGGCAGAATAGAAATTGGACTCTTTGGTAAAACTGTACCTAAGACAGTGCAGAATTTTATCGAGCTTGCCAAGAAACCAGCAGGAGAAGGGTATAAAAACAGCAAATTTCATAGAATAATAAAAGATTTTATGATTCAAGGGGGAGATTTCACCAAAGGAGATGGAACTGGAGGTAACAGTGGTCGACTATAGTGTTATGATTATTAATTTTTAGGTTATTGACCTTGTTTTAATTTTCAGGTAGAAGTATTTATGGAGAACGCTTTGCGGATGAAAATTTCAAATTGAAGCATTACGGTGCAGGGTGGCTTTCTATGGCAAATGCAGGAAAAGACACAAATGGATCTCAGTTTTTTATCACAACGAAACAGACCCCCTGGTTGGATGGAAGACACGTCGTTTTTGGAAAAGTTATTAAAGGAATGGTGAGGTTTCTTGTTTATCTAATATCAAGTTTGTGCGGTTATGCCGCCTTTTAATTTTGTCAATGATCGAATTGTTATAAACAAGGTTACATCTGTCAGTTAGGTCATTTATAGAATGATAATTATTTTAACAACTTGCCATTACTAATATGTGAGACGTTTGTATAAAACAAAAACAACTCTGAATGGTTTTCAAACGAGATAGACATTGTCACAATGTTTGGCTAAAAAATTACATGAAATCAGTGATACATTTCAAATGCTACAAGTTGACTCAATAAATTACAGAATAAGCACAATTTTTAATAAATAAAAAAATGAAGCACTTGTCTTAGTTCCCTTAATTATCCATAAACAGGCTATAAAAAACGAAATACACATTTTGGCTATACTGCAGGTACCTTCATCCGTGATTCATCTATACTAGATTTTAAAAAGAAAGTGGTATTTTTGTTGTTTTTTTGCACCTGTGGTAGAGGGGAGAAACTTCTCAAGTGGACCTATAATTTAAGTTCAAATCTGAATAAATTAAATTTATTATGCATTATGATTAAAATTTTATCATTTTTTCTTATGTTTGATATGGTAGGCTTAATAACATTGCGCCATTTTTAGCAGGAGATACCATTTCAAGAATTTAAAGGCATTAAGCATATGAAGTTTTTTTTTTGAAAAAAACTTGAGTTTTTACTTTTGTGTACTCAAAAAAAAACCAATTCATTACACTAAAATATTAATGTACAAAAGGTTTATTCATTGGGGATCTCCATGTAGTTTATAAATGCATGTTAAAAGCTATTTACTGGGTTAACTTTGAGACTTGCCATTGAAGCACCACCTGTGTTGTAGTGAGAACTTGAGAAATCATATTCAGTTATATAAAATGTTGGTATGCTTATAACTCCTAAGCATGAATTATTTTTAGAAAACTTCTGATATGTATCTCAATTACAAAGTGACCATCTCTTTTATTTATCATAGTGGCTACTTTTTATTTGAAACACATCAATAGCTTTGTGAAATAACTGTAGTATTGTTTAGTTCTTTATTTTCCTACTATTTATTGAACTCTACAAATAAGCCATGCCTTAGACATATTATGCTATTTCCTTATACTCACATGAGAAACCATTTGAATCATTGGTGAATATTACCAAGAATGAATACCTCTGTTTTTTCTTAACACTTAACCTTTTCTTAATATTTTGGTTATTTATTATTGGATATTTAAATCCAGCTTAATCCTGAGGTCTTTTAAAGAATCAACTCCTACTCTGACAGCAATTTATTTAATTCTGCTGGCCCTGATTTTAGATGGCTTTTTTTTTAAATAAAGTGCACCTAATGGAATAGAAACGTAATGTTTAGAAAACTGATTTCAATGTCTTAGTCAACAAATTGAAGTCGATCGTAATTGCTATATTTTCCAGTCCATAAGATTTTGGTAATTATTCTTTGCAATTGATATGATTGACATTTCAAGCTGATTTTCTTTTGCCATTTGAAAAGAACTGACAAAAATATATTTATTTATCCTTTTTCTGCGATTAAAAGTTTTTGTTACTAAATGTTAATATTTTATATAAAATATTTTATGTAGCACTTAAAGGTAATAGTCTTGTATATGTTGGACTAGTATGTACCTACCATATTTAATCGATTGTAAGCCGATTTTTTTGCTTGTTTGTCTCCTTAAAAATTGCCACTCGCCTTAGAATCAGATCTTAAAAATCAACGAACGAAAAAGTAACGTAATCAATGCAGTAGTGCCTGCAATTACATTATAACTCTAGATATAAATGTATGAATGTATAAGTAAACAATGTACTTTAAATGTATGCAAAAAGAATCACAGTGACTGAATAGAAATAAATGTTTCGATAAATTCACTCCTGAGACATCTCTACTTAGCACGTAATCCTGGGATTCCTTAAGTCATCTCTAGTATGTATGTGCACGTAATCGTAGGATTCCACGAGCCAACCATCATTTCCTCGTGCCTTTGAATGCATAAATTTTTGTCATTTACTTGGGTGAGTTTTTCAGTTTCTTTTAATAATCCCATAATAGGATGAACGCATTATTCTGTGGACTTAAAGAGAAAAGTAATAGCACATATGGAAGGGGCATCAAATCTTGCTGCACAAAGGCAGTACAGGATTGATGAGTCAAATGTGAGACATTGGAGAAGACAAAGAGAGAAACCAGGATATTTTTTATTGCAAGATTAAAAATCTGGGACATAACCAGGACAAATTACATTTTAGTAAAAATTGTATTGAATGCTTGAATATAACAATTTGTGTTGTTGTAATTTTAGTTGATACCTTTTTTATTTAATTACGAATTAAAAAACTGAGGCATTGATACTTTTCGATATTTTTTTGACAAATTCCGGAAAACCAGGACATCTGTAAACCCAACATGGAATTTTCCTCGCATGCCTTTGTGAAAAGTGAGGGTCAGCTTATAATCGATATCGGCTTACAATCAGTTAAATGCGGTATTTGTTATTTCGCATGAAATAGTTCTTATATAGCAATAACATTCTCATCAGAGCCAGGACAAAGGGATAGTGGAGTGTGGGAGAATAAGGCACCTATGGTGCAGGACACAAAGGGGCACAGCGAATGACAAATTGAACTTCTAGTGTAACATTTTATATTTTAAAATATAATTTTACTTCTACTTCTTTTTACTTTTACATTGTAAATAACTGTTTTAAAAGTTAAAATTGTGTACTGTGTACTTTCATTATGGGGTTGGCATGATTTTCAAACCTTGCCTAGGATGCAAAAATATCTTCTCTCAGTTCTGATTCTATGGTAATTTTTAATACATTCTGATGAAAGATTTATTTTTTCCTTCTGGTTGATAATGTTAAAATTGTAATAAATTTTATTACTATCCTTTTTTATAATTAAATATTTATTAATTTTCATTCATTGCCATTTCAGGATGTAGTGAGAAAAATGGAGAAAACTTCCACTGACAGTCGTGATCGTCCTGAAAAAGATGTTGTGATTGTTGATTGTGGGGCAGAGGAAGTGTCTCAGCCATTTTCTGTTTCACGTGATGATGCCACAGAGTGAAAAATGCCCAGCATTAAACAATTTAACTGATTTGCATTGCATTTATTAATGACTGAATCACTCATGGTGTTGGGCTATTGTGATTTCTTTTGAGAATAAAATGTATTCTCCTGTACAAAGCTGAAGTAGGAAAATCGACTAGATAATTTTTTACAATTAAGAATCACATGTGAACTGCTATTGTAACTGCAATAAATTTTGGATCTCAAATGAGTTGTGAGTCCCTATATGAAAATATATGGCAGAATAATGGGAAAATTGCTAATATCTTGTATACCTTGATGGTATGTGATTTAAATATATAAATAACTTCCAGAGCTAAAAAATTTAATGAAAATTTTTGATAGAATTTGCTGTTGCAATTAGGTTTACATTATCAAATTGTAAGGTTTATTAACCTCTCAGCATGGAAGTAACCACATTGTGGTTACCCAAGCGGCAGACCCTATTTGCGGTTCATGGCAGTCACTATTCATGTTCTCGTGACTCAGTGGTTCCAGGGCAGTGGTGTCGGAAAATTATTCTTACAGCTCTCCCACCTTGCCTTCTTAGTAATAAATAGCGCCATTGTCTTCTAGGACACGGGTTTCGAACCTTTCTGTTATGGTGACCCATGAATCGAAGTTTCCTTGGTATGGCGACCAGTGGCATAGGAAAAATACACAGGGTCCTCCTCTCCTCCAGTGTATATTTTTTGGGAATAATATTTTTTAAATGGGATAATTTTAATGAAATAAATTTATTAATTTGGTGTTTTATAAATAAAAATATATTGCAGTCTTCTGATAATTTTTTGCATTTAATTGTACGTAATATTTCAGAGATCAGGTTACATGATTATGAAGCTGTAAATAACAATTTTTATATTGCAAGACAAGAAATCTGCAGCCCATATGTAACAGCTATCACATAACACATTATTATTAAATTCTTCTTGTGATCTTTATTTTCTGCAAAATTGGTTACAATAGTAGAAGTGTCAATTTTAATAGCATGGGCTTGTTCAGTAGAAATCATTGCGAGTCCACTGAGGTGCTTCTGCCCCATTGATCACCTTAAATAAATTTTTATCAAGTTTTACTTATTGTTAGAAAATGAGCATTCCGATGTCACAACAGTAACAGGAAGTGTAAAAATTAGTAAACAGGCTGTATGTATGTCTGAAAATGTTGAAGCTAATACATACACAACGTAAATTATAGATAGAATGACAACATGGCTTAATGAAAAGTGTGGATGCTAAAGGTACGTCACACACGCTTGGGTCATGGATTTCAGGAGACGTAAATGGTACATCTCACATGCTGGAGGGGTTAATATAATAATCTATAAGAGGAGTATTAAATCTACTGGAAAAATATAAAAGTAGATCAAATATAGATTACTGCTGTACTCCCCACTTGCTTGTGAGTTAGATGTTCCGTTTCTGCACTTTTCGCTCAGCAAATACTTTAATAATATGATATATATCATCCCTCAGAAGACAAGCTACCTCATTCTCAATAGAGAGTAAACTCAATTCACTTAGTCTTTCCTGTCCCATGGTGCTTCTCAAATAAGTCTTAATAATTTTGTTTCGAAAATGTACATTCTGAACTTGTGACGGACTGAATTCGCTAGAGATAGCATTAATACTGTACAAAGCTCTGGAAAACTGCTGGATAAGCACAGCATTTTCAATGAGTAGCAGATTAGCTACTTCCTTCACAGTTGAAAGTTTAGCAATGTCACTTTATAAGCAAGTACGAAATGCAATCAGCTACTAATTAGGTTAGTACCTATCTCCAACATTTTCAGCACCTAATATTTTATCAATAACACACCCAATATCACTTCCGGTATCGTGTAGAATCCTATTGTAAAAACTTAGTTATAGTAATTGGAAGTTTATTACGTTTTTCAAGTTCTTCATTTTTTGGACCCGCTCAAATGCTTATAAGTCGACATGATTGTCTCATAATAATGAAAATATGTAGATGAAGTAATGATTATTAGTGGTTGCTAACGAGAGAACCGACTTCCATCACCGCAAAGAGAGAATCTCAAACTGAGTTAGCTAAGGCAAAGCAATAACATGCTATGGGAAGTGGACCAATCATCATTCAATTCAAGTGTTTTTTTTCCTTCAGTCCTAGGTGCCCGAAACTTGTTATCTCATAACCAAAACAGCATAATCTGGAAGAGTTATTAGATTTGTTTGTAAGGAATCTGTTTATACTCTTTGTAAACAGTATTCATCCTAACCACATGGCCCTAGGCTGCTTAATTAAGGTTGCACAGAGAGGGTATCTCTTATCTTGACCTATTCCTATTGTATTTCTTCATCATTTTGTATTTATCCCATGAGGATTAGGCCGTAGACTACTTATGCCTATACTACTTCCTTTGGGTCTATGGAATTTTTCTTCTCTTTTCATTAGAAAGATGGTTCAAAATTGTCCAAGGAAGGTTAATGAATAACAAGTGTAAATTCTTAACATTTTGGTCTCAACATTCAAACTCTTATGGGCCCTCCTTAAGCATGGGCCCCTGGACTGCCTGGGTGGTATCTATGCCACTGCACTTATATAACATGAGGTTGTATTTTTCAATACAAGCTTCTGCTTCTGTATAAACACCACTCATTGTGGCCGCATCATCGTATCCCTGCCTCCTTAATTTATCTAGGGTTAGCCCCTTTTCTTTTATTCCATTGCAAATTTGTTTTGCTTTCGACTATTTCAAAACCCAGAAATGACTTGCAAACTCTTAGATCTATGGGTACACCATTTTTGTCACTAGGTATATTTATGTAATGATAGATGGTGGTCAGTTGGTCAATTTTGGAAATATTTTGCATAGTGTCTTTTATTACTGAGAACAACAGTGCTTCTTTTAACTCTACAGTACATGCACTCTAGAAACCCCTTCTTTTTGGATATTGGATGCCGGTAGATCATTAGTACAAACTATGAAAGAAACATCTGCTATGTTGTTAGATGCCGGTGGTTCTATCGTAAAAACGGCCCATGACACTAAAGAGATTATTGGATCAGTTCGAGGGTAGAGGAATGATTCAATAAAATAAGCATACTGTTTGCTTCCATACGTGTTTTTGGATACCGCAATGGCTCCTTCAAATGGATATTTTGGGAATTTCGATGTTTGCACGCCTGTTTGGGAGCAATATGCTATATTCATCCAGAGTGTGTGGCCTCCCATTACACCATGTCTACATTCTACTTTTCTCTTTTGCACTGCCAGGCACAAAAACATACCACTTGAGCTTTCAATTAAGGTTATTGGGTGGGTCGAAGACTTGCCAAGCATGGGCCCTGGTTTGACCGAACCATCAGAACCATGGTCCTTACACCACTGATGGCGACCCATCGATTTATTGTCACATGATTTTTGGATCTTTGGTCTTCGGCAATCATCTGTTTCATGCATTTTAACAGCAGTTTGCTTGTTTTATAATAATTACTTGAGCCATCCTGATAAAATTTTTATTAAAATTCCTATTAATATTAATAAAAACCAATCAATAATTTGTTGAAAAAATATTTATAATATACACTTGCATGGACTTCGTGATTCACTTGTGGGTTACGACCCCATAGATTGGGAAACATTGTTCTAGAAAGATTATGCTTCGTAGTCATCTCTTGAGAGGACATGATTTACGTCTCTCAAAGACATAAAAGAAAACTTTTTTCTATCTATTCGAGAGTTGGTCAGAGTGAGTGTGCATGCTCATCACTACAGGCTGTTGTTTAATTTTCACTTTGCTTATCCTTCATTGGCATCTTGTTTATGTTACTCTGTATTACATTCTGAGTCAGTCAGTATGCATTCCATCACGTTTCGTCCTATAAGCTTCGGTTGAAAATTTTCTTTCGAGAGTATAACTTGAGATGCCCTTGCTATCATAGTCACTATCTGCAAAGCAATGGATATGGGTATGAGTAGTTCTTTTTACAGGAAGAAGAAATTGAAAAACTACTTGAAGACAGTCAATTAAATCCAGGAAGTGACTGCTGCGGCGACAAAAGTAACATCAGAGAAAAAATAACCTACAGCAAAAATCAGAGTATAAAAAGGCAACACAAACAACAAAAATGACGGATGGATAAAGTATTTTCTCGCCTGATTTACACTTGCCCAATTTTGGATTTGGTCATCAGGTTTTCACCCTGTTGATGTTCTTGCGGATTCCTAGCCATTAACGATCTTTGTAACCACTGGAGCAATTAAACAGTTGTTAAGTATCAGCAAGAATATCTAGAATCCTAATTATATTTATTTAGATTTTTTTACAAATCTTAAAGGTAAAAAACATACCATATGAATTTCCACAAATAATCATTAATTTTTTAATTAATTTTAATTCATGTGGACAAATGTGAGCATTGGTCACTCAACCCCATTATTGTTTCATATATATGATGCGAGGTATTTATAGGAGTTCCTGGATTTTATAGGATAGAACTTTGATGGTCGGGGACAAACAAAGTAGCTGGGAGGCCCCGGAGCAAGCCGGTTAATGGTTTGCCTCGGGACATGGTCGGGAAACTGACTATACCCAGTGTTAGACTATTGGTATGCTCAGTTTTATTTTAGTGATTGTGGTGTGGCTTTTTTAGGCGTGTTTTGCTTCCAGCGTGAGCGCCTATTATTGTTGGTTGTCTGTCTGTCCGTTCGTCCGTCCTCAGCTTCTACCAAACGGATTTTCATGAAATTTTATATTAAGAACTTACAATTAAAGATAATATGAAAATCGCAAAAATGAATCACGTGAGCCAATCAGGGGTACCACTTTACTGGTGATAAAAAATGAACTTTCCGTCATATCTCGTAAAATATTGCTCATATCAAAATATTTATCAAATAAAAGTTGTAGAACTTGTAAATTAGAGAATTTCTTTTCCTATATATTTTTATTATAGGAGTAGCCATTATCAAGAAAATCGAAAAAGAAAGTCATAAATCGAGTTGAACTTAGAAAATTTCTTGCATGGTTACTTCTTCACTGTTGCTAACATAAACAATCTCACAAACAAACATTTAATTTCATTATGTGTGCATGCAATATTTTTAAATAGGAAGGAAATGGATTATTTATGATGAAGAAAAAACTTTAAAATGCTATTACCCTTACGTACAGGTATATAATTTCTTTCTAATACTCCATTGCACGAAACGCGCCCATTTGTTATACGTTGTACACTTTCCTAACTTGTTTTACATAAAAATGGAAAAAAATCAAATTCTCTTACTACATAATGCAGTGGTTTCCAAACTTTACAAAACCGCGTCCCCCTTCAACTAAGAAAAATGTAATATGGTAGTACACATGAGTACCACAACTAGCTAACACATCACATTAGCGAGCACCTGGGAACCAAAGTGTAAAAAAATCCATGTTCATGTAATGCCGTCACCACAACTTTCATAACGTACATAATATGAATTAAGGACTAAAGGTGGATTGAAAAAAAACAGCATGACAAAATATTAACTATTTGAGATTATTTAATGTAACAATGCTGGTATGTATTGTGTTGTTGATGGGTAGTGTGAATTATTACATTACAACTCTACTAAATAATATATTGTGCTGCAGTGTTTGCCCTCTGATTTGTGTACAAAGAAATTTTGTTTACCATTTCATCAGTTATGTAACACCAAAAGAAATCCGTTTGGAAGCAAATCTCATTCCCTTATCCAAGTAGTCAAAAAACCTATGAGAGCGAACAATATATTAGATTTACTAGCAGTTAACATCCCCGAGCGTGTTTCCGAAGTAACTGTTGAAGAAGGAATCAGTGATCACCAAGCAGTTCGAGTACTTTTGGATATAGCTGTCACAAAATATCGCAAGCTTAAGTGAAAAGTGTACATGTATAAAAATGCTAACTTTGATGATTTCAAAGAGAAACTCATCAAGGATTATGGCGATTTCAGCAAATCGACAATCACAAAAAATGTTGAGGAAACTTGGAAAGAATTTCTATCAGAAATTAGAATGGGTATTAATACGTATATACAGAGTCGGCTCACAGTGGGATGAAATCCGAAAAAAGTGGAAAAAATCATTTTCTGAAATGAACCATTTGTTGATGGGGGCATTGCATTTCAATACTAGACAGACCGTGCTTTCATTTGCACCATATTTGAACCTTCTGCGGCGACTCCATCCCTACCATTTGATGCGTCAAAGTAGGAGTACGCTGAACTGTTCTCACTTCACGCGTAGCATTTGCAAGCGCTCCCCAATTTCATCGCAAGAAACATTTGCATACATGCGATGGTGCGAACTTGAATTATACGTCAACAGATGCTACAATGTGTCCTCTTTTCGAAAAATACATGGGATACTGGTATTTGTTAACAATAAAACACGTTTGTCTGTATTTATAGAGGTCCGTATTATGAAGAAAATTAAACACATTCGCTAAATTCGACGAGTCGTTTTGTAAAGTGTTCCGAGGTGTTCCGGGTCGAGATCTGCATCAGTGTATTCCGCAATACTTTACATACAAGAATGTGAAAGAATTAGCTGCTCATATCTGCTCCTTTTGCTGCCGTGATTGTTTTTGTTCACTGGTTGCAACGCCTGAGACACGAGCCGCCCGGCCCGGCATCGCACAGTGGTACGAAATGTGAATCTGGCGGTACTAAATTCGAATTATTGATATTATCGAACAAAACTGTTTCTGTATGGTGATAATTACTTTCTAAAGTCATTTTATGCATAGGAAACATTTTTAAGGTGGAAATTTAATCTCGTATATTGACTTCATACAGAGGAGGATATAGGATGGATTCATATATATACGAGTTTATACTAATGTCTAGCCAAATCTACCTGGGTGATTGCTACCAAATTTTTGGGATTTGTAGATAGTAACCTGAAAACCGCAGGAGAACTCCCAGTGCTCGTCTAGATATCATGAGTTCGACCCCAGAAATTCCCAAAATGACTTTTTTGCCATTTAAATTACATTGGAGAGTTCTTTAAATTCGCTCTAGCCTGAACTATTAGAGATATAAAGTTGAAATATTCAGCGATTATAGATATTAATAGGCCTAACAAAAATATGATATGCCGTTCACCTTGGTGTCCTAGGTTCGACTGCAGAAATTCCTGAATATTTTCCATAAGAAATACACAGAAGTTTTTCATTGTGGAGGGAAAACTATTATTAGTGCATTAATGAAATTTTCAGAACTTAAATAATAAGAAATTAAGGAAAACAAAAGTCTTCAGCGACTGGTTTTGCAGCTTCCAAATGGGAATACCTGCAGCTAAGAATGCATCACACAAATCGAGGGAAAACTACGACTGCTTATCTGAAATTTGTGTTTTGAAGTCACGAGGTGCTGAGATATGAAGTACTTCTTCTCGAAATTTACAGATTTTTCACAATATTTGCACAACACTTTGCCATCAGTTGAAAAAATGTCTTCACCAAATTCATTCACAAAATGCTTAACTCTAACGCTACTACTGCAAGCGGTTTTCGGCACTTTAAAATCGGTCTGAACTAAACTAACTAGATAATTTTGTAGAAAGTGATATGCACTAAACAAATGCTGAGCAAAAAATGGGGATAACTGAGGTGAAAGTAGGAAGGTTTTAAGGACATACTATGTCATTAACGCTAATGAAAGGGAGCCCATTGCCTCCTGAGGAGATAATGGAAATGGGACTTCCAGGTATAAAGACGTCTGAGATATGCACTAAAGCAGATTTTTTAAAATATGAAACATACAATATAACTCAAAATGAAAAACTGGAAAAAGTATAAAATGGAATTTTTTAGCAAAAAATCATGAAAATAGGCAAGGAAAAACATGAAAATAGGCAAAGCAAAAAACACGAAAATAGGCAAGTAAGGCAAAAATAGGCAAAATGCCTGAACTTCTGGGCTCTAGTAATGATTGTCTGAAGTCAATCCGAGATACCATCTTTATCTGTGAATCGCACGCTTTTGTCTCATGGCTACGCTGAAAAACGGGAGACAGGAACCCAATGCCGCGGGTGTCCCGGTCTCTTCCTCTCAGGTTACCCTTCCTTGTTTTTAAGAGAATTCAAATTTTGAGAGCTCAGATCCGCTCTTTTATTAATGATGGTCCAATTCAGCGGCAATTTCGTTCTCCTCCATGGGGATCGGGAATGATGGGTTACAATATATATATATATAAATTTGATGTCTTTTATGCTATCAGTAAAAGAAAAATACAAATGAATGAAGGAAACATGCTTTATTTAATTCATGGTTTTGTTTTTTTAAAGTTTACAATTTACATTAACTTTTTAATTTAATTTTTTTATCGACACAATTTAATTAAATGTACAGCATGGTCAAACGTGTTAGTCCTTTCCTTTTAATGCTTTCCCTTTGCAGTATTGCTTTCTCAGTGTTCTGCTTTCCATTAATTGCATTTGTGACATCATATTACCATGGTTTTTATTGCGAGTGTATTCTTAAATGTTTTCTTAGGTTAGATCTGTCACTAAAGCACTTATTGCATACCTCCCAGGCATATGGTTTTTCACCACCATGGACTTGTCTAGTAAGACTACATTTATGAGCAAATGACCTGCCACATATTTCACATTTGTACAGTTTTTCACCAGTATAGACTCGTCCGTGTTTTATAAGATAACTTTTATTAGCAAATGGCTCACTACATACTTCACATATATATCTTTTTACACCAGTGTGGGTGAGCTTATGTCTTCCGAGATTGGATTTATCACTAAACCTTTTGCCGCAAATATCACAGGAGAAAGGTTTCTCTCCACTGTGTACTCTTAAATGTATTTCCAGATTACGTATCCTACTGAAACCTTTACCACATAAATCACAAACATATTTTCTAACTCCTTCATCCCTCTTTACTTTATCTGATATTTGCCTCTTCAATCCTTTCTTAAGACAATCACTTGTTTTATGTTTAGATGCACAGTTAACATTGATATTGACTTGAAAGTCTCTTTTTTCACTGTAACTCTCCGCATTTACCTCATAACCATGTACTCTCAAATGTCTCGTTAGCATGTCCTTTTTTTCAAAATATTTTTCACAGTCATTACACCTAAAATATCCCTTCTTACCCTCTCTCTCATTCACTCCAAGGAGAGTATCCTCTCCTCTCTCACTCCCTCCTCCTGTCTCATTTTCACTTTCTATGTTTAACTTCAATGTTCCTTCATCTCCTACAGTGGCATCCACACTTGTGTCAACACAGTTAAATTCTTCCTGTCTCTTTATCCTCCCTATCCTCAACTCTCCAACACTTGATTCCACTCTGTTTATGTCACTTTTCTTAACTGGGAGCATGTATATCATCTCACCTGGAGATTTACAATCCCTCCTAACTTTAATATACATTTTTCCAACTTGAACTTTTGCAGAATCATGTGACTTGTCATTTTTACCTGGGTTAGCATCAACTGCTACCTTTTTCCTTCTCTTTAACAATGGTTTTCCATCATCATTTACATTGTTTTTAGTGTTTTCATATGGTCCGTAAGATTCCAGGGATGTGAAAGCAATGCTGAATTTTCTTATCTGTAAAAAATAATGGAGAATGATTTCATGAATTATTATTCTATAGTGGGGGATACATTCAGCTCCACAATTTTAAACACGTAATTTGCTAAGTATGCGAGGTGTGATCCGTAAGTTCCCAGACTGGGTCAATATCTAAGTGTAGACTTAAATGAATAAGTGCTTACCGTTTTAATTACATGAGATCATGAAAACATTGCTGTGAGATTTTCAGTTTTATGGAGAGAAAGTGAGTGAAATTATATTGTTCTGCTTACTTACATTTCTACAAGTACTCGCTTAGCTACGACTTATTTATAGAAAAATAAGGAAAACCAAAATGGATAAACACAGACTAAAGTTTATGTTTGTCATATTGGTGAGTCACAACACAACGCTTAGTACCAAATTTACGCAGACTAAACCAAATTTAATCGAATAAGCAGTGGCTAATTAATAGACCAATAAACGGAGATACATGTTAGCTTTTGTGAAAAAATCAATAAGACAGGAAACATTGAAAAACAATTTAGGGATGCTAATGAGGAGTTAAAAGGAGAAATATAATATATCTACAAGAATATAGATGACCTGAATGGAAACCATGAGGTTAAAATTGATCGTTTAACTTGTGATATTAACAATATGTAAAGGAATGGTGTTCAATTTGTCTTCCCTGTCAGGCCTAACATACCTGTGAATGTGTCATTCAAAGAACGTCCAAACGAACACACTATTGCATTTTTAAAAGGAACGGAAAATTATTTTAATTTGTATTTAATTTTGCCTGAATTACAACTGAGGATAATGTACCAAGCCTTGGAAGGTCACACAGACTTGGTGTGATTAATTACTTCCTTTTCCTGAAACTTTTGGAGAAATTAAAGAAAAATTTCTGATGCATTATTGGGATCCTGATGCACAGTTGAATTATAAAATAAAATTTTCTACCTGATATTTCAGAAAGAAGGCAAACAACAGCATGAGGGAGTATGTAGCAGAGAAAATGAGAAAATTGGTTAGGCTTTGCAATCCCCCATGGATTAAGTGAAAGTGATTCACATGCCAATTGGGCAATTTCCTGTAAGTATTCAGAATCTACTTAAGATCGCCGGACATATGACACTTGATAAACTTCAGACACTCTTGGGTCATTACGACCAAACATGTTGAGAGGAACATAGGAGCTCAAGAGTTGGTTAATTATACTTAATGCTTTGACACTCAGGAAAGAGGTCGTAGAAACGAATACAACACGAGAAGAGATAATACCAACCACGTACCTGTATGGAACAACCAATCTGATAACCCTGAAAGACAGGATATAAGATATTGGCCAATTTAATGAGTTTAATATTCCCGCCCCTCTAATTCCGACCCTAGGCCAAGGTCTGGGGCTGCCGAGAAAGGAATGGGCAGGGAACGCTAGTATGGAAGAAGTATGCCTGTCTGCTAGTCATCCAGTGTTGCATCATCCGGCCAAACACATCCTGGCACGGCGGAATTAAGATAGAACGGCTTGAAACGTATAGGTTCTGGGATTCAGGTCAAGATATGATCATGGTTTAAATACCCATAATCAGGACCTACATGTATGACAGAAACTTAAGTGAAGAGTTATTAGAGGAAAGGACGTGAGTGGAAAATCGGAGAAATCAAAGTGCCTAGAAATTTTAGTAAATAGTTTCGGTGTAGAAATAAAAGCTTTGTTGGATATTGGAAGCAAAATAAGTGCAATTTCAGAAGATTTATACAAAACTTTTATTCAAAATGGAAACAGAATACCGATTTTATCCATGAAGAGATCCCACATTATTAGCACAATAAACAAAAAATCGTCTCCCATTACTAATTGTAAGCAAGTAATATTACCATTCAAAATTAAGGAAAATGATATGAAGTAGTGTGTGTAATTGTTAAAAATTTAATTTTTTTGGGGAAAAAAGTGTGGGTATTACACAAGTAAATACAGCAATTACCCTTGGTAATGTATGCTTTGCTATCAACATTTAGAAGACTTAATCAATGCAACAGAAACAATGGTATCACTTAGCTATGTACAGTAGAGCCTCGCTAATCCGAACCTCGGTAATCCGAAATTTCGGTTAATCCGAACAGGATGTATAAAAAAATTCATCGGGTGCTTGCTCATCTTGAACACCATCCATGATATTTGGCATCGGTTTTTTCCATGACTTTTTGATAATATCATATTTCACATTGTCCCAAGATTCAGCCACCCAATAAATCACATCCTTTATTGTGGCCTTTTTCAGTTTCTACATTATCGTACAATTTTCTTCTTCACCCTCGATAAGAGATCGCAAAAGCTTTTTCCAGTAGTGCCATTTCAGATTTTGCAACAATCCCTGGTCCATTGGTTGCACCAACGTGGTCACATTTGGAGGCAAGAAAATTATCATCACAGGTAAGTTCTGATTCTCGTGAATGGGATGAAGCATTATCAATGAGCAATAATGCTTTTGGAGGTCAATGCGTTTGAGCAATTCCAACTTATCTTTTAATGAACACGATCTGTGCTTACACTTTTTGGATATTTCTACAAGATGGGCAAACCGGCGACAGTAATTTAAAACACTGGGAAAAGCCCTGCACTATATTACACAAAAGTATGCTAAGACGGTAGCACAGTTGAAGCACTCAACGTTATAAAACGAGGCACGAGTAAATGTGACGTCACATTACCCTTCCTACCCTTCCGCCGCCTTATTAGAGCGTTATGTGAGCACTTCCCATTGGTCCAAGACATTGCCAGGCAACGAGTCTACGTAAGCAGTCCCCCCGCTGTGTATTTTGTAAAAGCTGGTTAATCCAAAAATTTGCTAATCCGAACATATCCGAGTCCCAGTTAGTTCAGATTAGCGAGGCTCTACTGTACTTAACATAAATTTAGAAGAAAAACAAAAATATCCCTTAAAAAATTACGCTTATGAAAAAATGTTTAAAACCAAACTTGTAGAAAATAGCATTGTGAAAAGAGTGAAAAGGAACTCAAGGGACTTCAAAATGTGTATTTCTGTTGAGATCTTGAAATTGATTTGTATTCATAAACACAATACTTTCTCCTATACTAAGTATAAAAGGAGTAAGTATAACATACATTACCTCCTGCTGTGCTTCCTGAATATCCAAAGGATCTATAGGCTCCAACTTCACAGTCCTTAGTTCTACCTAGATTAAGGTCGGACAGAGAATTTCAACAGAATCAAAAGAGTTGCAGATTATCATCATTATAAAGTGGAGCAAAGAATACACGGAATGAAAAGGAATGACACAAAATCTACACTTGACTCAAAATATGTTTTCACTAACTCTATGTTATTCTAGCACAGGAGTCAGCAACCTGTGGCTCGCGGGCCTCATGTGGCCCCCGAGAATGTTTTATGCGACCCGCGAAGACATGTTGAATAAGTGATCGGTACAATTTAACACAGTCAATTACATATTTTTCCAGTGAAATTGTGGCCTCAAAACTTTTCAAATAGAGTTTTAACACTAGTAAATTAATAAGAATTGATTTTCACTGATATGAGACCACAAAAGCTCTGGGTAACTTCTGATTTGAATGCCCATCCAGCCTGCTGAAGCTCTGGCGATTTCCAATGCAGCCCCCCGAAGCATTTAAAACAATGAATGTGGCCCACTATATGGAAAAGGTTGCCAACCACTGTTCTAGCATGTCTGATTTGTGCATAGCACATGACATTCTCCATAATACACAGCAATGAATATGATTGCTCTCTCTAAATAAGCATCTTCATTAATAATTATTATGACAATTTACACTTGTGAATAGTTTTACTTATTGAGATGCAACAGAGTACGGTTTCTGAATCATTTTTAATAACAAAACAGGTGACAAATCTTCTAGATAAGTCTATTTTGCCATGTCTGACCTTCATTAAACAACTGTAATCAACAGTATCCATTGCTTCAATGCTGTCCTGATACTTTTTCGAGTTTGATATGCTGTCTTAAACAGTCCATTTTATGAAAAAAATCTTTCAAACAAAAATTCTAAAACTTTGATGTTTGCATACATTAAGTTTTGAAGAAGATATTTTGAAAAAATCTGATGTGGCCAACACATGACTTTCTCCATATTTGGGATATAGATATTTAAATTATTATGAATAGCATTATAAGGCAAAATTATTATTTTGTATTGTAAAAGAATAAAGTCGTCCTTATTGCCGTAAATTATATTTTGAATGTGTTTACAGAATTCACCGCTACATGGTGGTGGCGCTGTATACAGGAAATTACGAATAAGTTAAATATCTATGAAATGGATGGTTCTACGAAAAATTGTTTCAAATAAAAGTTGGAAGGAATGTTATTTTCTATAACTCTGTTCCTTATTAAGATTGTAAATAACAGCGTTTTAATGAATATATTCGATGAAAACTGAAAACATTATTTATAAATAATTCCTAAACAATAACTGCTATGGAAAATTGTTTCAAATGAAAGTTGTATGAAATTATATTCTCCATAACCTTTGTATAGAATTGTATATACAATAATGATGTTTTAACGGAGAAATATTGCAAAAACCGAATTGGGTTTCGAATAAACCTCGACTTCCGGTTAACCGTTATCGTCCAATAAGTTGGGAAAGTGTACAACGTATCACAAATGGGTGCGTTTCGTGCAATGGAGTATTATAAAGCAATTATATACCTGTACGTAAGGGAAATAGCATTTTAAAGTCCTTTTCTTCATCATAAATAATCCATTTTCTTCCTATTTAATAGTATTACATGCACACGTAAGGAAATTAAACGTGTTTGGGAGATTGTTTATGTTAGCAACAATGAAGTAACCATGCAAGAAATTTTCTTTCTTTGTGCTCACTCTAATATGTTATATGAAGTTTGGTAACGATATGGCAAGTACTTTTCAAATTAGAGCACCCACAGTCACATACATACATCCATCCATCCATCCATCCACACACACACAGACATCATTCCGAAAAGTCTAAACGTGTTCTAGGGACCTCAAAACGTGTATTTCCAGTGAAATCTTGAAGTCGATTTTTTTCATGATCACAATACTTTCCCTATACTACATATGGAAAAAGTAAAAACAGAAAAACGGCATGAATAAACCTCCATTTCCAGTTGAGCAATTTCAACCAAAATATTTTCAGATCTTCGGTTGCTAATAAAACTCTTAAATATAAATTTTTGTGCTGATATGATCATTAGTTTTTTAGTTATAGCACCCATAAAAATCCTATCATACATCCACGCATACATACACAGACAGACAATCATTGAGAAAATAGTGAATACTCAGTGAAATCATATTTGTTACTCTGTATGGAAAAAGTCGTGCTGTACACACATCAGATTTATATATATATATATATATGTGTGCGTGCATGTGCGTGTGTGTGTGTGTGTGCATGTATGTGTGTATAACAAGGTGAACAAATTTACCTGCGGAGGAATGTCATCAGTTATAGTTTCTTCCTCTTCCAAGTTTGCAGGATTGAGGTCCACCTAGAACGACATAATTGATATGAAAATACGTGCACTGAATACGATGGCAATAAACTCAATGCTTTTATACATGTAAGCTTTTAATGGGAATCAGAGAGCTATATTATAATGTCATTAATGTTAAACTACGACCAATGGAAGAAATTTGAAACTGTTAAAATGTTAATTATAGGGTTTTCTTAATCCCATATTGCCCCATATGGGTATAAGAATTATAAGGCACTTTCAGATGAGCTAGAGACTTGAAATTTGGCACGACTATAGGTTTCTCATCACAACTGATAGAAAAAATCCAAAATTTTTATCATTTTTATTTTAGGTGTTGCTTTTACCCCATTATTGCCCCAACAAGTGTAACAATTATAAGGCACTTCCAGATGCATTAGAGACTTGACATTTTCTTTGATTATAAGTTTTTGGTCATAACCAATTGGAATAATCCGAAATTACTGAAATTCTAATTTTTAGGGGATGTCTTTGCCCCATTATTGTCCCATAAGAAAAGCACGTGAATCGGTGCAGGGGCTCATATATTTACTTCTAAAAATTATTTTCTGTCAAGATTCAAATTCGTGACTTGAACTATCGGAAAGTATAGAAATTGTAGTTTCTTATTTTTGAAACATTTATATGGAAGTGATAGCTGCTAATGGTTACCTATCAGTGATTAATGTGTACACTAGAGAGGAAATTAGGGATGGGAAACTAGTACAAGCGTGTTTGGATCATATCCTATTTAATGGAAAAGAAAATCAAGTTGGTGGATTTGTTCTGAAAACTAAAATTTCAGATCACCACTTGATAGGGATAAATTATATGGGCATGGGAATGGAGGAAAATAAAAAAGATACAGGTTACGTTTGTTGTGTTAATGATAAATTGGTTATCATATAAATACATATGATTGGGCACAGCTATTAGTGGAAAAGGACCCTAATGTAATGTATAATAACATATGTAATGCATTTAATGAAATTTACGAGAAATCTAAGGTTGTTAGAAGAAAAATAGGTAGGAGGGATGGAAATAATTGGATAACAAGTGATGTATTATATCTGATACTGAAAAGAGATAAGGCTTTTCATAAGTGGAAAAGCTGTCTCATCAATGAAAGCAATAAAAAGAATTACAAATTATTGAGAAATAATGCAGTTAGGGAAATAAGGAAAGCTAAAAACAAGTATTATAATGAAAAGTTTATAAAGATTAATGATGGTAGATTGTTATAGAAATAAATAAATAGACTGACTGGTAGAAAAATAAATACTTCTGGTGATGATTATATATTGAGGTGCTTGGGAAATGGAAATGTTGATGAAATATGCAATAAATTTATAAAACAATTTACAGAGGGTATTGAGGAAATTAAAAGCAATTATACAACCAAATGTAGACATGAGCTTATAAATTCTAACATGAGAAGTATTCTTATGCCTGAACCAACTGAAGAAAAGGTGAACAATGTAATTAGAGACTTAAAAAATAAAGCACCAGGTCTTGATGGCATTAGAATGAGGGATATTAAAAGTAATTCAGTACTCGTTAAAATTATAACTGCACTTATTAGAAATAGCCTAGCACAAGGTATAATGCCTGATGGGCTAAAGAAGGCAATAATTAGGCCCATCTATAAGGATGGCAGTTATAAGGATATGGTAAACTATAGACCAATATCGCTGTTACCAGCAATATGTAAGATTATAGAAAAGTATGTAGCTGGTTATTTAATGGAGTTCTTTCAAAAATTTAAAATAATTTCTGAAAATCAATTTGGCTTTCAGAAAAGTAGGGGTACAAGAGAAGCTTTGGAAACTTTTTCAGATATAATAAATGAAAACTTAGATAGGAATAACAAGATCATTACCGTATTTGTGGATTATAAAAAAGCCTTTGACACTGTTAATTCTGAAATCTTGATACAGATATTATGGGGTACTGGAATCAGAGGCATTGTCTTGGATTGGTTTGGAAGCTATATGCGAGATAGAGTTATCAGTGTAAAATTTAATAATGTTTATAGTTATTCTAGTACATTGAAGTATGGAGTACCACACTCTGTCTCTCTTGCTGTGTCAAAAATTGTGATATCTTATTGTATGCAGATGACGTTGTACTAATATCAGCTCATAAAGATATGCATGTAGCCATATCTAATATGCAAACAGACTTATATAACGTATCCAAATGGTCTCATGAACATGACTTGATAATAAATACAAAGAAATTGAAAGTTATGTACATAGTTAGTAATATGTACAGGGAAATGGCAACCAGTATCTCTCACGATACACACATATGAGTGTCTTCAAAGGAAAGAAAATGCATGGATTTGTAAATGTGAGAGATTAGAACAGGTCACATCATACAAATATCTGGGTATCATTGTGGACCAAACTTTTACTTTTAGGGAACATTGTTGCAAATTATGTAGTAAACTAAGAAAAGTATGTTATCAAATGTTTCACATTAAGAAACTTGTTCATGTGAGTGTAAAAAAAGAATATACTTTGCTTTTGTTGAATCCCTATTAAGATATGGAATTACAATATGGGGTCATATTTAAAGTGACCAGATTTTCTAGATGTCAAATCAGTACATTTTTTATATTCATGAAAGAAAACTACCAGATTTTCTAGATGGAAAAATCAGTACATTTTTTAATATTTCTTATATTCATGAAAGAAAACTACATTTCAATATAATACTTCATATATATTGAAATTTTATACAGTATACATAGGTATATAACATTATTGTTATATATATTGGATACTCTTGCTGAAGTCGATCAGAAAATTTGTTTTTTCTTCTATTTATGGCAGGATCTTTAAATATAATTAAATAATAATATTAATAATCTATTCTAAGAATAATGTTACTTTACTAAACAACATTAAAATATTATACTACTCACATGACACAAACAACCATAAGTATTATTGTCTGGACGACATTACTTTGGAATTGAGACTTATCGTTGTAGAGAATGGGTTGGGGTTTGGAAGGAAAGACTGAAAAACTCCCCTCCCTCACAGCCAATCATAGGTGGAGGGGAGGTAATGTTTGCTAGGGGGAACTACACAGCGTTGCTGCAAGTCCTCTTTACACCTCCTGGCAACATCGCACCCGAGCCACCTCAACCGTCAATCCCACAGTAAATGAACTAAATAATTATAGATTTTTTCTTCTTTTACAATCAGTACAACTTTATAATTCAGTACAAAATTCAGTACATATTTGAAATCAGTACACAATCTCTAAAATCAGTACTGTACTGATTAAATCAGTACGTCTGGTCACTTTAGTCATACTAGTAGTGTACACAAATATAATCTTTATAATATGCAAAACAGGATAATAAAACTAATATATAAAAGGGATGATGGAATTGGTGCTAATATGGTGGCACAAAATGAGTGTGAAATTGAGTTAATATATAATGAATTGCAAATACTACCATTAGAAAAATTACACTGTTCAACAGCATTTTTGTTTCCTGAACTTTGAAGGGTGATTCTTTATGATTTCGGCACGCTGAGAACAAATCTGCAATCCGTTTTTTTCCATCACCCTCCATTTTTTTTAAATTGCAAAAATTATTTTTTCAGTCGATTTTTTCTCAAAAATTCTCAGATGGCAACAAAAAATGATAACGCAATATGATTTGCGGCTTATTACTCCAAAAGGTTGCTACTATGAATTTAAAAAATGCATCAGTTCAAAAATAAATTACTGTAGAAGCCACAAGCACAAAACTCTGACATTTTTGTGAAAAAACGGGAAAAAATGGAAATTTTTGAAATTGAAAATGACATAACTCTCCGAAAAGAAATCGTAAAAAATTTTGGTAAGCGTAAATTTGAAGCTTCTTTTCCCTACTTTAAGTCACCTTTTTAAAGAACTGAATTACGATTATTTGTTAAAAAGTTATTAGCATTTGAAAGCACCGAGATGCGCATGGGTCGAAGAGTCCACGGTTAGATTCGTCGCCGCTATAACCACCGCTAGGCTGCGACGCAATTTATCCGTAGAGTCTTCTCAGCTCACGCAGTGTGCCGCATCAAATGCAATAACTTTTCAACAAATAATCAAAAATAAGTGTTTTTCTGTTGTCCAGTGAATTATCATCAAATATTCTTTTAAGTATTAAAATTATTTTTGCACATCGAAGACAGAAGTAGATTTTTATTCCTCAAAGAAATGTTGTAATAGGTATAAACGATATTTATTGCCAGGATAATTATATAAACTGCATCAGTGAGTTCGATAACGACAGTTCTATAAAATATAATAAAGGTTAATATTCTAACATCGAAAATATTTTGATATTATTACGTAGAGTAAAATAAGGTAAACCTCTCTAGTAGAATCATAATCTTACACCGATATATCTTAGTTTGATAAAAAGAGCGATGTCGCGTTCGCGACTGTTTCTTTGCTTTTTTAATCGAAAAATATTTCCGTGTCAGACACGTAAAAATAACACTGTTAAACACAATTTTTGTTTCCTTAAAAATCTTAGGTGAGTCTGAGTTTTTTTTACGCTGAATCCGAATCTACTTTAAAAAATTTTTTATCACGTATAGATTTCGATAAATGAGAGTAGTTGTATTTACTCCGTGATGGTGGTGAAATTGTGCCTAATCTCGCATCAGCTATTCGACCAGTTCCAATTCTGTTGACTTACCAGTGCCAAGACCACCAACAAATTCAGATTTGGAGAGCAGAGATGAAGAGCAGATGTTTGTAGAAAAAAATAGTTATGATACAGATTTTGAAGCTGATGATTCAAAAAGCCCCCATTTAGTTACTCAATCAGAGTTAAACGATCTAGTCAGAGATCTCAGTCTATCAAAAATTCAGGCAGAGCTTTTAGCCTCTCGCCTTCAAGGATGGAATCTTCTTGAAAAGGAAACCAAAGTAACTACTTTTCAGAGCCGCCAAAAAGACCAAATTAACTTTTTCTCAGAATGCGGGGAACTAACTTTCTGTAACGATGTAAATGGATTAATGAAATGCCTGGGACAAGATCATAAACCAGAAGAATAGCGACTTTTCATTGACTCATCAAAAATAAGTTTGAAAGCTGGACTTCTTCACAATGGTAACACTAAGCCATCCATCCCACTTGCACATTCAGTCAATATGAAAGAAACTTATAAAGATATGAAGTCCCTCTTAGAAAAAATTAATTATGATAAGTATAAATGGAATATATGTGGTGACCTTAAGGTAATAGGAATTCTTCTTGGATTACATAGTGGATATACAAAATACTGTTGTTTTCTCTGTGAATGGGATGGTAGAGCGAAAAAGGATCATTACATGGTTAAGCAGTGACCTGATCGTGAATGTTTAATGCCAGGAGAAAAAATATTAAAAATAAACCATTGGTGAACCCACATATAGTATTCTTGCCACCATTACACATAAAGCTTGGGCTTATGAAAAACTTCGTGAAGGCAATGAATCGTGATGGTTCAGGTTTTCAGTACCTCCATAGTAAATTTCCGAAGATTAGCGAGTCCAAACTGAAAGAAGGCATTTTTGTTGGCCCTCAAATTAGGCAACTACTTTCAGACACAAAATTTGAAGAATCTTTAAACCAGAAGGAACGTGCTGCCTGGACTGGATTTAAGCAGGTTACAGAAAATTTTTTGGGAAAAGTGAAGTCTTCAAATTACGAAAATATTGTGGCAGCAATGCTACAGGCATATCATAATTTATATATCCCTTAAATTACATTTTCTGGATTCCCATCTGCATTTTTTTCCTGCCAATTTGGGCAAGGTCAGTGACAAACATGGAAAAAGGTTCCACCAAGATATTCCCACCATGGAACAACGATATAAAGGTAAGTGGAGTTCTTCCATGTTAGCTGATTATTGTTGGTGTCTCATCCGAGAAATTCCACAGTCATCCTACAAGATGAAGTCATCAGCCAAAATATTTTAGGCAAGAGAAGGCACATTTCACTTTTCTTATCGTAAACACAACTATGTTCATTTCTCAAAAAGTATACGTGATACAAAACTTTTAAAAACAGATTAGTATTCAGCACAAAAATGTCTATAAGAAACACCTAGTTTAGCAAAGGAAACAAAAAAAAACTTTTCATTTGTTGGACTGTGTTATTAATTTATATCTTGGTAACTGAAAATTATTATACTAATAAAAATAAGGTATTAAAAATAAGTGAACATATGATGGATCAGAGAAATAAAGCTAGCTATGATGTGCCTAAATACTTGAATAAATATGGTGGTAATAGACTAAATGTTGTTATACCCAAAATATTTAATAGTTTACCAAAATGCATGCAAAACTTAAGAACAATAAGTGAAGTTAAAAGTAGATTGAAAGAATACCTTCTAAGATCAGAAGTTATTTGAATATATGTATATTTTATAACGCTAAAGAACCACTGAAAAAAGAATGTTGTAGAATTTGGGTAAAAGTTATAACTGTGTGTTTGTAAAATTATTAAGTTGTACAGCAGATAATTTTGTTAATCTGAGCACCCCCTGACAAGCCATTTTTAGGCTCAGGAGGACTTTAATGTATGTATAATATTATGCTGTATATATGAGTATATGTATGTATAAATAGGAATATGTGTATGTATGTATAGATTTCTAAAATGATAATTTAAATTTATATGCTTAGGATTTTCATAATTTTGACTTGTAATTGTAAACATTTTTTGATATATTTGTTTCTTTTTTCATAATTTTGGCTTATAATTGTAAACATTTAAAAATTCGATCAAGTTATTACTATTATTATTATATTTGTATCATATGTAAACTCTAATAAACTCTAACCTATTTATTGATGATGTCAATCCTGACATATTAATACTCAGCATGGTTTAAATTCTGAAAAGATTAATATCAGTATACCGCCGCAATTGAATCTTTGTGCGTGCAGTTGCAGAAAGAGTAAAAAAGGAGGCGGGGTAATGATGATGTGCAAAAGAAATCTACAGTTGAAAATTGCCAATCTTGAATTAGATAAATTCTCTGATGACACTAACATAGAAGTTTGTGGTATTTATACCACAAACTTCTTTGAATATCAAAATGTGGGTGTTATACATGTATTGGGAATATATAGACCTCCAAAAGGAATTGTGCAAATTCTTTGATCAATTATCGCTATTAGCTGAAAATATAGTTTAATTCAAAAAATAAATTAATAATAATAGGTTATTTTAATATAAACACCCTGATTGCTAATAGTGCTCACCAAGAATTAATTTCATTTCTTGAACAATTCAATTTGCATTATACCATTACTACACCCACTAGAATCACAATTAATAGTGCTACTTGTATAGATAACATAATCACAGATTTGATATCTACTACTTATTCAACAGAAACAATTACCGTATTCACCCGAATCCAAGACGACCCTGAATCTAAGACGACCCCCCATTTTGATGATTCCAAAAGAGAAAAAAGCTCAAATTGACCTTCATGACTACAAAAATTATAAATCTTGTGAAATATTTATTTTCTCTTATACTTTTCTTGAATGTCATTGTCTTTTAACATTTTAAAATCATAAGATCACATCACAAATAGAACCATTCAGGTTTTCAAACAAATTAAATGGTAGCATTCATTTTAAGATAACATTAAAAATAAAGTAAATACATTGAAAGAATATACTCATTTCAGGACAACAAAGAAACATTTCAATCCAAGTGCTGCATAAAATCATTTTATTGTGTTAGTCATCATCGCTGTCTATGCAACCTTCACTATTTTCCTCATGCTCACTATCTTTATCACTCTCAACTTCATCATCAGTCTCCCACAAAACATCATCCTCACTCCCATCCATGGCATTGGATAAGCAGCATTTCTTAAATCCTTTCACTATTACTTTTGCATTTATTTGTTGCCACGATGCCTTGATCCATTGGCAGAGCATTGCAACTTCAGGTTTCTTAAGATTTCCTTTTGGTGTTAAAGTGTGAGTTCCACTCTGTAACCACTCAGAATACAAAACCTTTAAATTATTTTTAAAACACTTATTGACAGCAACATCTAAAACTTGAAGTTGCGATGTCATTCCTCCAGGTATTACAATAAGATCAATATTCATCGCACTCATTATGTTTTTAATTTCAGGAGATAAGTGTCCTTGAATGCATCCAGTGAAAGCATTGCTCTTTGTTTCAGTAAAGCTCCTGGCCGTCTATTCCACACCACATGTAACCAATCTCTCATTAGTTCTTTAGTCATCCACCCCTTTTCTTGACACCTATTATTCCACTTGGCAAATGTTTCTTAGGCATTGTTTTCCGCTTTAGAATCACATATGGTGGTAATTTAGTCCCATCTGCTAAAACCGCCAACATTACCGTGACTCGCATTTTTTCGTTGCCTGTAGTTTTAATTAGGACGGACTTCGCACCTTTTTCGTTCACAGTATAATTAGATGGCATGTAAATGAAAACCGGAGTTTCATCGGCATTTCCTATTTGGCTCAAAAGGTAATTATTGGTTTTTCTAAGTCCAATTACGTATTTCTGGTAAGCGAGAAGTTTTTCTACAGTCTTCTGACAATTTCTAACACAGCGAAGTTCGTCGCCGTAAAGAAAAATTATTTCGTCGCATCATTCTCACGAACCAACTTCTGCTGGCCTTGAATTCTTGCAATGATATATTAAGTCCTCTAGTAATTTCATTAGCTTTAAGTATAATACTTTCAGTCGAAACAGGCATACCGTTCTTCCTCATGGTGCGCACAAACTTGGCTACTTCTTCTTCAGTGCCATGAAATCGGCCTAATTTTGGACCACTGAGCGACGTCCTTGTAGCTTTGGCTTCTTCTAGTTCCTGTTTTGAGAGTTTCCATCGACGCACATTTGCCTCAGATACACCGAACTTTCTACTCGCATCACAGTTATTAGTTTTTTCGGCGTCATTTATCACGATCAGCTTAAAATTTGTATCTTAGCTCCGTCTAATTCCTTTGTTAACTTTCCCTTTGCACTCGTGCCACGTACTTCAACATGATCTGTCATTTTAACTTAAGGGTTGTGCATTTAAATCAAGAATGCACAACTCTAAATTACTGTCACACTTGTTGTTAGTGAATCGCGGCGCGTCGTTTGAAAGGGGAATCCCGATGATTTCCGCTCTCATTTGTTTTGACACTGCGGTTGCCATTACATGCAAGATGGAAGTCCGTCGTCTGTGTTATGATCGTCGACGATGATTATTAGTCTAAATAATTATTATTCCCGTCATCTTTTTCTTATTGTTATTACTATTTGTTTATTTCACTTCTTTATGTACGTACTTGAATTTGCTGTTGTGAATTGTTTACTCTAATATACCATTTGTTGTAAAAACCATTGATTAAATGCTTAAATATACTTTGTATTCGAATGTAAGACGACTCTTGATATTTACAGCTGAAAATTTGGAAAAAAAGGTCGTCTTAGATTCAGGTGAATACGGTAATTCCTCAATTAATTCCTCATCTTGCAATTAACATTACCATCGATTCTATCCTAAATAACCTCAAATTTCCAACTTTCATTCCACTTAAAGTGCATAACCTCAATAATGAAAATTTAGCACTCCTGCAAGCCTCATTGGCAAATGAGAAATGGGACAGCGTATACAATGAAGACAGAACAAATGATAAATATAGAAAATTTGTTGAAATATTTTCCTATTGGTTTGAATGCTGCTGTCCAACCATTACAGTTAAAAAATGGGACTGTGCAGTCAAAAAACATACATGGATCAATACTTTCATTAGAAAGGCCAGAGCCAAACTTCACCAATTTCAACATGAATATCATATGCTCAGAGACATACACAGCAAAACCAATTTTTCAAATTATAAAAAATATTATGATGGACTTGTCATACAGACTAAAAAAACCTATAATGATGACCTCATTGTAAACTCAACAAATAAAAATAAAACCATGTGGAATGTAGTTAATCAAGCAAGAAAAAAAGAAACAACAAATTCTATTCCGACAGAATTATATGTTAACGGAACCATACTAAAAAACTCAGTAGATATTGCCAACCGGTTCAATTGCTTTTATAATGAAATAGCTGAAATCATGTCACAAAACCTTCATGCTACAAATCACAACAAATACATGATCACAGATAAGACTATCTTAGAGCATCTTTTTGGTACCCACAACCAATACAGAAATTACAAGTATCATTAAAAGTATTAAAATAAAGAATTCTGCAGGATATGACAACTTGCCTATTACTGCCATTAAAGCAGGTGTAAAGAGTATTGCTCCTGTCTTGTCCATGATTATCAACAAATCTTTCAAAGAAGGCACATTTCCAGACCTACTTAAAATCGCAGTAATAACTCCAATTTTTAAAAATGGAGATAAGTTATGTTCAAACAATTACAGACCAGTTGCCTTGTTTCTCAAAAATCTTTGAAATGGCTTTATTAAGCAGACTTCTATCCTTTTTGAAACATCACAACATAATCTGCAATTTTCAACACGGTTTCACAAAAGGAAAAATCTACAATTTCAGCTGCAATTCATTTTTTGGAAAAAATTATTACTGAATAGGATAAAGGGAATTACACAGGTTTTTTTCTTGATTTATCAAAGGCATTCGATTGAGTCAATTTTAAAATACTGCTAAAAAACTTGACAACTATGGGATTAGAGGTCTGGCAAATGATTTAATTAAATCATATCTAACCAAAAGGATACAGATGGTCAACCTTCTATCTCAAAATGGTTATGTTTATTCATCCAAGCAAACAACTACAAGCGGAGTACCTCAAGGATCTATCTCGGGACCTCTGCTTTTTTTGCTGTATATTAATATTTCAACTATTGTTACTGATGGTCACATTACACTATACGCAGATGATACTTCAATCATAATTTCTGATAAATTATATCCTGAACTTGAACTTAAAGGAAACATAATATTAAATAGTATTACTCAGTATTTCAATGAGAATTATTTGGCAGTAAATGCCACTAAAACTAACTATATCGAATTTTCCTCACGCAGCAATAGTTATGATAACAGCTATTTCATGGGTGATGACAGGATTACCAGATGTCAATCCTTCAAATTTCTGGGTTTGATCATCGATGAAAAGTTGACTTGGGATAATCACATCATAGAACTATCAATCAAAATTAGCCGGCACTTTTATGTCATAAGGAATCTACGAAAATGTTGCTCCCCTTCCATAATGAAAACCTCATATTATGGTTTAATTTACCCATATTTAGACTATGGAATTGAGTTATGGGGGCACACAAAAAAATCTCAGTAAACTTTTCATACTGCAGAAAAAAGCAATCCGCAATCTGACTAATTTAAGTAATAGATCCTCTTGCAAAGAATCATTTAAAGACCTCAACATAATGGCATTACCCTCTTTGTTTATTTTTAAAACTCTGTTATATATCCCCAAATTAAAGGATGTTATCCATAACAATGAAGTACACCAACACTATACACGAGGTAACACTGATCATCACACCCAACAACACAGATTAAAACTATATGAAAAGACATTAAGATACCGAGGATTAGAATGGTACAGAATCCTTCCAAAGAAATTAAAAGAAGAAAAATGTGAAAGACTCTTATAAGTGCAAATTAAAAAAATTATTCTTAAGTAATGCATTTTATTCAGTTGACGAGTATCTGGAATCCATGAAGAACCACAAGAAACAGGTTCATTTTTGATGTCATGGAATACCCAGTACCTACTCTTGTACATATTTTTGTGTTTTTTGTATTATGTTGCTTGTATGATTCTTTATATCAATGCATGTATTAGTATTGTACGACACATCATTTGAGGGCTCCTGAAGACTGTGTTACATACGATGCCTGTATGCACAATTTTTATGGAATAAAAATTATTATTATTATTATTACTCGGAACGTCATCGATGGTAAATGGGGAATCCAGTACATACATTTACATAATAAACGACGCAAACATTGGTTTTTATGATGCACAACAGATTTTTTAGACAATGATACCTAAACGACGCAAGAGCGAAACAACTCAAATCTAGTCGACGCAAATCGGGGCTTTAGTGTATAGTGAAATCTTGATATGGAAATCACTAAAGGTTGGAAGTGGAAATATAAATAATAGTAAGTTTGTACAATTCTATCATTGTAATCACATTTTATTTTAGCGAATTACATAATACATCAGAGTATATACCTAAATTTCAATCGTGTGAATATGTTATTTCGTTTCTTTTTGGAATAAAATAAATAATAGTACATATGAACGTTCTCATACTGCCAATACTTCGATGAACGAAATGTAAATACTATAAACTATAGCGCAGGAAAGAACGTATTACAGTAAAATACAACGAGTGATAATTTTTACTCACCTGGAATTGAAGAAGATCTCTTATAACTTCGGCTGCAACGTAGTCAGACCATTCGTTCACTTCGAAAATATCAAAGAAACACTCCCTCTCGCACAGGCAAAGCCTGCGCATAGTAAACTCGTATCTACAATCCATGGTGTTATTTTTTATAAACTCGATAAGAATAATTTCCCTTTCCTAGCCTAAAATACGTCACGTATTTCACACCGAATGACGTTGAGACCAATTGAGACGTTGATGACGGTCAACATCCACAATTCCTACGTCTATAACACCCGGATCAAATGGATTCGAAGTATCGTTCCATCGATTTATTTAATCGACCGAATTGAACGTGGGAACGATACGTATTTTTTAAACAAAATTTCTATTAAAAGTTAATTTTAATAATTATTTTTTACTAGAAAAATACCATTGTTCTTTATTTGCGCCACAGGGTCTTTATATACATACATACATACTACATACATACATACTTAAATAGGCCCGCACCACTTTACTATCGAACTACACCCCGCAAATAATCACGCCGATCCTGCATGATTCCGTATTTATCATGCTGAAAAAATTTCCTGATTTCATTTAGAAAAGAAGGCGTGGAAATTTTAACTTGATTTAAAAGTAAACATATTATAGGTTCCTAAAACTCACTGAATTGTTTTTTAGATAAATTGCTTCAAACCAGTTAATGAAATCAGATTAGAATATTGTTAACTGTTAAAAATTTATTTTATTGGGCTCATTGATTAACACAAAATTACACCTAAGTTTCTCCTTTCGTTGGTATTTGGCAGTGAATTCTAGTTATTCGAATTTATTCTAAAATTGCAATTTTCTCGAATAAAAATTAATGATAGTTCATTTTAGAAATCACATAAACAAAAATATAGTGTGTTTACAATGTCTCTGAAACAGTAACTTCATTAAAAAATAAAAACATTGAGATGCATGCCAAATATATGCGTTGTGTGCTTGGGTTTCCACAACATTCACAATTTGGCTAATATTTTCAGCATATTTTGTAACTTGCACTCGGATGCATAAAATCTTAGCTACGCTACTGGGCTAAGGGGTTAAATACGCTACCGTAAATTTCATGTCCTTTAAAATACACTAAAGATTTTATAAAATACTTAATAATTACTTTTATTATTGTTACTTTATTTAGTAGTTATTTGTTAACGGGCATTAACTGCGACAATTGCCCTCAATTTTGCGTGAGCGCGTTATTGTCCAAACTTTTAAATAAAAAACCGGGTGGGTAATATAATTATATAAAAAATACGTAGAAAGATGTTTAATTGTAGCTTTCTCTTTCTCTTTTCACAAATTGCAACGGAAATCTTTCCTTTAATTCGATAGTTGGTAGTTCTTTTAAATAAAAAAAAATGTTGGACAATTGGAAGACTATAGTGACGCACTTAACCACATAAAGCAATACCTGCTGTCTATTATTTGTTAATACTAATCTCCAACATTGATTAGGTTCTTCATAATCAGTTACCTTTTCGGCCTTTATTTGAAGAGGAATTGGTATAAAAGTAAAACGTACCATTTCTTACCTTTTTGGAGCAATATAAGCCTGTTTAAATGTTGATTATGATAAATTACGATGTATATCAAATGTTTTTCATGAATTGAAATGGTTTATATACACCATAATTTGCAATAAATTATTTTTTTGACACGTTAAAATCCTGTTATTGGCTTCGCCGACTATCGATATATCGTATTCCGTTCATCGTATACAACTTCATACACACAAATCGTTTGGCGTCCAGCGAATGTTGAGTGACTCGTCAAGCGAAATTTTTTATTTTCCGGTGTTGCTAATTTAAGTCATGGACGGAAAGGATGTTAAAGCGGCTTTAAAGGATGCACGCGAAGCTATTAAATTGAAAGATTATAAAACCGCACAAAAGTTATGCAAGGTATTAACAAGGTTTAACGTTAAATATATAGGTGAAAGCATATTGTCAGAGTGAAAAGCCATTAGATACCAAATATTTTCTTTCAGAGTGTCCTTAAAAATGACAGAAACAACTATCTTGCGCTTGTATTGTTTGGTGTTTCATTGCAAGACACAGAACAAAGAAGTCAAGCGCCCAATGCTTTTAAAAAAGCAATCGAAGTATCACCTGATCAATTGCTAGCTTGGCAAGGTCTTTCTGCATTTTATGAAAAGGAGGCGTTGGACAGCAGTTATGAAGAGCTGCTTCAAATTTATAAAAAAATTCTCTCTTTGGAGAGGTATGTAATTAAAACAAAACTTTCGTCATAAATCATATTTGCCTGATGATTTTGCATTAGTTTTAGAAGTCTAGTCATTAACAGCGCAGATGCTGTCAGTACAGGATTTAAGGATTTCAGGTATCTTCTAAATTCACTCGGCCGTGTCATTCCTATTTCTCTTCATTTTCACGATCGTTATTTTGATCCTTTCGTAAATAAAATGCCAGTAGAGAGTCTGAGTACCTTTATATTTGTATTATAAAACATGGGATTGATGTGATGAATTAAGCGAAACAAATTTGATGGGCTCCGAGGCCAAAAAATAATAGTTTAGCCCACTAATGGCTCATAACTTATGAAGTGTCGTTTAGCAAAAGTGGCAAGATGTGGCTTCAGCTAGCACTCGGTAAACTTTAGGACTCAAATGCCCAGAAAAATTTCAATTGACTATTCACACTATTTTTAAAATGAAAAATATATTTAAATATTAGGCTTACTAGTTAATCCTTTTAGCGCTAAATTAGCAGATATTTACAAGCCCTCAGAGCCAATTAAAAAAATTTATTTTACAATTATTATTTTGTATTTGAATATTTTCTGTTAAGATTTTGTGAGGATGGAGAAAGATTCTTTACACTGATTACAAACACCGTTTATTGAGAGCGGCCGTCTTTACAGGATATAGTAACAACACCGGAAGTAAAAACTTCACAACTGTCCACAGATGTCACTAGAATACTGCAGTATAAATACATACATTCCAACACTCCCCCTTAATCTAGTAACATCGGAATTTCTTTATCATTCCTATATGCTCAATACATTTAATATGCTTAGGACCACTCAAACCTTTGGTCAACATATCAGCACACATCTCTTCAGTAGACTGATACTTAACATCTATCATATTACATTCTATAGCTTCTCTAATATAATGATATTGAATATCAATGTGCTTTGTTCTATTCTGAAACATATAACTTCTAGCTAACTTCTGGGCAGACTGATTATCATTATATATCAAAATACACTTTCTTGCCCAACAATTCAAACATCAAATTTCTTATAAAAACTGCCTCTTTACAGCCCTGAGTTAATGCCATATATTCAGCCTCTGTACTCGACAGTGCTACAGTGCGTTGCTTTCTGCTTTCCCAAGAAACAACTCCCCCTGCAAACTGAAATACAAAACCTGTGTAGGACCTTCTATCAACTGCATTATTGCCCCAATCAGCATCCACATAACCAACAACACTTCTGCCAGTCTTTTGATAAGTCAAACACAAATCAATGGTTCCTTTAAGGTACCTAAGCACACGTTTGGCACATTTCCAGTGATCCTCACTGTAACATGTATTAAATTGACTCAAAAAACTTGTAACATGTGCTATATCTGGTCTAGTGCTAACTGCTAAATACATTAGACATCCAATCAATACTTGGTAAGGATACTGAACATTTTGGTTATCACAATCACCCTTCAACAACCTTTTACCAACCTCTATAGGAGTTAAAACTGGTTTACAATCAGTCATTTCAAATTTCTCAAGAACTTGTTCAATGTAAGCTCTCTGATCAACATAAATTACACCATTCTCTCTCCTTATTCTTATACCTAGTACATGTCTTGCTTGACCAAGATCTTTCATCTGAAATTTACTCATCAACTCCCTTTTCAATTTGTTCTTTTCTACTTCATTGTTACTGAACAACAAAAGATCATCAACATACAAAGCAATTATAAATACAGACCCATTTATAATTTTTTGGTACACACAAGGTTCACATTTTAATCTCCGGAAATTCAACTTTGTCAAAACAACATGAATTTTATCATACCAAACTCTAGATGCTTGCTTTAACCCATAAATAGCTTTTTTCAAGAAACAAACCTGATTTTCTTTGCCCTTTACTACAAAACCTTCAGGCGTTGCATGTATATCTCCTCATTCAGTTCACTATTTAAGAAAGCTGTGATTACATCCATATGATCAATTTCTAAATTTAGCTCAGCTGCTAATCCAAACAAAATTCTAATTGTTGCATTTCTGACTACTGGAGAAAAAGTCTCATTATAGTCTATCCCATATTTTTGAATAAACCCCTTTGCAACAAGACGAGCTTTATGTCTAGAGACATTTCCATTTGCATCTCTCTTTAACTTGAAAACCCACTTACTTTGAACAACTCTTTTATCATTAGGTAAATCAACAAGAACCCATGCATCGTTTTTCTGTAAAGACATATACTCCTTCTCCATTGCACACTTCCACATAACATTATCAGACCTTGACAAAGCCTCACTTACTGTTACTGGATCATCCTCACTACAAATAGCACTATATAAAATATAGTCAGGATATTCTCTTACTTTTCTCTGCCGCACAGGGTATTTTCTTCCCTGTGAAGGTCCTGGATCTGGCTCAGTCACCTCAACTGCTTCTGGCTCCTGTTGTGGTGGAATTATTAGTTCATCATCATCATCATCATGCATAATACCTCCATTTGGCGTCTCTGGATTAATATACACTGGGACATCAGCAATCTGCTGCTTTTCCTGACTCACGGCATTCTGATAAGTCTGGTTTTCTAGAAAGATGACATCTCTTGCTCTGACGATCTTCTTAGGCTTCTTAGGGTCTATCAGGCGATACCCCTTTGTTTCCAAACAATAGCCAACAAATATGTGTGCCTTGCTCTTCGGCTCCCATTTCGTTCGAAGCTTATCTGGAACATGCACATATGCCACTGATCCAAAAACTCTGAGATTACTCAAATCTGTTTTATTACCAGACCATAACTCTTCCGGAACTCCATCCTTCACAGCATTGTGTGGCACTCTGTTCTTGATGTAGACTGCTGTAGAACGAACCTCTGCCTACATCTTCTTGGATAGTCCCGAGTCCATCAGCGTGCTCCGGGCCATTTCACAGATTGTTCTGTTTGTCCTCTCAGCTACCCCATTTTGCTCGGGAGTGTAGGGCACTGTCAACTGTTGTTCAATTCCACATTCTTTAAGAAAAACATCAAGCCCTTCATTCACGTACTCAGTCCCGTTGTCTGTTCTCAGCACTTTAATTCTCATGTCTGTCTCATTTTCCACCTTTGCTTTAAACTCCTTGAATTTCTCAGTTACCTGACTCTTGGAGCTGAGGAAATAGACGAAGATCTTCCTGGTGAAGTCATCTACCAGCACAAACATGTATCTGGCGTTGTCTCTGACATCGGCCCACAGAGGTCAGAGTGAATCAGACCCAGTTTCTGCGTGGCCCTTTTCCCACTTGATTTCTTGAACGGTAAACGATGCTGTTTTCCCTGGATGCATGGAATACAAGGCTCATGATGTCCAACTTCAAAACTCACACCTGTTACCATACCATCTCTTAGCAGCCGCATTCCACGTTCATTCAGATGACCGAGCCTCCTATGCCACAACATACTGGAATAGCCATCCTGGACAGCAGCGAGGACATTGTGTCTGGGCACCGGCACCACCTGATCAAGCCTGTAGATGTCACCAACTTCTGATGCAGTGATTACAGCTTCTCCTTGGACCTTGCAATCAGACTTGATATACACCTGGCAACCTGTAGAACTAAATACAACAGACAAACCATTCTCGACCATCTTTGACACTGACAGCAAGTTACCAGACAGATTAGGTACATATGTGACATTATTTATACATTTAATGTTACCCTTCACATTTATGAGTATGTTCTCTTTCCCTGCACTAGAAAGTCTTTGATTATTAGCACATGCCACATCAAAACCAGGACCACTATCGTCACAATAATCATATAACCAGTCCTTTCTGGGTGACATGTGGGACGAAGCCCCTGAGTCTATATACCAGTCCTTAGAGCTGAAAACACCATTACCAAGAGCAGTCAGAAAACGCCAATCTTTCTTGAATCCGGAACCCGGTTTTTCCCTTATCTCCTTGGAATTCAAACCGCTTGGCTTCTTCTCTTGATCCCTCTTTGGACACTCAGCTTTCATATGTCCCTTTTCGCCACACCGGAAACACCGAAACTTTTTCTTCTTGTCACCAGTGGCAGGACTCGGTTGAGAACCACCTTGAATCTTCTTCCCCTTGGCAAACAGAGCGGAGTCACCTGCTGCAACCCTCGAACTATTCCGCAGGTCTTCTTGCAGCAGCTTCACTCTGATGTTTTCAGAAGTTATCTCGGCACCTGAATGTTCTAGCGCCATCTTCATTGGCTTGTACTCTTCAGGAAGACCACGGAGCATCACTACCGCAACCAGATCATCTTACCTATGTCTTTCAACTTCTGAGCAGTTGACATAACAGCCGTGACGTAATCATGCATTGAGTTGTGCTTGTCTAGCCGTTCATCCAAAAGCATGTCAATGAGCGCAATCTTTCGGTTTACTCCTTTATCTTCAAAAACTTTTGCCAATTTGTTCCGTGCTTCTTTTGCCTTTGTTGCATTTCTCACATAAGGGTAAATGTGAGGCTGCACATGGAGACAAATTAAGGTTAGGGTGTCAGTATCCTTCTCAGCGTTCTCATCCTGTGCAATACCACATGCATATGCCCACAACTTCTCGCACATTAAAAGTAGTTTCATAGCAAATTTCCAATCATTATAGTCCTCCATTCCATTCAACTTGTTGATGCCCAGCATGCCTGTAAACCGTGCTTGATTTGTCGCCATGTCTTTCTTTTACGTGGAACATGACACGTCACATCACAAATCACAGACTCAATAGTTCCTCGAACAAATCTCGGAATACACCTACAGCACTTTACTTGACATTATCACAGGGCACAAGTTCCGAATTAGGAAATACTATATTCTTACTTTGCGCTTACACCATTAATCAGAACTCACAAATCCTTTCCACAAAACACAGATCAGCCTTATTACGTTGTTCTGGGCCCATAACCTGTTAAGATTTTGTGAGGATGGAGAAAGATTCTTTACACTGATTACAAACACCATTTATTGAGAGCGGCCGTCTTTACAGGATATAGTAACAACACCGGAAGTAAAAACTGTCCACAGATGTCACTAGAATACTGCAGTATAAATACATTCCAACATTTTCAATGCATAATAACCCAGAATTAAAGCAGTGAGATTTGACATATAAAGACCCCAGAAACAGGCAAGCGAGCATTTTTGAGTCGGCTACATAATGCCTGATATCCAGCTTTCTGAGAAGCTATATGAAATTAAATAATACCGTATGTTGCAGCATATAAGTCAACTCTGTGTATGATGTGACCTCAATTTTTTGGCATTAGAATGAATGTTTACGCATACACTTACTACATAAGTTGACCCCCTCTTTCACTGACCGAATACCTTTCATGAAAATTGTCTTCAGACAAAATCAAGGTCCTGTATTAGTAAGTTTTGAAACAAAAACATGGAAATAAACATCTCAATTGGACATGAAAAAATCGATGTCACATACTATGAAAGTTTTGAATAAAACAAGTAAATAAGTGTCAATATAATGACTAGCTGATTTGATGATCAGAAAGTTCTTTAAAAAATACTGAAGAAGTTCCATTATGTGCACTCGTTATCTATGATGTATGCAATATCATTCTTTAATATCTATTAAGATTTGCAATAATATTTATTCAGACTAACAACTAATGCCCTCATGTCCCCGCCAACCAAAAGAATGAAATGTCAGGTGGCATGGAAAAAATGCAACCTATTTGAATAGGTGCTGTTCTGTTAACCTTGTACTTAAAGGTCTGGAATTCATACGACTAAATATAAAAGTATTAAATTAAATTAAATTCTAGGACACTTTTACTCAAACATGAGTTTAATCAAATTAAATTATATTTAATACCATTTTAAATCAATTAAAGAAAATTATTCAACATAAGTCAGATTTTAAAAGTGGTAAAATTGTGTGTTAGGGAGATAAATGGTAATTGTAATAAATATCTTGCAATTTGAAGTGTAATGAATGCCACTTTAAAGGTGATTGGATTTTCATAAAAACATGTTCAATACATAACAATTTGGAAATGTTAATAATTCATTAGGCCAATATTCCTTTATCTAATTAGTTGGTGATTATGTAGAACAAATAAGTGAATTCATCCAACATTTTGGTATCTGTATTTAAATGTATACAATTTTGTTTCAAGAGAGGGATGCCAGGAAATTCTACTTGTCTTTGAAAGTGTGCCATTCCTACAAAAATTTTGGGAACCATTGATCTACATAATGTTAGTAAACGAGGGATACATTTCTGGAGAATATAGGAAACTATGTTATAGGATACCTTAAGTCTGTGGGAAATGGGGGATAGGGATCCATTGTACCAATTTTCGATATTTTAACTCCAGATAATATAGTAAAAACATTACATAATCTCTTATATATTTTGAAGGGTGTGTTTGTTGGTTTGTTCATGGAACTCCTCCTAAATGATAAAAGCTAGAATAACCAAATTTGGTACGATTCTTCCTTACCTCCTAACTTAGTGAATGGTCTAGATTTTGTTTCTGTCTGTCACTTTGATTCAAAATGGCGAACGATTTAATTATCGAACGTCACGTATTTTGCCGCGTCTTGCAACTGAAATACAAGGATGAGTGTAGACTACTTTGAATTTGCACTTTAAAATTACTTAAAATTATGGCACAAACTTGAGACTTGGATACTTCTTTGCAGGAAAGAACAAAGTTTGCTTTTTATTGAAGACAGATTCCGAATTCTGGTCGAATTCACGTATAAATGCGGATAGAATCAATAAAATACGTGATTTTATAGGTTTTATTACAATACCAATTATAAACTACCATGACAACTCCCATTGTCACCAAAATTGAGAGTTCAATGCATTTATATTGAGACTATATAGTCCCTTCTTACATTTAAGAGAGAGAGGGAGGAAGAGAGAGAGAGGGAGTGAGTGAGGGAGGGAGGGGGAGGCAGAGAGGGAGAGAGAGGGGGAGAAGGGAAGGAGAGGGAGGGGGAGAAGGGAAGGAGAAGGCGGAAGGTGCAAATTTGATGTCTATTGCCACATTATAAGCACCTTAGAGTAGATGTGATAACTCAGTCATTGAGAAACAGACACCTTAATGTTAGTAATATAAATATAAAATTGCCAGCAATGAATTTAAATTTCTCTTAGATTATCTCATAATCAGGCTTCACTTTGTGGAATTAATGCATCATGATCATGAAAAAAATAACTGCAATTTCCACGAACAGGTTTTATTCAAGGCAGGACTGGTCTTGCTGCAATCATAGCCTTATCAGATAACTTGGCGATTCCAACAACTCAATAAATATGAATGAAGAGGAGGAAGAATGTTAATGGAAGTGTGATTGAATGGCAGTTTTGGGTGACAGTTAGGAAAAGTGAGACTGGAAAATGGACAAGTTAACATCGAAAGTTAGAAATTTATAAAAAAATTTTTGGCAAAGGTAACGAAGGGGAATGGCTTTGTTTTGAAGAATACAAATTTCCAGTTTGTAAACACCTTAAGGACTAATTCAGGAACAACCACTTTAATGTCAAAAAAATCCAAAAAGTACTTATGTTAGATGTCTCCCGTAGACACAACAAGGTTATGAAAAACTAAATGTGCATTTTGGTCACAAGTTTGTCAGTAGTAATTCACTGATACGGAGTTCTAGAAAGAAACTTTTTACCTCAAGATCCCTCCATTTACAACTTAAAGGCCACAAACTAGATGTCCTGGAGCAGTTAGAAACTATCAATGGTAAGGTAAAGGATTTGCTACTCATCAGTAAATTAGTCTTTCAAAGTAATTTTACTTTGCCTAATGATTTTGTATTTTGTAACTTTTGATTTTTGTTAATTTGTCCTACCTTTTTCACACCCCTACTTTTCTTAACTGTTGCCATCCAGTCTCCTTCCTCATTGTCTCTTTAACCCCTTCCCTTTCTTTTTCCCTCACCTTCTACCTTTATTGACTGTCACCTTATAATGATATGATTGTAGCAAAACCAGTATTAATAAAACCTTTTTGTAGATGTTACAGATTTATTTTTCTGTGAATATGCTCTTAGATTAGTAATCTTGGTATTAATTGAGTCTACAAGTCTTTGAAAGGGCATGTTCACTAAAAGCACTTCAGTCCTTCATTTGTTTATAATTAGTCATTACGTAATTGTAAATAATAATAAAAGTCATATGAGTGGTCACTTTTAATTTAGCTAATTAGTGAAAGGAGTTGCTTGTTTGATGATTATCTGTTTGTTGATGATTTCATTGATCAGCAGTAATTCAGCATAACAGATAAAATGTAATGGGATATGTTATCTGGAATCTATAGCACTACAAAGCTTGATATGAATAATTTAAAACATTTGAATTATTCTTTTCCATTTTTTATTATTTAATACTACTAACATTGTTATTCCTTTTAATTCAGTGATGTTCCAAAAAGAGTTGACATATCAAAGAAGTTAGCACAAGTTGCACTAAAATTAAATGATTTGGATCTTTGCATTGATACTCTTTCAAATCTCAAATCAACTCCTAATCTGGATAAAGAAGGAGAAAAGTCTATCCGGAATTTAATTGTGTCAGCTTTGATAAAGTTAAAAGATATTCCTCCAGAACATGTTCCTGTGGTAAGTTTATTTGATAAAACATCAATAAACTAATTTTAAAGAAAGATAATATTGCAATAAATTATTTTTTCAGTTAGAGGAAAGTCTTGCTGGATTATTGGATTCCTCTACCACAATTGATAATGAAGAAAATTTCAAAAAATACCTCAAACTGCTCTATAAACATAAAAAACATGATAAACTGCTGGTTGAAGCAAAAAGAATGCATTGCATTTTCAGTGGTTTGCAGTATCCATTAGAATGGATTTGTCGAGTGTATTACGAATCGTTGCTTGGTGAACAGGAGCTATCAGTTTCAGATGATGAAGTTGAGAGCTTCTTTTCTAAACTATTATCTATGAACCCAGAGTCAAGCATGGGTCTTATGGCTAAAGGTGCATTATTCTTCAAAAGGAAAAAGTTTGTGGACTCTTGTGATACTCTGAAGCAAGGTACTAAATATTTAATAGACCATCATTGTGTTATTATTCTTATTAATGTAACACATTAATTGACTAATGTAAATTATATATCCCTTGCCATTTACATTCCTGGAGAGCCTGCGAACCACCAAACTGTATATCAGCAAGTCCATAAAGCAATGGAGAAAGTGGAGTTCAATTCCAAATTCACAAGAATTAACCAAAATGCAATTTATTTAATTTATTGAAGATCCTAGGACATAGAAACAAACAGAGAACTTAAAAAAATGAAAAGATAAGCAAGCGGACAAGCATGGAAATAGATAAAACTTAGAAAAGAGAGAAAAGTTAGTTAACTTATCATGAATTGCATAGCAGTTTGTTGAAGATAAAGATGTTTCAGAAGGGCAATAGTTGGGTAGAGGAGGAACTTGGCTTAAAAAATTCTATGAACTGAAGTTCTCTCCCTTTTGTTTTTAATTTTTTACAAATTTCTTCATAGGGAGATATTGCAAAATCAATTATCTTCTTGAAATTTATGATTCTTTCATGGTTGGATCAACCTCCATTACTTTTTCTTTCTACTTGTTAGCCATCTTGAAGATTTTCATTAATGCCTTTGCTGTAAACTTTTTTCTTTGCTTCTACATCTTTTCTTTTTTGCTCTTACTTGATTGCACAAGTTCTATAAGTTCCTCATTGGTCAATTCATGTTGGTGGAATTTCCACTTCCTCTTTTAGATCTTTGAAGCCCTCCTTGCCAATATTTTTAGCCATTTTGATGATTCTGTCAACTTCCCCATGAATGCTGGAACAGCCTTTAGAATGAACAGCTTCATGCCAAAGTTTTTGCCAGCAAGTATTCATTTTTGATTCTGTAACCTCATTACAAGATTCTCTTATGATAACAATGGCTGTTCAAATGTTGCATCAATTCCAACATTCGCAAACAGACAAAGAATTGATATCCATTTGCTCTAAAATATGCTTGAAAGTTCAATGGATATAATGTGATGTGGAGGTCGCAATGACCACTTGTTGCATAGGCTGTAGGTGATACTCTTTGTCAGCCATAGAGAGAAAAAAACTCAACATGTACCGTATTAGCCCAAATATAAGACGACCCTGAATATAAGGCGACTCCTTATTTTCCCATTGAGAAAATCCAAAAAAAAGTTTTAGGCCAATCTATCGGAGCATAGAACTTCACTCGTCCACGGCTACCACTGAATGAGCAAAATTGGAAACTTGGCAACATTGCGTCGTAGCCTAAGCGAAATAACCCGAATGCGGGCGGAATACTGTGAGTCTCAGCCGTACAACCCCTAGAAACGTATTTTAGTGTTATGGACAAAGTATCTAAAAATTTCTGTTATACAAGTTTGTTATGTTTGTATAAAATTTTTGAAGCATACAAATGTATACACTGTGACAAAATCAGTTTATTTTATCCATTCAGGAACCCATTTGTACGTTTTTTATCTGATCGCTGAGCTGTTTAAGGAAAACTCACGCTGAGACACAATCGTCAGATAGTCGGTCGGAAAAACTTAAAATTTAATCAAAGTTTCTATTTCACGAGAAATGAAAAACAGTCGGGCGTATTTGGGATACAGAACAGTTTCTAGTGAGTATTTCTATTCTACAGACGTGTGGTATACATTTTCAACAGAATTGGGGGCTTTGAATGCGTAAGAGTTCTTTGTAACTTCTTCATACTTAAGGACTCGAATATAAGGTGACCCCCACTTTCCTGAAAGACAATTTTTGAAAAAAGCCTCGCCTTATATTTGTGTTGATACGGTACTTGCTACCTATACATATGTATATATAACATACTTATCAGACTATAAGATGACCTAAAATATAAGGCACTCCTCCTTCGTAGAAGGTAATTTGTGGAAAATAATTGTAGTGCTTGTGCATTAATGGGTGAACGACAGAAAATTCAAATTTTGGCTGCAGATGTTGCGTATAAAGTTGGTGTGACCACCTGACAACAAAGATTTATTACACTTTTATTGCATTTGTTTGCACTTATTAACACTTATGCAGAATATTTGACATGAAGTTAAGCATTATTGTGCACTTTGAAATACTTTTAGGTGATTAAGTATTTCACTGAAATAAAATGAATGTTGAATTTATTTGCTTAATTTCCATCTATAAAATCCCATCATTATATGATGGGCAACTTCAGGGAAAGACAGTGATCCACCGTACACAGCAGACACTGAAAGCTGATTCCAGTTTTTCATGTGATGGGCAATTGCACTAGTAAAATTTATAAAATACACCAGAACTGTACAGAGAATGGAATTCAATGAGAAAACAATAGTCTTCTAGCAATTTCTGAATTGTATATCAGTTTTCAGCTCTCAGATACTTTTTATTTATTCTCAATCTCTGGTATAAAAGTTGTGTATATTAATGTGTTTCTTGAGTTGTTAACAGTTTTTTAAAAATCTGCTGGATGTTTACAGAACAAACCTATATGCACACTAGACATATGGAGCATGTTCAATCTTAAAAACAGAGGCCTACAACTATTTCTGTGATTTACATTGCACATTACCCTGCTAACCCCTTTTTGGATTTGAAAAATATTCTGATGGTACCTTTTCATGGTGGCAGGCTACTTTTGGCAATAATTAAAGGGTTGCGGGCACCAAAGAAAAATTCATTTATTAAGGTTTTCACATTTAAAGATATAAATTTGAAAATGTAATATATCCTGTATCATACATGCATACATATTATTATATATACTAGTATAAGTGCCCGTCAAAAATGATGGGTGTGATCGATTATTCTGAAATATAATTGAGGCAGTCTTCTTTGACCTGAAATCATATCTCCTGCTGAGAGGGTTGCCTTCGATCCGAGCGAATATCTATTGTGCTTCAAAATCTGACCTTAGTCCCCTCTTGCCAGGTATATTTCTGTTTTTCAGAGCATGACAGAGGGAGTGACAAAAGGACAAATGGACAGAATAAGGCTTTTATATATTACCGATACATTAAAACGGTGGGTTATTAAATCATAATGCTATCCCGAAAATTTCATCGAATTCGGTTCAGTCGTTTGCGAGATATTAAGCTTCAAAAAGCATTACATGACAAAGGGACAAAGTGACTCTTTTATATATGTTTTATGATTATATATACATATTATTATATCCAAATGTCATCTATAATGGATGACATAAGATTGAGTAGTGGAGGCTTACTTTAAATTATTTTTCACCTCAAGTTTTTCGGAAGTACATAAGCTGAACTAAGTTTCCTTATGAGGAAGATCACTTTGATCAGTTTGTTTCCAAAACTATTGATGTGGCATGAGTAGTTTAGGTATGAGTGAATAGTTACATCTAAATAATTCTCTAGAGCAGCGGTTCTTAACCATTTTTCCATAGTGAGACACATGACAGTTGATGCTCACATGAGTGACTCACTGCTCATTGCAAACCACCAAACAAAAAGAAATAGTATGTGTACTGATGAAGAGTTTAAGCCTAAACATTGTTTTTATTGTTGTTAACCCGGCAGTACTTGCACAGAGTGTTCTGGACACCCCAGCCATATGTTTTATGACAGGGTTCCTTTCCTTAGGCCATTATGACCCCTACCCTTCAGTAGCTGGAATGGCACATGCTTTGAACCTTTTCTTGTAAAAATTCTTAGTTTCTTGCTTTTTTTCTTGAGTTCAGATGTTTTTTCTGACAGTGTGCAGGTTCGCGTTGCAAATATCAGTGTTTATTTTTTCGTTCTGACATTATTCACGTTTTATTGTGATCTTATTATTACCATTTATGGACCTGGTGTTGTTTTTCATAATTTTTTATCACCATTCAAATTTAAAATTAAAAACATTTTTTTTGCGATTTCCATTTCATTATATATTGACGGGCCTTACTTAGGATATAGGAGGATACAAATGTTCAGCCCAAACTACAATAGTTGGAGAGCTGAAATTTTCAGAAATTGTAGATGGCATGGAGAAACCGCCAGAAAAATTGAGATCTCATACCTAAGTGTCATGGGTTCGACTCCAGAAATTCCGAAAATTGCGTTTTTTTCCCATAAGAAAAGCATTGCGGCATTTTTGAAAATTAATTTCGGGCACTTTCCGATAAGATAGAGAATTCAAACGTGGAGGGTTGTTAGATATCCACGAGATCTATAGGGAACCATTATCACTTTTACCGCAAGTGTCCTGCGTTTGACTCCAGATGACCCGGTATATCTCCCATAAGAAAGCATGGAAAAAATAAATTCCTTCATATAGACAAAACTAAGAGGAAAAAATAGCTGATATTTTCAGGGTTTGTAGATGTCATGAGTATATCTCTATATTATTTGACAACTCCTGCGTAGGTGTCATCGGTTCGATTCCAGGTAGCCTTAAATTTGAGATTATTTCCCATAAGGAAAGCATTGAAATTGGTGCAGGGCACTTTTGAGTTTAAAATTTATTTGTCGGCTCTTACTCTTTATAATAAGATTAGATAAATGCTTGCAGAATGCAAGCACACATTCACTAGTAAAGTATATATGTATATAGTATATATGTATTTCTTTTCAAAAAAATTATCCTTACAAATATATGTTATCAGTAATATAGAATGAACACTTATTATAATTAGAAAGAAATAAAACAAAATTGAATGAAAATAGATAGTCAAAAATATCTTTGAGGGGTAAAAAGCATCTAGTGCAAGTGCTGACGTTCTGAAGCATGCAAGTAAAGTTTGCCGGGCATGTTACGGTAAACGGTGATTTCTCACTTGTGCAAAAGTCTTTTGGCGAATTCCTGGTTTCATTTACAGCATTGATGTTATTATGAATATATTCTGAACATTGTTACTTCAACTATTGACGTATGAAAAGTTTCATAAGAATATATTCTTGAACTCTTTTTCTTACTGAAATATATTTATAATCCTAAATCATCTTGTATTTTGCTAAAGTTAACTTATAAATAATCGAAAACAGTAAAAAAAACATTCCTAATAAAAATTTATCAAATACTGTTGATAAATTTCTTTTTTTAACAAAAATACGTGTGGGTGTCAGGAACATTCACACGAGTACTGCAGGGTTAAAAATGACCCAAGTGAGTGGCGAAAATTCTGCTTAACAAATTTTACTTGATTTTTCACAAACCCTTATTAAAATTTTCAGCGATGCACCTCCTGGTTCTGTGATACACCATTGTATCAGTACACACCTGTTGAGAACCGCTGCTCTATATCATGGTTTTCTGCATGAGAGAAAACAAGTTTTGATTCTTATCATGGTTCAAGATAAGGTTGGTAAACCAAGTAAACCAAGTGCTTAAATTCAATACATATGTATTCACGAGTGTATTATGCAATATAAAGTTAAGTATTAACGTATTAAAATAGGAATTTACAGCATGTAACTTCTTGCGTGTTCTTTTTGTTTAAATTATAAATAACTCATATTGTTCTCGACCCTGTGTTGTTAAATGTATTGAGTAATTATACGATAATTTTAAGTGAATTATTTTTTCTTCAAATTTCCAGCATTGCCCTTGATCCCAAATTCTTATTATTCGCTTGGTATATTGGGGATGAGTTACCTGAGTCTGAATAATGTAGAAGATGCAGCTTTTTTCTTGAAGGAATCCTTAAAAAAACTTGCTTCGTCTTCAGAAATTGGGAAAAAAAGAAAAGTAGAACTTTTTCTTAAGCAATTATTAGCCAAAGCTCTCTCTTTACATGCTGATGTAGAAACTGTTGAAGAAGCTGTGCCACTTTGTATGGAGGTATTTCACATATTAAATAATATCATTTGGTCTTTATTTTTGTGATAAATATGAATTTGCATTTTTAAATTTGTAGTTATTGGAAGAAAACAAGGAACATTATTCTGCTAATTTAATATTAGCACGTTCCTACATAAACCTAGAAAAAGATGAGGAGGCAAATGAAGTAATTCAAAAGTTGAAATGCACTGGAGTAATGAAGATTGAAGTTTCAATTGTAGAATCACTGCTATTGAAACATGAAGGCAAGTTAGAGGAAGCCTATGAAATCCTAAATGAATCTGCCAATGATCAAAATTCAACTTGTGAAATATGGACGGAGCTTGGAAAATTGCAGTGGGAATTGGGAAAATTTGATGAAAGTCTTTTGTCCTTCTTAAAGGTAATTTTAAAATTTTCTTCTTAAAAAGCAGTTAGATTATATAGCTGTAAATGTTGTTTAAAAATTTAACTTGTATTTGAACTTTTACAGGAATATGTTCTATCTAACTCTTTCTTATGTTATATCATGTATGTACATACACAATAATCAACAGGCTTTTGTTCTGGTACTTAACAGATATACTACCTCTTGAGATTCTGTTGAATTTCTTTTGTTCATATTTTGTCAAGTTTATAAAGGGTATCCATCCATTGGGAAACACTACTTTGCTCACTCATTTATCTGTTCTAGATATTTTCAGGGTGCAATTCTTTGTATTTCTTTAAGTTTTTTAAGTTTATCCCTCTCTGCCCGAAACCCGATTTGTCATTATGGCCTAAAGCACCTATAGTGCCTGTCCATAATACGGTTTCTTTTTTCCTCTGTTGGAGAGCAATGAATGGCTTTTTTGTGTTAGGTCTGTTTCTCCTCATTCGTTATGCTTCTCTTGTATTTTGTATCAATTTCCCTTGTCTGAAAAAAGTTTTTTTCTCAATGATGCCTACTTGTTATGACTGCAGCTGAACCAAGTAATGAAATAGATGAAACAGCTGAGAAGCCATCATCATTTCAGGCAAATTTGATTTTCCTCTGTCATGGGAATAGTATGTTGTATGTGAGAGAGGCTTTTCTCATTCTCTAAGGTGATCAGTGCTTGCAAAATTATTATTTTTCAGTGATAGGATGCTTTTTGGAATTTTTAAGACTTGTTGAGTGTCCCTAGCTCTATTGCTTATATGTTCTTGAATCCCTTGTCTCCAGTGGTGCTGAACATCCTCACTATCCTATTTATTTCATCATCAACAGATGAGAAACTTTAAAAATCCGAAACTGCCTCTTTCCACAACAACAGCCCTTTAGGGTACATGACTTCACTTCATTGAGTGTCTCTTTGATGCACTATGCAGTCAGCAATGTTGTACTCCTTCCAACACTCGTAATCTCCATTGTTACGTCACGTCTCATTGCATATAAAATGCAACCTAGAGTGCACCTGTGGTAATGAGCCTTGATTGCAGCAATTACACCTTGGTCTAATTACTGCAAATGTGATGCTGTGATGGGAGGCAAGATTATGACCTCCACAAAGGGATATACCACCTTTAGGCTCTCTTAGTGTGTGGGCACATTACCCAGGATGAGAAGCACTTTGAAGGGCAATGATTTGGAAGGAAGCTATTTTTCTAGTTCTTTGATGAAGAACTTATGGAATCACTCCCAGACCTGCACAACCATGACCCAGGCTTTTTGCTTAGTTCTCCTAAAATCAGTTCCTTATTGTTATTGTTGGCTTCATCAAATAATTGTCGACTGACAAGGAGAGGACTTGAGGTGAAATCCACGGATTCCTGTCATACTTTGCGAGTAGGTAACTTCACTCCCCTAGTGTACGTGTGCAAAATGCTAGGTGTAGATAAGCAGTCGTTATTGAGAAATTAGCGATTAAAAATTTAAGGCAACTGAAGCTCAAGATGAATACAATAATAAGGCATTAGTTGCTAAGCGAAACGGTGGTCCAGTCGCTAGAGACGCGGCCGTCGAAACTTATTTTCGCGCGTTCGAGACCCGTTATCGCGAATTATTTTTTTCGTTTTTTATTTCTTCTTTCGTGACACAATAATGCATCATTTATATTTTATTGGTATTTCCTGCAAAAAATTCACATTTTCCGCGATTGTGAAATTATTTACGTTAACCTGTTTTATCTATATTTAATTTTCGTTGCATAATTCCGAATTTTCGTTTGAATCTAACTATCCAGGTGTGAGAGGCCTTGAAAGCATAATTATCACCACGCAGCAGCGATTGCCCATTGCTGTAGCATTCTCGTGGTGACAAGATGGAGATTTTGCCTAGCTTCCTTGAAGCGATCGTATACGTACGATTCGATCATCACTACTTTATCAGCCAACGTTCCACTACCTTCCAGTTGCTTTTTCCATCTCCATAACTGCAAGTTGCTTTGTAAGTGACACGTTGTTTTCGATCGCAATGATTTAAAACTCCACGTCGGATGTAATTGTGACAATTTAACAGCTTTGACCTTCATTGAAAACGGAATATTATCCGCACTCATGACTTCTTCATTACATGATGAAGAGGAAGGAGAAGAATGCTGTGATTCGACATCCATTCGTTTAATTTCCTCCCTTTGCATGGCGACATCTTCATCATCAACACACGCTGTTTCTTCCAACAGTTCTTCTTCATCCGCAAATACCATTTCACAAAGCATATTTGTGATACGGTTCTTGATTTCGCGTCCCATGCCTTGAGAACGGATGGAAATTGAAGCACTGACACTATCTGTGAGCAGTTCTTTCTCTCGCAGCAGTCGTATACAATATTCTATCGCATCTGTCAGTTCTTGTTTTTGTGTAACACACAAAACAGGCACATTTTCGTGAGATTCCGAACTACCAGCTACAGCTTTGATTGTGAATATTCTCCACCGACTGACCACTCCAGCACCGTTGAAATCTTTCACAAGCAAATGTAGTGAACTTTGGACTACACGAGTCTATTCTCGGAGCGTTTCATTGTTATTATATCGCTGTTATTATATCTAATGTTATTATATCTATTGTTATTATATGTATTGTTATTATATCAATCTCGTATTATTAATATACACAAAATTAAATATAGATAAAACAGGTTAACATAAATAATTTCACAATCGCGGAAAATGTGAATTTTTCGCAGGAAATACTGATAAAATATAAATGATGCATTATTGTGTCATGAAAGAAGAAATAAAAAACGAAAAAAATAATTTGCGATAACGGGTCTCGAACGCGCGAAAATAAGTTTCGACGGCCGCGTCTCTAGCGACTGGACCACCGTTTCGCTTAGCAACTAATGCCTTATTATTGTATTCATCTTGAGCTTCAGTTGCCTTAAATTTTTAATCGCTAATTTCTCAATAACGACTGCTTATCTACACCTAGCATTTTGCACGCGTACACTAGGGGAGTGAAGTTACCTACTCGCAAAGTATGACAGGAATCCGTGGATTTCACCTCAAGTCCTCTCCTTGTGAGAAATGAATTCTCTTTGCAAATCTCAGCAATGGGTAAGGCAACAAAGGTATCAGGGGTGGATCCCCAAGTATGTATGTGTGTATGTGTATTTCTGTAGCCCTATCTATATTTAACAGTAAGTAGTAATATAATTTGAGCTTTTATAAAACACTGGTTATAATCTAATGATTTTTTCATTATTTTTTCAGGCCGCAAAACTGGATCCCAGTTCCAGTGTTCCATTTGTCTTTCTTGGTAAATTTTATTCTGGGGTTGCAAAAGACAAAGATAAAGCAAGAAGATGTTATCAAAAGGCTTTCCAACTCAATCCACACTCTGTCGAAGCAGGGAAAGGCTTAAGTGATGCATACAGAGCTCAGGGATACTTGGTAGGAGAAAGAAATTATGATAAATGTTCCTTAATTGAAGAACAGTAGGTATCTTAAAGTTTGAGCACATTACTTTATGGTTTTTCACTGATATTTACCTCTGTTGTGATGTGTGAAATTCCAAGTCTATTAAAAAATTCTCTGAACTCTACTTTTGGAAGATGGTAATATCATTTTACTCACAGCAATACTGGAGGTGAAAATAGGACTTCATCATACAAAATAATGTCTTTATTGTATTTCCTGAGGCATGCAGTCAGAGTTTCAATGCATGTAGTTTGAATGTGCATGCCACCGTCTCATTCCTGTCACACTTGTAATAAACATGAGCCATGTACCATACTTTGAAAAACTGGTATAATATTTGTTGTTATCTAGCTGTAAAGCCTCTGTACACATATATATTGCAAGCTCTTGAGTTTTCAGTATTTAGATCAATCTTACTATTGACGAGGAGACTTCTGCTAGTATCAGCATGAAGAGTTCATCCAATAAATTACATCACGTAGGAGGGAGCGGTGAATCCAAACCAAATTCTGAAATTCCATCTTTACACTATCTTTTCTAATTTACGAGTGAATATAATTGTTTTTGTCTTAATACTTTTAAAATGTATGAGTATATAAATTAAGTCTTGTAAAGGCGGCACAAGGTATTGGAGGAAGCCCAGTGGACACTTACCAAAACTGGAGAGCCGTTGAGGGTGCTGAAGACACACAAAAAACAGAAACACATGAAAAACACCACAAATTCGAAAGCTTTTTGGGGCGAAGCCCTTTGTCAGTGACGAAGAAAAACGTACTTTCATTAAAAGGTTCAAGAAGATCGAAATAGAAAAATTGATGATTTTCTGACTTTTTCTCATTTTCCAAAAAATCTGAGATAATGGCATAACTTCAAAGCAAACCAACATAAATAAGTAATTATAGTTATCCATTCTTACTTTCAGGAAGCTAATCTTGAGTTACTTACATCTGTGACTTCTTCATCTGCTGCTGGAGCCAGTGCCAAGTGGGCATGGCTTCGTCTTGGTCTTCAGCACTTAGAACAGGACAATCCCAATGAAGCTATTAAGTGCCTTCAGTCTGCAATTCGATCTGACCCAATGGATAGGTTTGTATTTCAGTGGAAGCTATTCAAGTTAATGATCTATAAATGATAATTTCTGTATAGGCATTGGCTTTACCTGCAAGTTCTTTAAATTATATATATAATTCATTCAATGCCATTGGGGCTGGAAGACAGTAGTGTAGCTACCTTCCTGGCAAATCCCAGGAGCCTATGCCTCATGGGAGCCCACAAGAGATTGAATGCTAAGTAACATGAGTGAAATGATGAAAATTTATCTTATACAGTAAAACCCCGTTATTTCGATCCCGGATAATTCAAAGTGTGGTGTAATTTGAAGCTAAGATCAATCCCAGGCCAAGACCATGGGATTTTGTGTAATTTGGTATGGATTATTTGAAATATGCCTACAATGAAATTTGAAGTCATGATCTGGTCCAGCGACTCACGAGAAGTTTGTTTAATACAAAATCTCAATCCTGTGTAAGCGGAAGGTTCGCGTGTGTGCCATAATATCACATTTTTGTTCCTCATTTCTCGCACACGAAATACATATAGCATCCCAGACAGGTGACTCCCTTTTATGTATATTTAATAGTAGGATGACCAAACATCCCATTTTCGCTGGGACAGTCCTGTTTTTTATCAAAGAAGCCATTTTGTACTGTTTTGAAGCCCATTGCAAATAAAATTTAGATTATCTGATAGTATAGTTGATATTCCTAGTAGAAATGTAGGATTCTCGGAAACATGGAAGCTATCAAACGAACAACAAATGTTAAGTACAGTCGTAGTTGTCAGGTTAAGAAACCTCAGGGTCATTGATAAATTTGAGGTGGCAAACCTGGTCTCTGCATAGTTTAACCTAACTTATTCCCTTCCAGTTTCGACGATGACGACACTAGTCGGATTCTCTTTTGATTGTGAGCTTTGTCCTAGTCTGGCATGCTCCAGACCGTAAGGAAAGTTCATATTAGCCCTTCTCGCTATAGATCGTGTTAGTTACATCCACCATTAAAAAAATCATGCGCAAATTGTGTCCCATTTTTTTCTTACAACGACGGGAAATGTCCCATTTTTACCTCAGAATATGGTCACCCTATTTAATAGTCAGTGTGAAATAAAAGTCATAGATGATTCAAATAAATGAATCAGCTTATCCTTGCATCCTTGCTCACATTCTCAACCGGATAGGAAAATTCGAGAACTAAGCTGAAATGAACAGAAGTTGCAAGAGCCCCTGTTATCTCAATTCTCATGCTTTCCCAAACCTGGGAAAGGTTTTCTCATAAGAAAGTGATATGCTCCAGAAAAGACCATGTAATATTGATTTCTGGTACTGAACCAATCTCTAAATAACGTCGTACGAAGTTATATCGAATGTCGTCTCTGAAAAGATCATGCCTTTGTTTTACCTGAGAATAAGTGATGAGCGAAAAACAAAAATCTAGTGGTTTTACCCAGTGATGAGCTGGAAAAAATTACAAACTGGCTCTCTAAAAAAATAGTAGTAAGGAAATTTAAATAAGGGTGGCAGGATGCCTACATGTCAGGGGCACCAGATTGCTCTAGTTTAGTAATAGCGTTCCACTAGCTGAAGAAGTGTTTGGTTCATAATATATTCCATTTCATACACTTTCGGTAATTGACTATCAGATAGGGCAAAATGTACTTGAAAGGACAAAATTAATACATTTAACAACCAGCTCGAGTGAGAAATGTACTGGGAAATTCTGGATATTCGCTGGAGCCTTTTTTCACACGTAGTGGTCTTTGTGAATCGCAAACTGTTTGTTCACTTCAGTTCTGTTCGAATTCACCATGCATACTAACTTGTAAGCTCAATTCATTTGTAGAACGGATAGATAAGATTCTGTATTGAGGTTTTGCTGCCCAAATAGCTTATCGTAAAAAAGTTCTATTTTTATGAAAGTTAGTTTATTTCAAATCCAGATACTTTGAAGTCGTATTTTTTTTTGGTCCCTTGAACTTTGAAATAATGAGGTTTTACTGTATACGTGAGTCCCGGTCAAGTTCAGAATTTTTCTCCTTTCCTATCTTCACATTTGAATGCTGAGGCAGGAATGTTGATAGTTTGCACTTTAACCTTACTGTATGTGAGTGAGGCTGTATTAAAATGAAATTCAAATGCCAGAGACCATGAAAAGAAAAGAAAAACCAAGAGACCCAAAGTAAGCGGTATAGACATATTTGAAGCCTACGATCTAATCCACATTTAGGAAATAAAGAAAAAGAAATACAACAAGAGAAATTTCAGATCAACCAGCTGTGGGTCTTGAAAAAGGCATTATTGACTCTATTGAGAGTAAGTGAATGGATGAATCAAAATGTTGAGGCAGATCAAATGGGAAAGGAAGGACAGGAGGAAAGAGTAAATATTTCCTCTATAGCTCTTGGGCATTTCTCATACTCTTACAGGTGACAAAGGAGGATTGGGGTCAATGGCAGATCCAGAAAAATTTGACAGGGAAGGCACATAATAAAAAATCTATAAACAAACAAACATTACCATGTGTTCTTGTAAGTTTCTACATGTGATGTGGGAAAGGTGGGAACCTCATATCCACATGCCATAGGTAGCCATTGGTAAAAGTTAGATGCACAACCTTGAAGAAAATGATTGTATAAATTTAATGGGAGTCCATTGAGTGTATTAATTAAGATGTCATCTAAACTAGAATTCTGTGTTGAAGGCCTATTCTTAGATTTAATTACAGTAGAACCTCATAAATCCGGCACTCGAAAATACGGAATTATAAAAAATCTGGCAATTTTTGAAAAGTGCACTTTTTAAAATTTTTGCGGCAGGTAGCCTAATCCACTATGGAACGATAAACGCACCGCTTCGCATCAAAATTCGCGAATTCTAGAACCAATTTGACAGCAGCAGTTACATTGTGTGTGTGAGTGAGTTCAGTTGTCAGCTGACCAATACATGTTGGTACGTGTTAGGGAATAGTTTCCACAGTCACTTGTATACAGTCGCGTGTTCAGATTCATAGCGATTGCATGTGTCTTTCATTAGTGTGATATTGCTCAAGTTCATATTGGAATGTCTTCAGAAAAAAAGCTGAAAACCCCTCCAGTAGTATTATGAAGCGTAAACATAAATCTCTTTCTATTGAACAAAAAGTAGATTTATTAATAAAACTTGAAAAAGGTGCTTCAGTTAAGAGACTTTGTGAAGAATATAGCATAGGCAGTTCTGCTGTGTATGACTTGAAGAAACGAAAAAGTGAGTTGCTGACATTTTATGCAGACAGTGACACTTCTAAGGCCGAAAAACATTACACACTTCCAGGGTCAACGATATCAATAGAGTATTGTTTGAATGGTTTCGACAAAGAAGTGAAGGTGTACCGGTATCAGGCCTATTGCTAATACAGCAAACAAAGAAATTCCACGACGATTTGAAAATCAATAAAGCTTGCAATTATTCGCAAGGTTGGCCTCATCGCTTCAAGCTTCGCCATGGAATACAAAAATTAGCAGTGTCTGACGAAAAACATAGTGCCGATTCGGATGCTGCCGAAACATTTGTAGAGGAGTTTACCAAGTTAATTTTGGATGAAAATCTTACTGCAAAGCAAATATATAACGTGGACGAGACAGGATTATTTTGGCGATGTTTTCCTTGGAGCACACTTGCAGCCGCTGATGAGGATATGGCATTTGGAGTGAAGGAGTCAAAGGAGAGGCTGACGGTTCTTGCATGCGCAAATGCAGCAGGTACATACAAACTAGAGCTAACTGTAATTGGTAAAAGTGCACACCCTCTTGCTTTAAAGAGTGTAAAGAATTTTCCTGTCAACTACCGTGCTAATAAACGTGCATGGATAACTTCTCAATTGATGTTTCTCCATATACGTAGTATAGAGAAAGTATTGTTTTCATGAAAAAAATCGACTTCGAGATTTTAACGGAAATACATGTTTTGAGGTCCCTAGAACACATTTAGACTTTTTGGAATGATGTCTGTGTGTATGTGATTGTGGGTGCTCTAACTCGAAAAGTACTTGCCATATCATTACCAAATTTCATATATAACACTTTGGTATGAGCACAAAGAGCTGATTAGCTGATTAGTTTTTGGACAATACCGGTTAACAGGAAGTCAAGGTTTATTCGAAACCCGATTCAGTTTTGGTGAAGTATCTCCATTAAAACATCATTATTGTATATACAGCTCGATACAAATATTATAGAGAATGTAATTACCTACAACTTTTATTTGAAACAATTTTCCATAGCAGTTACTCTTTAGGAATTATTTAAAATAATAGGTTTCCATCAAATATCTCCTTAAAAACGTCGTTATTGGTAATCTTCGTGAGGACCAAAGTTGTAGAGAATAATATTTCTTCCAAGTTTTGTTTGAAACAAATTTTCGTAGAACCATCCATTTAGGAGATATTTAACTTTTCGTAATTTCCTGTGTACAGCACCACCACCATGTAGCGGTGAATTCTGAAAACATATTAAAAATATAATTTATGGCAATAAGGACGACTGTATTCTTTTACGATACGAATTAATAATGTTGCCTTATAATGCTATTCATAATAATTTAAATATCTATACCCCAAATATGGAGGAAGTCGTGTTGGCCACATCAGATTTTTATCCTTTATGTTTGGCATTTGGCAGGCATTGCTGGGAGAGTTTGGCTGATGCGTATTTGGCACGGGGTTCGTATATCACTGCACTTAAATCTTACCTCAGAGTCACCGAGTTAGATCCTTCGGCTGTGTATCCTGCATTCCAGGTGGCTAGCATCAAGCAGGTAAGAGGAAATATTTTTCTAAAATTATACTTTTTGGATTATTATGCTAAAATAAATTTCTTTTTCCTGTTGAATTAATGAGAGAAGTTTTATTCAAGGTTTTGGGAGAATATGAGGAATCATTGAATGATTTTCAAAATTTGTTGGAATCAAGTCCTGATTACTTGCCTGCATTAAAGGGAATTGGAGAAACATACTTGTGCTTGGCCAGAGTATATCTTTCTCAGCAATTGAATGGTCTTGCTCGGGATATGTGTGAGAAAGCATTATTTCACTTAACCAAGTAAGTTTTATTTTGGTTTGCATGCACAATTGTTACTCTGCAGTTTTGAAATTGAAACTCAAGTATAATAATTTTAGCAGATACAGTGAGTCCCCGACTTACACGCGTCCGAGTTACATGGATACATAGATACACGGATACATGACAACTTATCAACTTGCTCGATGTTTAGTTCACCTGCCACTCAATCGATGGCGTTACTAGTACAGTAATCTCTCAGTGTACGAGCAATCGGTTTACAAGTTTTAGCTTATACGAGATGCACAAATTAATACCTGATTTTCAATTTACGAGCCAATTTTCGCTTATACGATTTCCTTCCTCTTGCAAACCGATCGTTTTTTCTGGCACCTATTCTCGGCTTTCGTTGGTTCCTGAATCTTCTCGAATGCGCAGAACGTCACGGAATCCCAACTTTAATGATGTAACTATTGTTTATAAAATTTATAACATGGGATGTATTGGGAAATTAATTTTCATATTACGAGCAGTTTTTGAGGATCAAATTGAGCTCATAAACCGAGGGATTACTGTACGTTGATGCACAGCTGACAGCGTCGCTTTCGCCATTTAGATTTTTTATCCCATGGGTGGAAATTGTGTCTCGTTACTGTACTGCTCTTCATAAACAAACTATAAATCCTCATCACATAAGCACTACTTTTTTAGCTTTAACTATCCATTGAAACAAATGTATATGTCAAAAAATATATCGTATTTAACATTGTTGGACTTACACGGTTTTCAACTTACACGGCGACCTTCGGAACGAATTAACTGTGTAAGTTAGGGACTTACTGTATTTAGAGAACAATAATTCCCAATATGTCAGCAATTTTGGGTATTTTATGCAAGTATAGATAGTAAATATTGTGGGCATTTTATTTTATGAAATATGTACGTTTTTTCCTTCTTTTCAGAGCTGCTAAACAGCAGAGTGATTTCGCTTGTATTTGGAAGTTGATGGGAGATTCATGCACTCTGTTGGCTAAATTGCCAGAAACCTTAGCATATCTAGAAGTTCATCCTCAACTTTTAGATACTGATGCTAATGAAGATGACTACATTACCATTAGTAAACTTTCTGTCTTAGAATTAGGAGGAAGGTAATTAAAATTTTCTCATATCTATTTAATGCATGACTTAATATTTATGAGCACACGTTTTTGTGAATGGTCTTATTGTTTCAGTTTTCTTTGCATGTTGTTTCTTATTGATTTTGTCCTATTTTTAGGTGCTACTGTCGAGCTTTGAGTATAACACCCGAAAACAGTTTGTTGTGGCATGATCTGTCTCTTAACTATAACTATCAGGCAGATAATATTATAAAGAGAAGAATCAAAAGAAACTTCCGTACGCTTGCTGTTGATGCTGCTAAAAAGGCTGTCTCTTTGAGTCCAGGAAATTCTAGTCATTGGAACTTGTTAGGTGTTTTAGTTGCATCAAATGGTAATTTTCCATTGTAAAGTGTTATTTTCTTGTGAAATTTATTATATCTTATGCTGTTATTTATTCTTCTTTCAGAAATTAGGAATTTTAAACTATCCCAGCATTCATTCTCTATGTCTATTAAAGCTGAAGAAATAAATGAAGTTGCATGGTCCAACTTGGGAACATTGTATCTTTATTTAGGTGAATTGCACCTGGCACATGAAGCATTTGCTAAAGCTCAAAGGACTGAGCCGGCATACCCCAGGTGTTGGATTGGTCAGGTAATTGTACTTTTCTCAAAGATTTTTTATTTCAGGCATCATCATCATAGGTTATCTACCTCTCAATAGGTTTTAAATTCCATAAAATCAATCTGTCCCATCAAAAGTCATTCTCTTCATCTTCTCTTAACCCTTCTTTTAATCACCATAAATGATTCAACTTTAATTGCCAATATGCTTAACAAACACTTTTGTTTTTCTGTTCAAAATTTAAATCATCAAATACAAGAAACCTTTTAAATTTTCTTCCTTGTTCTAATTCTATTTTTCCAAGCTTGGTTGATCATTCTGTTCTTTAAAAGTTTGATCTATGGGTATGAGAGGCATTGCTTTGAAAAGGATGTCCTTATTCATTGCAGAGATGATGCAACTTCTTCCTTGTTGTAATTCTATTTTTCCAAGCTCATTTGATCATTCTGCTCTTTAAAAGCTTGAGCTATGGGTATGAGAGGCATTGCTTTGAAAAGGATGTCCTTATTCATTGCAGAGAAGATCCAACTTGTTCAAATTTATCATCAACATAAATTAAGTTAAAGTCCAACAACCTTTAGTTAAGGCATCTCTTAGGGCTCTCTCCTAGGACCTTTATTGTTAATGAATTCAGCCACCATATAAAAGGTGGAAATCTTATTCTCTTTATGGATGATGCATCTTAGTTTCTTATTCTGCGGAACAACAGTACATTCAAGCATTGCTAATTCGAAAAGCTTGAGGTCTGGGCTGTTCTGGACCACAGATAATTTCGGATTAAAAACAATGGAGTATTCAGGGGATGGGGTATATGGTAAGAGTACCAGCAGATACATATTTCATATAAATAAAACTGTTTGTTGAAAATATGGCGTAATAGAAAATAAAATGTCTAAGTATTCCAAGTAAAAGTTGTATGAATTGGCAGCATTTAAAATCAGTAATATACTTAATTCTTTTTATTATGTTCTGTGCATGACAACCATCACAAACGAAAAAAACGTGAAAAAGCTATAACAAAAAATTGCATACTACCGTATCGGCAACTATTACATGTACATTGTTAATGTACACGTAATAATTCTTAATGTCACATACTGTTGTTGCAACATGGTACATGGAACAAAGCTGCTGCACCAATGGACCATGGTCGAGTTTCTTTAATACGGTAAGTCCCTAACTTACATGGTTAATTCATTCCGAAGGTCATCATGTAAGTTGAAAACCGCGTAAGTCCAACAATGCTTAAATACAATATATTTTTTGACATATACGTTTGTTTCAATGGATAGTTAAAGCTAAAAAAGTAGTGCTTATGTGATGAGGGTTTATAGTTTGTTTATGAAGAGCAGTACAGTAATGAGACACAACTTGCACCCACGGGATAACAAACCTAAATGGCGAAAGCGACGCTGTCAGCTGTGCGTCAACGTACAGTAATCCCTCGGTTTACGAGCTTAATTTGTTCTTCGAGAACTGCTTGTAAGGCGAAAACTCGTAAAAAGAAAATTAATTTCCCAATACATCCCATGTTATAAATTTTATAAACAATAGTTACATCATTAAAGTTGGGATTCCGTGACATTCTGCGCATTCGAGAAGATTCGGGAACCAACAAAAGCCGAGAATAGGTGCCGGAAAAAACGATTGGTTTGCGAAAGGAAGGAGATCATATAAGCGAAAATTGGCTCTTAAATTGAAAAACGTATTAATTTGTGCATCTCGTATAAGCGAAAACTTGTAAACCGGTTGCTCGTATACCGAGGGATTACTGTATTAGTAATGCCATCTATTGAGTGGCAGTTGAACTAAAAATCGAGCGAGCTGATTAGTTGTCATGTATCCGTGCATCTACGAATCCGTGTAACTCGGACCCGTGTAAGTCGGGGACTCACTGTAATTGCACTTATTCCTGAATTGATAGCGTTTTATGCTTTCGCTTACAATTAGATGAATTTCCAGCATTATTACCTTCATTTGATCTCTTACAAAACATGGTTAGGGTAAATTAAATTATCACTAAATTGTATTTTCTTTAAAAGAAAAAGCACTAGGTACTGTGCTGCATGCATGTGTGCTTTTGTTTGTACATATTTGCAATGTTCAAATACACGGCCTAGGTTTGGAATAGAATGTAGTGTCACAATGTCATGGTGGCCAGTAGGGAAAGTAGTTGGGTATCAGTCATTTCGGATTACAGGTGGTTTCAGACTAACGAATTACAAATTAGCGATGCATGACTGTATTTAAAATCAAATTTAGCTGCCTCTTTCTTCCTGGTACTATTTCAGCAGATGGCTTCTTAACCATACTTAAGCAACTTATATGCAGATTCTATCCATACCAAAGTAAACCAACTACGAGTAATACCCCATCTAGCATGATTAATAACCAACTGATGTTTTTATTATGGTAATGCATTTACTCTTTTGAAATGTATTTTATTTTGGGTAGCTCTACACATTCCATCAACATCTTTATTCTCCAAAAAAAGTCCCTTAAAAGAATGTTTTCATTAACACCATTGCCCTCCTGTAAAAATGCATCTATATCAGATAATATGCCGACTCTCTCTAGCATATATACACATGTATGGACTGCCTCTGTGAAGGAGAGTATAAAGAGATTTAGTTTTACTCCTCCAATCACAAATATATAACAAGAAGGCACAATGACGTATATGTTTTACAGTGCAACCTTAAGTCTATATGGAAAAAGTTCTTATCACATACAGTCATGTCTCATTTAGCGCAAAGGATATGTTCTGAACGGTCTTTGCGCTAACCAAATTTGCGCTAAACAAACTGATTATAACATGTACTTAGTGGTGATCAGTTCACGAAATTGCAAGGTTCACTATTGTTACTTTTTGTATTTATTTAATATTAATTATCATTAAAAATCAATATTAATACAATTTTAAATCTTTTACAGTGGTGCTTGCATTTATGCATAGATCGCTAGGTTCTGCGAGTTATCTTTTTCGTCACTGCAGCACTCACAACTACATGTAAATTACTTATTGTATGTATGTGTGGGGGTATTCACCATTTTCAATAATTGCTTGAAATTTATCAGGAAACTTTATAGCTGCATCTTTATCAGCGCTTGCTGATTCACCTGTAAAACGAACACTTTGTATATTTGTGTGGCGTTTAAAATTTTGAAACCAACTGGAACTAGCATGAAATGTTTCTGAAGAATTTCCACCCTCTTCTTGCTTTACACATTCAAACAGGGAAAGTGCTTTACTGCAAATGATTGCTTGATTAAGGGGCATGTGTTCATTAGATTGCTTAGAATCAATCCACAACATTAGCAGTTTCTACATTTTTCAAGCATATTACTAACAATATGTGATCGTGTGAGTTTCTTTGCAGTTACTGCACTAGCTGCTTCAATGGAACTTTTTATTTTGTCTTTATTTAACAAAATTGTATGAATTGTAGAAGCTGTGAAGTTAAACTTACGTGCAATATTGCTCTGACGCTCACCTTGTTCAAAACACTGACTCACTTTAAGTTTTTCCTCAAGATTTATGCTTTTCCTTGATAATTTATGATTATTTTCTACACTTTGTCTGCCTTTACTCAATTTTCTCCTTTCTGCTTTGATTTACTGAAATTATTTCTCCCTATTTACTGTTAAAATGTTATTTTTCCATAGATATTAAACAAAACACCGCAAATATGTCATTGGAACTGATTACGTGAAAACAGCTTTCCTTTATTTTTTTAAGTAAACAAAAGCCAGCAAAAATGCGCACCGTGAACAGTATTTTAATTTTGCAGTATGTACCATATATACAGTATGTATTTTATTAAAAAATTAATAAAAATGTATACCACGGGATTCCTATTGCGCTATAGCAAAATTGTGCTAAACAACCATTTGCTAAACGAGGCATGACTGTATGCACCGTATTATATGATGCTCTTCCCAACTATTAAAAACAGAAACTCCATTTGAATATAAAAAAAAGTCAAAGCATTTCTTTTAACTCATTTTGTGCAATTGATAACACAGCATGCCTCTAATTTGGCCTCACATCAGTACTATCAGTGAAGTTTCATCCAGTGAAATGAATTTCTTCCACCTCATATTAGAGCAGTGTAGGGCTGTGACTCATAGCCATACTATGTTCTAACATGAAGCGAAACAAATGCATGTCATTAGATGAAACTATTACCATTGAGGTGAGGCCAGGCTAGTGGCGAATCGTTTCGTCAATAATATGGTAAGGGTTCATGAACACCTGTGATTCAGTTATTCTCTTTTGAATTTCCTTTATTCTTCTGTAGAATATTATTTTCAGGTATTCATGGTGGTGTCATTTAACTTTTAGAATTTCATCTAACATTTTGAATTGACTTTACTCAGGCTCTCATTGCTGAAAGTATATCTTCCATTAATGCCATGGATCTCTTTCGTCACACAACTCAATTGGGAGTCCACCCAGAAAGTTGTATTGGATATGCTCATTGGGTGTGTTCAACTTTAGATGATGCTAAGCAAAATAAGGAAGTTACAAAGAAACCAAGTTATATATATTCCATAGTGAAAATGCATGCCATACCAGCTGCGACTGACTCCCTGTTATGGTACACTGGTTAGTGAATACTACCAAAAATATCTTCTTATGCTATGTAATTAATTGGTGATATAAATTGGATATCAGTGAAAGTTGCAAAATTTTAAATTAATTTTTGTGAATTTCAGAGGATTATATCATAATGATTAATTGTACTCATTTTAGGCAGAATCCAAAATGATCCATGTGCATACAACATGCTAGGGTTATTATTGGAAAGACAAAGGTTGTACCAAGGAGCAAGGGAAGCATTTAGAAAAGCATTGTTTCTATTGGAAAATTCTGATGAAACAAAATTGCTAGATATAATTCGAAACAATTATGCTCGTGTTTCGGTTTGTGTGGGTAAATTTGGAGATGCCATTGAACATTATCTTGCAATCAAAGAACCTGATTATGTGACACAGTGTGGTCTTGCTCAAGCCTATTTAAAAGGTAAATTAGTAGTAGATAGACTTAATGCCGTGGAACTGTTATATAATCAAGAAAAAAGAAAACAATATTATATTACACTGATTAAATGATGGAATTTAACTTAATTTTTTCTCTCCATGAATTAAATTAGCATTATACTGTGTAGTTTGCTCATTACTTATAGATAATTAATTTTTATTGTTCACTGTAGCTGAAAAATATGAAGATTCTTATTCAGCTTATGAAGCAGCTCTAAATTGGATGGTTGAACTGCCTGATGTTTGGAAGTCACATATTTTAGTTGCAATGGCGGCAGTGGCTTATAAAGTTCACCCTGAAATCACCCAAACTTTATTATTTCAAAGGTAACATAATTATTTTATAGCCTTGAATATTTGTGTGGTTACTTTTTAACACTAGCATAGTTGCTCATCAAATATGGCAGGTATGCGATGAATAAAGTTTTAAAGTTTAGGCTTTTCCCATTCTTCCTTCCTCCCGTTATCTCTTCCTTCCGTTATCCCTTCCTCCTGTTATCCCTTCCTCCCATTATCCCTTCCTCTCGTTATCCCTTCCTCCCGTTATGTCTTCTTCCTATTATCACTCCCGATCTCCCCCATTCTCTTCTCTTACTCCCCTCAAAAATGTATCTATCTCTCTCAGAGTGATATACTGTATATACTCGTGTATAGGTCGATCTCAACTTTTTAAATAATTTTTTTTGTTTTTTCGAATATCTTGTGTATAAGTTGACCCCAGTTTTTCAGGTGTACTAGAACAAAATTTTTGTATTCAGTACATGTTGATACATTTAACTCCACATGAAGAATCCATAAGGATAATTTGTTGCATCTTTATAATTCTTTGAATGTCAAATTAACTATGTGGTGTCAAGTATCAGCGAAGTATTGCAATGTCTCCCCCAGTGCCACTGTGTAACTTCAAAAGTTATGTTGTATACACGTTTATAATAAAGCGGATGACTTGGGATAGACTTCGTATTTCATCCCAGTGCTCAGAAGCCTATGAAATCCTAAATGAATCTGCCAATGATCTAAATTCAACTATCAGAAGCTAATCTTTGTAAAGAAGAGCAGTTTAGCAGCTTAAGTTTAAGAAAGAGGTATTTCTTTGTTTACATAAGGCACCTCTGTCTTGCTGCTGTCACATTACCAAACATTACATTAACAAAAATTTCTTAGTTAGTTGCAAAGCATCAGAGATCAGCTTAGGATCATCAAATTAGTATATACCGTCTTTACCTGAAAGGAAGACGAGGTTTTTTACAAAAAATGCCCGCAAAAAAATTAGGAGTCCTCATAAAATCGAAAACGAGGTTTTAGGTGGGAAAAATGGGTGCATTTTAAACACCACACGGAACACCCGGATTTCGAGTATATGTCCGTGAAAACGCATTTATAAATGCATACAACAACATTACATTTAATTAATTATTATAATACATTAAAAATTCGTATTATAGTTCTTAAAGTTGCACATAGTACGAAAGATTACCTCCGGGGTACTGATGGAAGGGGTGTGTTTACGGCTGGATAGGAAATCTGATATGTGCGACAATGTAGACGGTTAAGCAAGGATTGGCGGCCGTATTTGACGTATATTGTTACATTTTAAACATGTCTATGTATTACAATTTTAAAATCTGCTACTTTTGATTGGTGCTCCAGCAGCAGACGAAAGTACACATGAATTTTAAAGAGTATAACATTTATGAAAGCACTCCATTAATACTCACTTCGCCAAGTTTTAATGTGAGGGGAAGACTAGTCATTATTACTTTCTCCATACGTAGTAATGGGAAAGTATTGTATTCATGAAAAAAATCGATTTCGAGATTTCAACGGAAATACATGTTTTGAGGTCCCTAGAACACGTTTAGACTATTTTCGCAATGATGTCTGTGTGTATGTTATTGTGGGCGCTCTAACTCAAAAAGTACGTGCCATATCGTTACCAAACTTCATATATAACACTTTAACATGAGCACAAAGAACTGATTAGTTTTTGGACAATAACGGATAACCGGAAGTCGAGGTTTATTCGAAACCCGATTCGGTTATTGCGATATTTCTTCGTTAAAACATCATTATTGTATATACAATTCTATACAAAAGTTATAGAGAATGTAATTTCCTACAGTTTTCATTTGAAACAATTTTCTATAGGAGTTATTGTTTAGGAGTTATTTATAAATAACCGGTTTTTCGGTTTCCGTTAAATATCTTAAAAACATCGTTATTGGTAATCTTCGTAAGGACCAAAGTTGTAGAGAATAATATTTCTTCCAAGTTTTGTTTGAAACTAATTTTCGTAGAACCATCCATTTCGGATATATTTCGCTTTATCTTAATACCAGTATACAGCGCCAACACCATGTAGCGGTGAATTCTGTAAACATTCAAAATATACGTAATTTACGGCAACAAGGACGTGTCTTCTTTTACGAAATAATAATTTTGCCTCGTAATATTATTCATAATAATTTAAATATCTATACCCAAATATGGAGAAAGTCATGTGTTGGCCACATCAGATTTTTTTAAGTTTAAAATAAGTTACCCCAAAGATATTGTGTCACTATAAAAACTTCCGGGAATGAAAAATTACGCGTTACGGTAATGCTGGCTGCTTTAGCGGATGGTACGAAGTTGCCGCCGTATGTTATTTTAAAACGCAAAACAATGGTTAGGGAACTGCTACCTAAAGGAATAATTGTTAGATATCAAAGCCAATGCCTTTTTACTTTCTCATACGAAGTATTGAGAAAGTATTGTTATCGCGAAAAAATTCGACCTCGAGATTTTTATGGAAATATACGTGTTAGGTGTTGTTGAATCCGAAAAAGTGGTTTTCCCAATGCCGTCTAGAGCCCAAACGGTAGAGCGAAAATGAATGAAATCTCGTACTTAGGCATTTTATCATTCTGAGCAGTCTACGAAGAAATGGTGGACATTGCTCAATAATTAAGGAAAGTTTATTCTACGCATTTTTAACAACAATCCGATTTTCTCGAAAACGGCTCTAAAGATTTTGACCAAATTTCGTTCAGTTATTTGAGTTTACGTCTTCAGTAATACTGTATAGTTCATATTTCTCAAAAAATTAATATAAGGCTAGTTTATTCTATGCAACTTTGAGAGTAATTTTTCTCAAAAACGGCTGGAACGATTTTGATCAAATTTTGTGCAATTACTTGAGTATACTTCTGCAATAATATTATATATTACATTTTTCTCAATGAATGAATATAAGGCTAGTTATTCTTGGGCAACTTTAACAAAATTTGGATTTTTGAAAAACCGACTGATACGATTTTCCAAAGATAACTAAACGATGCATTATTATATGAGAAAGTTTGTACAATGTATGTTGTACCGATTTTTTATTCATGCTTTTAGTGTGTTATTATTTAAAAGTTTTTCGTAAATAGACCTTGGTTTTTTTAGGGGTCGTCTTAAATTCGAGGTCGTCTTCCTTTCTTTTAAGCCATTCAGTGTGCTCTTTCCGGAACGAACTGAATGGGAAAAGGGATTTTGACCCGATAGAAGAGGGGAACTAATCTGGTATACAGATGGATCCAAGACAAATGCAGGCACTTGGGCTGGGGTGTACTGTTATGGAACTGGGATGAAATTTAATTTTAGCCTAGGGCAGTACAGAACAGTTTTCCAGGCTGAGGTGTATGCTATAATTGCATGTGTAATGGAGTATATGAAAAGGACTATAAAAATAGGAATATTTATATTTTCTCAGATAGTCAAGCGGCACTAAAGGCACTTGACTTATACCAGATTGACTCTAAATTAGTCTGGAACTGCCTTCAATCCCTGATAGAGCTGGCAGAACATAATAGGATTCAACTGTTATGGATGCCAGGTCATAAAGGGATTGAAGGTAATGAAATTGCCGATTTGTTGGCAAAAAAGGGTGCTGAAAGTTCCTTCTTAGGAGCTGAGCCAGCATATGGCATTTCTATGAATGTTGCAAGGAGAAAAATCAGGGACTGAATGAACAAAAGGCACCTTGATCATAGGAGGTCCATTAGTGGACAGAAACATGTGAAATCCTTCATACAAGGAATCTCGCAGAACAGAACCAGGGAACTATTGTTTAAATAGGAACCAGTAAAGAGCAGTGATGGGTCTGTTGACTGAACACTGTCACTTAAAGGAACACTTAGATAAACTAGGGTTGGTTGAAGACCTTCAGTGTGGCAAGTGTGGAAAAAGTGAGGAAACAGCCCCTCACATTTTGTCAATGTGAGTCCCTTGCAGGACTCAGATTTCGTCACTTGGGCTCTCATTTTATGAGCCCGAGTGACTATCATAGGATCCCAGCAAACAAGCTACTGCGATTTATTCAAAGTGCTGGTTTGCTTGTAGGATAAATGGCTGGGGATACACAATAGATTAGTAATGGTCGCAGTGCAAGGGCTGTAGGTAGCCCACCCTTTTAATTCTAATTGTAACTTTATTCTTTTGTATATGTCAGTATTTAAGTATTTGATAGTCATCTATGCAGATTAAGTACAACAGTTTAAATTCCATCATATTTTAACAGCCATAGGGCAAATAATGCCTTGGGTTTTAACTTATTGCAAATATTGCTTGTGTATAAGTCACCACCTTATTTTTTGCTAAAAATTTGGTCTTGAAAACTTGACCTATAGTCGAGTATATACAGCAGGGCTCCAGAAATCCACTCGCCACGGGCGAGTTAACGGAGACCGGTGGCGAGTAAATTTTCAGCCTCTTTCAAGAAGCATTTTAAATGTATTACGTTATTTCTTTACATAATTCACATAACATATTATGCAGCCAAGAAAAGACACACTGGAGGGCATAAGAAGCCCTCATGTAACTAAACTAAATGTTACCTATGTACATACTAAATCCATCTAAAGCAAGGAGTGTACTGTAAGGTGTAATGTGTTGTAAGTATTAAAGAATACATTGTTTTTGTTTCATCATCATAACATTTAATACTGAGGTCTTTTTAAACATCACCCATAAAAATACTTATTTAAAACAGGCCGCAATACTATGAGCGAGTAAATATTTTTTGTGGCGAGTAGATTTAAGTTGTATTTCTGGAGCCCTGATATACAGTATATAAAAATCTTATATTCAGAATGAGTAGCTATTTGTTAAACATTATGCTAAACAACTTTTATATGGTGAAAACTATTTTAACTTTCTGGAACATACTATTATGTGACTTTTATATTTTTTAGCTTTTAGTGCATATAAAATGTTTAATTTGAATAAATTCATATTTTTTTAATTCAGCAATATTAATCTGTATATCTGATTTAAGAATGCTCATTAGCAGAACATCAACAATTGATGGAATATTTATTTATTTTTTTAACATCATATTAGTTACCATTACCAAGATATTGTTTGACACTTTCAGCCCGAATAGTATTTTCCAAGAATTTCTGAAACCCGCAATTTTTTTTGTGATATTCCTTCTTAATAGTCTACTTATCCTATTCGAATGCAAATTATTATTTTTTGTTGAAAAGTAACCGTTTTTTGTCGAAATTCACACTTTTTCTTTTGTTTTTTGAACATTGCCTACACCTCTTTTGGACCCTCCTATCATTTCTTTTTTCACAGTATTTTGGAAAATCTGAATCTATTGATATTATAGAGGGTCTCCATAATACGAACTAATTCTGCTGAGTAGTTTCCTTTGCAAGGGCGTCTATGATGGACAATCTGTATTAGTACAAGGTCATTTTATTATAAATGAATTTTTTGTACAGGAGAATTTATTAACATGACCAAAATCAAAAATTAAAGAAAATATTAAAAGCTTTTATTAACAAAAAAGGGAAAATTAAAACAACATAGCAAAAGTTAGGAAAATACGGAGAACAGAAACGCCTATTAAAAAATGCCACTTTTACAAAAAAATAAAAACTCAGACCGAGAACCGATGCATAGCTCATGAAAGGCAGGCCTCAAATGTGACCGCTGTGAAGGTTTGATAGTTATACCTGCAGAAATGGGAGGAGACGAGAGTTTGAAAGCCGAAGCGGAACTGCATAGTTGCCCATCATCTATTGATAGCGCTCGGATCTCGGGCAAAGTCCGAGCGTCATCTATTGATGACGCTCGGCTTCAATGTGTTAAACTTCATAATAGCATCGATATTTTATGAATATGTGGACAGATGCAATGAGAATTTATAATCCCAGTCAATAATAAGAAAATAAACAAAACACTTAGATGACTAAAGATTTTCACATAAAAATACGTCAAATTTTTGTCAAAAACTAATTCATACATACATACAAACACACACAAATGAAACCAGATGCTTTTGTTTACCCTTTCTTAAGATATGTAAATAAATATGGTACATAAGATTGTCATTCGTGACCAGACACCCCAAACTCCATTGTCATGTAGTTATATATTAATAATATCTATATTATTAGATAATTATTTAGAGTGGTATTGTTAACAACTAAAATTAAAAAAATAAATTTTCCTAATTCTTTTCAAAGAATGATGTTCTTTTTTGGTATACATTTTACTCATTTTATAATTCAACTTAGTTTCCAGTCGCAGACTCCATCTATTCGTGGAATATTTGCCATGTGTGCCTTGGGAATTTTAACTCAAGATGTTGACTTGACTGAACAAATGCTTAAAAAATTAGTTCCGTTCAAAGACAATGATGTGTATACATCTGACATTGCCATGTTCCATTCATACACTTATTTTACACAGGTAAGATTTAATTAATGGCTTACGTTTCATATTGTAGTGAAATTTTAGTTTTATGTTATTGCAGAACTTGTTAATTATTGGCACAGTAAGACAAAGCAAACGAGTGCAGATAATGCATGCTAATCAAAGGGCATAAATTAGGCTATGTATGTTATTGATTTTTTATTTATTTCTATAATAAACTAAATGCCCATTTTATGAAAAAATGTCTCATTATTATACATTCATAGTTTCAAACATCAATCAGAATTACATATTTGCCAGCTGATTGCACTGGATACATTATCACAGCACTTAAATCAACGCAAATCATATCTCCATTGCAAAATGAATTTTTTTAAATTGCAAACTTGAACTGTGGCTTTTCGGAATGGATTTCAATCCTTTCCGCGAAAAATATCAACTTCATTCTTTCTGCAATTTGTCCTAAGCTGTTATAAATATTATTAGTTTTATGTACATAATTATTTCATTTCAGGGTCAATACCTTAAATCGTTGCGACACTTGAGTGGTAGAATACATTGCTATCCAAATCTCCCAACTCTTTGGCTGTCTCTGGCTCTGCTTTTGCTTCACACACACCGAGCTCAGCCAAGAAAAGAGGTCTTGTCTGTTGCCAACTGTGCCCATGTTGCCATGACACTAGGACAGAGTATGATGAATGTTTCTAAAGTAAGTATAATACCCAAAGGTAGTTTTCCTGCAAAAAATTGTCACCAAGTTAAAAGTTTTTCCTTTGCTTATTGCTGGTATTACTTTCATGATGAGACCCACAGATGGGTTGCATCCTATTGTCGTCATTGGGCAATGTGACACATTGGTGGTCATTTTGTGATAATATAAAAGTAGTTTTTCTACCTCCCAACACTATGTCTATTATCCAGCCAATGGACCAGGGTGCAATTGCCATTTTTAAGGTTAATTATCTGAAGAAAACATTTGATATGCTTGTGAGGGCTACTAAAGATAATAAAATGACAGTGAAAGAATTCTGGAAAAGTTTCACAATCAGGGACTCCATCGTGCTCGTTGGCGAAGCCTGGAAGGCAGTTACAGTTTCTTGCATGAGGGGTGTATGGAAAAAACTTTGCCCTTATCTAGTGCATGATTTCAAAGAGTTCAGCATCAATGAAGATGCCACTAAAATGCAGAAAAATGTTGTGGAATTGGCGAAACAAGCAGGCTTTCATGAGGTGGATTTAGATGATGTGGTGGAGTTGTTAAACTCACACAAAGAGGAACTCTCTACCGAGGATTTACTTCAACTAGAGAAGGAATGTCAGGAGGAGGAGAAAGAAGAGAGAACGGCAGAGGTTGAGGTAGTGCGTACACTCACAAGCAAAAGATTGGCGGAGGCATTTTGCCTGATCGAGGAAGGTCTTGCTATCTTTGATGAAGATGATCCCAACAGTGATCGAAGTGCGAAAGTGTCAAGAAATGTTTTAGCAGCCACGCAATGTTATGCTGAAATTTTAAAAGAAAAATAAATGAAAGCCTCTCAAACATCGTTACTTTTCTACTTAAAGAAATCGGATAGCGTAAAATCAATTGAACCTCAGCCCTCAACCTCTGGCATCTCAAAAATCCAACAGTCGCCCATAAGTGAAGAGGCATCTTCACCTCTCTGTTCTTCACCATCATCGCCCACCGAGTCATCTGACCCAGATGACCTCATCCCCAAGTAACTCCCTCTCCTACAGTACCACCACCAACAAGCCATCCCAGCCAGCGTTCAACATGTTAGCAAAACTTTTCAATTAAAAATTGATTTTTTATTTTAGATTGGCTTTTGAACGTCTTTATTATAGTTAGTAACAAATAATCACATTTTAACGTAAAAACAGTAGAGGAAATAGATGTACGAATGTGTTTTTAGGCAGCGTTTCCCCTAACCCTTACCATTTCCTTAATTCTTTATGGGAAAATTATGTTTGATTTAGTTTACTGTACAGGCACTCCCTGGGTTACTTAAGTAATGCGTTCTGGCACCCATTACATAACTCATAATTTGCGTAAGTCGAAAATTACTATGGAAAGTGTAGCAGAGGTGAGGAAACTATGGCCCGCAGGCCAGATCGAGCCCCCAAAGGTGTTTTTTTCGTGAAGCTATTTTGAAATAGTGATCTCTGAAAATTAGAGTACGTATATTTACTGCATCAGTACGGTACAAGTAATCGGTTAAAATAGAGGCATGTAAACGCAGTGGCAACACTTACGTTAATTTGCGCAAAAGCGAAACACATGTTAAGAGATCAAGCACCCGCGTCAACGATTGGAAAAAGACTGAAGGGATTGGGAGAGAAACCACAGTACCAAACAGACATGTAACAACAATGTAATCTATTATTGTACTCATATGAGTGCAGATATACGCTGCAATTATAGCCAGTTGCTAGAATTACCGTATCTGCCCAAATAGAAGCCGACCCCGGATTTAAGCCGACCCCCAAAAAATTTCCACAATTTTTTGGCATAAACGTAAATTTCGTAGATTTTATGCTGAAGTGTGCCGGGCATTCATGCACATCTTAGAATACATTATTCAAGATCGAAGAAATGTGTGGGAAATGGTTTAGTTGTTGACATTTTGAAATATTACTCCAATTAATAATTCTGCGTTGCTGAATAATGTTCCACATTCAGTGGCAATAATTTTATTCATCTTCATTTTCACAAAAGGTCAAATATAGCAACAGCGATCTCGCCAAGATATTTTTTCATCCAAGTCTATTTTCAATGAAATTAGCATATACATTGCCTTAAGAAACTGCATTTTTATAATTATACACGTTCCATGTAAAGTTTTACCGAAATTCAAACAGTTGAGCATTCAAAGCCGTCAAACGCATTTTGCGTAATCTTCAATTTACGCAAGCGATCTCGCCAAGATATTTTTATATATATTCATTGTACGTCAAATATTTACTTTATGAAAAATATAGTACTATCATTTGAACACGAAGGCAATGAGAGACTTCGAGATTTAACCATAACCCAAATTTTCCTCGGACTCGCATTTAAGCCGAGCGGTGATTTTTTCATGATAAATTTTGACAAAAAACATCGGCTTGTATTCGGGCAGATACGGTAGGTAGATTGTTACATCGATTCGCTAGATTAGTAGGTAGTTGCTGTGTTCTTTTTCAGGCGCAATTTCAACCCAAAGTCGCTATATATAGTTAAGAATTAGCTAGAATGGCAACATTGGCCGGGTAGTATAGCGGGGATTTCACATTACAACCCATGCCTTGCGTTCTTTCTCCGCACACATACATATAGATTTAGTTTGCGCTAGCTTATGAAAACCACAGATGTAATCATAACGAAATTTTTTTCGTACATAATTTATGGGGCTGCTTATGTAAGTGAGGGTTTTTAAAAGCAAAAGTTTGCACCTCTGCACTGATTTATGGGCTTTTCATTTTGGGCAATATAGGGGTAAAAACAACCTTAAATTTATACAGTAGAACCCCCAAATTCGCAGGGGTTACGTTCCCGAAAACCATGAATTTGGAATCCACAAAAATAGACGCAAAGGCCTTATGAGAAAATGGGGGTTAGGTTCGCGGCTCTCCATTATTTTGACAACAAAATGATGGAAAATTAGGCTAAAAGTGGTTTTGAACCAATAATGTGTCCTTTAAATCTGCCGTAGCCGTACAGTTTATCGCATATTGCCTGCCCACTGATGCCGCACTCTGGCCACTAGCATGTTTATTTCACAACTCAGTTTTCTCTCTTAAGCTTCACTTTTATCCATAATATCACAAATATTCCTCTCAATCTTCTGAGAATTGTTCTTCACGTATGTTTTACATGTGAAACATTCACTGCAATGGAGAGGAGGATTTTATTGTTCCAGTTGCCTAGAAATATCCTATACAGTTAGAGGAAAGTGGTCCTACTGGTTCAAATTCACAAGAGGATGCAAAAAAGGCATTAGAGGTCACATCTCCACTTTCACTACCGCAGGGGCAGGTATAGGCATTCCCACATTACACATGCAGTGCTTTTGTACTAAGGATATTTTTCTTGGCAAAAAGAAGAAAACACCATCTACGGCAGTGGTTCTTAACCCCTGGGTCACGACCCAAAATTGGGTTGCCAAACCATTTTGAGTGGACCATCAAAGATTTTCCATTGCTTCTTATATCCGTATATATCATTCCTCCTAACAACCCGTTCAGTGCTAATGACCTGAGAGCTTATTTTCATTTATTTATTAAATTCCTATTTATTTTATTATTTATTACAAGTGAGATATTGGAGGAAATGGGTCGCCACGACCAGAATTTGGGTCGCAGCCAAAAAAGGTTAAGAACCGCTGATCTATGGGCTCTAACCTATACTAGAAGGACACAGCTAGATACCGGAGATGCTTCATGATGGACTATTTCGGGATACCCATAGCGGATGGCCCGAAAAATGGAGTGACGGATGCATACGGCATACAGATTATGACAAATATATAGGCATACCCACTCAACTGGTTAAAGTCAGCGTCTTCTTTTTGCTTCTGCTTTCAGTATTATCACTTGAGTTCCTCTTGGTTGACATTTTCGGAAAACAGGGTCACAGTGTGATAAAAAAAACTTCGTGGATGGGGAAATTCATTTGTTTAGTGCTTTTTCTCTTCACTTCAAAGGTGACAGCAGTAGTCCAAAACTGCGAAGCACACGAATTTGGGGGTTTTACTGTAATTATAATAATTTTATATTTTTTCATCATTTCTTATGAATAACTCACATTTCTGCCACATTTTATTGATGTAGCACTTCAAGAAGGGCATTTATATATATTTGTATAACATTTATTAATTTTTAACAGCCACAGAAATATACTTATATGTAATGTATATGTATGTTAATTGCCGCTGGAACACCATGGTCTAAGTTTATGAAAAATTGCAGCTCCCTCGCTCGGCTGAAAGTACATAAACATTTGCCAATTTGTTAAACTTGTATGAATTGTTAACAGCCAAATAAATCAACATTTAAATTTCTATAATCCCGTTTTAATTCAGCAAATTCTACCATTAGAAAAAAATTCAGCATTATAGCACATATAGAAATACCTAAACAATGAAATATTTGTTTATATTTTAAGATTTTTTAATGGCCAAAAAAATAATCAATTTTGTAATTTTCGATTTTTCTGACCAGTTTTGCCAAAAGACCTACCTATTTGCCAAATTTCAAGCTCATGTGAAAGTGTCTCATAATTTGTATCCCCCTCATTCTCCTATATCCTATGTCAGAAGCATCTATATATTATAGATATATTGGGAGTCAAAAATATCCTAAGAAGCATTTTTCAATAAATATATTTGTTTTGCATAAAAAATGCAGTTGTTTAGTAAAACAAAATAAAGATTCAACATACACATACACTTTCTTAAATTCACAGGTGTCTAGCCCATACAATATTGTCACTGGTTAAATTTTGAAATGAGTACCTTAGCAGTAACTGGGCATAAAGCTTGGTTTGTTATTATGCCACGGAATGCTACATAGCTGCATTTTGAGCCATATTGCTAACGTAGTATTATTTATGATAAAATCTCTGTAGCAGAATGAATTTTAATTAAATTCCTCCAATCCAATTTTGAGCAAATTGACAATATTAAATCGCCTTCCATCAGATTCTGTTAAATAATTTGGTTTCTGAAGTCGCACAGACTACAAACAGGTGGTATTGCAAGGATCACAGACTCAAGGCACATAGCACATCTTAGTCCAGTTTTTCACTTACCCTTATACTTTCTCTTGATGCTTCATTAGATGAGAAAGTAAAAAGCGAGGTTTTTAATGTTCTTATAAATCAGACTGATTTTAAAACTTTTTAAAATTCTCATCTCTGCTGCTTTTATCAGAACAAAAATTCTTTTGCTCAAATTGACCATCTTCACTACCATCAGTGCTACCAAAAAGTGCCACCTGAAATCTGGCACATGGGGCTGGATACATTTTGTAACAAGCAGTGGTATAACTACGTGTGGAAGGACCCGTGACAACATTATAAAATGATTCTTCTTCCCATTACAAATACATATACAGTGAGACCCCGAGTTACACGGATCCGTAGATACACAGATACATGACGTAACTTATCAGCTCGCTCGATTTTTAGTTCAACTGCCACTCAGTCGATGGCGTTGCTAGTACAGTAACCCCTCGGTATATGAGCAATCGGTTTACGAGTTTTAGCTTATACGAGATGCAGAAATTAATACCTGATTTTCAATTTACGAGTCAATTTTCACTTATACGATTTCCTTCCTCTCGCAAACCGATCGTTTTTTCCGGCACCTATTCTCGGCTTTCGTCGGTTCCCGAATCTTCTCGAATGTGCAGAATGTCACGGAATCCCAACTTTAATGATGTAACTATTGTTTATAAAATTTATGACATGGGATGTATTGGGAAATTAATTTTCATATTACGAGCAGTTTTTGAGGATCAAATTGAGCTCATAAACCGAGGGATTACTGTACGTTGATGCACAGCTGACAGCGTCGCTTTCGCCATTTAGATTTTTTATCCCATGGGTAGAAGTTATGTCTCATTACTGTACTGCTCTTCATAAACAAACTATAAACCCTCATCACATAAGCACTACTATTTTAGCTTTAACTATCCATTGAAACGAACGTATATGTCAAAAACTATATCGTATTTAAGCATTGTTGGACTTACACAGTTTTCAACTTACATGGCGACCTTCGGAACAAATTAACCGTGTAAATTGGGGACTTACTGTATTCTGTTTAAACTGAAACCCATTATAAAAAAGATTAACTGTGGAAAGTCATTCAGAAATTAGGTTAAAAATGAGAGATTATTAAAAAATATTTATTTTATCTATATTTGGAAAAATTCAAAGGCCCTTGGGCACAAGGCATTTGACCACCCCACGTCTCCCTAAGTGGAAATGTGCCTTAATAAGAAATTCCAGTTGTATCAATTATTTTTATGAAAAAACCAGTGTATCATTTTCATGGAAGTCTACATACCCTCTGTTATAAATTATAACACTTTGAGTGAATGTCCACTCCCTTCCTGTTTTGCACAATTTGTGGTTGATCCTTAATATCTTGTATCATAATTATTAAAACAATCTTTCGGACACCGTTTGAGAGCTTGGAGAGTTTCAATTAGCATTTTTATGCATAAATAATAATACTTTAGTTTATCTTGCAGTGTTTTATGCAACTCCCCATAGATCTTCTAAAATAGGTTACTTGATTAGCAGAATTTTTTGCCAGCTCTCATTTTACATTTTAAAATAGTGGTGCAGTTTTTATTAATTTTTATAATATTTGCAAATTGTTTTATCATGCTCACCTGATAAGTTATTTTGGAATAAAATTTTTTTACAGATAATGTCATTGGTCAGCCTAAGTCATCTATTATCTGATAAGGCTAAAGAGAGTCTAAGAAGTGCACAAAAAGCAGTCCATTTGTTTCCAGATGTGCCTGAAAACTGGATTGTCCTAATTGCATCTTTCTTGCCCCATTGCAATGCACTTCGGTCATCAAAAGGGACATGTTGGTTGAAGTTAATTATCGGTCATGTAAGACGACGACTTGAAGCCTCCCGAACAATGGTTAAATGGTTAAGTAATTATGAACGTATGGTTACACAGATGTATGAAGACTACGTTAAACATGCACCTCTCTCATAAAAATGTAAACATTTAAAATAAAAGTGCTTTGGCGTAAAAATTTTCCATGTTTAATTTATTTTATTTAAATAACTAACAAAAATGAAATTTCTATTTCACATCAGGTGGGATATAATCCTCATCAACTTCCTTTGATTTTTTCTTAGATTTATCAATTTGACGCCTCTTCATTTCATTTTTTTCCAGCACGACTTCAATCTTGTCCTTGTTATCAAAGAAGAACAACACATCCTCCTTTTCAGATATTTCTTTTTTCTTCTCATCAACTTTTTTCATTCGGGATTCCCTTTCATATAATTCAATCTGAGTTTGCAACTCCTGTTCACGCATTTTCTCCCAATCTTCATACAAATTTACTTGAGTGTTTATGTCCCTTTGCTCCTGTTTTGAAATTGCCTCCTTTAGTCGGACCTCCATTAAGTTTAGCAGACTTGGCTCTTCTTGCAGTTTGGAATTAGGCAACATTTTCACCAATTTCAAGAATTCCTTTGCCTCTTCCTTAGGGTTATCTCCGCAACCATCTACTAATGATTTCTCCAATAACTGCACCTGAAATGCAATACATTTTTTATTAAAAAGTTATGACAATGGTGCAAAATCAGTCCAGGTGGCAGGCTCAGCTGTCAGGTTGACACGCCTTTGGGGCTTTTTTTTATTTTCTGAAGTTTTTATAACTTTGTCACTAATGGTGGTAAAGAATAAGAAACTTTAGTCCTGTTTGGGAATTCATCCAAGTAAGTTCTTGGTAAGCTATCCTCAAGATTTTCAAAGTGTCTCCATTGTGTTATAATATTTTGTGCACTAAAAAATTATATGCACGTATACAATTTATTACTTTATATAACTGTATGACTGCAAAATCTTAAAGCAGAAATATTTCATTCAAGTTTTTTCTATGTTATTGTCACTTTATAAATATTTTGTAAAATATGTACTGTAACCAGGGCCATCCTTAGGGCATGGCAAATCGGGGCTACCACCCCAGGCCCACAGTGGTTCGGATTGCAAATCTAACCAGACAAAACCCCAATACACTTTTTCTCAGAAATGTCCAACTGATGTACTGTTACCAAATAGAATAAATGTGTCACCGTAAAATATAACAATAGCCACCAGGTGACCAACACAGAAGGACCAGGAGAAGGAAAAATCGCTGGGTACCGTTATTATTTTTTCAAGTCGTGTTTCTCACTTGTGCTAGTCAACATCATCACATGAGTTCTATCCAAAGCGAATTTATTTACTAAAATGGAGGCTTCTTTTGAAGTTATGTTCTTCATTATTTGCACATTTTTTCCTGAATTTATTGTTTATACTTCGCAAAATATAAATCAGAATATTAAGTTGAAATTGTGGCTTGTATTTTATATTTGGCGAGGTCTACAAAAAACCTTCCACGGGTTACCGTTATGTTTAAATATTCTATATATAAAGTAACTATCGCTCGTCATGTAAAATAGAAATTAGCTGCTACTTTGTACAACTTCTTTTTATTTTAATTTTTCAGTAACAAGATGTATCACACGGAAACAGCTATTCGAAGTCTGGAAAAGTGAAATTGTTGTGTCCAAGAAATACTTGGTTGCACAAAGTTATATTTTGAACTGTTTGGGTTTAGAAGAATGCATTGACAATGTTAAAGGATATGTAAATCAGACTGTGGAGTATTAGAAAGAAATTATGGCTTAGGTCTGTTATTAGTAATCCAAGATCAAAACATGCGCCTTTTTAAATGATTTAACAATTAAAGCAACAACAATACAACAATATTACATTTATTATATCTCGTTTGACTGTTGCTAACCCATGACTGATTGGCCAGTCTCGACATTTACAAACCCAATCTCCGGACAAAATGGAAAGAACCATAAATGTGACATCCCTTACAATAAAACTAGAAGTGAATGACTGAAAATGATGGTCTAAAATTTCAAGAAAACTGAGGCCTAAAAATTCAATTTCATATGCTGCGTGTAAGGTCTTTTTGGACGAATTTTTGACCTATGGCATTGTTTCTCTGGGAAAATCGTTTTTGATTATCGTCGTTTTCAAAAAGAGAGCCAGGTGTTTCGCTGAAAATTTTAATAACGTTTAATAAGAAATAAAGTAAATTTTGTTGAGGAGAATTTTTGTCTTTCTCATGTCATTTTTAACAGCAACAGTAACAATGATAGGAAAATTTTTGAACTTCTACTGGCTATAATTAATGTAGAACAATGTTTAGGCTTAAAACTCTTCATTATTAAACAACTCCTCTTTTTAGTTCAGTGGATTATGTGCAGCATTCCGTGCATGTGAGGACTGACCAGCAGAAAGAAAGGTTGAGAACTGCTGACTTAAATAATCACATATGTAACTGCAGCATTTCTTCTGCAAAACTCTTCTAAGTAAAGTTTGTAAATGGAATATTCATTTTCAGTTACACCTGACACTTACCCCATCTGATAATATGTATTCATTTTCTTGTGGAGATGATGACACTATCTGCAAGATTGATTTTGCTTTGTCCCACTTCTCATATAATGCCCATCCAATCAACTCGTACGTTCTCCTAACTGGATCACTTTCTGACAATGCTTTAGTAAGAGTTACAAAAGTCTTTCCAATCAAATGGTAAGGATTCCTCAAATCAAAGTGATCATCAAAAAATTCATTTCTGATGTATTTAACTCGTACCTTCACCTGGAAAACAATTTTTTTAAATCTTGGTAAGTTTTATGTCATATAAACATCTAAATTTCAAAGGAAAACAATTTACTGTTATGTAAAAAAAATCACGTAAATAGAACTGGATAAAAACCTGAAAGTGTACTATAAAATACCTATTTATGAGTGTTTCTACATTCGAACGGAGATGTATCAAAGGAAGAATTTTAATACACATCCCTTAAAACTATCTCCAATGACCCATCAACCAATGATTATATCTGCTGAATATTCTTCCCGTCAATTAGCTCCCATTTCTTTTGAAATGGTTACATAAAAATATTACAAACTACAAATCATTTCACCTTCATGATAATATCCACATTTAAACCTGTTGATTTCAATGACTTATTGCCTATGATCATATAACTATTTAGATATTTTAATGGAGAGTCATTTTTCAATTGATTTGAAATCACCCAGATTATCCATTTTTAAAAATAACTGAACCCTCTCCCTTGGAGCAGTATTTCATCCATAGGAATTTAAGAAATACTGTTAATAAAACTAGGGGAACAGGTTCACTATTCTTTTTCATTATATTTATTGTTGTTTTTATATGAAATTAGTTTCAATTAAAATTTATTACAATAAGTGTGTCAGAAGTTTTAAAAAACAAGAGAAACCAAACCAAACAGTAAATAAAATTTAACAAAGCATTGGATAGTTCATTCAAGATCCAAACCGTCCACTTTATAGTTACATTAACACTCAAGATAAACGTTTCATAATATGATAGAAAATGGGCCTTAGAAAAGAAATACCTCTTCCTCGGGTTCGTCAATTTCAACAATGTCGACTTCCCATGGTTCTAATTTGCCACTTTTCAAGTAGGTATGGCAAGCTAACAAACCTAGACAAGATGTGATAGGGTGTTCCCAGTCTTCCTGAAGCATTTGAAAAGTCGCCACTTTCGCAGCATCTGAATTATAAATAAACTTGTGAAAAGTGAACATATTTTACAAGGTCATCAGATTATGCTGGATATATTATTACCTTTGTAGCGTTTCTTTTTTAATAATGTATCCATCATCAGATTTGAACAATAATAATCCGGAAATATCCCATAATTAAGGCGATCATTAAGAATTCTTATAATAGTATCAAACTTTCCCATTGCAAGATAGGCTCTTATAACAGCATGCGGAGTGGAAGGTAACATTCTGCTGGTGTTGGGACTTAAACGAAGTTTGTATATAAGATCTTCTAACTCATCGGCGTGGCTGTCATCTACTACTTTATTGGAAAACTGAAGAAGCATAATAATTCTTTTAGATCGGGAATATACCAGATCAAAGTAAACTTGATGGGAAAGATAATTACCAAGTCGATGTCAACGGCACTCCCATTCCCTTTATTTTGAAACCTCTGCTCCAACTCGTGGTACATATCGTCTAAGAGGAGAATGAATCTTTATAAATCCTAAAATCATTAAAATTGGCACTTTTCTAAAAACATTTACCTAGATTGATTTTTTTTATGATTGATGAATTTAATCTCTGGTCCCATGCGTCCTGGCATTTATAGGCCTCGGACAAAAAGTTTCTTTTTCCTATAACAAAAATATAATGTTATAAAGTGTTTATGCAGACTATATCAACCATGATTTGTCTAAAATAATTACCGAGAAGACATTTTCGACTGCCGCTCAAAAGAATGCGGCTAATAACATTCATATTCTTAAATAAAAAATTATTGCTATACAGTAGGTTTAGTAATAACAAGGGAAGCCTTATAAATTATCCTAAAAGAGCCAAATTATAATACTCCTTCATTAATCATTTTACGTTGAGTTATCCCATTCTAATTCATATGCTGTTTCATACGATACAATCGAACCATTTACCGCAACGATACAATCGCATCAACATTAAACAATGAAGAAACGAATTTCTTTCAAAACTTGCGCAAATAAATTGAAAAGGTGATGAAGGCGATTGAGTCCCGTATATATTGTTATAGGTTAAGCATTGAAAATAATTGTGAAAATTGAGTGTAATTTTTTTGCATTTTGAAATGTATTGGAATCGACGTACGATCATTTGTTTAGAAGAATGAAGTTTATTTTTTGCTGACAAGTACTCCTGAGATTGAGAATCTTGCATAAGCAAAAACGCGTATAGCGAACACATGTAAATCGGGATATACGTTAGACTTTAGTCTGGAGCAAAGGCTCAGTGCTTCTGAACGCATTTCCCATTTTATTATGTATTATTATAAGCCCCACTCACGTGATATTTAATCGCGCGAGGTCATCTAAGAACGGACCCTTCGCCTAAATCAGTGGCTACCATATTACTCATTAGGTGACCTCAAATGTTTTGAAAAAATTAACATTTAAAAACTCATACCTCTTGAAATATGTCTGACAATATCGGAGAAACATGTTAATCATAGTTTTTTATACACAACAAAATAGCAAAGTTTCATCCTGAAGACACAGTAAGCTTTACCTTTGTAGTAACACAAGACACCCTAAACAGCCAGTACAAACATTCACCGATATCCACTTGGAAACTACAACCGCCTGTAGTCTTAGAAAACATTAGAGGACAAATGTCTACGCTTACTGGAAAAAGGTATCAAACATTACATTATATCTTCATAATTCTCCTTTTTCCACCCTAGAAATTGATTTTCATAATGTTTCAAATATTGGAAGAATTTCCAGAACTCATTTTTTAGATTTTGCGACTTTTTCTTTTGTATCTTGACTCATTTCTTATCTTCAGAGGGGTCAGTGCATTTATTTCCAGTTTAGATTATATCGAGACTGGGGCTCTCCAGTATATATTTTGCATTGACGACCTGCCAAAACATTACGTGATCGCGAGCAATCATCATTTACATTTATATAGTTGATGTAAACACTTTTAACTTGTAGTTTATTTTTTAAATTACGAACTCGAATAGCAGGTTGAAAATATATATAATTAGTTATTCCTGAGTTAGAGAAAGCCTTTGATCTTGATTCAAAAAATGTTAATCTCGTCATTTATATTGTCGGGCAACCAAATCTTCAGTTATTTGGTTTTTTAAACTTCTTTTTGTCACAGATGATTCAAACAACGGTCGGTTTTTTGGCCTTTTTAATTTATTAGGTTGGCAGCGGTCTTATACAGGTGTCATGTGCTGTGATATATACAAATTCACGAAAACTGTTTTGTGGTTGACTGTTTCAATAGTTTGTGTTAATTTATATAGTTTTAGGTTACAGTTGAAATGGTTTTAACGTCCTTAATTCTTCATCATGTCCTGATACTTTAACTGTATGCTGATAATAATGGAATCAAATATAGCGACTGAAATTGCTATGAACGACATAGTTACTATTGCTACGTTATTACGTGACAAAGGTGACAAAATTTTGAATTTCTCTTGCAAGCTGTCCTTTACAGTTGAGTTTTTGGTTAAACTCAATGAAGCTTTTGACTTGATTGTGGATAACATCGAAACGACTTGTTTTCAAGTCATAAATACGAACAATTCTACGATAGAATTTCTTCACGATCTTCAGTTTTTGCATGATTTTGTTCAAAAAGTCTTAGGTCTTCGATTATGGAGTAAAACGTTTGATAATAGAATTAAAGTGAATTTGGAGAAATTCCGTTCACTTCGTATCCTAGATATTTATGGCGTTCCTGTGCAAACTATTGGATTATGCACAACTAGGGATAAGCTGAGATCGTTAACATGTAGACGAACTAACTTACGAGATTTGAAGGTTCTGTTAGAATCAGAAACTTTGGAATGCGTTGATTACGAGGAAGAAGTACGTGAAAGCAAGAGGATTTGGTCCTGTCTTGAGGAAATTTTTTTGCCTCATAACAACATTGAACATCTAGGATACTCTCTCCGCTATGCACCAAGCTTGAGAGTAATTGATTTTAGCCATAATAATTTGATGGACATATCAAGCCTTGATCACACTACTCAGAACCTGGAGTGGCTGAATGTTTCCTATAATAGGCTCAGTCAACTTCCAAATTTAAGTCATTGCACCAAGCTCAAAGTTTTACTCGTAAGTGACAATTGGCTGGAAGGTTTAAAAGGTGAGATAAAATTGAAATTTATTCAACCCTTGCTTTTTTCATATAATAAAAGATACTTCTGCTTGTATGATAAGAGGATGTGTAGATGTGATTATCTTCAGTGACATATATATAGCTCAAGCCAAACTCAAATTGTACAGGAAAAACTGCAGCAATATTTGACAACTTGTAAAATGTCAAGTGAGTTGACAGCTTGCGTAATATATTTGTTGTCAACAAAATAAATATTGTGTTAAAGATCATTTTTGGCATGTGTGGCCTTAATGAATTTAGCCCATTATTATAGATCAAGCTAATGAAAGTAGGAATAATAGTAAAAAGTTCATGCTGCATGTCTACAAATCTTTCTTTTTCCATTGCAGGGCTAGGGCAAATATCCACTTTACAACATGTTGATGCATCCAGGAATCTTATTAAGGAGCATAAGAATCTAGCTGCTGTGATGAATCTGTCATGTTTGGAGAGATTTCAGCTTGAAGGAAATCCTATTGCATTCAAAAGGGGACATCGCCTTTTAACGATTGCACGCCTAAATCCTTCAGTGGTAGCTTCAGAAATTGTGAGTGACATGTTTCTAAGAGAAGTTTTCCAATGTTACCTTTGTAGATACTTATAGATCTGTGAGGTCATCCTAATTGGTCCCTGGGGCTACAGAAAATCTTTCAAATGTAAATGCTCACGTCTATCACTTTCTAGATCAGTGGTTCTCAGCATGACACCCCAGGGTGATGCGACAGTTATTGAGGAATGACGTGAATATTTGATAAATTCACAGTGTATCATATTCTGACTTATAAAAATAAATAAAAACAGAAGAAAAAACACTCGTGCTTATTTAAATTCCAGAATTTTATTTTAATGTGGTAGGGAAAACCCAATTTATCTTTAAAGCTGACCTGAAGGTAATGGAACTGTAAACGGGGTGATACATAACTGAATGAACTGAACATAGGGTGACACATACAAAAAAGGTTGAGAACCACTGCTCTAGATCAAGGGTGGGAAACTACATAACAGACCATATTAGAAATATCCAGTGTTTTAGCAGGGCAGGTTAGGGTTTAAATTTGAAGCTAGATAGAGATTCTGAGGTAGCATTCAGAAGAAGCAGTGCAGCATAATTTTTAATTACAATTTAAAATTACTGTGAGTCATGGAACAAATATGGGACTTGATCCAAAAAATACCTAAAAGAATTAAAATTCATTTTCCTACCATCGATTTGAAATACACACAAAATCACTCAACAAGTTTGTTTTGAACAAAAATTTCATGTTTTTGATGTAAAATTCTTGTCGTCAAGGGCTTCCACATTGTTGCTCGTTTGGACATGCAGGTACTCCCCGGGTTACGTAAGGAATGTATTCCGGCACCCGTTAATGTAACCCAAAATTTGCATAAGTAAAAAATTACTATGGATGCTATGCTTAAAGTATAATTTGCTGCATCAGTACAGTACAAGTAATTGGTTAAAATAGAGGCATTTAAACTAGCACTTTAACTCTCACTGTGATGCTTCTCAGCCGTGGTCACAAGGGCAACACTCATGTTAATTTGTGCAAAAGCTAAACAGACGTTATGAGATCAAACAAATGTGCATGAGCGGTAGAATACACTGAGAACATCGCATTTTAACCCACGCCTTGCAATTTTCCTTTGCACATTTATGTAGCTCCGCTCTCTTACGCAAACCACTAATGTAAACTTTCCACATAAAAATTTTTTAGTGGTTTATGGCTGCTTACATGAGTGCGGGTTTATGTAAGTCGTGCTAACGTAACTCAGCGAGTGCCTGTGTAGCACACCACTTAGAGATTTCCCTCTTCTCCATTCCCTGACACTCAGTCTCCCTACCATACATATTTTACGTGTGCATGTAATATTTTTAAATAAGAAGAAAATGGATTATTTATGATGAAGAAAAGAACTTTAAAATGCTTTTCCCTTACGTACAGGTATATAATTTCTTTCTAATACTCCATTTCACGAAATGCGCCCATTTGTGATACATTGTACACTTTCCTAACTTGTTTCCATTACATTCCATTAGCAGTTACTGTGAACAACCACTTAATTTAGGAAAATTCAAACAAATAGGCATGGAAGTGTTAAATTACTAAGAGATAAGAAGAACAAAGCAGTTCAGTGCATGAGATAGTTGCTGAGATGGTACCCTGAGTCAAGGCCTTGTATAGCAAGGCCATATAAAAATTGGTGAGAAATGTAATTTAATGTGTACAGCAATACCCAGTTATAACATACAGATGCATTTGAGGGTTTTGGTACATTAAGCGAGTATACGAATTATCATGTTAAAAGGGGGGGAGGGGGGGTTAGGTTCCAGACTCAAGCCTAAACATGGTTTCCTTGCCAATAAAACCTAAAAAAGTGTTATATAAAGTATTAAAAGCATTTATAAACTCCTAAAAAGTTCACCAAAGCCTTTTTGTTCAACTTCCAAATCACTATAAGTCCAATATTTACATAATTTTTGAGAGCCTTAGGGTTATCAGAATGATAGATGATAGGCTTAAGCTTAAAATCACCCTCACAATTTCCCCAGCAAAAGAGTAAGCCTATCTTTAGCTCCTTTAAACCCTGCCATAGATTATTCCTGTTTGGAAACGAATGTTCGACTGGGCATTCTTTTCCAGACTAAACCAGTATCATCCATGTTAAATATTTGTCTAGCAGAGTAATCACCATCTTCTATTATCTCTGTTAAAGTAATAGAGAATGCTTTAGCCGCCATATGCCACATCTGTGAACCCACAAATATACAGTTTTGCATCAAAAATGAGTTTGTTTTAGCACCATAGCTACATAGGCAAAAGTTTAAATAAAACGTATAAGTATAAATCCTATAAGTTGGTGCTGTGTTGGAGACATTCTGAGTGAAAAAGATAAGTGGGTGAATCAAACAAGAGTAAATGTGGAACGGCTTAAGGGTGTAAAACATGAAAATCTGGAGGATGTGTTAGTTATTTGTATAGGGCAAGTGAATGCAAAAAATGATACAGTAACTGATTAAGTGATTAAGGAGATCAGATGGGCATCACAGACTGTGTACAGCAGTGGGTGGTTGCATTGTTTTAAGCAGCGCCGTGGACTGATGCAACAAAGGAGACATGGAGTATCAGCCAAGGTTGACAAAGAAGCAGTTGAAAGAAGTCGACAAGGGATTTATGACACTTTAAAAATGTATAATCTAAGAGATGTTTACAATATGGATGAGACCTCTCTCTTTTATAGAATACAACCAGACAAAACAATCTCAGGTGGGTCTGTGAAAGGATGTAAAAAATCAAAAGCCAGAGTATCTTGTGCATTCTCTACAAATGCTTATGGGAGTGACAAAGGGATTGGTACTGTTATTGGGAGGGCTTCAAGGCCTCGATGCCTTAAGAATATTGTTCCTTCACTTTGGGTGAATTACAGTCAATAGAAAGCATGGATGACTGCCATTGAATTTTGTGAGTGGATACAAAATTTCAACAAGGAGATGAAAATTAAGAAGCATAATGTGCTTATGCTTCTAGACAACGTACATTGTGAGACTTGAGTTCCTACCGCCCATTTGCACTGGATTTCTACAGCCTCTTGTTGCAAGCATTATAAGAGCTTTTAAGGCACACTATAGGAGACATCAAATAACAAGTTAGGAAAGTGTACAACGTATCACTAATGGGCATGTTTCGTGCAGTGGAGTATTAGAAAGAAATTATATACCTGTACGTGAGGGAAATAGAGTTTTAAAGTTCTTATATTCTTCAAAAATAATCCATTTTCTTCCTATTTAATAATATTGCATGCATGCGTAAGGAAATTAAACGTTATTTTGTGAGATTATTTATGATAGCAGCGATGAAGATGTAACCATGCAAGAAATTTTCTAAGTTCAACTCGAATTAAGACATTCTCATTTGATTTTCTCAATAACGGCTACTCCTGCGATAAAAATGTATAGGAAAGAAAATACTCTTCTTTACATGTTCTACAACTTTTATTTGAAAAATATTTTGATATGAGCAATATTTTACGAGATATGACGAAAATTTAATTTTTTGTCACCAGTAAAGTGGTACCCCTGATTGGCGTACGTGATTCAGTTTTGCGATTTTCTTCTTATATTTGATTGAAAGTCCTTAATATCAAATTTCATGAAAATCTGTTTGGTAGAGGCCGAAAACGAACATGCGGACGGACAGACTGACGATAATAGGTGCTCACGCTGGAAGTGAAACGCGCCTAAAAAAATGATAGTAAAGAGCATTAACAATAATTGTTCAATCGAGTTATCCTTGAAAGATGCTTTGTACATGATGAAACTGTCATGGGCTGAATTTCAGCAGGAACAATAAGCAACTTCTGTGTACCATAATGTGTTTTCTTCTCTTCTTTTTTCTAGACAGCTGAATCATATAATTCTTTGAAATTTTTCCTTTAAAATGATTTTTATTTGAAAATTTTATATTGAATAGCTAGTTCATGAGGGTGGCTCGATTTAGCGCCACCCTTGCTTTAGTGCCCATATCAGTGTTAAACAAATGGTGGTGCTAAATCAAGGTTTGACTGTAATTGTATTTATACAATTTCATGAAATTTGCACTAATGAAGTAGAGTAAAACTCGTTTATAACGATCACGCCTAAAACGAAATCTCGGCTATAACGAAGAAATGTCTCGGTCCCTTGAACTTCTCCATGAGGGCATTGGTTAAATTTCTCGGATGTAACAAACACGCATTTTACGAATTCTCGGCTGTAACGAACAAATGTTTGGTCCCGTGGCAAAAAATGTCCCTTATATAACGAATTTTGGTGAGCAGGGCGATAAGTAATGAATAGTTTCCGCCCGTTTACCGCGCACGTGTTCGTAGAGGTCCCCTTCCTCCATCTACCCCTTCCATACGAATTTCCACGCTCCCTTTGTTTTGAAATTGATATTTAAAATGTGAAATGTTTATGTAAATTAATGACCATAATAATAATATTAATTGACCATTTAAAAAATCGTATGTAATAGTAGTGGAACATTTTACATGCCGCGAAGTTGATAAGCATCTCTTTGCATATGTAAGTACGGCATTGAAGTCGACTTACTGAAAATACAGTAAAAGCTGTGTTATCCGGCTATCTTGGGGATTGTGGAAAGCCGATTAGGAGAAATATCCAGTTAGGGGAGCGATTTTCGATTTTGAGATCGCAAATTTAGCAATAACCAAACAAAATTGGGCTTAGGTTCACTATCGTACTCCCCAAACATGGTTATGCATGGGGTTTGCATTTTCCATTTTAATTTTTCCACACGTAGTTAGATATAGACACTATTTACCCATTCTTATTTAATACGTTGCTATGCTTACATGCAAAACAAAAAGACTATTGAAAAGTTTAGGGTGTCCGGGAAGTTTGGGGATTACGGCAGTGAACCTGTTCCCAAAATTGAATTTATTAGATTATGTCTTTCTTTTTTAACTTTATTATTTATCTTTATTTACTCTATTAGAAAAGGACGAAATTATTTAATTCTTCTGAACATTTCTGTGAAAACCAGTCATATAATATTTATCCAGTCCCTCAATTTTTGGCTTATTAAGCGTATGATGTTTATTAATTGATTTACTCGTCTCAGAAGACACAAATTTCATTAATTTAGCCTTATGAGCCTTGATATCGTAGAGCATGGAAGGTCCGATGATGAATTCTTTTGCTATGGCTGCTCTATTTTTTCCTTTTTCAATTCGTTTGATCAGCTCCAGCTTTTGTGTTAGTGTTAAACCAAACTTTTCTCTCCTGTTCCTTGCTTATAGGTATTTATTTTGATGCCATATTCAATGAATGGGTAATTTTTTGAATAATAAAAAGCGATAAAACTGAAAATGGTAGAAGTACACTAAAACATCTAGACAATGCAAATGGCTTACGTAAACAAAAACACCATGCTTACTCGGCAGCCCCAGAAGTATATGGAGTAAATATGTAATATATACATCTAATATTTGAAGAAATTTTAAAGTGGAAGTTGTGGTATTACACATACTATTCACACAAAAATCCATAAAAAAAGAAAAAGAAATACAAAATGAATTGTATTTGTGTAATTGCCGGTATCTAAGGCTGGCCAGTTCTAAATAGCCGGATAGCACAGCTTTTACTGTATGTGTATACATGTTATATGGGATGTATAGGCCAAAAACCATGTTTCTCGTATATAACGTAGTCACGCTTATAACGAAGCAATGAGTCGGTCCCCTCAAATACGTATTAAACGAGTTTTACTGTATCAATTGACAACAAAGAATTTCAACCAAAAACAAAAATTCATGTTCAAAATAAATTTCTGGGCTGATTCGAAATGTATTTGAAAATCAATGGTATGAAAATGAATTTTCATTCTTTTGGTCATTCTTTGGTTCATATCCCAAATTTGTACAATGAGTATAAGAATTTTTTAAATGCCTATAAAAATGCCATACATTTATTTCAGTATTAATCAAATGAAAATACAAAATTTCTTAATCACTAGAAATCCTGACTGGATCTGCTAAAAATTTTAATAGCATAATGTTGGTATTTCTACAACTTATTTAAAAGTTTCATCAAAATCTATTATATTTTAGAGTCCTAAATAGATCAGTTGTGAGTTTTCTTCACAGAAAAACAAACAGACATACTTGGGCTATTATTATATGCGTAGAAAAATACCAGACTCAAGAAACTTAACCCTCCATCAAGTATATGACATCTAGTAGATGCAAGCTGACATTTCTTTGAGGTTTGCTCTGCACTGGAATGACTCATAATGTGGTGACTTTCAGTATCTGCCTGTCCTTCCTGGAATGTTAGAATGTTTTTATCGCATTATTAGTGGATTCTTGTGTCAGTTATTGTAATTTAGTCTTTGTTTTGTATCCAATAGATACACATGCCAAAAGACATAGAATAAGTGCATAAAATTTTACTCTGTGAAGAAAATGAAGACATTGATGATGAAGAACCATCAACGTCCAATGAAAATACAAACAGAAGGAAACAATAGTCTACATGCTACAGAAAGGATAAAAGAAGTAGACTAGCAAAACATTACTGTAAAATATGTAATGATCCTTTCTGTTTGGAACATGCTGTAATGATTTACCGAAAGTGTCATAATTTAGAAATGTAATATATTGATAGTGATTAGACCAGTATACTCTAAATATTACTTTATACCAGTGTTTCCCAACCTATGGTCCACGAAGATTTTGTAGGTGGTCCACGGAAGTTTCCAAAATTAGTTTTTTTAGGCCGCACCTCATATTCATTTGGAATTATTTTGGGAAAAGTTAAGCAAGTTTTACACTATCACAGGTATTGAATATTGTTATTAATGGCATTTGTAAACTATTTCAAACATTTCTCTTGTAAACATGTTGAAAATTATTCTCAGAATAAAACAAAAAATAATCAATTGAACATCAAACAGACAGAAACGTGTGTAATATACTATTTGAAATTGTTCAAATAAACTACGTAACTAAGTAACCCTTTTTCTTAAATGTAGATACAGTAAGTATGTTGGTGTAAGAAATGAGTTGGTCCGCAGGGCCTGGAAGAGTTGTTGAAGTGGTCCGTGGAGTTCAAAACATTGGTCTATACTGTAACTGTATAATGATTTCACATTGCACATACCTTGCTAAATATTTTCCCTGTATGGAAAATGTACTATTCCTTTTTCATGTTTTCTCATTTCAGGCTATTATTTTATGTTATCTGAAGTTTATGTGATTTTTGTTTTTTCCTATAGTGGTGTATTTTCAATTTTTTTATTTGTGATTAATAACAATTGTTCATATTAAAATACTAGCATAATTGCCCGTCAATATGACGGGATACCTTTAGTTAACCTTAAAATGGTTGCCTCCCTCCCCCTCTTTCCCTCTTCCTCTCTCTCCTCCCTCCCTTCCACTCTCCTTCCCTTCTCCCCCTCACTCTCTCTCCCTCTCTCTCTCTCTCTCTTAAATGTAAGAGGGGACTATATAGTCTCAGTTTCACCCTCAATAATGTCATTTGTCTGTGTCTCCCTCCCTCTCTCTCCCTTCTTCCCCTCACTTCCCCTCCCTCTCTCCACCCATTCCCCCTCATTCCCTTTCTCCTCCTCCCTCCCTCCCCCTCCCTTCCACCCTCTCCTTCCCTTCTCCCCCTCCCTCCCCTCCCTCCCCTCCCTTCCTCTCTCCTTCTGCATTACCATCCCTCTCTCTCCCTCCCTATCTCGTATTAAAAGCATTCAGAGCATGCTTACACCCATAAGGACTGATACAACAATCGGATTTTGAGGTCTAATGATATAATTAGTCACCATGGCAACATTCCGTTAAAATGGCAAGATTTCCATAAAATATGTAAATTAAACGTTTAACATGAGATATTTCAAACAGTGGGCGAAAAAAGATGAACAGAATAAGAAACTTTATAATTTTTTCTTCAAAATGGTTCAAATCCGAAGGTCGTAGGTTAATTTCTTCTAATTTTAATTTCCAAATGAATAAAAGCCTGCACGTCGAAAAATCGCGTTTTACATGTTAAGTAATGGGAAATGGAAATGCCTCCATTGGAGTTGAACCAAGGAATTTTTTTCAGATTTAAATTTGTCATCACCTGAAAAAGTGTTAATCAAGCATCCCTGCCAAATTTCGAGTTTCTATCTTCATTACTTCTCAAGTTATTAGCGTTATAGACAGAGAATTGCTTTTTATTATAATGATAATTAATGAATGTAAAAAATTTTAATAAATAACAAAAAAATACACTTTGTTAAATACTTGTATCTCCCAGATACATAGTGCCTGCTCCTGTTCGTTGTAGTAGCGAGCCTGATGGAGGGTTAAAGTAAAAAAATAATTCTGTAAGTTTTATAGACTTTTTAAATGTTTTCAGAAATCACATGGACAGGTAACAAGGTTTTTTTTTCTGTATAGAGAGTCTTATATTAAAATATTCGTAGAATCCCCTAAGACATGTACACACTGGCCAACATTGCTTCAACTCAGCAACTTTCAACACCCATTCAAAAGTTGTCTGATCAAAATGAGAAACAAGGCGATTTCCCGACCCTTCAACCGTACCCCATCTCCACCCAATGCACACTGTGCATGCATCTGAGTCAGCTATACCATACCCCACCTCCATCCAATGATCACTGTGCATGGGTCTGAGTAAGTACCATACCCCCTGCACCCCACAGCCACCCAATGCTCACTGCGCATGCGTCTGAGTCAGTTATGCATTTTGCCTTTCACTCACTCAGAATAACTGTTTTCGTTCTCCCACACAAACGCCATGACAAATACTGGCCTGAAAAGTTGAAACGTAGAAAAAGAAATCGTCCACTGTGTGGACACGCAACAAGCTATTCAGCATCAGTCCAACAACTTTCAATGTTGAGGGCGATGTTGAAAGTTGCTGAGTTGAAGTGATGTTGTCCAGTGTGTACATACCTTTAGAGTTGATTCATTTGACCCTTATAGCCTGAGCCAAATGATATTGCTTGAAGGTGTCAATAACAGTATGATCTGTGTGCTGCAGCAAGGAGCTGGTGGTGGCTCCCATTTAAAATATGTGGCATGTTTCCCAGGATTTAAGCCTATTTTCAAGAATTAATTATTGGTGCCACACTTTATATAAAGTAGGTTCAGATTATTAAAATCAAGTCAGGAAACTGTTATCTATTTGATGCAATTAAATAGCTTATTCAGTAATCTAGAGGTTGTGTATTTTAGGTACACTAAATAAAAAATGTTGAAATAAAGTTCATATCTATATCATAAATTATAATTTTATGGTTGTTAATTTTTTAGATGTAATATAAGAAAGTTTATAACAAATAAAATTTTAAACACAAATTTCACTTTTCATGTTATTTTAAAAATAGTTATTCAAAGTCATTTCATGCTCATCTTACGCTGAGAAATTCAGTCATCTTCCATCATGTATAAATGGCCGAACTTCTCCGGCCGTCCTTTCAATTCTAAGGCAGAAAAGCATGTCTGACTTCTTAAGCAGTAGGCACCGGTAAACAGTATACTTCTTGGCCATCTTCCTCTACATCTTCATCAACACTTAAATTGTAATTTAGAATGTCAACTACATCATCTATCAATAGAAGCTACAATGATGTCACCATCTGTTGAAGTCCATGTACTCAGTTTCCTCCTCTTTGGTTTTATTTTCTGCCCAATATGAAGAAAGCCTTTTCTGAAGCATTTAGCAATCTTAGGTATACAACCATACATCCATTCATTGCCTAGTGATTCAATAAACTGAAATAAATGATTCCAGTAAGGGGAGATTTTTGAAAACATTAGATACAAATTGCTTTGGTTTTCCTGTTTTGATTCAATAAAGTGGCTGATTCAATTAACCATTGATTTTAGTAAGTGTAATCCACTGAATATGGCAATAACACAGAAATGTTGTACATAATTTGGTTAAAGTTTTAGGATATATTTAATATATTACAAATTATTATCAGAAGGTTTTCTTATCTATTTCATTAGTTTTGGCACCAACAAAATCTTAAGGGAAATTACAATCTGTATTTCTTCTTTCATTGATGTTATCTTCAATGATTAAACTTCTTGTTTCACTTGGAATACTCAGTTAATCTAAAACAAATGAAATTTCTTATTCACTTAATTTCTTTTCTTTAATTATTACTCAGTTCATCGAGTTTTTGCATAGACCAGTCATGTTCCTTAATTGATAGGCATAAATGAAAAATGAATAGCACCATTTAAACAAGTGGAAGACTTGTAAGCGATAGGAAATTAATGTGAACATATAATGAAATGAGTCTCAAAAAAGTAACAATCTCATAAACTATAAGAGATAATGTGAATCATTGATAAAGTATGCGGGCACTTTCAGGTGATTTAAACACAGAGCTGAATTTCAATTAGGATGATTTGGACAAGGTAGGGTTAATGCATACATATTTTTAGCTTTCTTCAACCTCAGAATAATAGATACATAATAAACTACCTTTCACTATGGACTCCTAAAATCCTAGAAATTAGCTCAATAAAAAAGTTTCGAAACAAAATGGTTAGTAATTTTATTCAAAGCATTTTAAAAATAGAATTTGCTTCATGGGTTAAGCCTTCAATGCGAAAGAATTGGTTAATTCTCCATTTTTCTGCACATTAATCAATCAGTTCTGTCCATTAATATTTATATATCACCAACAATTAACTGTGTCTCATTTCATAGTTGGTAGTATTTAAAAGATAAAAATAAAATTTTCTGTTCATGTCAATAACATTTTTGTTTTGCCTGTATTTTACATGCTGATTACTCTTTTATCATTGCAGTTTGTTTTGGATGGGATTCCACTCTCTTCCTTGGAAAAGTCACGTTTTCCTGTGAACATGACCTTTGATTCTGTAGGAAATGTAGAGTCTGGATCCTGCTCGCAATCTCTTTCCCATCAGTCTCAGTGCTGTATGGAACGTCAATCTGATACATCATCCAAGCAGCCTAAAAACCTCCAAAATATGAAAATAGGTCAGTTTTTTCTTTCGCCATATGTAGTAAGGAGAAAGTATTTTATTTGCACAAAAAAATTGAATTCTGGTTTTCAACGGAAATATATAATATGTTTTGAGGTCCCCTGAGTGCATTTTAAATATTTTATCGATAATGTCTGTGTGTGTGTGTGAAAGGAATTTTGCGGGCACTCTTAACTCAAAAACTGGCAATCAGATCAGCACAAAACTTCATATTAAATTTTTTTTAGTAATTCAACATCTGAAAAGGTTTTGGATGGAACTGGTCAACTGGAAGTGGAGGTTTATTCTGGTAATTTTTCTGTTTTTTCCAAATGTCTCTCTTAGATCTCAACTTATGCAAACATTTGTCATTACCAAAGTTTTAGCCAGTGTAATTTTCTAGAAGTTTCATCTGAAACATTTTTTCATAAACTCGATTGTTTATGAGATATTTTGATTTTTCGTCTGAATTTATGTTAAGTACACCTCTCCTCGGTTATAACATGGGGTTTCAGGGAGGAGCTGCGACCATGGGTGTGCTGCAGCTGGCTCCGTCTGACTCGCGTGAGCCGTTTGTTAAAATTTTTTATGCTCAGCAGCCGGTTGTTGAGCTGAACATTCCACATTATACCGAGGTCAGTGATGAATCACGGTCTAATAATAATGGGGGGCCAAATGTTTAAGGGTGCTTTCTCGATCATGTTGTACAGCAATTTATTATCTTAAAGATGCCAAACAATTGTACATTTGCTTATTCGAAGCCCCCACCCTTGATATGTTAGTCATTAATGATGTTTAAAAATTTGAAATAAAAATTTAATTTTTATTTAAAATATTAACTTGTTTTTTTATTGAAAACCCTTCTAATTCCAGCAAAGATTAGATAAAGTGATCTCAGGGCTGCAAAAAACGTCATTAATTCGATGCTGGATGGAATGCAATTGCCAGGGGAAGTGGCGATAATAGTGCCCCGGTTGTTATATAATTGGCATCAAACCCCTGCCTGCGACCCACATTATAAGATGACCACGGTATAACTGAGGGCATGACTTTTTATTTTTTAAATTCTTTAATTTAATAAAAAAACAATATAAAGTCAGTGCAACAAACTTATTTAATCATTTCCTTAAAAAATCAGTAATTTTTTCTTATTTTTGCTTTAGTACTTTTAAAAAAATGACAACTTTCTTTCCAAGAAATGAGAAAGAAGGAAGAACCGTAGTACATCTGACAGCGTTATAACCAGGGAACGGTGTGCGTTGTTAAGTCATACCATTGTTTCCATTGCTATGGTAAAATATTTTAATTGTTGATTACAATGCATATGCTGGTAAGGGTCATTTTAATTGCACATTAATATTTTGTTATCCAAAGCAACAGCTGACAATTTTGTTTACTTACTGATTTTTGATTGTGAAAATCATTCTAAATTATTTAAAAACTATTCATGAATGTAATTGACTATAATTATTCTTGAGGACACTGTTGCTGGGAGCAATCATATTCATTACTCAGTATGGAGAAAGTCATGTGCTAGACACATCAGATATTTTCAGCATGGTTTGCTAAAGCAAAATTTCTCAATCATTGTTACCCGTTCCTCAGGAAGTACATGAGATACAATCGGGAGTACTTCTTCTAGTTTACTGAGTAAAACAAATCAGTTGTTTTGTTTTTAGAAGGACCACACTTTATGTTACCGCTTCATAATGTGATTTTTTGGTTTTCTGAAGCAAAGTCTTTCAAGGTTAAAAATTTGTCCCCGACCTTACCTGGTGGTTTGAGCATAATAAAATATTGAAATTCAATCGGAAAATTCCAGTGATAAATGTAGCAATTACCTAAAATGCAGTTGAGTTTTTTTTACATACTTTCAGCATTCAGTAACCAAGTTTTGTCTTAAATTATTTTGTGAAGTAATATCATCAATTTCAGATATGTATGAGTACTAACTGTGAATGCCATCAATATACTTATCTGTCATCCAGCATAGTCATAAAAACAATGGTTATGGCATTGTTTTTATGGCTATGCTGGATGACAGATAAGTATATTGATGGCATTTACAGTTAGTACTCGTATGTGAAATTGCATAAAACAACATACTTCATACAATACATTCTTGAATTGTCTATTAATCTCTCATCTAATTTGAATTTTAGACCCCAGACCTAAATAATGTTTTAAAATGTTGTATTTGAAAATATCCATAATTAAGTTCATTATTCAGGTTACAAATGAAGGATTTCTCTTATATAAATTGAAATGTGGTTATTAGTTAGCAAGAATTGTAAGATCATAAATTTGCATGCATAATTATGCAATTTACTTCAGTTATTGATTTGTGGAATTTTTTATATGTAGAGATGCCAACAGGTAGCAGATCAGTGAGAATTCGAGAGGCACCTATTGCTGAGGGAGAGGAATGCCAATTAAATGAAAGTTTGGAAAAGCAAAATGGTAAGCCCTATTTGCCTGTTGCTTTCGTTAAACTAGGGAAAGTTTTGGCAATGTTCGTAACTTCCATACTTATAAGTTATTTCATCTGATACATTATTAGTTTAAGACTCAACGCTTTTAATAATAATGCAGAATTTCATGAAAATACCTGAAAAAACATGTCCTATGATTTTCAATTGCCACAAATTTTCAGATGTGGAGCTATTGGCTGTTTCTGGAGCTGCAGTTCACTTAGAAACCAAAAGGGATATAGAGAGTTTGCGTAAGGCTTTTGGTGAGGAAAATTGGCTTCAAGGTGGAGGGGGATTGAAGATACTTGATATCCTTGGAATTCAAGTTGGGTCTACAATATCTCACTCTTCTTCTTTGCCTTCTGGAAGTGAAATTCCTCAGGGAGAATTGTGTGCTGAGGAAGGTATGAGGGAGTTTAGGGTTGATGGTATAAAGGTAGAGGAGGAGGATGTGGATGGGGAGGCAGATGATGAGGAGGAAGCAGTGGAAGCAGATGATGGTGAATTATTAGGAGGAAGACACAGAAGCCTGGATGAGAGCGAGAGTGAAGGTATGCAGGTTTCCTTCTATTATGAATTTCCTTTATCCTATCCATTGAATTCCATTCTCATCTTATCTTCACTTCTTTGAAATGTGTCAGTATAAGTACTTTCAAGTAAAAGAAGTGCTTAAAAGCACCTTAACTGATAAATTCATTAATAAAAACCATGTGCAAAATAACTTACATGTCCTTATCATTCTAGCTTCATGTCATGTGTGCAGATGCTTTTGGCTAAGAAAGCAGTTTTCAAGCATTGTACCACTCACAAAAATTTATGACTTTTTGTACTACCCACCTCGAATGTACATTGTAGAAATATATTTTACAACAAATACAATAAATGCTATCATCTTTAGAAGAATAAACTAATCTAGATGTATTAACAATTTGGACTTCTTTCTAGTGTATTTATAATTTGAGATTTATCTTTTATTGGGTTATTTGTAATCCGTAAAAACCTGTATATAGGACGCACCCGTGTATAGGATGCAGAGAGGTTTTCGGTGTCAAATTCTGAGAATTTTCTGTTCCCATGTATAGGACCGGAAGGAATTTTCTTAAAATTCTAGGAATATTCAATAAATCACCATGAAAGATTCCTATACATTCTATTGGATGATTTCCATTGAGTATACTTTTTACTCGCTATGAGCTGATGAGTGAATTTACCGAATAATTTGTAATATGACATTTAAAAAATGTACATCATTCATATTTTAATATACATGGTAACACCAGTGTCGAAACTACTTACTAAAGGATATGGTAAAACACTTTGGCAAGCAATGTAGAAGATAAAATGTCTCAAATATTTGTGACTCCTACCTAATTGAAATTTAAAACTCAATAAAAATTTCTACAATTGCCTATGAAAATAATATGCCTGTATGGCTGATGGGATGAAATTGCCTCTGTATGTCGTTTTTAAAAGAAAAACAACACCGAAAGGTGAATTTCCATGTGGCATCATTGTCTGAGTGCAACAACAAAGTTGATTTGATGAAAACATCACCACTGACTGGATCAAGTTTGTTTGGAAAAGAAAGTCTGGTGGAATGCGTCAAAGATCTCTCTTGGTGTTAGACAGATTCCGATGCCCCACACATCCCGAAGTAAAAAGGAAACTTCTTGAAATTAAGACAAATTTGGTGATTATTCTAGGGGGAATGACATCGATCCTGCAGCCTATAGACGTTGTTGTTGACAAGCCATTTAAATCAGCAATGAAGAAGAAGTGGGCCGATTGGATGATGAATGGCACATGGCACACACATTCACGAAAAGGGGACTCATTTGTAAAGTAGATATCACTTTAATTTCTATCATCTATGGGCATAATGAATATCACTATGCTTGCCTACATGATGCTAATATGCAGATGTGCATCCGGGTTGGTGCGGCCCTGTTTGGATATATCCTTATATAAACACAGTCGTGTGCGCTTGAAAAATTTAGTATGAGGCACTTCAAAAACTGCTGCGTGGCCATGCAGTCATGCAGCTTGCAGGGAAGCATGATCACAAAGATCTGTCAGTGGATCCTGGAAGCATGGAATGATCTTCCCTCAGAAATGATAATTAAGGGTTTAAAAAAATGTTACATAAGTAATGCTTTAGATGAAACTGAAGACAACATATCATAGAAAGGTTATGACAGTGCCCTGATGACTGCAACATTAGAATCTGAAACTTTAGAAACAGATGAAGATAATGACCAGTTCCATATTACCGACTCGGCTGATAGCAAATTTCTTGGATTTTAGGAAAGTTGTTACTAAAATTTGTCTCGTTTTGTTGCTTGAAGATTTTTTTAGTGGACAGATATGTGTGTTTTTTAAATTTTAGTTATCAGGTGTTTCATTTTCATTGAAGACTCAGAAGAACCAAAAATGTTTAGTACCCATGTACAAGGATGAGTCGGCTAATGACCAGGAATTTCTTGGATATACAATTTTTGTTTGTAAAAGTGCAATTTGTTTTCATATTAAAAAGTTTAATTTTAATATAAAAACTTTAATGGTTATTAAATATTAGTAGGCTGTTGTTTAATTTTCATTCTTTGAACATTTCAAAGAGAAACAACATCAAATATTATGTATCCGTGTATAAAACACGCCCTACTTGTTAGCCTTGAAAATTTGGAAAAAAGTGCATCCTATACATGGGTTTTTATGGTATTCTTTTTAATTGTCCTCCAATATTAATTGAATTTGTGTGAATTATTTAATATCTCAGGCCATTTATTTTGTTAAACAAACAGTTGAATAATCAAATGCTTTCCAATTTGGTTTGGTAACACCGTTAACACACTGTTCAATCTCATGGTGCTCACTTTCATGTAGTTCCTGTACTGACTGTTTATTTGATTAAATCAATTTTTTTAAGTCCCTCCTGGATCATAATGATTATCTTCACATGTGAAGTATTTTGTAAGAAAATTAAGCAATTGTTGCTGCTGCTCCTTTAATCGGTGGATTGAATATCCAATCTGCGAAATATGTTAAATATTTAGGAGTCACCATTTGCAAAGATTTATCATGTAATATTCATATTCGAAGGGTCATAGGTGCAGTCAACAAGAAATTGGCCTTCGTAGGCAGAATAGTAAGAAGTAGCACAGAACAAGTAGGTACTAGAAACGTTATTTATCATTGGTCAGATATCAGCATGTGGGATCTGTATGAAAAGGGACAGTTAGACTTAAGTTAGAAAATGTTCAATGCAGAGCAGCCAGATTTGTGAAACAAAAATATGTGCAAAAGCTAAGCGTGACATCACTCTTGAAGAAGTTGAATTGGATGTCGCTAGAGGATTGTTCAACCGGGGGTTCGCGAACCAAAAGTTGTTCGAGTTAACGTTAAAGTGGTTCGCAGCTCTAAAGATAAAAACAATGAGGTCTTATCCGTAGTGGGTAAATGTTTGTTCGATCAATTTTGGTTCATTAATATCCAACCTTTCAAAGAGTGCAACTGAATACATACTTATTACGATTTTGTACCACATATTTGTGTGAAAAGGGATTTTGGGTGTATACTCGAATAAATAATTAGTATAGAAATAGGCTTGAAGTTGACGCAGCTGTAATTGTAGCCATTCAGTTATTTTTCCAGATTTTTAAAAAAATGTGTGATGACAAATGAGCCCAAGTATCTCATTAATAATAAATTCAGAAATGGAATAAAGTCAAATTTTCTTTCGTATATATTATTTGTTTCAAAAATGAATACGTATTTACCTTTGTTTTGTTTTACAAAGAATTTATTTGTAGTCAAAATTATTTAAAAATAAAAGTTAGTGTAATTAATCAACTTTTGTGTACTATTATGGTTCGCCAAAGAAAAAAATTGGAAAACTGGTTCTTCATTTGAAAAATGTTGAAACACACTGCGCTAGATTATGGCTTTTGGAGAAATTTAGTTGGGAAGTTCTATTAGAGGAGGTCTCAGGAATATTAGAGGCACCTACTTAAATGGGTAGGCACGATCATGAGGATAAAATACGAGAGGACGGAGTGATATCATGGTTTGTTTTTCCCAAGGATCATACGAGATCATAACAGGAGAGTGATACCCACAAGAGAAGATAGATGTATATGATGTTAGTTTCTTTATGTTTTATTTTAATAACCAGAAAGTTTTTTCTTTTTTATATAACCCTCTGTCATCGCCCTTTTTTTAGTTCTTTGGTTTCTGTAATAATACTAAAACAGTTTTAGACCAAGGTTAGCAACTGCCGGCCTTGTTAGAGGGTTGGTTAGTGTGTCTATCTCCCAATGCTAGGGTTTCAGGTTCGAATCCTGCTGAGGGCATGGCCGTGTGTGTTCGTCCTTGTTATTGTTGTTACTTGTTATTGTTACGATATTCAGTATAATTGGCCCTGTGCTGTCTCTGAATTCATGCCAATAAATAAATAAATAAATAAAATAAAATATATAAAGAAAAGGGTGTACTTTATATAAAGTAGTGGCCCATATCCAAGTAAATATGGTATTTTGTTACTATCATGTCAATTGCATCATTTTTCTTATCAGCCATGGACAGAACTGCAAACTTAGAACAGAGATTGATTTTCTTTCTTTTGCCCATTTCCAGTTGAACTTGGAGTATTTCTGGTACAGAGGAAGGGAAATAAAGAAGATGTTCTTATAATGGATGATCTTCTTTTAGTTGTGACTGAACGGTATGTAAATGTACAATTTCAATTCATATAGGGTTACTTATTGTAATTAAAAACATATATTATGAAAGTAGAATTCTAATCACAGTCATTACATAAATCTTGAACCTCATCTTTGTGGTTCTTTTTAAGATGCTAAATTTTTTCACTGCCTCCTCTCCACAAGACATCTTAAATATCAATTTTTCTTGCACCCTTGCTACCCTAGAGAAACAGATTTTAAGGAAAATTAATTATTTCTTCAGTAAAGTTCATTGATGTATTAAGAACTGTTACAGAGATGTTTAAAACTAGTACAATGGTGCTAAAATTTGATAGTATGTGGGCCTTTGTTACCTTTCATACACTATGAAGAACATGAAAAAAGTTGTCTTTATTGGTTATAGATTGATGTCAGAGTTAATTTTGTATCTTGTTGTTTGTAGCAGTCAGACATTATAGAAATTGAAGGCAAAATAATTGGCTCTATGCACATACTCTACAGGTTGCCCTCGAGTTACATCATAGATACGCCCCTCAAAAGCACAACGTATCTCAAAAAGGACATATCTCAAAACTCATTTTTCCATATGCCACCATTCTATTGCAGGGGATATGTTCCACCTCCACGACTTTAAACACATAATTTGCTAAGTAACACACATAAGTTTAAATTTTTGAATAACTTATTTAACACGTGCAAAATAATGGTTTATATGGTCACTTAGTTAATTACAAGTAATTATATTTGCAGTTGGAGTGAATTTTAATGTAAAAAAGTGACTATTTTACACTCACCACATAATTAGATGGCTGCATGTCATTATGGCAAAGGGGGAGGAGAGTTGGTGAAGTTACTATGTGGAGGTATGGATTGTGGATTTTTTTGCTCTAGAAAGTGACTGCATGTGCTTACTTTGCTAGAGGAATGGAGAAGGAAATCCCAGTGGGTATTTAATTTGAAACAAGATACATATATAAGATTATGAAAGTAAAAAAGAAGTGACAAAAAGAATGACAGCAGTGACTATGTTCTTGAATGGGGAAATTGCAGTTGGTATTTGATTTGAAACAATATATTTGTGTCTATGAAAATAAAAAAGGTGTCAAACAGAATGAGAGTGCCGACTTTGTCCTCGAATGAATTTCGATGATTGTGGAAAAAGACAGAAGCAAAACTTCAGTGACATATATATGAAACCATCCCTAATTTCTTGATGACGCATAAACAAAATGAAACATCTCGAGATGCCATATCTTGGGGGCTACCTGTATTAGGTTAATAGGATCATACACAGTGTTATACCTTAGAAGGCAGTGGTTCCCAAACCATGTTCTGCGGTACACTGAGGTGCCTCAGCCGATTTTTAGGTGTTCTGCAAAAAACCTCGCTAACTAAATAAATCAACAATTTTAAAGTGTTGATAGGTCATCAGGGCCATAATTTTTCCTCTAATAAATTGTTTATAATGTAGAACCAACAAATGGATGCATCCGAAGGTTGTAATACTGGTATGTGAAAATATAAAAATCTTGTTTCAAAGTTAGGGTAGAAGTTTGGGCATACTGCACCATGGTGCAAAGGCAAACCAACCTGCCCCTGGTGTAACTGGAAAAAGCACGACGAGGAAGCATGCAATGAGGCACTGCCCTTCATCAACTGTGAAGGCTTTCTCCCAAGACTGCGCAAAGTTAAAAGAGGAGAAGAAAGTAATGGAGATCAAGATGATAGAGAAACTGTCGTATTTCGAGACCCATAAGAAATACAGGATACTCGTTGCTCCAGTCTTCTCCAAGTCTTTCGTGTCTTTGGCAGCAACTCCAGTGAAGAAGAGCACCATGGGGGCTCAGACGGATGACTTATCCATCCAGAAAGCAGAGAAAAAAACAGAAAAAAAGAAAAAGTGAAAGAGGACATAAATGAAAAAGAAAAGCCTAGTACAAAGAATCCAAGTACAACAAAGAAGGGGTCCAATGGATATGCCCCTGTTATGACCCAGAAAATAACTGGGTCACCTAAGAAAAATGCTGAAGGGAGACCGGACAAGATTCTGTCACCTGGCCCCTTCCACAAACCTCCTCCAGGAACCGAAGAGAGGATGGAGGATGACATGTTTTCCAAGGGTGAGTGGGAGAACTCTCTCATAACTTATCGGAAGAAAGGGGGAAAGGGAAGAATAAATGATAATCTTCCAGTGAGATGAACTTTTTAAAAAAGTTTTAATCAAGGAGATTTTTAGCTAATATTTATTTTTATATATTCAATTTTACTTTCTCCATATATGTAGTATAGAGAAATTATTGTTTTCATGAAAAAATTTGAATTCAAGATTTCACTGGAAATACATGTTTTGAGGTCCCCTGAACATGTTTTGACCGTTTTCTCAATTATGTCTGTCTCTGTGTGTGTCCGTATGTGTATGACAGAAATTCTGTGTGCACTCTAACTCAAAAACTATTCATCAGATCAGCATGAAATTCTATATTTGTGATTTTATATATATTCTTAAGATTTGAAAAGATTTTGATAACAATTGATCAACCGGAAGTAGTGGTTTACTCTTGTAAAATTTTAGTTTTTCTTAAATATTTCGCTTAAAACTGAATTTTTGTTAACATACATATATATAAAAGTTGTAGATATTACTTTTTTCTACAACTTTTGTTTGAACTAAATTTTCATATAAGGAATATTTCAAGAGATATTAAATTTTCTTCGAAATTGACGGTTAGTGGGCAGCTCACGCACATGGTAGTAACAACAATTGTATTGCTAGCGCTGAAGCATGTAAGTTGAACTGTTCCTATTGCCGTATTTATTTGATTTTAGTTGACAACTTATGTGCGGAGAAAGTCATGTGTTGGACACATCAATTTATTAAAATGTTTTTAGCTATACAGTGGACTGCAATGGTTTTTATACACAGGGAAGAGTTGGAGATCCTTGTATCTGATCTCAACCCTGTGTGCATATTTTTGCAAGAGACACATTTTAATAATAACGACAAGGTGAAACTGAAAGGATTTAGTCTTCCAGAAGGATGACCTAAATGATAATAGGGCTCAAGGTTGAGTGGCTGTGGCCATCAGAGAGGCCCTTTACACTTCTCAGGTGAAGCTGCAGATGTCCTTCCAGGCAGTCACTCTTACCGTAGCCACTCTGGAGGAAATTACATTCTGTAATTTATATCTCCCAGAAGGGGCACCTGTAAATCGGAGGTACCTGGAAGATATAGTCAGGCAGCTACCCAGACCATTTATGTTGTTAGGGGATTTTAATGTCAATAACATCCTCTGGGGGACATGATGGCCGACAATAATGGTAGAGAGCATCTGTTGCAAAAATTTTTAGAAGATTTTAACTTGATTTTATTAAATGACCGTGAAAAAACACGTTTTAACTCTTTTAATGGAGAATATTCCTCCAATGTTCTTTTTATCAGTACAAGTCTAATAGCTCTACTGTTCTCCATGTCCATCCACCCAGATCTTTGCGGAAGCGATCACTTCCATTTTAATCACTAAGAGAGGTCCAGTTAATAGCTTTCACTATCCTAGCAAATGGATTTTTAAAATGAAATAAATTTTAATTTTTATGCCAGTCACAGTTCTTTACACAACACAAAATGCTTCATTGATGCCGTTATAACTGCTGCAGAAAAGAGCATTCCGAAATCATCGTGGTGGAATGATGAATGTGCAACGGATATAAAAAACAGGAAATGAGCACTGCAAATTTTTAATAAATATCCCATGGCAACAAATAGGGTAGCATTTCGTCGACTGAGGGCGAAACTCGACAATTGGTGAAGAATGTGAAGAAAGAGTCTTGGATGAAATACATTTCATCCATAAATCACTGCACAACTTGTACACAGGTCTGGAATAAAATTAGAAAAATCTCGGCCACCCATCAACCATCTTACATAACTGGAATAAATTCCATTGGGGTATTAATAAAATTCAACGATAAAATTTCAGACATTATGGGAAAATATTATGCTGAAACAAATAGTACAAACAAATACCCAGACTCGTTTCAGGTAATCAAAAAAGAAACAGAAAGGGGGTTTCTAGACTTCAATTCAGGAAGTAAAAGAGATCCCTACAACAATCCTTTTTCCTTGGCGGAACTAGAATCGGCAATAAGGGAGTCTAAAAATACCTCTCCGGGTGTTGATAACATCCACAACATGTTTTTAAAAAAACTACCTGAGAGGGCAAAGGGGTAGATTCTGAAGACCTTAAACACTAGGACGGTGGGACCGGATGACGACCCGTGAATGGCAGAGGTGGTCATTTTGACCGCTCGTTATTTCTCCGTAGTTTTTAAGCGGGAAAATTTACACAAAGATTCAAATCAACTTAATTAATTAACGATTGGTTATTTGTTTGCCTTTTTGCCTCAGCTTCAGTACATTTCTTTATGTGCGCGATCATGGAATTATCAATAAGAAGTCGCAGAGCACTAACCGGTGAGCGTACTAATATTCGTCAGCATCATTAGTGTGGAATCAGATAATAAGTTAGATACAATGTAGATATGACGAACATAACTGCCGATGACACAAAATGAGAGACAGATGAAGATCTGCTGTAATAATCTAAAGACGGGTGAGGAAAAACACGCAGCAGTCAAAATGATCACTGCTGCCAGGTAAGGTAAGGCTTTGTAAATAAAAAAGTGTTACTGGGATCAGCGTAAAAAACAGTTGAATTGTGCTTGACATTAATATAATAAAAGTCAGCAAAAGGGAAAGAGATCGGCGGAAAAACAAGAACACATCGAGATAAAATGCAAAGCCCAGTGGTCAAAATGACCGCGTCCACCATTCTAGTGTTAATCAACTGTGGGAGGAAAGGCATTTTCCCGATGAGTGGCAGGAATCCATCATGCCCATCCCAAAACAAGGAAAGGACAAGTCCTTGCCATCTGGTTACTGCCCTATCTTTCTATCAAGCTGCTTATGCAAGATCTTAGAGAGAATGGTCAACCGAAGGCTTTATTGATGCCTGGAAAGCTGTAACCAGTAACATCCAGTGTGGCTTCAGGTGTAACAGATCCATGATCGACCACTTGGTAAGGACTGAAAACTTTATTCAGGATGCCTTTCTTCTTCACCAACACGTCGTGGCAGTCTTTTTCGACCTCCAAAAAGCATATCACACGACATGGCGATACAAAATTTTAAGTACACTGCATGACTGGGTTTTCAGAGGAAATCACCCCCTTTTTATCAAAAACTTTTTATCAAATCGAATGGCTAGAATATGGATAGGAACTGCCTTATCAAGACCTTACACCATAGAAAATGGAGTTCCACAGGGATCAGTCTTAAGTGTGACTCTGTTTGCTATAGTGATAAATGGCATAGTAAGCTGTATCAAAACATCAGTAGAGTCATCTTTGTTTGTAGATGACCTTGCAATTTTCTTCAGATCATCCAATTTATCTACAACTACAAGGCAGGTACAGCTTACTATTAATCGTTTAGACCAGGGGTCTGCAAACTTTAACATCATACGAGCTACTTGAAAAAAAATTGAAATCTCAAGATGAATCACTTTTTCCTATGATGTTATATTAGTTTTTATTTTTAAAAAATCAAGTTAAAATATAGAAATATATTCATTGAGCATGTATAAAACATAAAAACATTTTAAAAACAACAAAACAAAAAAATTTAGTGTGATGGTTGGCATTGCTTTTCATCGGATAGTTTCTCCAGATCAAGTGAGTAATCTGGAACAGCCAACCTTAAACAGTTGTCTAGGTTGTCATTGGTGAGTCTTGTTCGGTATTTGTTCTTTATAAAATTCATGTTGGAAAACGCCGATTCGCTCAAGTACGTGGATCCAAATAGGCATGGTATTTTCAAAGCTATGTCTCTTAACAGCAGATACTGTCTTGCACTCACATGGCTCCAAAAAACCAATCGATCTTTTGAATATTCCTAATTCATTTCCATGTCATTTTGTAAGGAAATTATTTCCATTTCTAGCTGAGCTTTGTCATGCCCAAACTTATTATTTATGATCTCCGTAATAGTTTCCAGGTCATTGTTAACAAAAGGATACAATATAAATTTTACAATGGGCTCCATTTAGTGGAAATCTGAAAAACGTTTTTCAAACTCCTCTTTTAAACTATTCAAAATCATCAAATGATTTTCATACGAATAAGTGGGTGAATATCTATTTATCTCCCATAGCAAATTAGGAAAATGTTTAAAATTCTTTGTCTACTTGTTTTGTAAACATGGTCTACTGGCCTCTGAGGTTGTTTTTCAGCTCTTGTACTTCATTTTTTCTTATTTCACTGTTAAAAGGGAAATTTGTACACATATTTTGATGTTCGGCATTAAAATGTCTTTCAAGATTTCCTCTTTTGCATAATGCTACATTGGAATGGAAAATTAAGCACATGCATTTTCCATTTATGCTTTTGAAAAAGAACTCAAGTTCCCATTCTGCATGAAAATGGTAGTTTTTTGTTTTTTTCGGCACACTGCAACCGGTACTCATTTCAAAGGGCAGAAATTTTTAATTATTTCTTTTTACTGTATTAAATAATAAGGCGTAGTTAAAAACACTAACAGCGTCATTGAAGCTCTGAACATTGACAGCAGAATGGTACCATCCCAGGACCTAAAATGCCTTTTTAAGAGCACCCTGCTTGAAAAATGGCAAAGGTCCTGGGAGGCAGTTACAAGTAATAACCGATAGTGACAAATTGAAATTAGCATTCATCTACCGAACCACAGAATACAGACTGCACCATGCCGCCAAATGTATGATGTAAGATCGTACGATTAGTGCATGGACTCTTGTTATTGGTTGTAATGGTTGTAACTGTACACAGACACGTCCACATGCTATCGCCTGACTGTAAGTGATGACGTCACTTATGAATAAAATGGTTTGTGAAATCTTGAGCTAAAATTGTTTGTTATTGTTTTTGTCGGCGTGAACAATCGAAACTTTTTGTAACCTCACAATGATAGGCATGTTTTTTTTTTCAATTTCTCAATTTTTGTTAAGTCCTGCGTGATTGACCATGACATGCTTCGAGATCGACCAGTTGATCGTGATTGACCGGTTGCCAACCCTTGGTTTAGACAAATGGGCACCCACAAATGGCTTTCGTTTCTCAAATGGTAAAACCAAATGCCTCCATTTTTACAGGGTGAGAGGAATCTTTCCCCAACCTGTCTTACAGCTAGGAGGCAATAGACTAGAGTTTGTGGAAGCATTCCATTTTTTAGGAATGGTTTTAGACAGAAGACTAAATTGGTGGAGCCACCTAAGTGTTTTAACCCTTTAAAGACCGTAAGAAAACTACAATTGAAAAATCATTTTTTCTTTCAGTATTCAGTTATTTGGGTCAATTTATGATTGTATTTCAATCCCTATTAATATACATAACCTCTTTCCAGAGATATCGTGTGGGACAAATATGTCCCTGTGGGCAGCCGGGTGCTAATCTGATACCTATACTCTCACAAATTTACTCTGGTTTTATTCTACCTGAAGTAATTTTGAACCACTATATATTTCTCACAGTAATAAGTAATAACTACATAAAATATCAGAAAAAGTATTTATTAAATTTTAGGCAGGAAATTACCTAGTTATATTTCATGAATGGTATTCAACAAAACAGTTTCTTTTTTATGTAAAACATAAATGAACATTACATATGTTACAGGCATTATTTGTTTGATTTTCAACTTTCTTTTTGGCACACCTTTTTCTTTCTTCTTTCTTCACCATTCTGTGATCGGGCATCCTGGATGGAACAGATGTGTGAATACTCTGAACAGTTTCTTGAGGGCACCCTCTCTGTCTTGATGTATAATTCCCTATGAGTTTCCTAGCAATTATTTGCCTAAACTGTAGGGAAGTGATGGCATTACCTTGCTCTCTTTTTTTAATACTCTCCATAAATATGCAATAGGCGTTATTTACTAAAATGTCTAACAAATCGAAAAAATACGCAAGTATTTTAGACCTCCTATCAATTTCGTAACTTTTTTTTGGTCCATTAAGTCTACTCCCCCCTTATTTTTATTGTATAATTTAATCATTTGGGGACAAGGAAGATACGATCTTTCAAAAGAGCCTGCAGTTCTCCGTCCTACCCTAAATGTTTCCTTTGGGTCAACAAAATTTGACAGAAGAGTAACTGAACGATTGTCCATCCATTTCAGGCAGGAAACTCCCTTGGAAATGACATTGTCAGTGTCACCACGTTGCATTTCTTTATCACTCATATTTTTTGGCATTCCCTTTCGACTTGTCCTAACTGTACCATACCCAAAAATATTTTTATTTTTGAGCTCTAATTGTAATTTTGGAGAGTTGAAAAAATTATAAACATACACCTCACAGCCCTTGCCTTCTAATCTATCGTTCAAAGATAAAACTGCCCCTTCTCCCAAGCCATGCCCAGGGAACTGCTTTCTTCCTGTGTAAAGGTCAAATTCATATAAATATCCAGTGACAGCATCACACCTACACCACACTTTAAAAACCCCACTCTATTGGCTTATTTTTTACATATTGCTTCATGTGATTATGGCCTTTGAACTTAATCATATGTTCATATACTGTTTGGTGTTTTGATGGCTCATGAGCAGCTAGGAAACATTGATTAAAATGTTTTATCAAAGGTCTAATTTTAAATGCACTATCATAATTCGGGTCATCTCGGGGAAGAATTTCCTTATTATTCGCAAAATGCAAAGCCGAGCGTAGTATTGTTTTAAATCTTGCCTGTGGCATTACATTTGCAAGGTATGTGCAGGACATGTCTGGGTCCGTTGACCAATAATCCCTAATTGTGGGTAAAACATGATAACCCATGACGAGATTCCTTCGTAGGATTGCCTTAATTTCCTCCGAGTTTGTGGTAAAAGGGACACCTGTTTGTTCCATATACAATATGGACTGCTGAACTATTAGTTCTACAAGGCTGTTGAAATTACTAGTTTTTTCAAAAATTTCATAGTGATCGTCACTGTTGTCAAAAGATATCTTAACCTCCCGATTAGGATATTCAAATGAATTTTTTATTCATGGAAAAGTTTTTCTTCACTGTGAGAATAGCTAAAAATAGCTTCCGTGCTGCGTATCAGTAAATACGTAGCTTTTTTTCACGAGAAAAAAGCATGGGACAGTTTCGGTCGTGAGACGTAGTGAAGCCACCTGCCCACAGGGACATATATGTCCCAAATGTTTAAATTTTTAAAAGGGATATCATGAATAATTCAAAGAAGCCATTAAATCTTATCCCCTTACCTAAACACTAAATATGTATATTATGCAACGGTTAACAATTACTGAAAAAATTCCTAAGTTAGACATTTAGGACATTAAAAACTGCCTAAATTGTTAATTTTTTTTCACTGTATAAACATTTAAAACATTAAAATATTTAAATAGTATATGAAAGTATAAATATTTAGAATTAATATAAGGTAAATTTTATTAGGGTATTGCATCATATAAAATAATAATAAAATGTTAAAATCTTGAGACAAATATGTCCCTTGGTCATTAAAGGGTTAAAAGATAAATGTTATAAGGTTTTAAATATTTTAAGGTTTTTAACTAATTCATCGTGGGGGTCCAACTGTACATCACTATTTACCGAGCATTGGTAAGGTCGAAAATGGATTATGGATCCTTTATATATGCTTCGGCACGCGCTACCTATCTGCGCCCTCTGACATCTGTGTACAACTCTGGTCTTAGGCTGGCTACTGGTGCTTTCAAAACCAGCCCTGTTCCCAGTATTTACTGCGAAGCAGGAGAGCCACCCTTAGAGATTCGTAGAACACTTTTAATGTGCACATACATTTAAAAAATTTTAGCATTGAAAACTCACACTTGTTTTAATATAATTTTTAAATCACGTTTTATAGAACTTTTTAACAGATGACCAAGAGCAACATTGCCCTTAGGTATACGTTTCAATAATTTCATCGATGGAGAAAACCTCCAACTTCCATATGTCTATCCTGGAGGTCCCCATAGGTTTTCACCATGGCAGGCCCCAGTGCCAACATGTCCGACCCAACTACCTAGTCCAGTGTTTATGAACCTTTTCTGAGTGGTGGAACATTTTGGAGTGGAAAAAAATTGGTAGAACACCTATATACTACATATACATTTATCTATATTTACATATAACCTTTATTATGTGTACTTAATAGAAGTACTTTCTGCTTCTGAGATAGATTGAGTTATGATGTGAGAGCAAAATAGAAATACTTTTTATTTTTAAATTCATTAAAAAATCTAAATTTATAGAAAAATTATTTTTGGTGGAATATTTTGCGGAACACTTAGGCAGTGCTATTGGAACACCAGTTGAATAACACTGATCTAGTCATTCAAAATCTAAAACGGACCCATTATTTTACAAGGTTAAGCTCCAAGAAATAATGATGCAGTACCCTGACTATATTCACATCTACATGGATTGTTCGAAATCGGAAGATGGCTGTTCATGTGCATACACATCCTCTTGACATGGTGCCCATGCTTTAAAACTGAATCCTCTCTGCAGCATATACACTGCTGTACTAAATGCAGTCCAGAAGGCGTTGGAGGGCATTGAGCCTAGGAGTGTGAAATTCATCATCTGTTTGGACTCGATGAGTGCAGTGAAAGCCATCCTAAACCTGTACCACAGCCATCCCATGGTGCATAAGATTCATATCCTATTATCACGGATGATGGAAAATGATGTGAATATAATCTTCATGTGGGTCCCTGGGCACGTAGGAATAGGTGGAAACAAAAAAGCCGACTCGGCTGTGAAGGCAGCTCTGAACAAAGAGAGCAGAATGGTACCATCCCAGGACCTAAAATGCCTTTTTAAGAGCACCCTGCTTGAAAAATGGCAAAGGTCCTTGGAGGCAGTTACAAGTAATAAACTGAGAGCGATCAAAGCAAGCATTTCCCCATGGCCAACCTTGATGTGTAACAACTGCTGGGAAGAAGTCGCAGTCACCCGACTAAGAATTGGCCACTGTGCTTTGACACACTCATTCCTATTTATGTGGGAAAGGAACCTCCCACATGCCACACTTGCAACTGCCCCGTAACCATAAGTCACCTCTTGATGGAATGTGTCAAATATAGCGGTATCCATCAAATTTTAAATATCAGAGGCAGTATCTCTCACATTTTTGCTGAGGATCCTCAAAAGATTTATATTACTTTAATGTTCATAAGGGAAACGAAACTTTTAAGTGCTCTATAAATATTTCTAGTTTTACATGATTATTTTTAGTACTTTTATCATTATTTACCTATCTTATGTGCTTATTTATTTTAATTTATTTCGATTTATCTATTTATTTTAACTTATTTATTTTTAACTCTAACTAAATGAATTTGATGGTGCAAAATGATCTTTGCTGTCAACACACCAGCAAAACCAAATTACATACTATTACTATCCTAGTACCTAATTGATTAATTTGTGCAACTTGGTAGGTTCTATTTTGAGATTCAGTTTTGAACATATGCATTTGTTGGAGAGGAGCCATTGATAATATATTACCACATGCCTTTCTGCTCCTAGTTATTGCCACTTCTAAGACCAATTATAAACTAGGATTATTCAAATGTTATTAAGTGGTTATGAAGGTGTACATGAGACTTGAATGGCTCACAGGCTTATGTGATTGGTCGCTTGTCACTGTGTCTATACACACATTTCTAAGGGTATAAATTTGTTGTTTTGTTGATTACTTGATTATTTTTATGTTGTATAATATTTCAGATATCTTGTTGAACGTGATGCAGCAAAAGGTGTGGTTGTGGCACGGTGGGACCTGAGTCGTTTGCAGGGCATGTCTAAGGGAATAGAAGAAGGAAACGATGCAAATAGAACTAGGGTGCTCCTTACATTCAGAGGGAGGAGTGGTGTTGCTGACCTACAATCATACTTTTTAGATGATGAGGAGGCTAAGGTTAAGACACTTGATACAAGTATTTTATACTACATATAATTATTGAGATTTGCTAAATATGTAAACACTAGAGTAAAATCCCACCAATCTGATGGGAAGAAATATATCAATTTTTATTTAAATAATATTTTTGTCCTCATTATTTTTTAGATGTGTGTACAGTCATACCTCGCTTTGTGTGACAGATAGGTTCCAAAAAATTTTGCACTAAGCAAAATTCGCACAATACAGGGTCGTAAATACATTATATCAATGAGGATAGTTTCATGTACACGAAAATTAAAATGAAACATTAATATAAGTACACCATTAACCCAAAAAACCATTAAATTAATACAAAACACTAAATGTTGATAATGTTGATTAATATTAATAATTTTAAGCATGCAAATAGAAGGACTAATGTAATCTTTGACAGTACCCTTTATATTCAGTGTGGGGTTTGGAGTCACTTTGTTAGAATTGTGCATACTCTAAGCAGATTTTTTTTCAAAAAACTTTTGTGAGTTTTCTTTTTTCAAATTTTTTATTAGTAGAAATTAAAAGAAAATTTACAGTAAGAAAGACTATTTCATAAAGTAATTTTGAAGAAAAGAGAAATTCATGATAATTCATGAATTCCATGACAGTGAAAGTGAAGACGTAGTAACTATCATTTGTGCTCATGTCAACCAGTGAGGCAGACTTCACTGCGGTACAGGAAATTTGGTTTCGCATAACTGGTTTTTCTAAGAAAAATGATATATTATTAGTGCTGAAGTGTTGAAGCTATTTTGTCCATTCTCCCAGCCAAAAGCCCCCTCTTCTTCCAACTAAAATTTCCAACTTCTAAATTAATAAAACAAGGTCAATAAACACAGTCGAAAAAGATTTCAGGTATGAAAATGTGCAAATTTACATTTTTCTTTAGCCACAATTTAGTTTATGAACATTTTATGAAAATAGTATAACAGTAGTAATTTAATTGCTACCCATAATTACTATATAATATGAAGTTTTTGGAACAAAAGTGATTTATTTTCCATTTTTAACATTTAAATGCCAGATGTATTTTGGGTATTTAAAGTATTTTTGTCCATTTTCTGGAAAATTGAATTTCTCATGAACTATTGGTGATAAAATGTTTGAATAAAAAGGATTTTATAGCAAAAGTAATGAAGAATTGCATGCTTCTGTTTTTTAGAGGAAAGAAACTCATCGTGTAATACAGGTTGGCTATAAAGTTCCTTCGGGGTTTTCGATGGATGCTGCAGACAAATGAATGCAACCGTAGGCATGCTAGCTGCTGCAATTAGTAGGAAACCTCTTAGTTTTATTGCTTACCTTAGTATACCTCAGTGTGGACACCCTTAGTGGCACGAAGTACATCAAGATGGTATTTGATCAACACAACGTGCACGTTCTTGAGGTGTCGCCATTTTGTGTAAACTGTTCCTGTTGCCACACGCTAATGCCATCTATTGATAGTTGCATGCTAGTGCCATCTGTTGAAAAATGAAAGTTTTGCTACAAATTGCAGTTGTTAGCTTGTCTCTGGTTGCGTTCCATTGTCTGCAGCATCAATCGAAAACCCCGGAGGAACTTTATAGCCACCCTCCTCTATTACGAATAATATTATCATTGCAAAAATTTCAATCACCTTAGTCTAAGATGGTTTCTTTCTCTTCTTAATCCATATTTTCTCACTATACTTACTCTCTTTCTCCCACAGTGCTATTCCATTCCCCTATTATTTTGCTCTTTGTTTTTCCTGCTTTCTCTTCCTCATAACTGCTGCTTATCTGTTCATGTATTTCATTTACTTTTTTATCTTCTGTAATAGAGATGTGTATCTGCATCAGAAACATATCCACCACAAGGTCTACCATAATTTAAACTTGTTACCTTCTTTATCTATTTGTGATTTAATTTTTCATAACCATCCCTATTTCTTCTCATAATTTAGTAGGTTCTAAAAAAGAATGGCTGTTTTCTAACCAAACTACATTTGGTTTTCCTAAATTTGTTAGATATTTTTCTGTGCAAAATAGCCATTTTGTACATTTACTGTGTTTCTAAACTTTAATTGGAGCTGTTGACCAGAGACCAAAAGCCTTATTACTATGTATACAATAAATTTTTCATATTTTCATTGAAAATTGCAGTTTAATCCTTTCACTGCCAGATTGAAATCGATTTGAATAATTTCTGTTATTTCATTATTAAGATGTATATGATGTAACTTTAATTTGAACAATATCAATTAATAGCTAGGCATGATTCGATGGATAATACCATATATACCTGAATATAAGACAAGGTTTTGTTCCAATTTTTATGACCGAAAAATCGCTAGTCGTCTTATAATCGCGTGGTGCGTAATAGTTTGACTGACCAAGGAACCGAATGCAGAGTATAATCGAAATATTCGATTCTTAAAATCTATCGAAACAATCGATTATTAAAAGTAGTAGTAGAAATTGAATCAATTCAGATGTATTCAAATGCAAATACTCTTTTGAATTTTATCCTATATATTATGTGCGTAGTGAAGCTGAGTGCATCTGTGAGTATGAAGTCTCGCGTAATTATATCGGCGTATTTCTTGAGAACCATTCGTCGTAAAAGATATGCGGTAAACGGCGTTTTGTTTCTACTGGCTATGAGGTCCCTGGAAAAATATTTTCATTTGCTAAAGTGTCCCGGGTTTGAATCCAGGAGACAATTATATTTTCCCATAAGTTTACATGGGGTTTTCGATTTTTCAGAGTGCAGGGTTTTTTTCCTTCATTCATCAAAATATGTAAATATGGACCAATTTTCTTCTTTTTTGCTTTATTCGATGGCTAAAGCTCTATAATATCTTATTCTTGCGATGTTTACATGTTACACGGTCGAATTTTTCAGAAATACGCATTCTTTTTCGAAATTTTATGGATTTTTCATACTCATTCCGGGCATTGCCAAGAATACTCTCATTGTTGCCTCCGATTCATTTAAGGCCAATTAAACCTTCAAATAGACGAAAGAAAAGCGTTATTGTTATCTTCTCTTCATTGATAATCTAAATACTTGCATTGACGTCGCCTTTATAGTAGGTCCTGTAAGAAGTTAAAATCAGTCGTTGATAGACACTTAAAGGAAAGCAACTGTATATGCCAACTAACACTACAAAATTGCTTATTTCAATTGGTTCAATGTTTATTAGTCAATGGTATAATAAACCTCTGTCATTGTGTGAATAATAATTTTTTTCCTTTTATTAGGAGTTCAAAATGGGGGGTCGTCTTATAATCAGAGTCGTCTTATATTCGGGTATATAAGGTATATTCACAAATTAGTTGGGATGCATTTATTTTGTTTTGTAAAACTTTGAAAGGACACCAATTTCTTTCTGGCCAATTACATAATGTAATCTGCACTTAAGGTAAACTTCCTAAAAAAACCTAAAACGCTGTTTGGTGAAAGTAGTATTCAAAATGCAGCCAATACAACTTACAATCTGTTTTGGAAAACATTCTTCTCTATGATAACCATATTTTCATTGTTTTCCATAATTTTGATTAAATGATGAAAATGTTCAAGAAATTTCCTGGATTATTACTAATGTTCTTTATGAAAGAATTATTTTTATCTCAGTTATATATTAATAGTTGTTGTTATTATACTGATCTTAACTTACTACTAATGTTTTTCATGCTCCTATGTCTATGAGATGAGGACATATGTGTGCATTTAAAGTTGTTTCTCTTCCTGCAAGATGTCATTCTTTAATGCTTCATCTTTGCAAGAATTTGAGGGAACCTGCATTATAGTCATATGGATTTAAACTTTGTACTGAAAGACTTCATTGTTACATTTTTATTTAACAGGAGTTGCTTAGAATTTTAGAAGAGATATTGGAAGAAATGCATGCTATCACAAGAAACAGCGCAGTCCAGTTTACATGCATAAGATGCTCAACTGATTTTTTTGATGATAGCCCTCTTGATGTCATTGAAATCCATAGTGTGGGTAAGGATACAGTTAGTATTGCTGTGTGTAACCCTGTTAACTTAAAGTTTTTCTTAATTACCGTATATACTGGAGTATAGGTCAAGTTTTTAAGACCAAAGTTTTTGCGAAATACTTGGGTCGACTTATACACGAGTAATATTTGTGTTAGGTTAAAACGCATGCTGTTATTTGCCCTACAGTTGTTAAAATTTGATGGAATTGAAACTCTTGTATTTAAACTGTATTGATAACTATCAAATATTTAAATATCGATGTATACGAAAGAATAAAGTTACTATATAATTCAGTGACCCTAAGTCGATCTCTGATGCTTTGCAGGTAATTAAGCAATTTTTGTTAATACAACGTTCAGTAACCTGATGGCAGCAGGACAAAGAACAACAGCAAGACAGAGGCACAATATGAAAACTCCGTAATATGAAAACTCCGTAATATGTAAACTCCGTAATATGTAAATTCTGTAATGTGTAAACAAAGAAACACCTCCTCTCGGGGAAGCATCACACTAGGGTTGTAACATCGATACTAAACCTCAGTGTTTGATATCGATGTAAACATTGGAACATGACATCGATGTAGTTAATACATCGATGTTTATCATTGTTAAACCAATTATTTTTCTTAGAGGAAAAATATACAACGCATTAAATTAGAAGTCTAAGTGATGATGCTATTATCCTATTATTTTACAGTGATCTGAACGGCACGAAGGAGAAGCCACCCTGTAGTGATATTACGTCATTTTTTTCCTATTGCGCAATAAACTTGTTAATTATAAAAAACAAATTATTTCCTGCATATTTATACCATTCTATATTCATACCATCATGCTACCAAGTATCATCCTTAGTAACATTTATTTTTATATTGGAAAACATAACCTACAAAAAACAAACAGGGCTATCTTATATAAGTACCTCTGGGAAAACAACATTCTTCGCCGCAGTGCATCTCTCCATCGTATCCGTGACATACCTACGTAGGGTTGTCCGTGTCCAAAATTTGATGACCCAAATGTACGCTAAAACTTTTCCAAAAATATGCTGCGTAAACAAATCGTTTTGAATTTGCTTTAACTTCAGGTGGAAAACTCTTGCCACAATGTCGGGACGATCCAAAGGTGATTCATTTTCTGAAATGCACCACTGAATTTCAATCCATTTCGGGTTGCATGTAACCATGATGAAGAAATCTGGTTTCCCAAATCGACGAACTATAGACATTGAATCTTCATACACTTGAGCAAATGATCTTGGACTTCCTGTAAATGAAGCTGGAAAAATCAGTCTTCTTCCAATGACAGCGTTGTTGTCTGCAACTCCATAAGTCCGTTGTATGTTTCTGCACGAAGTTCCACCTGATATGTTCTTATGTAATTGAGGTGATTCTGCTCCATTTTCACATATGAATCAACTGCATATTGTTGAAACAGCTTTCCCGCTTTATGGATTGTAGAAAATTCATCTCTTCTTATGGCCAGACGATAGCAGTAATATTCCTTCTGTGATATTCGAACCTGCTGTCTCCCACTATCTTGCTTCTGAAGTCCTTCATGCCAACCGAAATCGCCCAACGTGAATAAAAGCGGATACGTCATCGATCGCATTCCCTCCGAAGTTGTGATATGCTTTGCTGTCCACCACCTCATAGATGAACAGCAACACTCCATCTCAAGGGTACTTCACCATCTTCAGACATGTACACAACCGCAACTTCATTCGCTGTTGGATCTTTGTACGTCTTCTGTCCACTTCATTAACGTCAAAAACCATGGTAACCTTCCTCACTCCATGTTGCTCATGTTCTGCCAACAGTTCTTCAGCTTCAGCTACCTCCTTCATCATCTTGTACGACCGTACAAATGGGTTGACGGACACCAGTAGGCAATCCAGCTCATCCATAAGTTCTGGAAGACATCCAATGTTTGCTGGATTTCCAAGACGTTCTTGTAAAGCTTCTTCAGAATCCATAAAATAAAGAGCGCCATAATTTAGTTGATCGTTTTGTGATGGAACTGCTGGACCAATACGATGATAAACCATAAACAAAACAAAAAGGCCCTTGTCCTTGTGGCATTGACAGTTTTGCTACCATTGAAACCATTGCCAAGGCGTTGTTGTAATTTCTTATGTACTGCTTAAAGTTTGCAGCATGAGCATGAGTTCCGTTGAACATTAAGCCAATGTCATTCATTTATATATTTCCAGGCCGTTTCGCTGCGTGATGAAATCTTCCCAGTGCTTGCTTTCGACGCCTCGCTTCCTGATATCTTCTTTGTTCTCTTTCTTCCGAATTATCTCTTTCTAACAGTTGCCGTCGATTCTGTGATAGCGTTGCCAGACGTTGCTTGCTGTCTCCATATCCAAACTTTGTCGTCATTTTTGTGAAACTCTAGCCAATCTTGCCTCTCGTTGCGATTCTGTCTCTTCTGCTAACCGTTCTTGTTGACGTTGTGACATTCGAATAAATCTTTGCCGCCTCTCTCATTGGCACGTCACAATTGGGCGCTATCATGGTAATATTCCGGTCGGTCGCGTTGAGAAGTATTTGAACATGTCGGTTCCATCCTTCGAAATAAGTTAATTTGAAAAATTCTAAACCCACACTAACTTATATAACAGTCACTTCCGGTTTTAGCACCAAATTCCTCTTGAAATAATGTAACTGTAAATAATTATTTATTATTAGGTAATCAATAATACTCGCATCTTTATGTTGATAACTAATTTGTTTACGTCTGTTGCTATGCAAGTTAATACCGTAATGGACAATTGAGAAACCAATTTTGCTTTCCCTAGCCCTTATATGATCTGTAAGGTCTAGATTTAGAAATATATTAAATAATTAAAATTCACCCATGGTTAAGTAAGCTATAATGGTGGCATCGTATATATTTTATTGTGTGACATCTTATAAGTATTTTAGAGTGTGTGTGTATGTTCTTTATACGTTTTTACACCATTTAAGCAATCGAATTCAAAAGTTTCATGGGCCATCCTATGGACCAAAGGAAGAACTTAGTCTAGGTTTGAAGACCGCGGGATCTCTTATATCCCATGAGGTCATCAAAATACTATTTCCATAAGAAATCATGGGAAGTGGTATGGAGAAACCCTAAAATGCTATGCAGCCCTTCACTGATGTGGATATAAATATACCTAAATATTAACTTACGATCACGGGAAATAAATTATTTTACGCACGAAAGACTGAATATTTTAATTCTGTTCATGTTTCGTGGTATTACATGCTAAATCATTCGTAATTTTCCTTTAAGCGCAAAATTTATCGGTTTAGATGTCCATTTTCCAGGCGGAAACAAAGCTAAACTTCTTTATTGTTGTCCTCTTCAAAGGGAGATATACACGTAAAGATTAATGCAAGGAAAATCCAAGCCGTGGCATGCCGTTGAGGAAGAAAAGCTAATGCCAAGATATGCCTAAATATAGTCTATGAATACTTTTAAAGTGAGTCAAATGATTTTTAAGGAATATTAGAAAATTGTTATCTTTTACCATTAACATTGAAAGATTTATCGCAACATAAATCGATACATCTACTTACGTTTGTTCGGTAACCAAGATGTTGTTTATTGTTTACGTTTTGGCTAATAGTATTGACATAATCCACATAATTTTATTGCCGCTTTAAAGGCTTCGGTGTATCTATCCATGTGAATATTAAGTAAGACGTTAATGCGTACAATACAATACATAAAATAGTAAATGTTATTATAAGCATCGCTTGCATAATTAAGGAATGAGGAGTGTTTGCCCCGAACAATAAAAATCGTTTGCCAGTCTTTCCCGAGCGAAGCCGGGCGTTTATTCCTTTATAATATAATAGCTGATATATATCCTTTCTTTTTTAAATAACAATCAATGCAACCATTTATGTAGATTATCAACGAAGAGAAGATAACCATGAATTGTGTTTAAAAAAATAACATCCCTATTCTCATTTAATTTAAAATTTATGCTTGAGCCTATTTGCGTTAATAAACATCATGGATGTATAATATAATGGTTCTACTTACAAAGAGATATGATTCTAGCATTCAAACAATGATAGGAAGATTCAACTGCTTTGATTGAATCATTAGAAATGCTTCCCATATGCAGTTAACCACAGTTAACTGAATATTTATCCGTGAATATTTATATTGCTATGTATAAATGTTGACATTGCTACAGTAATAATTTCAATGGTTAAACAAAGTGTGAAGCGACTAATGCTATTCTTTCACCCATTTCAATTTTTAATTGGCATTAATTGAATCGGAGGCAACAAATACGGTTGCCTTGACAACGTCCGGAAAGAGTACAAAATATCCGTGAAATTTCGAAAACAATTCGTATTTCTCAATGATTCGACCGTATTACGTGTAAACATCATAAGAATAAGATAGTATAGAGTTTTATCCATTGAATAAAGCAAAAATGAAGAAAATCGGTCCATATTTACCTGTTTTAATAAATGAAGGAAAAAGCCTTGCACTCTGAAAAATCGAAAATCCCGTGTAAAGTTAAGGGAAAATATAATTGCCTCCTGGATTCGAACCCGGGACTTTATGAAAATGAGAATAGCTTGTAGAAAGAAAACGCACTTTACCGCATATCTATACGATGAACGGCTTTTGAGATACAGGGTGGGACGAACGGTATATATTGTATTGTGTGACATATGTCTATCTGTGTTTGATCCTTTATAATATGTATAGATGATTGTATAAAAAGGGAAATCAGGAAGAGGGAATTGTACTACTACAATTTGAACTTTGTTTGTTAAAATAATTCTCATAAAAAAGTAAGATTTATATATTAAATTTACAACCTTACAAAGGCTTTTGACTTGATAAATTTTACAATTATTCAGCAGAAACTTATCAGTTATGGTACTAGAAGTGAAGCACTCAAATGGATCATGTCATATGTTAGTAGCAGAACACAGTATGTAGAACTTCAGACAGAAAACTCTACAGGCAAGTCTGTAAAATCAAAACATCAAGAAATTAAAAGAGGAGTGTGAAAAGGATCTGTTCTTCGTCCTTTTCTGTTTATTATATGTGCTAATGATATAATAGATGAAGTAAACAAATTTCCAGACAGCAGTTTAACTCTATATGTTGATGAAGCCATTTTACTATATCCAGCTTCTGTTTATTAAATTTAGAAACAAAGGTTTTTGTAGCTATAAACTCTATTGCCCAGTGGTTAAGGATGAATGATCTTATTATTAATTTATAAAAAACATTTATTGTTTAATAATAGATTTTAATATTATGATTGATGAGTATGATATTGAGGAATCTGAAAATTAAAAATTTTTGAGGGTACAAGTAGACAGTAAACTACTCTGAAAGGAACATATAAATTACTGCTGTACAAAACTATCTTCTGCTCTCTTTTTGATAAGAACAATGTCTTGGTTTAGAAATAATCAAATCTTACAAACAATATATTGCAGCCTTTTCGAATGTCACCTCACGTATTGCGCCAACATTTCGGGGTATGCCTCAGAAAGTAATATGAATAGAATTTTCAAACTGCAAAAGAAAGCTGAGGTTAATCGTGAAATTATGAAATAGAAGTGAGATTGGAACAGCATAGTTGGTGAAGGACAAAAAGAAAATGTTGTCGGTCAATACGGACTTGGGAAAACAAACCGAGGAGGAGAAAAACTGGTAGAATTATGTGTTAATAATGACTTAGTAGTGACTAATACATGGTTCAGAAACCATAAACGAAGGCTGTACACATGGAAAAGCCCAGGAGATAGAATGAGATGCCAAATAGATTACATCCTAGTAAAACAAAGATTCAGGAACAGCATAAAAAATGCTAAGACATTACCAGGAGCAGACATTGATTCAGATCACATCCTTCTAATAGTCGATGTAACTACAAAGCTGAAACAAATAAGGAAAACGAGAAGAGATGACAGACTTGGGACCTAGAAAAACTGAAAGAAAGGAAAGATGCCTTCAGCACGAAGTTGGAAGATCGCCTTAGAAATTTGGAAAACAAACCGAAGACCGTGGATACAGAATGGGAGGAAGTGAAAGCCAGCATCAAAGATACCTTGAATAAAGAGATTGGGAAACAAGAGAAGAAAATCAGAAAACCATGGATCACTAAGGCTGGAGAAAATGGATGAGAGAAGAAAATGAAAAAACGTTAACAGTGAAGAAGGTAGAGCCAACTATAGACGCATAAACAATGAGATGAGAAGGGTAACAGATAAAGCTAGGGAAAATTGGATAAAAGAAAAATGTGAGGAAATACAACAGATGGAGAAGTTAGGACGATACGATATGATGTACGCTAGGGCACTGGAGTTAGAAGATAAGAAGTCTAATGGGATTCGTGGTAAAGGAATTATTAATAGAGATGGGAAAATAGTCGCAGAACCAAAGGATGTAACACAGGTATGGGAAGAATACATTAAGGAACTATACAACAAGCAGGCAGGATCGGTACAAATGGACCTGGAAGAAGAGAATTGCATTGAAAAAGACAACTTGGGACCAAGTATTATGAAAAGCGAAGTAGAAAAGGCAATACAGGAACTAAAGAAAGGAAAAGCTACAGGCAGCGATGGAATACCGGTAGAGGTACTTAAAGTCATGGGATCGGAAGGACTAAAAGTGATTACGAAACTAATTAACAAGATTTACGACTCGGGAGAGTGGCCTCAGGATTTCTTAGATGCAACAATGATCCCTCTAAAGAATAAGCCAAAGGCAATGCAGTGTAAGGACTACAGAATGATATCCCTACTGTCACACACTTCGAAGATCATCACGAGGATTCTTAATAAAAGACTAGAGAAAAAGGCCAAAGAAATGGTAGGGGAAGATCAATTCGGCTTCAGAAAAGGACGTGGAACCACAGATGCTATCGGTGTATTGAGAATCATATCAGAAAGGGCAATAGAGTACAGTCAAGATTGCTGCATATGTTTCGTCGACTGGCAGAAGGCCTTTGATAGAGTAAATTGGGTACTGCTGATGAGAATATTAAAGGATATAGGTGTAGACTGGAAAGACAGGAGACTGATCAGGAATCTATACGTGAATCAAGTTGTAAAGGTCAGGTTGGAGAATACGGACACCAGCGGAGTACATATCGGTAGAGGAGTAAGACAGGGCTGCTGTCTATCGCCGATTCTATTCAATATATATGGAGAGAGACTAATGCAGGAAGCGTTAGAAGGCACGGGAGATTTCAAAATCGGAGGAAGGATTATAAGAACAGTGAAATACGCGGATGATCAAGTACTTCTAGCAAGAAAGGAAAAGGAACTCCAGAAAATGATAAATAGACTAGTGATAACAGGTAGAAAATACGGTATGGAAATTAATACAGAAAAATCCAAGGTTATGCGAATATCAAGTAAAGAAGAAGAAAATTTGAACATAAGTATTGGAGGAAAGCCATTAGAACAAGTTTCAGATTATAAATACCTTGGAAGCATCATAATGAGAGAATCAAAATGTACAGATGAAATCAGGACTAGAATAACAAAAGCAAAAGCCGCTTTCAGAAGAAAGAAAATACTGCTAACGGGAAATATAAAGCAGGAAATCCGCAAGAGGTTGATAAAATGCTATGTATGGAGTATAGCTTTGTATGGAGCAGAAACATGGATGCTAAGGAAAAATGATACTAAATACTTGGAAAGCTTCGAAATATGGACATGGAGAAGAATGCTGAAGATAAAATGGACAGATAGGGTGAAAAATGAGGAAGTACTACGAAGAATAGGAGAGAAGCGAACGATTATACAGACTATCAGAAAGAGGAAGGTGAACTGGATTGGGCATTACCTGGGGAGAGAGTGCATGATTAAAGAAGTGCTAGAAGGAAAACTGGATGGAAAAAAAGAAAGAGGTAGAAAAAGGTTTCAGCTAGTAGACGACTTGAAAGGGAAAGAGAGCTATCAAGACATGAAGAAGACTGCAGAAAATAGGAGTATATGGAGAACCAAGTTTAACCTAGAATAATCATGGACCTGTCAACGGACAGACTACCTATGATGATATATATATATATATATATATATATATATATATATATATATACACATATATATATATATATAGAGAGAGAGAGAGAGAGAGCACTTAAAGAGGCAGAAGCCTTAACACTTGTATTCAAGAATACAGTTTGCTGTCCAATCCGATATAGGGTTGCTGAAAAGTAAGTTTGGCTTAAAAATACATAATCATCAGCCTAAATTTATCAATGATCCTGATATTTCCTAATTTGACAATTGCGACTGTAATTAACATTTGTTTTTCGTTTGATAAGTTCCATATTTCCGAGAATCCTGCATTTCTAATAACAATATCAGCTATACTGTCAGATAATATGAATTTTATTTGCAGTCGGTTTCAAAACAGGACAAAATGGCTTTTTTGACCAAAAAATGAGACAGTAGGAAATTGGCTAAGAAACAGTACGTATGGTCATCCTACTGTTAAATAAGTAAAATATGAGAAAGTAAAATAAGTCACCTGTTTGGGGTGCTATATGTATTTCGTGTGTGAGAAATGGGGAACAAAAATGTGATGTGATGGCATGCGCATAAACTTTCCACTTACACATACATTAAGGATGAGGTTTTGAATTAAACGAGCTGTTTGAGAGTCACCAGACCAGATCATGACTTCAAATTTCACTGTAGAAGTATTTTGAATAATCTGTACCAAAAAGTGTGCAAAATCCTTTAGTTGAAGTCATCTACAGTAAAACCCCGCTATACGTTGTTTCGCATATACGTTGCCAATCAGTTAAGGAACATGTTTCGTTATAAGTTGTGTCGCTTCGCATATACGTTGTTTGTGAAATGCTAAAAGCAAATTTCAGAAACTCCAATTGCGGTGCATAAATTATTACTATAACAATAAAAACCCTCTTTTCGGATTTTAATTTCATGTTTATTATTATTTATATGAATGAATTTAATTTCGTGTAAAATCATAGAATAAACATTTGCTGGCCATGTGTTTGAGAGATCACGATGGGTTAGGTGGTTCACAAGTCACACAGGGGATAAGGGACTATCCCAATTTTAATGACTATGTGTAAAAACCTATTTCTGAGCGACAGTCAGCTATAAGAGAGCTTTTTGAACAGTTGTGTCTAACATTTTGTGTGTCCTTTCATCCCGGTTTACGTTTGTATTGATATCTTATGAGATATTGGATATACTTTGGATTACAACATCTGCTTGAAAAGTACTCTAAAGTGCGTATTAGTGCACGTGTAAGTAAAGAAACAATTTTGGTGCTCCATCACACTATAGACAATTATTTTCGGTGATCTGAATTTATTATTGCCATCAGTTACTCGTTACAATTAAATGTATATTAAACCCTAGTAGTAATGAGTGATAAACAGTGGTAACATAGTATGTCTAATGTACTATATTGATATGTATCATTTGAGAGGCAAGTGTTTCACAAAATACAGGGTTATTCATAATTCCCTGACACTACAAAATATTGGTACACTTGAATGGCGCAAAGGATGGTAACATGTGACATACTGATAGAAAGAGAAACTCTATAAGTTTGTTTGTACGTGCCGTGAGTGCTTAGTTTGCAGTTCTGTACCGACATGCAGCAGCACTTGGAGGAAGATGGTTTCGCTGAAAAACTGATTTTCAGCAACGAAGCTATGTTTCACCTCTATGGGAAGGTGAACAGACACAATGTGTGCATATGGGGAAGTGAAAACCCACATGCCACAATTGATCACATTAGGATTTCACCGAAACTGAACGTTTTCTGTGCTATGTCCATAGAGAAGGTGTATGGGCCATTCTTCTTTGCCAAGTCAACCGTAACTGGCACGTCCTACCTTTATATGATGCAGGAATGGCTAATGCCGCAGCTTGATGATGACAGCGATGACTTCATTTATCAGCAAGATGGGGCTCTGCCACACTATCACCACCTCGTCCGCGGCTACCTCAATCAACATTTGCCACAACATTGGATCGGACACATGGCTGCCAATGACCAGACACTGCTTCGCTGGCCACCCCGATCACCTGACCTGACGCCATGCGATTTTTTCTTATGGGGGTACGTTAAGGACTCAGTCTTTGTACCACCCCTGCGGAAATTTATTGGAAAATGCAGGAAAAAGCTTCACAGCTGCCTGTCATGGTGCTCCTGTACATGCTATACTCTCAACTCTCAGACAATGAGGCACTGCATAAATTGACCATTCATACTGATTTTGTCAGTACAGTACTGAAAATAAACTGTCTGTACTGATAAAAAATTGTACTGATTTGTACTGAATTTTGTGGGATAGTACTTATTTGTACTGATTAAAGTAAAACTAAAAAAAACATAAGTACAAAAAGTAAAGTATAGAAAGTGCAGCTAAAAAGAACAAACCCAGTGACACTTGGTCCAGTATCCAGTGTTGTAAACTAATAGTGTTTTCAGCCTCTGTACTCAGTGAACACTGAGACTCAGTGTATATCCATCACTGTCTTTCTCATTACAATAAAAGTGATGGATATACACAGAGGGCGCACTAGTGCTGCCTGAATTCATATGCTGAAAACGCCATAAACAGAACACTTGCTTCTGGCGTTAAATATCCCTATGTGTGTAAATAGCATAAATAGTAACTAGTGAGGGGTTTCCAACCAATCGATCGCGATCGACCGGTCGATCTTTGGCCCTTCTGAAGTCGATTGTGGAGTCTTTCCTCAGCGCTGTAACTTTTTACTGGATCAAGTGAGATGTTTATTTTATTTATTAAAGATTAGTCCACATACAGCAAAGAATGCCAATTTACAGTGGGCTTTACAACAGGTCAATAAATAAAATTTAAACAAAACAGATTAAATACACTCAACAAGGTAAGACACTATTGTATAGTTGAGAGATGCGTCAAACCAGCTTGGACAAAAGAGTTACGTGACAACAAGAAGGGGTCAATATGGTAAGGGAGAGAGTTTATCATGGAGAAAAGACGGAAGGAGAGTGAACGTTGGACAAGGGATGCTCTAGGAATGGGCATATGAAGTAATGAATGCGTGCGGGTGGGTCTAGAAGGAACTCTGAAATTAACGTAGGAAACCAGATCTGGGCAGTCTGTAATGGAGTTTAGGATGTTATAAATAAAGGACAAGTCGGACTTTAGCCTATGATTAGAGAGATTACTCAGGGAAAGGGCGGATAGAACGAGATCTGTTGAGGCGTTACGGAGAGAAGGCACTCTGTGTTTAACTATCCTAGTAAAGAAATTAGTGACACAATTAAGGATGGAGAGATTGGATACAGCTGACATGGACCAGATAGGAGAGCAATACGAGATGATGGGGAGGACAATAGTGGAGAAATATGTTCTAAGGGCAAGAGGGTCACTAATATCAGTGAAACGGTAGAGGAGACCTAATAGAGACATAGCTTTGCTTCTGACAGCTTTAATATGCTCTGAGTAATTTAATTTTTGGTCAGTTATTACCCCAAGGTCCTTTAGTGAGAAGACCTTGCTCAAAGGGGTGGAGTTAATGCAGTAGTTGAAGGTAATGGGAGTTTTCCTTAATGAAATCGACATCGTGCTGCACTTCGCCGAATTTAATTTGAGCTTCCACACGTCACACCACGTAGCAATCTGATTTAATGCATCCTGGAAAACAAGGCAGTCAGAAGGGGAATCAATTTGTTTAAAGAGTTTACAGTCATCTGCATAGAGCAATGTGTGGGCTTGGGAAGAGTGGATTAATGAAGCTAAATCATCAACGTACAGATTAAAAAGATATGGTCCTAGAACGCTACCCTGGGGGACCCCTGAGGTAATAGAAAACCAATCAGAAGAGAAACCCGATAAGACAACTCGCTGGATTCTATCACTTAGAAAACTGGACAGTAGGTTGAGAAAATTACCATGGATACTAAAACGGTGACTGAGTTTGTGGAGAAGGAGGTTATGGTTCAAGGAATCAAAAGCTTTGGAGAAATCTAAAAATATTGAATCCAACTGAGACTTGTTTGTTATTGCGTTGACAGCATGATGCTGAAAGACTGCTAGGTTTGTCATGCAAGAACGACTAGGAAGGAAACCATGCTGGTTGGAGGAAAGATGAGGGGAAGTGAAATAATATAAACGATTAAGAATGATTTTCTCGCAAACAGAGGATAAAATTGGAAGCAAGGAAATTGGACGATAATTTGATGCATCGGTCTTCGGTCCTGACTTGTGTATAGGAATAACATTTGCAATTTTCCATTGAGAAGGGAAAATGCCCAGGGAGAAGCATCTGTTTAAAATCAGGCATAAGGGAATTGAAAGTGAGGTAGCACAGTTACGTAGTAGTATAGGACTAAGACCATCCGGACCGGGGGAACGATGAGGGGAAAATTTGCAAAGAAATTGATAAACTTCGTGGGGTGTAGTTTGGATTTGGGACAATGAATAGTTACATTTGGGAGAGAGAGACTGCATGTTGTTTATGGGAAGATTAGACGCCGGAGTTAAACATTCAGAAAAAAATTTGAGAAATAGGTTAGGTCTGCCTGGCCCTGCAGCCTTGGAGTTCATGTAAGAAACGGTTTCGGGGATACGCGAACGGTTGCGCCGAGAGTTAACGAAAGCCCAAAATTTTTTTGAGAGGGAGGAAGAAATAGCTTTCGTGTATTCAGCGTAGTCACGACGAATGAGTGCCTTCGAATATTTACGTAGGTCGGTAAAAGACCTCCGAGATTCAGCGCTAGGATGGGCTTTCCAAAATTACCATGCACAATTTTTATTTCTAAGAAAATGAACTGTGTCCGGCTTAAACCAGGGGGGAAACTTTTTTGACCTAGGCTTAACAAGGGGGACAAAATCTTTTATAACACTTTCAAGCACAGCGTACAGAAAATCAACTGCCTCATCAGGAGACAGAGAGGTAAGCACGGTCCAGGGGATAAGGTCGAGGCAGCGATTAACATCCTCCCAACGAACCTTTGACCAGGCACAAAAGGGTTTCAGTGGAGTGGGTGGGCCCCCCGGGTGCATCTTGGAGCCTCGAAACCGGTAAACTGCATCGAGAGACTCGTGGTCCGAGTCGAAAATATTACGTCCGGGGGTGACCGTCGCCGGGGCAACGGACGAAAGGAGAAAGTCCAGTGTTGCCATGTTGCGAGTGCAATGGAGATTGTGCTGGGATAAGCGGAGCGCACAAATAAAGTGTTCCATGAAGAAAACATCATTGTTATTCAACGTGCTACCACTAGATGGAGAGTCCCAGCGAATAGATAGATTAAAATCACCGACAAGAATAATAGGGCCTAGGTTAATGGCTCGCAATACAGACTCAAAACAATTTTCCAACACATTAAGTTCACTTGCAGGTGGACGATAAAAACAACCAACAAAAATTTTACTTGATTTAGATAGCTTGCTAGTAGATAAAGCGATTTCACTCCACACAATTTCGCAGTTAGTTTCCAGATCTTGGCGGCGTTTTGCGGGATGCACCGATTTAATTCCAAGAAGCACACCCCCACCTCTATAATATCGGTCACGTCGGAAAATAGTATGCGAGCTTGAGAAGGATAGCTCGCTATCATTAACTGCCGGAGTTAGCCATGTTTCCGACAAGGCAATAATGTCAAAATCGGATAATTCAAATACGCACGAATCGCAAGTACTTACTTAGTCTAATTTTTTATCTAACTATGCAGGTGATTTTACAATTTGGTTGTATAATAATCATTGTAATCATTAGATTTTTTGCTGTGTAACCATATTTCTCCCTCCCCTTCCTGCTAGACACATGCTATGTATTCAACATTCCTCGAAGTAGCTCTTTGTCCAGGAAAGGTTAGAGATCCCTGAACTAATGTATCATCAGCTGATCCGAAAACGAGAAATAACAAATAATCGCAAAGAAAATACATTTGTTTTGACATTTAGTAAAATTTAAATTCTTTTGTACAGTAAATTATATATTTCAACTTTTCCAATGTAATTATAATAAAAGGATATAATAAAACTTAAAAAATTTACTTTTACAGAATGAGTTCGAAAAGAAGAAAATGTACCTTTAATGAAAAATTGAAAAAAGAATTTGCATTTATTAAGTGTATTTCTAAGAACAAAGATAGTGAAGTTTTATGTACAATCTGTGGGACAAAATTTTCGGTAGCTAATGCAGGTCGTTCAGATATAACAAAACATTGAAACGAAAAATCGTAAGAAAGTTTTAGATATTGCATCCACCTTGACGACCATAACTTCGTTTTTTAATAAAAGAAATGTTTTCAATGACAGTGAAAAAAAGCTGGCTATCGCAGGTGTATTTTCATATCATATGGTTCGACATAACCATAGCTTTAGAAGTATGGACTGCACTTCCAAATTAATTCAGAAAATTTTCGATAGCAAATTTCATTGTGCAAGAACAAAGATGGAAGCATGATTGTAAATGTAATTTGCCCATTCATAATACAGACATTACGAAATGAGATTGAGCAAGCAGAATATGTAACTATTTCCACTGATGCTTCAAATCATAAAGAAGTTAAATTGTTTCCTTTGTTAGTGTAATATTTTAATATTGAACATGGAATTAGAACTAAGATTTTAGAGTTTTGTTCTCTACCTGGAGAAACTTAGCAGTAAATTTTTCAATTTATTATGGGCATGTTGAACAAAGAAGGGATTGCCAGTAAAATTATTGCATTAAGTGCAGGGCCGGCTCAAGACATCTTGGCGCCTCAAGCAGATTTCAATCATGGCGCCCCTTCAATACATAAATTTTGCATTAAAATTCGGTAGTTTAGTAGTTTAATAGGATATAATTATTTTGATGTTTTGTGTATTTTTATGATTAAACAGTTTAATAAAAATACAGGACTTTATTCATAGAAAAATAAATTTGAAATGTCACAAAGAAATTATAAATCGTGCCATACTTATTTCAATGAAAATGAGATTGATTGGAACTATTGCGTCGATGTATGCACAGATAGGGCTCAATCATTGGTTGGAAAACTTGCTGGTGCAGTAAGTTTCATAAAGAATGCGTAAAAAATGCAACATTGACACATTGCCTTATTCATAGACAAGCACGTGTTGCCAAACACATGAATAAAGGCAGCGACGCACTTATCTAAAGCTAATGGTGCAAATTGCTCTTAGCATGAAATAGAAAGGGGGAAATTGATTCTTGATTGCGAAATGCACTTGGGAGGATGCAAGGAAAAAAGAAACGAATTGAATCAAAACCTTACCTCAGAAGTGATCTTGGAAAGACGTTCCGAAAAACATGATTAGAAAAATATGGGTTGGAATGAAAAGCGGGCTATATCGTGAATAAATGAGACTCCAACTTTATGACTGATTACGAACTTCAAGAGCAAGATGAACATCGTCTATTACTTGGAATCATTACAACAAGTCAAGGACAACTTTCGTTAATGGGAGCAGCTTACGAATTTGTTACCAATATAAAATTGAAAACGACCTTCAGGATGAATTTCTTACAAGAATATAAAATTGCCCAATTATAGAGTTAATTACCTCAAATTTTAAAGAGAAGAACCTCTACTCTGAACATCTTAGCAAAGGTTGGTTCAAGAAAGAGTATAATAGCAACAAACTTATTTGGATGAAACTAAAAAATAATTTAACCATACAACGTGAAAGATATATAAAAAGATCGAATAAAAGTATATACTACCTGGTTTAGAAAATCTCCATTGATCGTAGACTAGGTATAGCTCCAACTCTCAGGGTCAAAAACCTGCTTTTACCAATGAATAATATTTACACTAAATATTAGCGTCACTTCTTGAGCAAAGACAAAAACATCAATTATTCCCAAAGAAAACTAACATGGTATAACTTGATAACAGGTTCTTCAAACACTAAAAGACTCACACCACTCGACTGACATTTCCACAACGATAGATATATTGGAGCTAATGCTGATAAACTGCTCTTTTTCGATGTCACCGATGTGAAATGTGAGGGAGGAGGAAATTTGGAAGGAGAAGGGGTGTAAAACAGTGGTGTGAGAATATGTACCCCGTCCTCAGTGCGACCTAACACTGTATCAATTACCAAGAAGCAGTAAAAGAAACCCAAAAGATAAATATTTTGTCCTCAAACAGGAGCCGCAACCAATAAACCAAGAATTTTGAACGTGCCAGAATGAATGCACATAGAAACAAAGTGGAACCACAGGAGGTACGGTCTCGAGATACCCCATATCCTCCTCGGACTTTCTAAAGACTTCCTTGCTCTTGGGAACCCTTGAAAATGTCTCCCGCTGGCCAACATCTGAGACTGCAGCAGGCTATTACGGCGGGGGCGATGCTGAGTTTCCTTTGGAGGCATGACCTTTCTTATTAATTCTCCCCCCCCACCCCTCCAGCCTTAGCCCGAGCACCCACTGAAGTGACGCACGTGATCTGACACGTGACATACAAGTGACATGACTTCCATATGACTTAGTGCCCACCAAACTGATTCAGTGAGTGACTAGTAACAATGTCCTCCTCAGAAGATGAAGATGCTCTAGCATGGTTAAATTTAATTAACATTCAAAATCGCAGAAAAAGACGTTTTGGGTACACCCTTACTGGCATGCCAAATCAAGGGAATATGGTGCTTTCAGTGTCTTCAAAGAGTTGAACATGTATCCGGAAAGGTTTCAGTCATTTTATAGAATGAGCAAAAGTACGTTTGATCTGTTGCTCAGAAAAGTCGGACCTGCAGTTTCAAAAAAAGACACGAATTTTAGAGTGTCAGTCAGTCCTGAGGAACGCCTTTTAATAACTTTAATGTAAGTAAAAAATTTGGCATTAGAGAAATTAGTACAAATCGAAAAAGACAATGATAATATGGATAGATTTATTATATAATATGTTAAATTATGTTACATCTATATCCTTTGAATTTGTTGCTGGTACTGTATATACGACGAGAACTAATGTATTTGTGATTGGTATTTATTGTTGCATACTTAATATTGATATTCGAACTGCACAAACTCTTTTAAATTGCTAGACTGTTGAGGTTGTGGCTGATTCTGAGATGTGGAAGGCAATAATGACAATGAAAGGACTGAAGGGTCAGTTGATTTACTTATTGGTTGGTAAGGAGGCATGGATGAAAACGAAGATGATGAATGGGTAGAAGGGGCTGGCGATACACGATTTTCATTTTAAATTTGTCCTGCTAAATTTAAAATACCAATTTTAAATTGCCTTTTTTGATCAGTATTCATTTCCTTCATATCTGGAAGAACACTTTTCAAGAAGGAAAGATCTGGATCCTCAGTTTTATATTCAACACATTTCTTTTTTGACTAATATACCTAATATAATTACTTACCTAATACTTATAATACTTACCTAATATACCTAATATAATTACTTACAATATTACATTACGAATATTAAATAAAATATTAAATTAAACATACCTGATTCTTTTAATTCTTTTGCAATCCTTTCCCATGCCCAATCCTGACAATTTCTGTTGCTGTAATCAGCGCTGCTGTGGTCGTAAAGACAGGGGTATTCTTCCACGAGACGAACGAAGAGAATGTTAAATTCGGGTTCGTCTTTCATATTCAGATCTTGAATATACAGAAGAAAACACCAATACAACGACTTTACTTCCACGGTATGAAGTGACAAGTGACAAAAAGTGGAGCATGCTCTACTCTTGTGACAGTGATATGGCATGTTATGTGTCACTTCTGAGTCACGTTAGTCCAGTGGACGCCTCCACATTTGTTTACATTGCTTGCACTTCAAAACAGGTGTCACTTGCGTGTCACGTGTCATATCATCTGCCAGATCATGTGCCACGCCACTTCAGTGGGTGCTCGGGCTAAGGGAATGCTTCTTTCTTTAGGCCGGCGATTACCTTTGGTGCAAGGGGTGCTAAGCACCCGGACAGAATCCCTCGGGGGCGGCAAATCACAGAGGGAATCGGCTTTAAATATGAGGGGTGGTGAGAACTGCTTCTATCCGATCCCCCGAGCATGTAACACAGCAATAAAAATGTTGGAAAAACTACATCCAGCCATCTATATTCGGTAGTATTCTCGGAAGCTGCTTTTGGAAATACCATTTTACCATTCGGAGTAGAGCCCAGTTATTGCCCCCGAACATTCATTTGAAGTCACATTTTCACATATGTATATTCGCCAGCTGCAAACACTAAGCATATTGATGGAAGAAATAAATTAAAGTATTTTCCAAAAACTTTTTGCCAGGAAAATTTGGCATCCCTAGAAATTCAGTGCCTCAAGCGGTTGCTTGTTCTGCTTGTATTGTTGAGCTGGCCCTGATTAAGTGCTGACAATACCAATACTAACTTTGGTGGGAAACAAAAAAAGGCATGGAAAATGTATATCGAAAACTACAAGGGGCCCTTCAAAAAAAGATTAATGGTATTGGTTGTTCCGCACATATTGTGCACAATGCCATGTCAGTTGCCACTGGTATGATGCCTATAGACATTGAAATAATAGTATATAAAATATATCAATATTTTGAAATATACACAGGGTTGAAAATTTAAAATCATTTTGCGAAGAAGCTACCATAGATTATAAAAGATTATAAGTATATGCTAAAACACATTGGTTGGCATTATTACCGGCAGTAGAATGCATCTTAACATTATTTGAACCGCTGAAATCTTATTTTTTATCGCAAGACAAAGCGCCAGTAGTTTTGTTAAATATTTTAAATAAGGAAACTGCGAAACTATTTCTATGTTTTATACACAACCAAGCAGTTCTTTTTCAACAAACAGTGTTGGAAATTGAAAAGTCTAGTCAAAGTAATAGAGGAAGTGTCGGATTTAAAGATTAAATTGAAAACAAGACTGGATTCAGAATTTTGCCCAATTGCAATAAAAAGTCTGATCACAGAATTGGATGAATCAAGTCCAAATGTAAGAAAAATTTTTTATAAGTCTGTAAAATTGTTTTATGAAACCAGTTTAGTATATCTGGAAGAGTGGACTGAACCAATGAATGATTTGCTCATTTTCAACTGGACTAAACTGAATGCACAACTTGAATGGTCACAAATTGAAAAATGTGTAATCTTTTTAAAACAAAATTTTGAAATAGATTTAAATGATGGTGATTTATTTGATGAATTCAATAGGATTAATATCTACTGCTCTGAGGAAATAGTTTATAAATGGGTTAAAAATAAATTAGAAACAGATAAGAGATGGATTGAAATTTATAAACGTTTCATAAACAATTCCATTTCTTATAAGAATATATCAAAGTTGGTCGAGTTTAGTCCAGCTTTGCCTGGAAGCAGTGCAGATGTGGAAAGAGTGTTCTCGTTAATGAACGATTTGTGGACCCCAAAGAAGTCGCAAATAAGAGTAGAAACTGTTAAAGCTGAATTAATTGTTAAGTATAACCTGAATTATACATGCAGTGAGTTCCATGATGTAAATGCAAAAAATGAAAAGGCAATACATTAAAGTAATAAATATAAAATAAAATAATATTGTGTAATGTTTTTTTTATAATATGAAAATCCCCTTAAATTAGTGCATTTGTCACCAGTATTTCAATAAAATCTCCCCTCCCATTCTCAGCAACTTCTGGATACATACAGTATGCTTTTTTATTATCCACTCTCTTTTTTAAGTACATATCTAAAATTGCCTTAAAATGTGCTATTTTCTTTACTTATTTTCAAAAATTTCTCCCCTATCTGGAGGGCATTCCAGACCCCCGGATTTTGAGTCCTGCTTTCAGTTCAGAATAATATGGTCGCCCTAAGCATACTGATTGCTTATCTCAACAATATGATCACCTTAGCACTGCACTCCTGTAAGATGATCGAAATGATACTCCAGAGGAACCTAAATCCAGTGCCATCATTTTCATCATCATCAGCTTTATGTTTGATATCATCTTACACATATTTGTTCTCTTCGTCGCTGTCTTTGTTTATCATCATCATCATTAAATGTAATTTCACCTTTATATCATGTATGGTTGTCATAATAAAGTTATGTGAGTTAGAAGCTTATCTCCCATTCCCCATAAACCCTTGGTTTTAATTTTTGAAGTTTCTGTCTTCACAGTATTCTTAGGACTGTATCCTCTGCAATGTTTGAGGGTCTACTGTATTTGGTTAAATGTTGAAGAATGAAGTTTTCTTTTTCTGATACACAGTAAATGACTCTATAAATAATTTAAATGTTCAGTTGCAGCAGTATTGTGTAGCATAGTTTTAATGACCAGTGAGAGTATAAATGTCTTCCTACAAGTATCAGTAATTCCCAAAATGTGATTATGTTGTTAATTTACATCCTTTAAACTAGCCATTTCTTACATGTAACAGAGGGACGGAAGAAAAGTGTCGGAGATGCTGCTGCACCAAACTGTCCAAACTGTGGGAGTGCTGTTGTGGTGCATGCTGTAACTGCAGAAGTAAGCGAGTCATTTGCAAGAACTGGTAAGATATGCGACATAGCTTCGACGATTTTTTGAAACCCTTCTTCCAACCAACCCAACCTGACGAAAATGTTTTCAGAAAAATGGTTTGGTTAGAAGAAGGGCTTCAACAGAATTGTTAGGTTGGTTGGTAGTAGGGTTTTAAAGAAATGGTTGGGTTGTGGCGCGTGCTCAGGGAACCCCATTCCTCCAGGAATCACAATACAAATAAAACCCATCAGAGCGACAAATGTACAGAGTGCCACCTATTGGCCAAAACTAGAAATACTTGTGGGGCACAAAGGCATGGATAATTAATGCCATCTAGTTGTGAAACATTGAACTCGTAATGCAAACCGTTTATTCCCTAAGTACTGAGCTCTAATTTCAGAGCTGTATGGGCAGCTAGTCCTGTATTTTTGTAACGTGTATGTGTCACCCCCTGAATCAAAGCTTCCCCTTCATTCTCCTCAGCCACACTTGAGGGGAAGTGGAGGGGAAGAAGATGCACAGATCGTGTGCACAGTAGCAAGTCAGGCAGTCACGGGGGCAGAGCAAGGCGGGCACGCAGGCAGCGGGAAGAGGGCCATGAGCATTGGCAGCTCAGGGTGTTGTGCATCGGCGGCCTGCTTACCATAATACTCCAACAGAGTTACAATTTTGGAGCTGTGCAGGCCAGCTAGTCTCAAATTAATTTATGTTTTTTGAAATTCTTATCAGAAGTTGTTTTGGATGCCAAAAAGAAGATATATGGTGGGCCTGGCTTGGGGACAATCTTCTATTATTATAAAATCCCAAGTTTGTCTGCAAGTCTGTTATTAATGCTCAGAGCACCACCAGTGACATAAGATCCAGGAGCATTGTGGTAACCCCCGTTCGACTCATACTTTCAGGATTTACTTGGCCTTACCCCCTTTTAATTTTTTTTAACTGCTCACAATCTACATTGAAGTCATGGGTTCGATTCTAGGAGTGTTATGTTTTCCATTTGATTAACATGTGGAAAATTTATGCATACCTGTCATATTTGACAGGCAATTAACTTGTATGTTATTATATAATTTTTGAGTATTGCCCATGTTATATAAAACCTGGTAAAACACTGACCTAATGCTAAACTCTTTATATTCTTATTGTACAGTAAACAAACACCTATATTTATTATGAAAATATATTGATGGCTGTCTTTTCTTTTTTATGCTAAATGTGTTGTTTTTGCTGCTTGTCTTCCAGGTGTTTTGGATAACTCGTTTGTCACTGGAAGTACTTCCAACACAGATTGTGCCTCTGCAAATTCAGAACATGAGGTGCGCATAATGTTTAATTGTCATAAAAGTTCATTTATCTGACAGTATTTTAATTAGAAAACTCATATCATCAAATCTCTAATGCCATGATGTTATATAAATGTGAAATTACTTGTGATTGACCACAAAACTTAAATGATTAACATCTGTAATGTCTCATAGGCCACTGCTTGTTATCAACTGTGACTAACTTTACAAGACATAAAGATTTATGTTTATCACAAAAATTTTAGAGCCTTACATAAAATTTCGTCTTAAATCTTACCCAACTGTTGTAGCAGTAAACTTGGGAATTGAGTGATGCTCACTTTATAGCAAAAATTTACGTGTCAACCTCTGGAGAACTGTAACTGGAAAAATATTAATGAAGGAATACTAGGTTGGCTCACCAGCAGATTTTTGCCACTTCTAAGTAAAGTAAAATTATGAAAACTCTGCAGAAGCCCAGATCAGGGGTTGGCAACATTTTTCCTAAGAAGAGCTACTTTTTCAAATTATGTATAACATGATATAACAGTTTGCACATCTCTAGGAATATAGGCTTGTATAGAAAGGAATTCTGCTTTCTTGTAGCAATTTCAAGGTAAAATTTAGCAAAACTATATCTACTGTATTTATCCGAATCTAAGACGAGTTTTTTTTTACTAATTTAGGCACCAAAAACTATAGGATCGTGTTATATTCGCGAACAACAACACAAATTACACAAAAATCTGTTTTTTCAATTTTTAACATTTTAAGTTACAATCAAGTAATTATAATATACAGGCGACTCCCAAGATTCGACTAACTCGAGAATTGGACCAGTCGAAGCCCACTTATTCGACCCAGACGATCGGTCAGACGAATTGGAATTCACGTAGTTTACACAAAGTAATTTTCGGCTCACCCAACCATGCGAGGTTTAGCTTCAGTCCAGATATCATTATTTCTGCTCTAATTGTTTGAGTTTCAATTATGTAAAATAATCATACAAACATTCCATTCCATTGGGTTTAGAAAACTTTATGAGAGCTTGATACATTATTGTCATTGAGTTAAGAAAGCTTAGCGCTGACAGACAGTCTTTTGTTTTGACGTTGTGTGTTATCTTTGATCATTAAAATCATGGGCGATCATTTGGAGAAAAGAGGTTATTCATTAACTAAAGAATTTAAACCAATGCAGCGTTGCAGTTATGACTCAAATTTTAAATTAATGATAGTGTGTTTTGCCGAAAAGAGTAACAATTCCGAAGCTGCACGCCACTTTAGTATTACAGAAGCAAATGTTCGGTGATAGAGGAAGGCGATGGAGCAGTTTAAATGTGCTCATTCCATGAGAAAAGCATTTCGTGGTCCTAAAGTGGGACGATATAAAGAGTTGGAAGAAGTCGTATTCGAGTATGTCTGAGAAATACACAGAAAAGGACTTGGCATTACATGAGAGAGAATCCGCATGAAGGCTTTAGAAGAAGTGTCAAAACGAAAGATACCAAGGCAAGAGTTCAAAGCTAGTGTTGGGTGGACAGTTCGATTTATGCGGCGAAATGGACTTTGTCTTCTGAGGAGGACATCACTAGCGCAGAAGCTTCCCACAGATTATGAAGAGAAGCTGATCCAGTACCAGCGTTATATAATACGACTATGATGTGAACACAACTACCTCTTAGGTCAGATTGGAAATGCTGATGAAACGCCAGTATATTTCGATATGCCAGGGAGTACAACCATCAACGAGAAAGGAGAAAAGTCAGTGATTATAAAAACCACAGGCAGTGAAAAATTATGAATTACGGTAATGTTAGCTGTGCTCGTCGATGGAAGAAAATTGCCTCCATTTGTGATTTTGAAGAGAAAAAATCTCCCAAAAGAGAAATTGCTAAGTGGGATAATTTTCAAATGTAACAAAACTGGATGGATGACTGATGAGCTAATGGTCTCTTGGTTAAAAGAGGTATGGAATCGACGGCCAGGTGCTCTATTGAAGCAAAGGGGTATGCTGACTGTTGATGCCTTTAGGGGACATTTAACAGACAAAGTGAAGAATGAAGTGGCCACACTAAACAGATTTGGTGGTCATTCCTGGTGGCATGACATCCCAACTCCAAGTCCTTGATGTCGTAGTGAACAAGCCATTCAAGGTCCACCTTCGTCAATTGTATGGAGAATGGTTATTGTCAGGAGACTGCCCTTTAACTCCAATTGGCAACATTAAGAAACCATAGGTGGCTCAGTTGGGTCAGTGGATCAAAACTTCCTGGGAAACGATCTCACAAGAATCCATTAAGAATGGCTTCAAGAAGTGTTGTGTGACAAACAATCTGGGTGGTTTGGAAGATGATCTAATATGGAATGACGGTGATAAAATTGAAGAATCTTCCAATGAAAGTGAATGCTCTGAAAGTGATTAGCAATGGACTATTGGACAGGCCACTTACAGACGAAATTTGAACTTTGTAGGATTTGTTTTGCATCAATTTTGTGTATTTGTATTCATAAAATCTCTAATAGAAAGCAGTGCAAGTTTTCTTATAAAAAAGTTATTGCAACATTTGACTAAAAGAAATGCTGCATAAATTTACAAGCATCCATATGTATTAAGGACAACATCAGTATAATGATTTCAAAACTTTGTAAGTAAACATATTTGATTTATTTTTTAGTAGTATTAAATTGTGGCTCAGGAAAAATTTGAGTCAGCTGGAAAACTGCATAAAACTTATTTTTCTTAAAATTAAGGCTGAAAACAAAGGGTCGTCTTACATTCGAGTCGTCTTATATTTAGGTAAATACGGTATTACACTAGTGAAAAACACATGAAATCACGGGAATGGGACTTTTAGCCGCAGCCACCTCGCCGCGGCCGCCTCGCCGCAGCCATCTCGCCGCGAAGGTACATTTTGCCGCGGCCATCTCGCCGCGGCCTTCTCGCCGCGAGGACTTCTCTCGCCGTGATTGATTAAAAATTAACGGAAAATCACGTTGAATATTCCATATTAGTTTTAGTTTACATTATACGTGTATTTTTAAGTAGGTATATATGAAAATCTCACGGCCTATGCGAACAATGTTCAGTTTTCTTTCTGTCTTCACGTCTTTGTCTGATTTTCGTCCTTTTAGTAATAATAAGTGTTTAACATAATATTAATATTAAACGTGCTGATTATCCTATGCTATTAACATATCGATCTACCGTAGCAACAAAACTCTGACGATCGCGAAGAACCTTAATCGCTTATCCATCGCTAATTTGATAAAAATGCTTTGGGTGCGATTCGTCTAACATGTAACTATACACTATTAAATTGAGTAAATTGAGATAAAGCGAAAAGAAGATTTCGACAAACCAAAAAGAAGCGTTGAGTTTTCAAATACGAGTGCCCAAATATGGAGTTTTGAAGTGATAAAAACTATGAATTGTTTTCATGCTTGCTTCGTACTTTCTCATATACGAAGTATATTGAGAAAGTATTGTTATCGCGAAAAAAATCGACCTCGATATTTTTACGGAAATACACGTTTTAGGTGTTGCTGAATCCGAACAAGTGGTTTTCGCAATGCCGTCTGTCTGTCTATCTGTCTGTTACTGGCTCTGGAGCCTAAACGGCAGACGTTGAAGAGTAGAAGAATTGATTACAAAAGGAAACTTTTTGAAAAATTCGAAAGCTCCGAATTCGTTGAAGACGTACGCGGCATAGTCGTCCCCATCGGTGTTAGTGAACGTAATGTTAGATCAGAGTACAGGAGAAAATATGTCGAAACAAATCGCTAGAACAGAGAAATACTACAGATCCCTTTTCCCAGACGCGATAAGACAGTCCAAGAGAGGAATTAGTTAGAGTTCACTTGGTGTTGTGACACCCCCTGCCAAACGCTTGTAGCGGCTTGCAGGGTATTGATGTAAATGTAGATGGTAAAGCGAAAATGAATGAAATCACGTACTTAAGCATTTTATCATACTGAGCAGAGACTATGATGAAATGGTTGACATTGATCAGTAATTAAGGGAAGTTTATTCTACGCGTTTTTAAGAACAATTTGATTTTCTCAAAAACGGCTCTAACGATTTTGATCAAATTTCGTACAGTTACTTGAGTTTACGTCTTCAATAATACTACATAGTTCATATTTATTCTAGACAACTTTAACAATAATTTGATTTTCTTAAAATACGAAGTTGCCGCTTCGTTAATATGTGATTCACTTTGGAATACAAGTGGGTATTCTAGCTTTGCACATTCCACGTTCTTCACAACGCCAAAATTTCTCACGCTCATCGCTACTTAACCGCTCAAACACATACACAAAACCGTCCACTAATAGTTTCTCCTTTCCACGGATAGACAGAATAATTTCCATTTTAAGGGATTAGTAAAAGTTAGAAAAACTTTCGGAATGTTATTGTAAAGTGAATAAAAATGTTCACTGAGCAAGTTAGCAAGGATCCACAGACGATATCACACCGTGAATGGGAACTCGGAGGACGGATGTTTACCATACGGTAGCAAAGATAAGACTGCCATAATCATGGTCGATCTTAGGCTATAGCTCGATTGTTTAGCGAAAGGCCGAATTGTCCTACCTTCCATGGTCATCGACACCCTCACGCTCCCATACCCTGTCGCCATGGGGTCCAAACCCCAACCAAATTTACTAATCCTCAAGACCCTTGGTTCGTTCCACAAATTTGACATTAAGATAATATCTAACGACTTCCAGAAATTCCATGGGGAAATTTACTCATTTGAGAATTCCTTGAATCTTATGAATGCCTAGTGGGAGTGGTTTTATTTTCTAGTTCAGTTCCTCGTGCAGGTGGTCAATAGAGGAGGAAGCTTCTTTGATACAAAGTATAACAACTACTGAAATATATTTTTAAGGAAACCTTTATTTATCATTTTATACATGCAAAATATAATAGTTACAATAATAGTTAATAATTATTTTGATATTTATTAGTCACTTGCTTCAGTGCTATCACTTTCATTCTCCGAATTTATATTAACAAGTATTTCTTCAATTCCGTTCATTATACATTCTCTTTGAATGTACTCATTTTCTGTATTTTTTCTGGCATACTGTTCTCCACTCATTTTCACCTATTAAATTACGTTTCTCCTCCACTAACTCCTGCGTCGTCGCCTGCCATTGTAAAACGATCGAGCTATAACCACGGCAAATTATGTATGAATCTCATCGAGAGAATTTTTTGAAGCCATTAGTGCATCTCAATAAGTCGATTTTTTTAAATAGAAAGAAAAATTTATTCAAATGGTAATTATACAAAAACCTTGTTTTTGTGCTTTTTGATAGGCAAACTCATGCAATAATTTTCAAAAGTTTAAGACAACTTCTCTACATTAATGGCCGCCAGTCAACCATTCCTATGACTGCTGATATCAAGCACGTACACAATATAGGAAGTCTAATTTGGATTATACCCCTAGTTCCATTATAAACTCAAATGATACAGAAAATAATTTCTTCAGAATACGAATAAAATGTACTGAATAGACGCTTTAATAAAGTTTTCTAGATCAAAAGAGGAGATAATAATTTGCGTAAAAGCACGTTTTATAATTATATGCATTTCAAAAATGAATGTAACTCATGATGATCATTCATGCGGGTTGACTTAAAGAATTTAATTTTACAGTCAAGATAACCTAATAAAAAAGAATTTTGGAATATTTAATTGGTTATTCTGAATTTTAGAGTTTCGTTTCTAGTTTAACTCACAAACGTTTACCATAAAAATTCCCTTAAACACTCGACTTACTAAAATTCAATGACTTTCTCTCAGTTTATCAATACATACTGATGTTTTTCAACTTGGACTCGCTTCTAGAAAAGTAAAAACATTAAACTATTACACACTATACATTTTATATGCTTTGTATATCGTTTGTATTGCAGATAATACCATAGGTAAAAATTACAATTCGGAAGTAAACTTTTATCTATCTTCTCTAAAAATTCAACTCTGGAATGCACTTAAAAACATCCGCCGCAAAAAGTCCCCGCGGCGAGGCGATCGCGGCGAAAGTCCTCGCGGTGAGAAGGCTGCAGCGAAAGGTCTCGCGGCGAGACGGCTGCGGCGAAAGGTCTTCGCGGCGAGGTGGCCGCGGCGAGATAGCCGCGTCGAGATGTCCTAGACCCTGAAATCACTACCTAGGTAAACATTTTGCAGTAGGCTGACACTCATGGGGCAAGCCTGACAATTGCTATTGATAAAGGACCATTACAAGCAAAACAATTGCTATTGTTGAAACACTGTTGCAAGTACAATAAAACAATGGAATTTCAGTTTCTTTTTAGGAAAAATCTGATGTGGCCAACACATCACTTTCTCCATATTTGGAGTATAGATATTTAAATTATTATGAATAGCATTATAAGGCAAAATTATTATTTCGTATCGTAAAAGCATACAGTCATCCTTATTGCCGTAAATTATATTTTGAATATGTTAACAGAATTCACCACTACGTGGTGGTGGCGCTGTATACTGGAAATTAAGAAAAAGCAAAATATCTCCAAAATGGATGGTTCTACGAAAATTTGTTTCAAACAATACTTGGAAGAAATATTATTCTCTACAACTTTGGCCCTCACGAAGATTGCGAATAACGACGTTTTTAAGGAGAAATTTGACAGAAACCGAAAAAACCGATTATTTATAAATAATTCCTAAACAATAACTGCTATGGAAAATTGTTTGAAATAAAAGATGTAGGAAATTATATTTTCTACATTTTTTGTAATGGTCAATGTATACAATAATGATGTATTATCGGAGAAATATCACAAAAACCGAATCGGGTTTCAAATAAACCTCTACTTCCGGGTAACCGTTATTGTCCAAAAACTAATCACTTCTTTGTGCTCATGCTAAAGTGTTATATATGAAATTTGGTATTAATATGACAAGTACTTTTTGAGTCAGAGTGCCCACAATCACATACACATACACACACAGATATCATTCCAAAAATAGTCTAAACTTGTTCTAGGGACCTCAAAACATGTATTTCTGTTGAAATCTCGAAGTCGATTTTTTTCGTGATCACAATACTTTCCTTGTATTATGTATGGAGAAAGTAAAAATGGCTGGCTTCTCTGGATTCTCATTATTCTCATAAAATGAGTTAAGATTTTTTAAGGTCAGATTTGAGGTTTTATTGTATTTGCCTATCATAATTTTTCATTTTCCGCATTTTTCAGGAATGTAACTGTTATAAGAGATGAAGGAAACCTGTACTCATTATAGCAAAATAATACTTCATAATTAATTAAGAATTTTCCTATGTTTATCAATATCAAAGTGACAATGCATACACAAATTCTAATTATGGTGAACCTCATATTATATGCCATTCTCTTTATAGCATACTTTACTGTAATTAATAAATGCTGTGAAAGACACCCAATGCAATACGAGGCAGTTAATGTGCATTATTTCTATTTGTTTGTCTTTCCTAGTTGTTGTTGGCCAATCTTTTATTTCACGTGAATTTTCATTTGTTTTTGCATCACCTATAGATTCCATAGGTCTTTCACTTACCTGAAATGAGAAAGCGTTTGTCTCTTCTTTAACCCTTATGGCAAGTTGGTGTTAACTTTTGTATTTTTCATTTTGTGATGTAAAATTATATATTAACTGTTTTGAAAAAGAACTCCTTTACAATGCTGATCTAAAATTGATATAATGTTGAAACTGAAAATGAAAAATGAAGAGTATTGTTGATAGAATTGAGGAAATCTTTTGTGATAGTAATATGGAGATGGTTTTTGGTAATGCTTTTCTGATGCAAAAATGATGAGTTATATGTGAAGTGAGTATTATTTCTCAGTATGCAAGGATCCCTGTTTTGAAGTATTCCATGCAAAAATTATCATTTAACTTTGTCTGTGATGGTGTTTCAAGGTAGTAAACTCTTATATGAAAGAGTTAAGCAGTCTACCAGGACGGCAGAGGATTTAAATCACTACTATGTCATACAGGCTCAGTTGTACATAATTATTTCTCTTGATTGTTTTCAGTCTCTCTTTGCCTCTTGGGCTGGAAGTAAGTTATCTACGTCAATGAAAGCCAATTCTGAGGCTTCTGACCGTGGATTGCAGCTGCATGTCATACTCAATATTTTGCCAGATGGTGAGGGAAAGGAGAATGAATTTAACATTTATGAGGTATGATGTGCCTATGATTTATGATATTGAATAAAATCAGGTATGTCCTAAAAAGAGTGTTAAGTTACCATGCTCACCTACTAGTGCAGTTGAATGAACCTCCTTGAAACACTATCGATAAAGTTTATTTAAAGTTTTTTTTTGCTCTAATGAAGACGGTTCACACAGATTATTACCTCTCATTGTAAGTCAGTGCTATACAACTGGTAGTACCAATCTAGTAGAGAGAGATTTGGAAATTGATCACTTTGTGTATTGGATAATATTATCTAACCAGAAAGATCAAATGTAGAGGTCAATTTGATTTTGGTTTAGTTTCTTCTTGACATAAATAACTTTTTTGAATGTTGCATCGACCACTCAGAATTTGAGATTCGTACATTTGTTTCTGTCACTAATGAGGTACAATACACTCACAGTTTCTCCAGTGTATTAATTTAATTGGTTTTCTGTAGTCACTGAAGTAACAGGAAAATCCTCTTCATCATAGAGAGAGAGAGAGAGAGAGAGAGAGAGAGAGAATAAAAGTGTCAAATAGTCAACTCCCTTTGTCTTTTAGCATAAGAGAACCCACATTAATTTAAATCCTTTTTTTTCATTTTTGCTATTATCTTGATGTTCTTAGTAGTATCAGAAGTAAATGGATTATCTCTAGCTGTGATGTTTAGACTGGGGTTCGTCAACCTTTTCCGGATGGCAGACTATGTTCAGTAGACTGGATGAGCATTTAGATCAGAAGTTACTGAGAGGTTCTGCGGTCCCAAAAATTAAGTCTAAATAGTTTACTAGCATTAAGACTTCCCCAGAAAATGTTTTCAGCCTGCCATTTAATCAAGTTTATTGAAATGTCCATGTGAAACTTTGCTAATCACTTTTTCATCACATTTCGCAGGCAAGATAAAGTGCTCTCAGGGGCCGCATGTGACCCATGGACTGTAGGTTGCTGACTCCTAGCTTACGCCATAAATATTTATTTGTAATATTTTGGTCGTTAGAACCATTAAAATATTTGTCGATAGCTCATATCACACACGTATTTACCATTTAGCTATATACAGTGAAACCTGCCTAAAGTGACTACCCATGGGACCATACAAAAGTGGTCACTTTAAACAGGTGGTCACTATATCCAAAATTTTGTTTTTACAAGTTGAAAAAGATTGTTATAAAATTAAATGATTTGGGAATCAATAAATAGACAAGATATTATCTTCCAACTGGGAATTTAATTTAAGTAAATTACAATCAATAGTTGAACTATGCTAAGTGAAAAAGAAAATAAAAATAAGTACTACAATTGATAAATCCTTACAATTTTATAAAAGAACATAACAAAAAAATTGTTTTGGGTTCTCTAATTGTTTAGAAATCAATCTATTGTATTACTTGGGTGTAATTTTTTGTTTATTAAAAATTACATCATCTATTATCTGTTTTGCTTCATAAATTGGTGCTAACAGTTCCAGACACTTTTCAGTGGCAAATTGAGACACTATTTCTTCAAGCATACCTGATACTTCTTCTTGGGTCAGGTAAATCTTTCCTTTTTCTGTTAATGAGGATTCATCTTCATCATTATCATCACTGTAATCTGCATTTTGATTTTTTTCACCAATTTCTTCAAGCACATTATCGAAAACCTCACTGGAGGTAAAGGTTTGAAAAACTGCTGTGTCTTTACCGCACTCTAAATAGTTGTCCATGCCAATGCCTTCCTGGTGAGGCAATATACCGTATATACCTGAATATAAGACGAGGTTTTGTTCCAATTTTTATGACCGAAATATCACTAGTCATCTTATAATCGAGATAGTTTGACTGACAGAGGAATCAAAGCTGGAGATGGGAAGAATCGAATAGCTATAATCGAAATATTCGATTCTTAAAATCAATCGATTATTAAAAGTAGTAGTAGAAAATGAATTGATTCAAATGTATTCAAAGACAAATACTCTTTTGAATTTTATCCTATATATTATGCGCAGAGTGAAGCTGCGTGCGTCCGTGCGTACGAACCTCACATAATTATATCGGCATATTTCTCGAGAACCGTTCGTCGTAAAAGATATGTGATAAACGGCGTTTTGTTTCTACTGGCTATGAAGTCCCTGGAAAAATATTTTCGTTTGCTAAAGTGTCCCGGTTCAAATCCAGGAGACAATTATATTTTCCCTTAAGCTTACACGAGATTTTCGATTTTTCAGAGTGCAAGGTGTTTTTCCTTCGTTCATTAAAATACGTAAATATAAACCGACTTTCTTCTTCTTTGCTTTATTCGGCAGCTAAAGCTTTACACTATCTTATTCTTGCAATGTTTACACGTTACGCGGTCGAATTTTTCAGAAATACGCATTCTTTTTCGAAATTTTGCGGATTTTTCGTACTCATTCCGGGCGTTGCCAAGGATACTCTCATTGTTGCCTCCGATTCATTTAAGGCCAATTAAACCTTCAAATAGACAAAATAAAAGCATTATTGATATCTTCTCTTCATTGATAATCTAAATAAACGCTTGCATTGACATCGCCTTTATAGTAGGTCCTGTAAGAAGTTAAAATCAGTCGTTGATAGACACTTGAAGGAAAGCAACTGTATATGCCAATTAACATTACAAAATTGCTTATTTAAATTGGTTCAATGTTTATTAGTCAATGATATAATAAACCTCTGTCATGGTATGCTTAATAAATTTTTTCCTTTTATTAGGAATTCGAAATGGGAGGCCGTCTTATAAACAGAGTCATCTTATATTCGGGTATATACGGTAACTTCATCTATTAAATCACTTTCACCAATTTTATCTTCAAATGAAAACCCAGCTTTATGAAAACATTTACCAATAATTTCCTCTTTTACCCTTTTGCACGCTTTTGCAATCCACATGACAGTTTCAAGAACGTGCACTTTTGCGGCAACAACAGACACAGAGTGCACTGAATTTGTTTCGCATTTAGATAAGATGTCTGAAAGGAATAACTGTCTGTATAATCCCTTAAAATTCTTTAATATCCCTTGGTCTAAAGGTTGGAGGACTGATGTGCTATTTGGGGGCAAAAACTTGGGCATTACATTTGACAGGTTTTCAACAAAGGGATGAGCTTGACAATTATCAACCATCATTAATATGTCTTTTTTAAATTCCCATCTTATCGTTGATATATTTCAACCATTCAGTAAACAATCCTGAAGTCATTCATGCATTTTTATTAGCCCTCCACAGTACAGGTAGCTGGTTTATTTTTAAATTTTTGAAACACCGGGAATTTTGGTATTTTCCTATGACTAGTGATTCAAGTTTTTTGCATTTTTCATTAACTGCAAGCTTTCTGCCTTTACAAGGATCCCCTTTAATTACCCAAGCGCAATCTGGCATTGCTCTAAAAAACAAACTACGATTACAAAATATGTATTTAGACAATTTGTTTAGAAAGAAAGTACTCGTGTGTGGCTTTGTTGGCTGGTGTGTATTTGTGTTTGTGTGAGCAAGAAAAAGGGTCCCTGGCATTGGAGCAATTTCCCCTAAACCTGGAGTGTGTGAGATTGCGTGTGTTGTTTGGTCTCTGGTATGGGTTAAATTCCCCAAAACCAGTGTGTCAGTATTTTCCTTTTTAAAAATATTTTTATGGTTATTGGGAGGTTTTCCCATCATCTGAAGGGTTTGTTTTGCTTAGTTTTCTTTAGTGTTTCATTTCAAGGATTCATCATTGTCTGGTGCTTAGTTAGTGCGTACTTTATGCCATTTTCACCATTTCTGTCCCAATTGCAAATTTGTTTTTGTGTACGGCCAGCTAGATTACTGTAGCTATCACTTAGGTCTAGTGATGCACCGAAGTTCGGCTTCGGCCTCTGTATTCGGACAAAATCTGCTATTCGGCTTTGGCATTTGGATGGTCGAATAGCCGAATACTACATATTTTTTTTTATAAAACGAAAAATGATAATGACATAATAGAAGAAAGCAGAAAACACTAATGAAAAGCATAATACATTGAGTTGTTGCCAATACAATTCAGATATCTCGGATTCAGCCTGACAATTATGTGCTACTCGTTTTTATGGCCTACAACGTATAATATATTAGTGTGTTCCAATATGTGGACAATTCGTTTATTTAGAATACTCCACCGTAATAGTTGGAATTTTTGATGTTTTACTGTACTGTGTAAATAGCAGATAACCTCTGGCATCTGGTTCACGTTTTTGCATGACGTAATATGACACATAAACAGTAGCACCATCGTGCCAATATCAAAATGACACGATGTCGACTGAGTTTTCATTTCATTTTTGAATTTCATAAGTGCAGACATATTTATATAACAGAATATATAATAAACTTAACAAGGCTGCGATTCTTTGTATACATCTTCATATTAACAAAGAATTAAAATAGATTTCTATAGAAAACATTAGTGTTCATTAGTTGGTACTTCAGGTTGGTAGTGTTTTAAAAACAATTTTGGAAATTCCCCGGGAGGAATATTCTTGCGATTGTAACCAACTTTCACAGTCAACATTGAGGATGTGTGCAGATTTTTTGTAAACCCAGAACTTATTAGTAGTATCATTCTTAAATTTAATAGGCGAGGCTAAGGCTCCGTCCCATGTACAAGCGATGCGGGCGGTGCGAGCGACTAAACGGAAAAACAATACAATGTAATGTTATGGCGGTGTTCCAAGTTCTGGCGTCAATGCGTGTACTTGTGTGAGCGGTGAGCCAGAGTTTTCGAAGTGAGCAACCAGAACTGCCGTTGTGGCAAATACTTTGTATTTCAGCATTTTCTTTGTAGTTTTATCAACGTTTTAAGTTGTATTCTTACGCTGTTACGGAAATGAATGAAAATTTAATTTCCAAGATCCAAAAGAGTTCCATCTCATAGAATTGAAAAGATAAAAATTATTTTAATCATTTTTGGCTGATTACCAAGGCCGAAGCCGATATTCGGTGCATCACTAATTTATGCTAATGGAGATATTCGGCTTTGGCCTCGGCCGAATACTGATTTTAATATTCGGCCATTCAGCATTCGGCCAAAATGAGTATTCGGTGCATCTCTATTTACATCCCTTTTAATTTTGTTGCATTTTTGCATTACATAGTTTGAATTGCTTCGGTTTTAATTGTAGTTTCTTGGAGTGGTCGGAGAAGAGTGAGGGTTAAGTCCATATTGATTCTTTTTTCTTCAGCTTTGAATCCAGCAGCTTAGCATGGGAAAAAATTAGAGATGTGCAAAGTTTTTCAATGTTGAGAATCTTTTATTGATCACTTTATGGGAGGTATATTTATGAGTGTGTTCCTCAAAATGGTTGTCACTGGTCACAATAGGCAGATGGTCACTATATGCAAAAAATATTACATTGAAAACAGCATTTCCATGGGGACCGGTAAAAAGTGGTCACATTAAGCAGGTGGTCACTATACAAGGGTGGTCACATTAGCAGGTTCTACTGTATTCTATTCAAATTTGATCAGAGAGTTTTTATTTTTAACAAAGATAAATATTTATTCACTGTGAACTTCTTTGATATTTTGGAATTGTGGTTCGAAATATGAATTTTATTTTTTAAAGAAAACGTTAAGTTTTTAATGCAAACCATCATCTCATAATACATTTTAATCTGAATTTGCAGGCTCTCATTTTCCAAGAGAGCTCTGAAGAGTCATTCCATGGCCATATTGTTCTCTCAAAGGACAGTGTTTACATATTGAGAGAGACTTTGCAGTATGAAAGAGATTGTTCTGGAAGAAGGTGAGCTAATGAAACTGGTGGATAGGTCTTAATAATAATGCCTCTGATATTCATTTTGTATGTTGATTCATTTTTATTTTACATGTCTATGAGGAAGATCACATAAAATACTAATTTGAATAGTTCAAATAGTCACATAAGTTATTTGGACAAGATTTTGGATTAGTTGTTAGACTAAGGATGAATGAATGTCTTTGGGCAATGGTTAATTTTCATTTTTTTGTTTCTAGCTCATCCTATTCTTTCTTTCCATTTATTTTTGCTTCTATAGATCTATAGATATCTATAAAGTAAAGTGTTTGTATGTTTTTTATAACTCAGCAGCTACAGCATGTAGAAACAAGAGGAAGGTGTCATTTTAACAGGAATAAAGAGTTACCATATATCTTCGAGTATAAGTTGAGATATTTCTTCCTTTTTTAGGCTGATCAAACCCTACTTTTGACTTATATTCAAGTCACAAACTAGCTTAACATTTTTCTGGGTCAATAATTAAACATGACTGGCAAAAAACAACATTTGACTGACTTGAAGCGCATTAGTATGAAAAATACATGCTAAATAACAGAAAATGCGAAGGCTAATGATAAAATACTACAGCATTGCCATACTTACGTAGTTTGAAAGGAAAACTTAAAATTTATATTTTATCTTTAAAAAACTTGCCCATATGAGTGGATTGAAGAGAAGAATCAATTCAATACTCAAGTGTTGGTTTTTTTATTTTGATCCTGAATTCAAATTGTTAAACACAGTTCCATTTCTTCAATGATGGCATTTCATTTTTTACTTATAATCATGGACTGAACATTGTGAATATGATCACCAATTTTTCCTTTGTCTTTTAAAATGGTTGCAATTGTTGAACGATTGAGATCATAAACCTGACCAATTGAAGCAAGCGTCTCCCCTTTTTCTGATCTGTGTATTATGTCCATTTTAGTTTCCATCGAAAGCACTTGACATTTTTTACCACTCTTAGCACTTTCACAAACACTAAGTTTATGATTGTTTTCCATATTTCAAGGGTAAAAAAACAATACGTACATAAACACGTGCCCGTAAGGTTTCAAATACAAACAGCAAATAACAAGTGTTGACAAGTTTACGTGTTCTTACTAACAAGGAGAGGCTACGGAGTGTAACTCTCAGATTTGATTCATCTTCTACCAGTGGAAAGTTTAGGTCAAAAAAAAAATACCATTTCGGAATTAGGGGCCAACGCCTCTTAGTTTAAGAGAGATAATTAATTAAAAAGTACAAAAATGGGCCAATCTCAATAAATACTAGTAACTTCGCTTTTACGTTCATAGGCAACCGTATAGGTTGGGAATAAAATACGTAAATAGCGGTGTATAAATATTTTCTGAAAATGGGGGAAAATGGTGGTCTAGTGATTAAAAATAATTATCCTGCGTGAAAAAAATAAAAATTGCGGTGAATAATTATTTTCCGAAAAATTGGAGAAAAACTAGCACGAAAAATGAAATCTTACACGAGAAAAAAAGTTGAACAACGCCGGTCTCGAACCCCGAGACCATGCATCGGAAGTCCCATTCGTTATCCCCTAGGCTACGGTTGCCTTTGAACATAAATGCGAAGTTACTAGTATTTATTGAGATTGGCCCATTTTTGTACTTTTTAATTAATTATCTCTCTTAAACTAAGAGGCGTTGGCCCCTAATTCCGAAATGGTATTTTTTTTTTGACCTAAACTTTCCACTGGTAGAAGATGAATCAAATCTGAGAGTTACACTCCGTAGCCTCTCCTTGTAAGACCAGTGTTCATAAGTGCATGAGGATGCATTGAAGAAGGAAAAGAGTCAATTAATGAAATTTTATGCAGAATGTGATGTTCCGAAAATTAATGAACAACAGAAAAACACTTCATCAGTTAAAGACAATTGACATGGATAAATTGTTACTAAAGAAATGGGACAGCTGATCATGAAGCAGCAGAGAAATACTTGAAAGAATTTTCGTCAATGATATTGAAAGAGGTTTTAACAACAGAACAGGTGTACAATGCAGACGAGTCGGCATTGTTTTTGCGATATATTCCCAGAAAAATTGGTACGACATGCATTATACAAACTTTCTCATATACGAATGTGTCATTTAGTTATCTTTAGAAAAATATGAACTATGTAGAATTATTATAAACATCAACAAATAACGATACGAAATTTGATGAAAATCGTATGAACAGTTTTTTAGAAAATCCAATTGTTGTTAAAGTTGCCCAAGAATAAACTAGCTTTATATTCAATTTTTGAGAAATATGAAGTATGTAGTATTATTGCAGAGGTAAACTCAAGTAACGGTATGAAATTTTATCAAAATTGTTCGAACCGTTTTTGAGAAAATCACATTATTGTTAAAGTTCCTTAGAATAAACTAGCCTTATATTCATTTATTGAGAAATATGAACTATTTGGTATTATTTAAGATGTAAACTCAAGTAACTGTACGAAATTTGATCAAAATTGTTAGAGCCGTTTTTGAGAAAATCAAATTGTTGTTAAAAATGCGTAGATTAAACTTCCCTTAATTATTGAGCAATGTCAACCATTTCTTCATAGCTTCTACTCTGTATGATAAAATGCCTAAATACAAGATTTCATTCATTTTCACTCTACCTTTTAGGCTCTAGATCCAATAACAGACAGACGGCATTGCAAAAACCACTTTTTCGGACTCAGATACGGCTAAAACATATATTTCCATCAAAATCCTGAAGTTGAATTTTTTCGCGATAACAATACTTTCTCAATATACTTCGTATATGAGAAAGTAAAAAACGTAACGGCGGGTGAGTCAGCACCAACGGGATTCAAAGACTCTAAGGAATAGCTTACAATGTTGGGATGTTGATATACAGCAGGAACTCATAAGTGTAAATTGCTCATTATTGGCAAGAGCCAGAATCCTAGGCCTTTCAAGGGGATCAGGATATTTTCAGTTGTTTATAAGGCTTAAAAGCGTCCATGGATGACAGCAAATTTTCTTTGATTGGTTCGAGAACCATTTTGTCCCCGAAGCCAGGGCTCACTGTCAGTCTGTAGGTCTTCCTGTGGATTGCAAAATTATATTACTTCTTGATAATTGTGCTGCACACACTGATGCTGAATTTCTCATTAAAGACAATGGTTATGGTATTTATTTACCTACTAACTGTACATTGCTTATCCAACCAATGGACCAAGGCATTCTTCAGGCATTGAAAACTAGCTACAAGGCTGAATTCATGCAGAAAATCCTTATAGCGTGTAACAAAGGAACAAGAGTGACCTAATTCCAAAAAGAATTTAACATAAAGGATGTTGTTGGGAGTGTTGCAAAGACTTGGGACAAAGTTTCCCAGATTACTTTGTTGAATGGATGGCACAATTTATGGCCATCTGCCAAATTTCTAAACGATGATGATGAAACTGAACCCAATCTTGAAGGTTTTCCTTCTTCTGAAGAAAGTGAAATTGTTGAAGACTTATTGGCATTTGCAAAAATGTTGTCATGTGATACAGCAAAATTGGTAGATAAAGAAGCTATTGAAGATTATTGAAACATTGACAACGGAACTCTAGAACTTACAGATAGTGAAATTTGCAATATGGTTATGAATCATAATAAAATGAATGAGAGTGGTACTGAAGAGGATGATGAGGTGTTGAATGAAAAGGAAAAAGTATCCATTGATAGGTGTATACAATTAACAGAACTAATTCGTGGAACAGGAGAGTTTTATTACAGTGCAGCATATTACAGGCAGTCCTCAACATCCGTACATAATGTGTTCCTGAAAACGTGTACGAAAGTCGAATGTATGGATGTCGAACATAGATTTAAAAGTTTATAGGGAGGGTTCCGTTCCCAGAGAGTCAAAAAATATTATAAAATCTCTAATTATGGTATAAATGTTTAGTTTTTTGAGCAGGGGCCTTTTAGACACAGTCGTCGATTTTATAATATAGAAAGATATGGTGAAATGCAATAAAATATTTAAATAATTGCACAAATAAACACTTGTACAGACAAACATGGTGACGCGGCAGAAACTGGTGGCCTGGTGGCTGGCAACCAGCAGCACTTGAAATATTTGTTTGTCATTTCGCTGATACACGAAATTCCGAATTCGGCGTACGGAAAGTGGTTTAGGGGTGTCAACGTATAATGTATGAAAGTGCAAGTTTTTTTTCATTAAAGCATTTTGCTATTTTCATAGTTTTTTGGTAATATTCCCTACTCATGGCCCCAAAGAGATTGATAATTGAAATGAAAGAAAAGTCGGTTAAAAGGGCAAGAAAAGGTGATGAGTTTGGAGAAGAAAATTGAAGTTTTAGATAGGCTTCATCAGTTGGTAAATTACTTGGTGTGACCAAGTCCACAATAAAATGGATAAGGAAAGTGAAGAAGCGATTAGAGCTAGTGTTGCAAGTGATACTTCAATGAGTACAAAAGTGTCTTTTGTACCTAGGAATCTGTATGTAGAGAAGACAGAGAAGGCTTTAAACCTGTGAATCGAGACCCAAACTCGCAAGAAAATCTTGCTGAGTTCACTTGTCATTTGCGAGAAAGCCAAGCAACTGCACAATCATTATGTCTCAAATTGTTTCGTGGTCTGCTAACGGGATATCGCCAATGTCATCGAAGCATGTGTAGATCAGTTCCTTGCTCTTTAAAAAAATGTGGCATTTATTCAGAATGCCACAGTACGTATTGTATTATTATATTTGTTCTTCTCCTTCACAATTGAACACGCACTCGACTGGCTAAAGTCCAATGTTTGTCCGATTGAAGCTAAAGATTCACCACTTTCGGCACAGTGGAATCCCGATTTAAGGTTCTCCCATTTAAGGTTTACCTGCATTTAAGGCGGTTTTTTTGCAGCTCCGACCAAAGCTCCATATAAATAATGTGTTGTATCACCCGATTTAGTGTTTCTTGATTTTGTGAATTGCCCGCAATTAAGGGACAAAATTCTGGTCCCTTGCGGGGCATCGCCTCGATTTCAGGTGCGTTTACACCGTGACTTGAGAATATTTCATTTGGTGGAGATGTAATATATTAATTCAATCTAACCGTCAGTGGCACAGCACATACTGGCGTTGTTACTACATTAAATAAGAATTAATATTTAGTCGTGCTGTTCTGTCAATCCACCTTAAATGTCCTAATCTGTTACATACTTCACGAAAGTTGCGATGACGTCATCACGTGAACACGGATTTTTTTATGTTTCAGTTAGCAGGCGCTCGCTCACTAACATGGCACGTTAGCTAGTTGGGCCACTCATGGTTACCACAGCCATATTTACCTTGTTAACCAAAAGGAAGACAATTCTCCAAAAAAACGGAAGTCTTATTCACAACAATGTTATTATTACATCGAGGCGGTGATGTTGTTAAAACTTTGGGTGTATGTTCTTACTCGTCAGTTACTGTAGCATTTCCTTACACCGCACAAGACACGCAATCAAATTTGCGAGCCCACTTCGCATAAAGGGCCAAAATGTAACAAATGAGACTAAAATGACGTTGGAACTGTTAGCGTTGTCATTTTATGCACGGTCAGCTAATAACAGGCGTCGAAACGTCTGCCAACGCTCACCACACTGCTTCAATGAGGGATAATTATTCGAAACTCGTAAATACAGTAAAACTCCGTTATAACACGCCTCACTATACTGCGGATTCGGATATACTGCGAGTCTAGTCATGTCCCCCAAAATGATTCCATTTATTTTCTTCATAAACAACTTGGTTCAAATTTTACCGCGATTTATTTTCTTCGTAAACAACTTGGTTCAAATTTTACAGTGATTTATTTTTCTTCGTAAACAACTTGGTTTAAATTTTACCGTGATTTATTTTCTTTGTAAACAACTTGGTTCAAATTTTACTGCGATTTATTTTCTTCGTAAACAATTTGGTTCAAATTTTACCATCATGCTAAACTCCCGTCGCTGTCTATAAGAATGATATGAAATTGTAGCTGAAGTCCATAACCGCGGAAGAGCAGAAAAATTATCGGAAGATGACAGCGAGAATGAAGAGATGTGTGAGGTTGAGACCCCTTAAATAAGCAAAGTATTGGATAACATCAGTGATGTGATGAATTGGATGGAGAGACAGAGTGATTGTGATCATCTTCATCTTTTACATTTGCAAAACATTAACACATATGTGATGAAGAAACGCCGTCAGCTGTCACACCAAAAGAAAATATCGGATTATTTTAAAAACACCGATTAAAATAAGATATGCATTTAAATCAAATCAGTTTTTATAGTATTTTTCAATTAAATTTGTTATAACGCATATACTTTCACGTTTTTTAAAATTATTTCCCGAAATACCGCGGGTTACTGATAACACGGGTGTACATTCTGTCTCCCAAAACCTGCGTTATAACGGGGTTTTACTGGATTATGTTATATAACCCATGCAAGCCCAATTATATCATGTATTCATTATAGCATGCGGACTTAAAAAACTGAAAGGATCTGCACGCTTGGTTGATTCCTCCTAAATAGGAGTGCTTCAATTAAGTGTGTTTATTTGCTTAAAAGTTTTAAGAAAGTTTGTCTTGCAAAAATTAAAGATCGCAAATTCACTGCTAGGAGGTGCAATGAGGGTCACAGCCATTAAATGACCACTAATTTCGCAAAAAAACCATAAGCTAGAAGAATCACCTTTGCCAGAGGACTTACAGTTGGTATTATTCTCAACCATCTTCGTTCTGTGAAATTTTACGAATGAAAAAATTGATCGAAATTAATCTAGACACTTAAAATTTGTGTTTTAACTAATAAAACACATTTGACATTAATGAACTGCCTTTTAGTCTTTCAATTTTAGATAACCCCCATTTAATGTATTACTCGATTTAAGGTACAAAAAACTTGTCCCCGATGCAAACGTTAAATGAGGATTCCACTGTATTTCCATCTTTGTCTCAATCGTGTTCACTTTATGAGCCCTACGTTTCTTTTCACTTGTATTAGCACTTTCAGTTTTCGTTTCTCACTCATGTTTATAAAATAATAGGTGTAAAATGCACAAACAAAGAAGCACTGCTGTACGTACAAACAAAGATGGTAACGTTGCCGAGACTGAATAATAATAATAATTTATTGATTATTAACTGACTTTACAGAGGTATTAATCTTGTCAAATTTCAGTAGAATATTAAAAAAACATTACACACAAATCTTACATTACATATAATACGTATATTATTACATAGCATACTTTAATTTGGTAATTTATTAAAGGTGTTGGCTTGGCTGACAGACAGCGCCATTATGTGATAGCTCAAAATGTTTGTTCGTCAGCTGATGTACAAAAGTCCGAATTCGGAGTACGAAAGGGGGTTTAGGGACGAGAAATTATAATGTACGAAAGAGTAAATTGTACGGATGTTGAATGTACGGATGTTGAGGACTGCCTGTATATGGGTTTACAAAATACAAGAAATGTTCCAGAAAGAGAGACCAAATCATATGAAACAACAGACTCTGAAGGACATGTTCAATAAGGTTTCAACAGAGCGTCAACCTTCAACTTCTTCAGCTTGTGCCTATACAACAGCTACCACTTCGCATATCCATTCTGATGATAACTGTTCTTCGGATGAGTTTACAGAATAACTGTCCCAGCAAAATTTCATGGCTTCACTGTGGTTTATGATTAAAACCTTGAGATGAAAAATTATTTCTATGTTTTCAAAGTTTTATTTGCGAAATTTTTATATTTAAATAAAATAAAGTCTAGTGTTTGAAATTATTTTGTGGATTTTTAATTAAAATAAATATTGGATGTTGTTGGTTCATTTTCTAGGTAGCATGTGAGATCAGTTCTCATTTAAAAGCATTGAAATCTATATAAGAGTGAAATGAAAATTATAATTTGAAAGTAAGAATGAGCTAATACAAATAATAGATAGTTGAAATGTTTGATGGTGTTTTTTAACTGCCTATATAGAGAGGAAAGATTCATTCTAGAAAACAACTTACTTTTAGGTAATAATAATTTTCAATGATAAAGATGCTTTGATTTATCTGAATAAATTTAATTGTTTTGTGTTAGAATTTGATATAAAGTGAAATCATCATTTAATTTTATACTCCATCAATATATTACAAGTGCAGTAGACCCCCCAAATTTGTATGGGTTACGCTCCCGAAAACACCTCGAATTTGGAATCCGCAAAAATTGAAGCAAAGGCCTTATGAGAAAATGGGGGTTAGGTTTGCAGTTCTCCATTATTTTGATGACAATAAATGATGAAAAGGTAGGCTAAAAGTGGTTTTGAACCAATACAATGTGGCATTTTAACCTGCCATAGCCGTACAGTTTATCGCATATTGCCTGCCCACTGATGCCACACTCTGGCCACTAGCATGTTTATTTCACAACTCAGTTTTCTCTCTTAAGCTTCCATAATGTCACAAATATTCCTCTCAATCTTCTGAGAATTTTTCTTCACGTATGTTTTGCATATGAAACATTCACTGCAATGGAGAGGAGGATTTTATTGTTCCAGTTGCCTAGAAATATCCTACACAGTTAGAGGAAAGTGGTCTTACTGGTTAAAATTCACAAGGGGATGCAAAAAAGGCATTAGAGGTCAAACCTCCGCTTTCACTACCGCAGGGGCTGGTATAGGCATCCCTGCATTACACAGGCAGTGTTTTCGTACGAAGCGTATTTTTTCTTGGCAAAAGGAAGAAAACACCATCTATGGGCTCTAACCTGTACTAGAAGGACCACAGCTAGATACCAGAGATGCTTCATGACAGACTATTTCGGCATACCCATAGTGGATGGCTCAAAAAATGGCGTGACAGATATATACGGCATACAGATTACGACAGGCCATGACGAATATATACGGCATACCCACTCAACTGCTTAAAGTCAATGTCTTCTTTTTACTTCTTTTTGTATTATCACTTGCTTTCCTCTTGGTAGGCATTTTCGGAAAATGGGATCACAGCGTGATTAAAAAAACCTCACGGATGGGGAAATTCATTTGTTTAGTGCTTTTTCTCTTCACTTCAAAGATGACAGCAGTAGTCCAAAACTGTGAAACTGTGAAGCACGTGAATTTGGAAGTCACACATTTGGGGGTTTTACTGTATCTACTAAATTGAGGACCCGAAATCCGGAAAATCCCCAAATTTGGCAAACTTTAGGTCCCAAGCTTGCCAGATAATAGGTCCGGTACTGTGTATATCTCTCTATATTATAAAATCGTAATGGTCATAATCAGTGGTGAGCTGCCAAAATTTTAACATCCGGTTCCCTATTCTGATTCACAACACAACCGTGGCGCTGTAGTTACAAGTTTTGAAGTTATTCAGCTGTTATTTTGTTTCATACCGAAACATTCATTAGGGAAAAATAGTCCGTAAAACTAGTGCGAGAGGCAAGGAGCTAACAAAAAAGAAGCGTTAAATAAGAAAAAAAATTCTATGAACTGAACTAATAAAACAAATAAAGTAAAAATATATGCTTTTTATCTTTTTTCAATAAATCACCTTTTCTACACCAAGAATCCAACTCGATATTAGGGATTAAAACGAATTCAACCCGATTGATTTACACCACATATTTAATTTGTCACTAGAAAAAATCCATTTAGCTAATTATTGTGCTATTAAATGTCACATGACAAAAGACTCTAAATTATTAATACACTGCCGAAATATTTCTCGATAATTGAAATTGCGTATTTTTATTATATCTTGAAATTATCGGCATACAAAGGAAAGCTGACATCTTTGCAGGTGTTGTCTATGCGTGCCAAAGGAAGCCGACAGTATTAAGACATGTATAAAAAGGATCAAGATAAATTCATACACTAAATTTGTAAATCATTTTCAAAATTAACTCTTTTTGCTATATGGGATTAATTTATGTGATATTTTAATGTTCTGGAATATATTTTATTCAATTGTAATATTATATTACTGTAATGAAATTCAACACTGGGAAATAATTCTTATGAAACCAGACATCCATCGGGTTCAAAATTTAACAAATGGTTTGCACGAACCGGTGCGAACCGGCTGCAGCTCACCACTGGTCATAATCATCATGCTGCATAACGCTCTAATTTTGCAAATAACTCAAAAATTTACTGAGGTGTCTGAAATTTCTCAGGATTTCAGTTTTAATGAATCTCTATGTTATAACTAAAAAAAATTTTGAATGAGATCACAGGTTTGACCCTCACAGGATGAATGTCGTTTCCCATAAGATAAAACGTAAATATCACATTTTTGGTTTGAAGGATTTCATTATTTTACTTTTTAAAATATCTTAAAATTAAGTTATCAATATGAAATTTACGTTAAAACATGCCAAAATGAATGAGGATTCTTATTCTTACCATCGATTACTCAGTCTCATTCGAATTCGCTCATATTTTGAATTTATATTCGAGTTTTGGTAAATTTTTTAACATTTCAATGATAAGATTCCATGGTTATCGGATTTGTTGTTCTCGGTAATTTCCATGCATATGCACTTAAATAAAGGCTTAAAGAGCGAAAATAAGTTTAAAACATGCTCAAAATGACTGAAGATATGAATTTAATACAAATAAATCGAACGCTGTATTCATGTTATATATATTTTTTACTTTCTCCATATACCGTATTCACCCGAATCCAAGACGACCCTGAATCTAAGACGACCCCCCATTTTGATGATTCCAAAAGAGAAAAAAGCTCAAATTGACCTTCATGACTACAAAAATTATAAATCTTGTGAAATATTTATTTTCTCTTATACTTTTCTTGAATGTCATTGTCTTTTAACATTTTAAAATCATAAGATCACATCACAAATAGAACCATTCAGGTTTTCAAACAAATTAAATGGTAGCATTCATATTAAGATAACATTAAAAATAAAGTAAATACATTGAAAGAATACACTCATTTCAGGACAACAAAAAAACATTTCAATTGAATTCGAGATTTCAGCGGAAATACACATTTTGAGGTCCCTAGGAAACGTTTTGGCTATTTTCTCGATGTTGTTTGTGAGTATGTGATAGGAATTTTTCAAAAAACATAGTTTATTAGATATTTTGATCCCTAGAACACGTTTAGACTATTTTTGGAATGATGTCTGTGTGTATGTGATTGTGGGTGCTCTAACTCGAAAAGTATTTGCCATATCATTACCATATTTCATATATAACACTTTGGTATGAGCACGAAGAGCTTATTATTTTTTGGACAATACTGGTTAACCGGAAGTTGAGGTTTATTCGAAACCCGATTCGGTTTTGGCAAAATATCTCCGGCAAAATATCTCCGTTAAAATATCATTATTGTATATGCAATTCAATACAAAGGTTATAGAGAATGTAATTTCCTACAACCTTCATTTGAAACAATTTTCCATAGCAGTTATTCTTTATGAATTATTTGTAAATAATCAATTTTTTTGGTTTCCGTCAAATATCTCCTTAAAAACGTCATTATTGGTAATCTTTGTGAGGACCAAAGTTGTAGAGAATAATATTTCTTCCATGTTTTTTACAAGCAAATTTTCACAGGATCTTGCATTTAGTAGATAATGAAGTTATTCTTAAATATCCAGTATACAGCGCCACCATGTAGCGGTGAATTCTGTAAACATATTCATAATATAATTTATGCAAATAATGACGACTGAATTCTTTTATGATACAAAATAATAATTTTGCCTTATAATGCCATTCATAATAATTTAAATATCTATATCCCAAATATGAAGTAAGTCATGTGTTGGCCACATCAGATTTTTATCTATATTACTAAATTCCTATTTCTGGTTGTCTCTCTCTCTTTAACGCAATATACCTCAGCCATTTTTAATCTCCAGGAATTTCAGCCCTCTTAAGTTTATTTTTTATGGAGTTATTCAACTAATTTTATAAATTTTTATCAAAAACCAAAGATGCATCCCTTATAAAATATATTAAATAAACTCATATTCAAAACATATTCTCATTCAACTAATCTAAATCCAATGGGTACATAGTATGAACGAAAAAACAGCACGCAAAGGAGAGGGTGCTAGCCCCCTAGTGTGTGTGTGCGCGTGTGTGTGTGCGCGTGTGTATATATATATATACACACACACACATATTAGAAACGAATAAACACCGATAGATATATGTCACACAAACAATATATACCATCTGTCCCACCGTGTATCTCAAACACCGTTCATTATAGAGATATGCGGTAAAGTGCATTTTGTTTCTACAAGATAGGAGGTCCCTAGAAAACTATTCTCATTTTCATAAAGTCCAGGGTTCGAATCCAGGAGACAATTTTATTTTCCCATTAGTTTACACGGGATTTTCAGTTTTTCAGAGTGCAAGGTTTTTTTCTTCATTTACTAAAACACGTAAACATGGACTGATTTTCTTTGTTTTTACTTTATTCAACGGATAAAACTCTATACTATCTTATTCTTATGATGTTTACACGTAATACGGTCGAATCATTGAGAAATACGCAATTGTTTTCAAAATTTTACTGATATTTTGTACTCTTTCCGGATGTTATCAAGGTGACCGTCATTGTTGCCTCCGATTCAATTACTGCCAATTAAAACTTCAAATAGGTGAAAGAATAGCGTTATTCGCTTCGCACTTTGTTTAAGCATTGAAATTATTACTGTAGCAATGTCAACATTTATACATAGAAAAATAAATATTTACGGATAAATATTCAGTTAACTGTGGTTAACTGCATATGGGAAGCGTTTCTAATGATTCAATCAAAGCAGTTGAATCTTCCTATCATCGTTTGAATGATAGAATCTTATCTGTTTGTAAGTAGAACCATTATATTATACATCCATGATGTTTATTAACACAAATAGGCTCAAGCATAAATTTTAAATTAAATGGGAATAGGGATGTTATTTTTTTAAACACATTACATGGTTATCTTCACTTCGTTGATAATCTACATAAATGGTTGCATTGATTGTTATTTAAAAAAGAAAGGATATATATCAGCTATTATATTATAAAGGAATAAACGCACGGCTTCGCTCGGGAAAGACTGGCACACGATTTTTATTGCTCGGGGCAACCCTCCCCATTCCATAATTATGCAAGTGATGCTTATAATAACATTTACTATTTTATGTATTGTATTGTACGCATTAACATCTTACTTAATATTCACATGGATAGATACACCGAAGCCTTTAAAGCGACAATAAAATTATGTGGATTATGTCAATACTATTAGCCAAAATGTAAACAATGAACAACATCTTGGTTACCGAACAAACGTAAGTAGATGTATCGATTTATGTTGCGATATCTCTTTCAATGTTAATGGTAAAAGATAACAATGTTCTAATATTCCTTAAAAATCATTTGACTCACTTTAAAAGTATTCATAGACTATATTTAGGCATATCTTGGCGTTAGCTATACTTCCTCTACGGCATGCCACGGCGTGGATTTTCCTTGCATTAATCTTTATGTGTATATCTCCTTTGAAGAGGACAACAATTAAGAAATTTAGCTTTGTTGCCGCCTGGAAAGTGGAAATCTAAACTGATAAATTTTGCGCTTAAAGGAAAATTGCGAGCGATTTAGCATGTAATACCACGAAACATGAACAGAATTAAAATATTCAGTCTATCGTACGTAAAATAATTTATTTCCCATGATCGTATGTTAATATTTAGGTATATTTATATCCACCTCAGTGAAGGGCTGCATAGCATTTTAGGGTTTCTCCACACCATTTCTCATGAATTCTTATGGAAATAGTATTTTGATGACCTCATGGGATATAAGAGACCCCACGGTCTGCAAACCTAGACTAAGTTCTTCCTTTGGTCCATAGGATGGCCCATGAAACTTTTGAATTCGATAGCTTAAATGGTGTAAAAACGTATAAAGAACATACACACATACACTCTAAAATACTTATAAGATGTCACACAATAAAATATATACGATGCCACCATTATAGCTTACTTATCCATGGGTGAATTTTAATTATTTAATATATTTCTAAATCTAGACCTTACAGATCATATAAGGGCTAGGGAAAGCAAAATTGGTTTCTCAATTGCATAGCAACAGACGTAAACAAATTTGTTATCAACATAAAGATGCGAGTATTATTGATTACCTAATAATAAATAATTATTTACAGTTGCATTATTTCAAGAGGAATTTGGTGTTAAAACCGGAAGTGACTGTTATATAGTTAGTGTGGGTTTAGAATTTTTCAAATTAACTTATTTCAAAGGATGGAACCGACATGTTCAAGTACTTCTCAACGCGACCGACGGGAATATTACCATGATAGCGCCCAATTGTGACGTGCCAATGAGAGAGGCGGCAAAGATTTATTCGACTGTCACAACGTCAACAAGAACGGTTAGCAGAAGAGACAGAATCGCAACGAGAGGCAAGATTGGCTAGAGTTTCACAGAAATGACGACAACATTTGGATATGGAGACAGCCAGCAACGTCTGGCAACGCTATCACAGAATCGACGGCAACTGTTAGAAAGAGATAATTCGGAAGAAAGAGAACAAAGAAGATATCAGGAAGCGAGGCGTCGAAAGCAAGCACTGGGAAGATTTCATCTCACAGCGAAACGGCCTGGAAATGTATAACTGAATGACATTGGCTTAATGTCAGTCCAGTGTGTTAACTGCCGTGCGCTTCATTTTAGTGGAGAAAAATGACGATGACGAAATGAATTCAATTCTTGCTGTAATTTTGGAAACGTTGTTCTTGAACATCTTTGAGTTGTTCCACAATTGCTTCAGGATTTGTTCAACGGAACTCATGCTCATGCTGCAAACTTTAAGCAGTACATAAGAAATTACAACAATGCCTTGGCAATGGTTTCAATGGTAGCAAAACTGTCAATGCCACAAGGACAAGGGCCTTTTTGTTTTAGAATACACGGTATGGTTTATCATCGTATTGGTCCAGCAGTTCCATCACAAAACGATCAACTAAATTATGGCACTATTTATTTTATGGATCTGAAGAAGCTTTACAAGAACGTCTTGGAAATCCAGCAAACATTGGATGTCTTCCAGAACTTATGGATGAGCTGGATTGCCTACTGCCTACTGGAAATCCAGCAAACGTTGGATGTCTTCCAAAACTGTTTGCGTACTGGTGTCTGTCAACCAATTTGTACGGTCATACAAGATGATGAAGGAGGTAGCTGAATAACTTTTGGCAGAACATGAGCAACCTGAAGTGAGGAATGTTACCATGGTTTTTGATGTTAATGAAGTGGACAGAAGACGTTACGAAGTTCCAACAGCGAATGAAGTTGCAGTTGTGTACATGTCTGAAGATGGTGAAGTACCCTTGAGACGGAGTGATGCTGTTCTTCTACGAGGTGGTGGACTGCAAAGCATATCACAACTTTGGAGGAAATGTGATCCGATGACGTATCCGCTTTTATTCCCGTTGGGCGATTTCGGTTGGCATGAAGGACTTCAGAAGCAAGATAGTGGGAGACAGCAAGTTCGAATATCACAGTAGGAATATTACTGCCATCGTCAGGCCATAAGAAGAGATGAATTTTCTACAAGCCATAAAGCGGGAAAGCTGCTTCAACAATATGCAGTTGATTCATATGTGAAAATGGAGCAGAATCGCCTCAATTACATTAGAATGCATCAGGTGGAAACATACAACGGACTTATGGATTACATGGGAGACGCTGGAGTTGCAGACAACAACGCTGTCATTGGAAGAAGATTGATTTTGCCAGCTTCATTCACAGGAAGTCCAAGATCATTTGTTCAAGCATATCAAGATTCAATGTCTATAGTACGTCGATTTAGGAAACCAGATTTCTTCATCACGGTTACATGCAACCCGAAATGGATTGAAATTCAGCGGTGCATTTCAGAAAATGATTCACCTTAGAATCGTCCCAACATTGGGTGATATGCATAATAAAGAACAATTACTCTTTGCTCGCATTTTCTGAGTAATTACTCGCTTTCGTATGAATAAAGTCTATGAGAGATTACTCACAGAGTAAGCAATTGCTCCTTTAGGAAGTAATTCCTCATGGATCTCTTATTCAGGAGTAATTACTCCAATTTCATATGCATAAAAACATACTCTTGCTCACGTGGGGGAGCAATTGCTTCATATTTTTGGAGTCACGTCAGTAGTATACTCCACTTTATAGAAGTAGCACGATGGCGGAGTTTATGGTGATGGGTCGGTCAGAGAAGGTCTATAAGGATCGCAGGAGTAGTGCTGAGAGAAATTTCAGGGCACTGTACAGATATAACAGTCAAAATGTGAAACGGATGTCCCACCATTTCCTCGGGGAAATAGCTGAAACACGAGGTGGTGCGTTGTCAAGCAGTGAAAAAATGCGAGTTTTTCTGCGATATGTTGCCGACTCCGGTTTTCAAACTGTGGTTGCAGAAGATGTTGGCATACATCAGTCAACTGTGTCCCGGACAATCAGCGAGGTAATGGACAAAATACTGGTGAAATCGAATGATTGGATAAAGTTTCCTCGTTCCACGGAAGAATTCAATGAAGCGAAACGTATTTGGCAAGATAGCTACACATTTCCGGGGTCTGTCGGGGCTATTGATTGCACACACATTGCAATCAAAAGGCCATGTATCTTTGGAGATGAATTTATCAATCGGGAAGGGTTTGCCAGTTACTTGCAACGCAGTTGATAAATTTACAAGTGTGGATGCATCATGGCCAGGCTCCGTGCATGCCTCGAGAATTTGGAGGAATTCCGAGGTATATAGGGTGATGTCTAATAATCCCGCTAACGCGATACTATTAGGAGACGTTGGATACGCAATTGCTCCTTGGTTAATGGTGCCTTTTGGTACTGTCCACATACCAGATCAAAATGCGCGCGCCGTTGTCGTCATAGCTGTGACGTAGGAAGAGTAACTTCTCGATAAACAGGGAGTAATTACTCACCAACTACAGAAATGCTTTATCCATATGAAAATGAGTAATTGCTCAAAGAAGTGAGCATTCTCTCGATGATGTTGCTCTTGCTCATGAGTAGTTACTCCTGAATAATTACTCCTTTTTATGCATATCACCCATGGTGGCAAGAGTTTTCCACCTGAAGTGAAAAGAAATTCAAAACGATTTGTTTACGCGGCATATTTTTGGAAAAGTTTTAGTGTACATTTGGGTCATCGAATTTTGGACACGGGCAACTCTACGTATCTATGTCACGGATATGATGGAGAGATGCACTGCAGATTTTATCTAAACAGAAACGAGCCAGGGCGAAGAATGTTGTTTTCCCAGAGGTACTTATATAACTCACTTGAGTTTACGTACTGGCTATTCTGCCTATGGTTTTCTATGGATTTCCATAGGCTGCTAAGGTGAATACCACAATAGCTTAAAATTAAGTCGGCCACAGACGCAAAAGACAATGAGTTTCCTGATGAAAGTTTAAAAAAAAAAGCATCGGACAGTGGCGCGATGGTGCCGCGCGCCCTCTTGTATATATATAAAATTATGTACAATATTTAAATTAATTAAAGTAAATACATTTAAGAGAATAAAGTATGAATTTATTTCAGTGAAACAATGTTTGGCATGCATCATTAACTTTAACTACTTTCTCCATTCGTTTGATCAACTCCAACTTTTGTGCTAGTGTTAAAACAACTTTTTCTCTTCTGTCCCTTGCTTTTAGGTATTTATTTTGATGCCATATTCAATGGATGGGTGATTTTTTTAATAATAAAAAACGATAAAATTGAAAATTGTAGAAGTGCACCAAAACATCTAGACAATGCAAATGGCTTACGTAAACAAAAACGCCATGCTTACTCGGCAGCCCCAGAAGTATATGGAGTAAATATGTAATATATACATCTAATATTTGAAGAAATTTTAAAGTGGAAGTTGTGGTATTACACAAATACAATTCATACAAAAATTCATAAAAATGAAAAAAATACAAATTGAATTTTATTTGTGTAATTGCCTGTGTTTAAGGGTGGCCTGTTTCTAAATAGCCGGATAGCACAGCTTTTACTATATGTGTCTACATGTTATATGGGATGTATAGGCCAAAAACCATGTTTCTCGTATAGAATGAAGTCACACTTATATCGAAGCAATGTCGGTCCCCTCAAATAAATAATAAAGTTTTTCTGTAATTACAATTTATTGTTGAATATGTTTTTTAATTTTAAAATACCTCTAAATAAAGTTATTTATTTTAATATTCAAGGAAGTTTTTATGTATGGGAATCATACATCTAAATAGTACATTCCTTTAGAATAGGTATTTGCTAATCAGTCATAGTATATTTTACCAAAAAATTTTCTTGTCATTTTTTTGCTCTAGGGTTGATGATTAATTCTAATTTTCCATTATATCCCTTCCCATCAGGGCACCATCAGACGAGAGTAGCGAACCGGTTTTGGTAGAGTGGCACCTCTTAAGCAATTTACAGAGTGTCACCCATGCTTATTCAGGCTATATTTTCCAATTTGGACCACAGCCTCCATCTTGTCTCTGGATATTTCCTCGTTTCCTGAAGCAGATGCAAAAAATGTTGGATACCCTGTGTAGATCTCAGTTAGGTATGCCAATCATTCAAAGTCGAGAGGAGCAGCCAAAGGTGTCAGCAGGTGGACTAGGAGAGATTATAATGACAGCCCCTTTAGCCTCATTTTCTTATCTTTCTTCGCATAATTCTCAAGGGGATAGCGATCCGCTTACTTCACAAATTCATCATGGCGTACTTGTTTTGACCTCTACAACTATAGCCATCATGGAATACAAGGAACTTAAGTTTTCTGTGACAGAAGCTAATTATATTCCATCTTATACCAAGAAAATTTCAGATCTTGTAGGATTGGTAAGTTTCTTAGTTTTAAGATTTGGTTCCATATGAGGCTGTTTTTATTGTATTTTATTAGCAAGAATATCATATTTCAAATTTAATAGCTACACTAATTAATATCATGTCTTATTAATAAAGACAGGGACAGTTCCATTTCATTTCTGATTTCCAGTGGGTAATAGAAGGGTTAGATTGAATTAACTGTTTAATTTTAATAACATGACAAAAAATTGCTCCATTTATTTTGTTATCTTATAAACTTTGCATAATACTTTTTTACAATAAGTATCATTTTATGTGTTGTAATTGGATCTATTACAGCAGTGTTTCCCAAATGGTGTTCCACGGAATCCTAGGTTTCCACGAAGCGTAAATACGGGTTCCACGAAGCGTAAATAGGGGTTCCGCGAGAATAACAAGATGCAAACTCGAAACCGTCTTCAGAAGGGGCGAACTGTGGACCGAACCCTTTCTTTAGAATTATAATAACGAGCCCGGGCCTGGATTTTAAAATAACTTGGTATATCGTGGTTGTTAAAGCATTTATGCTTGATGGGATCTTGCTTTAGGTAGTAAGTATTGGAATTAGTATTTGGAAAGGTCAGATTTAAATACATCCACACAAAGAATGTAACTATTTTCAATGCAAAAGATAAAATTTTGTCATTCTCCCGGAAACTACAGTTTTGGATTTCGTCTGTAGAACAAAATAATTTGGATTGTTTTCCAATATTCAATGATTTCCTTGAAGAAAACAAATGCAAACTTGAAGAAGAAATTTAGAGCAACATTGTAGATCATCTTCGCAATTTATACACCAACATCAGGAAGTATTTTCGAAACATCAATGACAACAATAACTTGATTTGAAATCCATTCAGCATAATGAGAAACCAGAAGGATTATCTGCACTAGATTATGAAAATTTAATCGAAATCACTTCAGATGTCCATTTAATACAAACAAAGAAGTTTCTCTGATTACATTTTGGGGTAGCTTATATCATGAATATTCAGACTTATCAAGACGGACAATTGGAGAGTTATTAACATTTGCGAGCACATACTTATGCGAAACTGGGTTCTCAAAATACACAGCAACAAATACAGAAATCGACTAGATGCCGTGCCTGATATGCAAATTCAACTTTCCAGCATTAAACCAAATATAAAAAGAATTTTCCAAAATAAGAAGAAAACTCATTCTTCACATTCAAAATTGCTAACGTAATGTATACAATCAGTCAGTTTTATTTATTGTTCATATTATATCTATTGCTTTATATTAAATGTTTTGTTCCTATAAACAATTTTTATCTTTAAATATATGAAAATAAACAAAATGTTGATCACATGACCTATTTTTATTATTATCTTTACTTACTTGTGCTTTGATTTTCACCTTATAAACAAAATAACTGTTTGGGTTTCCCCAACTTCTCTTTCGAGTTGCAAGGGTTCCGTAGCAAAATTAAATTGGGAAACACTGTATTAGAGAATTAAATCAAAGATCTATTAGAAAATTATTAGCTTATTCATCTATTAGATATTACATAATAGTTTAAGATGTATTCAGTTGGGCAACTGAAATCCCTCAAATCCTTAAATCTGGCAATTTACAAGCTTCCCCTGGAGATTATGCTGCATTTTCCAGGCATTTTTATTCTCTGTAAGAATTTTAATCATCAGGTGTCAAATTCTATAGGAGCTATAAGCAGAGAGATAGTTAAGACCTTTAACTCCATCCTGCCTCTCTCTATCTATCCTGCTTATAGCAGCAATCATGAAAATCATTTGTCAAAACTGACAGTGTAACTTAAAGTTGTGGAAATGGTTCAATATTTATAAAACTGTTTGTTTAATTTCAAATTGCCCATTTCTTTAATATACCTCAGATATTGGCCACTTTACTGAACTATAGAAATGCAATGTACTCTGAGAAAAATAGAAAATTTAACTACAAAGTATTTTTAATATGAATTCCTTGTCCAGATGAGATTGTAATATATATGTACTATAAGTTATACTGTATTGGCCTGAATATAACGCTATGTTTTTTCCCTGAATTGACATTGTAAAATTAGCGCTCACATTATATTCGAGGCCTAAGGTATAGCCTGAATATTACGGGATGTTTTTTTCTGAAACGACATTGTATAAGTAGCACTCGTGTTATATTCGAGGACTAATGATTTTTAAAATAGTAAAGGCACTTTAATCACCGCCTGTTTGTATATAAGGTACATGGGTGTAACCACAATTTTCGGGTCCCTATCTATATAAAAAATTATATAAAATTAAATTTATTTCGTTTTAATTTTTAATTAAATGAAATGCATCTTATCATGAAATATGGCTAAAATTAATTAATTTTGACAGTTTTCGACATTAATTTCAACCCTTAAGTTTACTTAGTGGTATTCGGAGCATGAATATTGATTGCTAAATCTGGAGACTTAGGGTGAAACCCGCAGAGGTGCCGACCCTAGTCACATGCGAAGCACTTATAACTCCAATCATCTATGTCATCCAGTCAGCACATAGTGCTGTTGGAAGCATGCTAAACCCAAAGACTTTGAGTGTTGGCAATGAACGGGAACTTCCTTATGCAGATGTGGAGTTTTTTTGCGTATCATCTTGTAAATATTGGAAGGTTAGGAACAAACAAGCCCAAACAATTGAGATGGGGATTTCTGTCTTTCTTTCAGATGATGAAATCTTTCATTTGTATCAAAATTTCAACACTGAATATTTTGAAGTGGATGAGGGAAAAGGACCAAACTTGCACCTACCTATTTTCTAGCCAAAAAACCCTCAGTAGTTATTGAACTATCTCTAGTTAGTCAGTGTACTCTTTCTACCTACTTTTGCAATTTTCTGCCCATCCGATTTTTTATTATAGATGATGATCGAGGTAGGAGTGCTGCTGATCATGTTGAGAAGAAAGATTCGTCTAAAACTTTTGCGGTTATTATTATTATGTGTTATATAATGTTTTCGGGTCAATGAAGAATACTCTAGAAAGGAGGTGAAACATTGGCGAGAGCCTAATTATAAGAGTGAGTTTACCCTAAATACAGCGCATGACATTATTAATCTGTTTATTAATTATTTTAAAGTGAAATGCAGAAAAATTTTACAATTTTCTTGCTTTGTTTTTTCCCGGTATTTTCTTGAAAAACTTGCAAAACATTAGGGGTCACGTTATATTCGAGGTCATGTTATATTTGGGCTAATATGGTAATATGACTAAGTATAGATTTAAGATGAAGATTAACTTGAAAATTTATTTTTCTTGAACATTCTGGCAGTTTTTAAATGTTTCATTTTCTTTTATCTCATTAGGATGCTGCTCCAAATTTATTTCTCCATCTGCCTGGTCTCATCTTCAACTTCTCAGGTGAAGCAGATGATGACAGATGCATTGTATGGACTTGGGGAGATGGTACACTTCTTGCGTTAGTTGAGGCACTGCGCAAGCCTTGGGAAAGTCTCTTCTCTATACCATTGGAAGCAATTGTTGTCCAAACCTCTGCATGAAGCATTGGTACCTGTAAAAAGGTTACTTGTACAATAAAATGGAATTGTATAAAAATACAAATATAATAGCATGTGGTGTAAGAAAAATAACTTCAATTTTCTTAGTTATTCCTGTGGAAATTTACCGTGTTGTTTTTTTATGCAAAGAAAATTTAATAAAAATAATCTATGCTGTATGCCAAATTTATTTAAATTTATTTTCTATAATTTTACCAGGAATTGCTTGTACTATCTTTATATATGATTCACTTCATTGGGTAAATTCAGTATGCTCTTCATTATTAACAATTTTCAGATTTTCTCGGTGTCAAATGACTATAGCATACATTTAGTATTTTCTCGAAAATGATTTTTCTAGCTCTTATTCAATGTCAGTCTTAACCAGGGCATATGAGCTGGGACAGCATTATGTACTGCATTGTCTCCAAATTACTGACATGGGGATGTTGACTATAAATCTGTATGTTGTTGAAAACCGTCCAATAGATTTTTTCCCTTTTGTTTTTGTGAAGTAAATTTTTTAATGTTAGTATTTATTGTGATTCTTCTCAAAAATGCAAGTTACGATCCATAAATTCTGATGTGCAATACTATTTGTTATTTTTATTATCATTTTATTAAATTGTTCATTTGATTCGGCCATTAACTGTATAATCTTGCATGTAGGGTTGGAAATATTTTATGATGGTTAAGTAAAGCATTGTTAGTTGTTAGAAATTTCAAGAATATAGCCTTTTTAGACAATGTAGATCAGACAATTATATTAATATAATATGTTAACTTAATTAACAGTATATTATCGTTAGTAACTTTATGGTACAGCCATATGCAGACAGGGTTGGATTTATGTTTTTGGTGCCCATAGGCACTATTTTTTGATGCACCTTTTCTCATTAAATTATTTTGTAATAAAGTTGCATACATTGCGTATGTTACAAATATGCTACCACACAGCACAAGGCCAACTCAGCATAAACATATAAAATACGGGTTGTTGCAACATTGTTTAAAAAGGAATAAATGATTTCGAAAACAATCGTGACTTTTTGGATAGAATTTCATTGGGTACTTAGGTAATAAGTGGTTTGCAGTAACTAGTTCAACATTTAGCCGCTAGATGACACTTCTTCTGCATGCCGTTCTGCTTTCCAAAGACTTCCTATTTCATCCATTACGTGGCACTGTGTGCATTAGTCGCATGGGTGTCTGCAGGATTTTGTTCAGGGGAGGAAAAACAAACAAAAAAATACAAAGGTGATATTCAGTGATGGTGGTGGTTTGCTGAAGAAAAAGGATCAAGTTGAATATTAGAGTGGTAGAAAATGATTTCAGTGCAAAACTAACAATTTTAAAATAAAACATTTACCAAAAACATAGAAATTTAATATACTTTAAAACATCAGAAATTATTATAAAATAAAAACTGAGGACGCTGACGTTGAGAGGGCATTCATATTCATTGATCTCTTTGGAGAAAGTCGTGTTGGCCACATCAGAATTTTTGAAATAGTTGTTATTATAATAATTTTTCAAAAGATAACTAAACGCATAGTATATGAGAAAGTTTCTACAATGTATGTTGTACGGATTTTTTAAATATGAAACTAATTTAATCTAAAAACCAGAAAACATTCACCAGTGAACATCTTAAAATTGTTTACGCCCAGTGGCGTAGGGACCATGGATCCGATGGATCGTTCGATCCAGGACCCAGAGCTCGAGGAGGCCCGAAGGCCTGTGGTCGACATATACAAAATTTTACCCTTTGTGTCATTTTAAACCCCAAGAGCTGCTAAATACAGTTAAAAGAATCTGAGATCATGAAACATTTCATAAAAAATTTCCCCTTAAAAATAAAATAACCAAAAAATATATATTGGAGGAGAGAGGGGGACCTGTAAAGAATTCTCGAACCAGGGCCTGTCTTCACCTTGCTACGCTACTGTTTACGCCTCCCGTTTGCAAGTTACAAGCCCAATTACCAATCTCTGGCTAAAGATATGAAGTGTAAACGTGCCCATAATCGTTTAAATAAAGAATAAATTTAAATAAATTAGGCAATTATTCTGATTTTCATAAATGGCATATAATAAATGCTTCCTTTACGGTTATTTTGACGTTTAACTTAAAGTTACAATACCTTGAAGCATATGTTAAAAATATTTAGTAGCCCACACGACAATTTACATAATGGAAATAGCCCTTGGCACTGTCTTAAACTATAAGTCATAATTATGTGCTCTCATGTTCTTTTTTGTTACAAATGTTATCCTTTATCCAACTGAATTTATTAATCAACTAGTGTATTGCCCGTCAAAAATGACGGGAGGAACGATCATTCAAACTATTTAGGGAGATCATATTAACATCAGAAACTTCAACTGTCTTGAAAATCATTTCCCCCCTCCCTCCCCCACCCCCCTCTCTCCCCCTTCCTCTCCCTCTATCTCGTATTTAAAACATCCAAAGCACGTTTATACCCATAAGGATTGAAATAACAATATGATATCCAGGTCTAACAATGGAATAGGTAAGCAAGGTAACATCCCATTAAAAATGGCAATATTTCCTCAAACTGTTTGAATTAAACGTTTACATTGGGCAATTTCGAACTGTAGGCAGAAAAAAGATGAAAATAATAAGAAACTTTATAATGTTTTCTTCAAAATGGTTTATATCTGAAGATTGTAGGTCAATTCTTTATAATTTTAATCTAAAAAAGAATGAAAGCCTGCACGTCGAAATATCCATTTTTATGTGTTACCTTATGGGAAATGGAAATTATCCCCTGGAGTTGAACCTGGGCCATTGATCTCGAGTTCGATACAGTAAAACGTTTTTTTATTATATCATAATGCTATCCTGAATATTTTATCAAATTTGGTTCAGTTGTTTGCAAGATATTAAGCTTCAAGAAGCATTAGACAACGTTTGTTACAGACTAAGGCTTTTATTTATATGATGAGAAATTGTGTTACGTCCGTTAGTTTGAGAGTCTGGTGTCAATAATCTTCAGAGGAACCAGAGCAAGGGCGGTTCTTTATGGGGGTCAAGGTTGAAAAAATAAAATTTTTAATTAAACTAAATGATAATACATAGTAATATCCTTATTGTTATATATCATACTTAAAGTACAAATTTGCTTGCTTCACTTTACTCACTCAGATAACACGTTATTTAATGTACTTTAGCAGTCGTTGGCTTGAATACTTCTGAAACAGACCACAAGATATTTCTAGAATTAGCTTTTACATGGCATACTAGAACAAAACAAAAAATATATTGAAAAAATTTGAAGTGACGATTTAAATGGTAAAACTTGCCAGAGGCAGCTTATTTTTCTGCCCTTTGCAGATTTTTCTTAGGTATAAATAAATTATACAACTTTTGTTTTTGATTTCTTTTAATCAGTTTTTTTGTCTCGGTGGAGCTTTCGCATCACAACAAAAATCGATATACACAATAAATGAGAACATAAAATTGAATTTGCGTGCATGAACAATCTTGAATTTATTAGAAATTACTGACTTTCCGTAAAAATGCTGCAACCTTAAGAAGCAGAAAAAATGTCATACAGTTGCGAAAAAATCCAAATACACATTAAAATCCAAAAATAATAATAATTGACAAACATAAAATAAGCTGTCACTACGTTAAAACACTTTTTGTCTTCTCTGATTAGTTTGATAACATTAATCTTTTTCTTAAGATTTAAAATAAATAATATTTTCTGCAAAGTAAACGATCCAACTTGTTTTTGAATGTGTTCCTTTTCATAAAGACCTTTCAAACCAATATAATATATACTTACAGTTGATTACCCTCTATTGCAAACTTGAAAAAGATAATGGGAGGGAGGGAAGATCTCACCCAATAACACAATGGAGAAATAGCATGAGAAAACATGAAAATTTGACATTGGTCGAATATTTAAATGTAACAGCAAGTATACAACAGCTTTATGGTGATTTACTGGACAACTTCAAAGCTTAAGCGAAAAGCTGATATGAACTGTGGATGTTTTCAGGGAAAAGTATTGATGTATATTCCTTGAAGTACATGAATTTGTTGCAACATGCAGATCAGTATTATCCATCAGTTTCAAAAGCACTCCTGATTGGTCTGGCATTACCGGTTACTACATGTACTGTGGAAAGGTCCTTCAGCACTCTTTGAAGGGTAAAAACTTGGCTGAGATTGATAATGAGTGATGAAAGGTTAACAGCTTTATGTATGATGTGTTGTCATAGGGCATGAATAGAAAAGACAAAGAAAGATTTCGTGGAAGACATTATGAATAAATTCAGCTTGCAATCACGTAGGATGAAATTACTTTCTCAAGAATAGTTAACTTAGATGTAAATTTATTTTAACTAAATAAACCTTTAAAGTACTGGGTTAAATCCCCAATGTAAATCCTGTTTGCCTGGCATTTAAATGTCCTGTGATCACCTAAATCGCACAATCTTATAAATAATTACATTTCTCGAGAATTATAAATGATAAAACATTAAAATAAAATGTATTTTAAATAAAAATACTTCTTTTAATCAAAAATAAATATAATAATATAACTGAAAATACTTTTATGAAGTACTTTAGAAAATCTGAATAATAAATAAAGTTCTGTTTGTAATACATTCCACAGTACACACACTAGGAAAGAATGTGTGAACAAATTCTAAGAAATATAAAATGGAGAATTTCCCATTGACTTTCAACGGATTTAGTGAAGATACTACAGCACAACATACAAACTCTTTAAAATATATAGTAGATACTTTTTAACTTACAATTAGCTTTTCTTAACAATTAATCATATTTGCTTGTAACAATGTTTCCGAGCCTATTGCATTCAAATGTAACAATAATTTTCTTTCCTATCATATTACTTTTGCCAAATCCAGCTTCATTTCTTGTGTAATTATGCCTTGCTGAAATATTTACTTGTATGGCTTGAAAAATCAACATACAGTTGTCCATGATTGAACACTGACTGGTAAATGTACACCAGATACGTTAATAAACATTATAATGTAGAGTATAATTACAAAAAATGTAAGATTCCAGTATTCAATAGACAAAAGATGGTTCAATTACTTTCATCATTAAATGCTTTCTGAATAATAATCAGAATCTATTTACGTTCCTATCCATAAACATCGATCGTTTCGTTGCTTAAACAAAAGTGCGAATCAAATAACGCTAAACTTTCATCTATTTATAAGCTTCATTGAAGCTAATTGAATCGAAGGTAACAACGACGGCCGCCTTGGCAACGCCCGGAAAGACTATGAAAAATCCACAAAATTTCGAAACAATTAGCGTATTTCTGAAAACTTCGACCGTGTAACATGTAAACTTCGCAGTAATAAGATGGTATAGAGTTTTATTCGTCGAATAAAGCAAAAACAAAAAAATCGGTCCATATTTACGTATTTTAATCCTTGAAGGAAGAATACCTTGCAAGTCAAGAAATGGATTCATACGTGTTATCTTATGGAAAAATGTTAATCCCCTATACTGGCAGCACTGATTAATCCCGGTTGACTAACTTGACCATTCATTAAGTTAGGATGTAAGGAAGAATCGTACCAAATTTGGTTATTGTAGCTTTTATCGTTTAGGAGTGTATAAATTCATTTTCTCGTTATTGGTTAGACAAAAATCTAGTTAGCGTTTCATCCTATAGTTTTATATAGCAATAAGGAAGGTATATAATTATAGATATTTCATTAAATATTTTCCTTGAATTGAACTTTCTTTACAATCTGTATAATACATTCGCCCGAATAGAAGCCGACCCCGGATTTATGCCGACCCCCCAAAAATTTCCACAATTTTTTGGCAAAAACGTAAATTTCGTAGATTTTATGCTGAAGTGTGCCGGGCATTCATGCACATCTTAGAATACATTATTCGAGATTGAAGAAATGTGTGGGAAATGGTTTAGTTGTTGACATTTTGAAATATTACCCCAATTAATAATTTTCAATCGTTGAATAATGTTCCACATTCAGTGACAATAATTTCATTCATCTTCATTTTCACAAAAGGTCACATATAGTAATAGCGATCTCGCCAAGATAATATTTCATCCAAGTCTATTTCCAATGAAATTAGCATTTACACTGCCTTAAGAAATTGCATTTTTATAATTACCGTATTCACCTGAATCTAAGACGACCTTTTTTTCCAAATTTTCAGCTGTAAATATCAAGAGTCGTCTTACATTCGAATACGAAGTATATTTAAGCATTTAATCAATGGTTTTTACAACAAATGGTATATTAGAGTAAACAATTCACAACAGCAAATTCAAGTACGTACATAAAGAAGTGAAATGAACAAATAGTAATAACAATAAGAAAAACATGACGGGAATAATAATTATTTAGACTAATAATCATCGTCGACGATCATAACACAGACGACGTACTTTCATCTTGCACGTAATGCCAACCGCAATGTCAAAACAAATGAGAGCGGAAATCATTGGGATTCCCCTTTGAAACGACGCACCGCGATTCACTAAGTTTGACAGTAATTTTGAGTTGTGCATTCTTGATTTAAATGCACAACCCTTAAGTTAAAATGACAGATCATGTTGAAGTACGTGGCACGAGTGCAAAGGGAAAGTTAACAAAGGAATTAGACGGAGCTAAGATACAAATTTTAAGCTGATCGTGATAAATGACGCCGAAAAAACTAATAACTGTGATGCGAGTAGAAAGTTCGGTGTATCTGAGGCAAATGTGCGTCGATGGAAACTCTCAAAACAGGAACTAGAAAAAGCCAAAGCCACAAGGAAGTCGCTCAGTAGTGGTCCAAAATTAGGCCGATTTCATGGCATTGAAGAAGAAGTAGTCAAGTTTGTGCGCACCATGAGGAAGAACGGTATGCCTGTTTCGACTGAAAGTATTATACTTAAAGCTAATGAAATTACCAGAGGACTTAATATATCATTGCAAGAATTCAAGGCCAGCAGAAGTTGGTGCGTGAGAATGATGCGACGAAATAATTTTTCTTTACGGCGACGAACTTCGCTGTGTCAGAAATTGTCAGAAGACTATGTTGAAAAACTTCTCGCTTACCAGAAATACGTAATTGGACTTAGAAAAACCAATAATTACCTTTTGAGCCAAATAGGAAATGCCGATGAAACTCTGGTTTTCTTCTACATGCCATCTAATTATACTGTGAACGAAAAAGGTGCGAAGTCCGTCCTAATTAAAACTACAGGCAACGAAAAAATGCGAGTCACGGTAATGTTGGCGGTTTTAGCAGATGCGACTAAATTACCACCATATGTGATTCTAAAGCGGAAAACAATGCCTAAGAAACATTTGCCAAGTGGAATAATAGGTGTCAAGAAAAGGGGTGGATGACTAAAGAACTAATGAGAGATTGGTTACATGTGGTGTGGAATAGACGGCCAGGAGCTTTACTGAAACAAAGAGCAATGCTTTCACTGGAGGCATTCAAGGACACTTATCTTCTGAAATTAAAAACATAATGAATATTGATCTTACTGTAATACCTGGAGGAATGACATCGCAACTTCAAGTTTTAGATGTTGCTGTCAATAAGTGTTTTAAAAATAATTTAAAGGTTTTGTATTCTGAGTGGTTACAGAGTGGAACTCACACTTTAACACCAAAAGGAAATCTTAAGAAACCTGAAGTTGCAATGCTCTGCCAATGGATCAAGGCATCGTGGCAACAAATAAATGCAAAAGTAATAGTGAAAGGATTTAAGAAATGCTGCTTATCTAATGCCATGGATGGGAGTGAGGATGATGTTTTGTGGGAGACTGATGATGAAGTTGAGAGTGATAAAGATAGTGAGCATGAGGAAAATAGTGAAGGTTGCATAGACAGTGATGATGACTAACACAATAAAATGATTTTATGCAGCACTTGGATTGAAATGTTTTTTTGTTGTCCTGAAATGAGTGTATTCTTTCAATGTATTTACTTTATTTTTAATGTTATCTTAAAATGAATGCTACCATTTAATTTGTTTGAAAACCTGAATGGTTCTATTTGTGATGTGATCTTATGATTTTAAAATGTTAAAAGACAATGACATTCAAGAAAAGTATAAGAGAAAATAAATATTTCACTAGATTTATAATTTTTGTAGTAATGGTCAATTTGAGCTTTTTTCTCTTTTGGAATCATCAAACTGGGAGGTCGTCTTAGATTCAGGGTCGTCTTGGATTCGGGTGAATACGGTATACACATTCCATGTAAAGTTTTACCGAAATTCAAACAGTTGAGCATTCAAAGCCGTCAACGCATTTTGCGTAATCGTCAATTTATGCAAGCCATCTCGCCAAGATATATTTTCAACCAAGTCCATTTCCAATGAAATTAGCATATACAATGCCTTAAGAAACTGCATTTTTATAATTATTCACGTTCCATGTAAAGTTTTACCGAAATTCAAACAGTTGAGGATTCAAAGCCATCAACGCATTTTGCGTAATCGTCAATTTACACAAGCGATCTCGCCAAGATATTTTTATATATATTCATCGTAGGTCAAATATTTACTTTACGAAAAATATAGTACTATCATTTGCACGTGAAGGCAATGCGAAACTTCGAGATTTAACCATAACCCAAATTTTCCTCGGACTCGCATTTAAGCCGAGGGGTGATTTTTTCATTATAGATTTTGACAAAAAACATCGGCTTGTATTCGGGCAGATACGGTAAATGTAATATCATAATTTATGTATAATGGAATAATTATTCTTATAAATATTCTTATGTACAACCTTTTGCTGCTGCATAACATGTTTAATGAATGATATTATCATTGTAAATTATCATTTTCTTTGAAGAGTTAGTAAACTTTTTGGGAAGAAAGGATTTATGGGCAAATATTTATTACAAAATGTATATTAATGGAGTTATACTCTTAGATTAGTATTAATTAAGATTAATTAATTAAGGTTTAGTAGAATTTATATCCTGGGGTGCAAGATTTCTGATTTGGTTCTGTCATTGTTTCAAATGTGGGCCTCCAAGAAATTAACACAGCTATCATCCTGTCTCTGTCTCACAATCAGACCAGCTCTGCTTTGCAATATCAAGAAAGGAGATGGGTAAGTGGAATCAATTTTGTGTTACAAATTAGAACAAATGAGCTTCCCGCTTTATATATTATATATTTGACTTCCTGGTATGAACAAAAACTAAAATAGTCATGTGTACATAAAATAAAAATTATTTTGATGCCTATATTCTAGACTGAGCAAAAATTATGAAATCATAAGGTTTTAGGAATGACAATGTTTAATAATCTCCTTAAATGTGCTCGTAACATATCATTAAATTAGCACCATAGCTATTCACTAAGCCATTTTATATAGCATGAAAGAATATTTTGATATAGTCAATATGTGACAAATATTAATGTTAGTTAGACTGTCTGTATTATATTTGATGAGGTCCATTGCATTGTCAAGTATTTATCTTCTTACTATATAATTTAGTGTATTTGTATGTATGCCCATTTATAACTTAAGAACCAAAAATTCCACAACTTTCAACCTTTGCACATGATTTTATATCATCCCTGAAAAGATTTTAGGCAACTTTGTTTCCTCCCACCTCCCCCCTACAACCCTCACTCTCTTGGAAATTTTTTAAAATTTTCATATTTTTCAATTTTTTTAAACTTAAGTCATACATTATCCCTTCTACAATGTGTATACAAAATTTGGGGGGCTATGCCTCCCCAGTGCCCCATAATTTTGATTTAAAGTTACCCAATCCTTAGACAAATTGACCCGGGCAATGCCGGGTACTGGCCTTTATGTAAGGCTCTGTTGCCAGTTTTTAATTCTCACTTTACCGCCTCCCGCAATTCTAAACATTGCAGTAAAAAAACCCAGGGGGATTTCTCCCATTCTTCCGCTTACAAAGGATGCTTACATGTTGACACTTGAAAAACACATTTGGAAAAAAATGTAAACACTTCAATGCAGTTGTTCTTAGACAAATTCTTTAAAAGTTCACTGGGGCCTCCCGTCGGTGAGTCTCAAGCAGGGAATGAAATTGTGCCAGCAGGATTTACAAGTCCATAGTCTCAACTTGATTAGGTCAGTTCCATGTTTATTTTTTATTTTAATTCCTTTCTTAATTTTAATTTTCATATTTTTACAAGAAATGAAAACCCGAATTGTGCATTACTTATTAGAACCGTTTTTCATAACAGAAGTTTTCATTTATTTAGACCAGTCGCGGGAGTTAAAGTACGTTATAGTAATCCATATTTAATGATTTTCATTTATTAAAACCATAAAACATGTTTTAAAATTTATATGCACAGTAATATTTTGCCAGAAATGCATCTTATCATTCATCTAATCTTATTGGAAATTCATTTTCATTTGTCGTTTGTTTAAGTAACGGGGTATTTTTCAGGAACGCATCAACAGCATTAAACGAAGGATTCCTATACTGTACATCTAATGCACGTAATATTACTATAGTATTTCTTGAACTTCACCGCATAGATTTTACTTTTTGTTTGTGAATTTACAGTTCATTAACCTTCGGCCAGGTACCAGTTAATCCAGTATAACATATGGGTTTTTAATGTTTACATAACGACATTTCGCATGAGGATGCTTTTTCATGGAACAAATTAACGTCTTTATGTGAGGGATTGCTGTATGTTTACTCATGCATCTTGTTAATCATCTAATGATATTCTTCTTTGAGAATGTAATACTGAGGTAATTTTTGTTTTGTAAGATGAACCGATAATTTGGTACGAGTACTTGAATTCAGAAAATACGAAATTTGGTGACCGAGTCTAATAATATGGCCAACCACTGTATAATTATGAATAAATAAAATATCAGTAAAATAATTGTTCATTAATTTAATCTTTATGATGTAATGTTTCATTAGAATGATCAAGTGATAGGTTAAAGTATTTCTAAATGGTTGAATCAGTTAAAGCAATGATTGATTGATTTTTTAAAACGAAGCATTAATCTCAAAAAGTTAATCGTTCGATAAACTCGTCCTTGAAAAATTTTCTTTCCAAGAATAAATCTATATGTTGCTTGAAAATTTACTATTTCCCGCTTCGGGATCTGGGCGGTAACGAGTCAGTCAGGCGGAGGGGAGGGGCGCTCAAAGCGGCAACACTGCATCCCTTCCACTGCAACACTCAGAGATCAACTCTCGCCGGCCCGACTATAGTGTCAAGTGTTTATTGATTAATAAATATCATCATCATCATGTCATCGATGATTCAGTTTTTTCATGCTATACACGTATAAAGCTTTTACACAGTATGAAATAGAACCACATTTCTGCGCTATATTGCCTGAAATAGTATTTGAATTCCATTTAAAATTTAAGGCCATCAAAGCAGATTTTATTATTATTATTTTCTTTGTCTTTTGAAGGATCAAAGTATGCTAAATAACAGAATTTACTATATAATATAATCCTTTCCAACCATATCTCACATTTTCCGTCGAACCTCGTATTTTCTGTCTTACTGTGAGAGACAGTGGCAATTTTCTGTATGTACGATGCAAATAAATAGTTATTGGTGCTAAATTTGCATTTTTATATATTAGTTATAATTAAGATAAGAGCTGGAGATTAAAACAGTTGTACAGCTGATAGAACGAGGCTTATATATTTTTAGAAAACAGGATTGAAATCTGTGTCAGACAAGAGCAATTGAATTTAATCCAGAGAAAAAGATGGATAAGTTTTTTAAACAATATAAAACTGCAATAGTAACAAATCCAATGCTTTTTAAAATGGGAATAAACATATTATATTGCATAGAATTGATACTAATTCTTTTAAAATGGAATTTAATATATAATCTCAATCAAAAATGTAATCTTATGATGATGTAATAATCCCAAAAGGAGAAAATTAGCTCATTTTTTGCAGTTTGCTATGCAATTCTTCTCTTACTCATTTTACTTTCTCATATACGAAGTATATTGAGAAATTATTGTAATCACGAAAAAATTCCATCTCGAGATTTTGATGGTGATATACGTTTTAGATGAGTTCAAAAAAGGGGTTTTCGCAATGCCATCTGTCTGTCTTATATACAGTGGACCCTCAATATATTGGAATAAAGTAGGTGGGAGGCCTGTCTGTTATATCCGAAATATCCGATGGAAACATATATAATGACTTAAATTGCTAAAATGTGCATGTTATGAAAGATAATATTTTACTCTGCTATATATTTATACAAATTGGTAGAGCACATGCAATAATTTTTCTAATTAATTTATGAAAAATATGAATCGTATGAATTACGTATTCGTTTTTATATTTTACTAGTGAAAGTTGCTTGCAGTTTACAAGCTGGAATATATTTATATTAGAACAAAAATAAAATTATGTTGACCATTAGAAAAATGATTTTCCCATGTGTTCATATTTGAAATGGAATTATTATTATGAATTGAATTTGGGACACTTTTTTGTGATTTAAAGTTTTTCCAGACTCGGTAAAATTTGGGAGAAAGTAACAGTAATTACGAAAACTTTTAAGGCAGTAAACCTACGAGTAATGCAAGTCGATACATCACAACCAGTCACAACAGTCAAACACAGGAGCAAATTGTTTTTATGGATTTACTGAGTCATTAAATTATACATTTTATCTAATTATATATATTATAGTATGTTTATAATTAGTTATAATGTTGTGATTAGGTCTTCCAAATCATGCTCGTGTGATAGGTTTGCATGAAATACAATGTATTAGTGGTAGCATTTAACTGCATCATCGCACCACCGGACATTCTGTCTGGTATATCCGAAGTCCATTCCATTGAGGTCTGATATACCCAAGGACGGATCCAGGCTTCGTTCATGGAAGGGGTTACCCAATAATGAAAAAATAAACTTCGAAAATATCGTAATTCATGTATATTTTAATACAGAAAATGGAAATATATAACTTTTTGTACAGTAAAATGAATGTAGTAAGACAGTATAGTTGTCGCCTGAAGTGTTCAGCACGTAGGACGAGGTTTAAAGGTTATATTTTTCTAGTGTTCACAAATCTTGGGAAGGAGGGTAATTACCCCCCACTGTATCCGCCCTTGGATATACTGTGGGTTCACTGTACTGTGATTCCTTCCTTTTCCTTGGCTTCAGGATACTCTTGGTTCAGACAATACATTTCCTCATGGCTAATCTCTTCACAATTTATCAAAAGAATGAATAATATCTGTCAATATGTGTGGTGCCACTGTAACGAATATAAAGCTTCCTAGTTTCAGGTGAATTCCCTATGAAATAACAATACAGGCAACTCCGGAGATTCGACCAACTTGAGAATTCAACTGGTTGAAGCCCGCTTATTCGACGCAGCTGATCGGTTTACGTGAAGTAATTTTTGGCCCGATCAACCACGCGAGGTTTAGTTTCAGTCTAGACATAATTATTTCTGCTCTAATTGTTTGAATTTGTGCTGATTTCACTCGTTTTTCTGTTAATCTTTTATTTAAATTTATTTATTTATGGAATCGTCATTCCTTCTCTAATTGTTTGAATTTGTGCTGATTTCATTCGTTTTTTCTGTAAATCTTTTATTTAAATTTATTTATTTTATTTACTTATTTATTTATCAGTTGCCATAGCATCTAAAAGGTAATGTAATAGTGATAATGCAAGTGAATCAAATAAAAGAGTGCATAAGACTCATAGTTATGAATTGAAATTTTAAATCATGTTGAGAAAGGTGAAATCCATGCTGAAATTGCACGATCGTTGGGGATGTCTCGTTCAACTATTAGCACTTATGTGAAACAGAAGGAGATAATTCTAGAACGTGATAAACTCAGGTAATTTGATAACAACAATAAACAGTCCTAGGTGCAGTGTTGTGATTACTAAAACGGAAAAACTTTGGTTAGATGGTCAGTGTTAGAAACACATTCCTATTAGTGAGGCCATGATTAGAGCAAAGGCTAAGGATCTGTGTGATGATTTGAAGGAAAGGATGGATGAAATTTCTGTTGATGAGCCTCCATTTAGTGCAAGTCATGGCTGTATTGACAGATTTAAGAGAAGGGCAGGTTTGCATAACCTTAAATTAACTGGCGAGGTTGCAAGTGCAAATACTGATGCTGTCTCAAGTTATTAATTTCGCTGCGATATATAGTTGTATGCAGGGATGTGCCCGGTCTGGCTCGCATGAGTCGTTTGTTAAAATCTTTGAAGCTCGACAAGTCGAATGTTGCACACCACTTTCCGTTAACTTTGTTGGTAAAATACTAATACTACTCATTTCTCCATTTAGATAACTTGGGAATTGATGAGGCAGATTTGATTTAATTTGGATTTTAAAACTACATAATATATATATAATATATAAAATTTATTTTTTACTTTTTAGTGCAAAAAATAAGTTATACATTTAAAATATTTTTCATTTAATTTATTCATAATTTAATATTGTTGTATTAACACAATAATGTTATTTTATCTTTATATAACGTGAGAGGAGACAATAATTTTTTCCCGAGATTTGGGAACGTATCCCCCCAATTATAACATGCAAGTCTATGGAAAAACAGTGTTCGGCATTCGACTGTTCGAGATTCGACCACATTTTTAGGAACGCATCCCGGTCGAATCTTGGGAGCCGCCTGTTTATGTCGCTGCACAATTCTTATATGCATAATCATCATTATATAAGAGAAGTCATGGCACAATGCACAAGTTACAGTAAAACCTCTTTATAACGAAATTGAAGGGACCCAGTTTTTGGCACTTTGTTGTAAGGAGGTTCTTTGCATGGAGGTTTTTTCAGATGCATCATATATGTCTATTTGCCTGTTATAACAGAATCGGCCAAGCACTGAAGTGGGACTGGATGCAAATATCAATGAAGCTCCCACGATATTAATATTTATAGTAATAACAAATGATTTATGGAGTCCTAGTTTAATATATAACTTTTAGGGAGTGTTTCTTTATTGGAACTCAGTTTTCAAGAAATTTTTTAGTAAAAGTTTTGCAAAATTTTCACTTGATACTTGAATAATTGAGACCTTCTGGGGCCCCATTATTCAGGGACCTGGATGCCTTGCATGCGCCGCATCCCCCCTTTGGCCAGCCGGCCCTGGGTTATAATTTATTTCAACACTAACATTTTAGTTAAATAATGTTGCCAAAAAATTCACTTTATGATATAAACAATATATTATTTTTTCATTCCTGTAACACTGATCAATTTTCATAGTAAAAACAAACTAAATATGTCAATTTATGATGTAGAGCATCTCTGGGCTACTGAACTATATCATTATTGTTGATCAAAACTTGGATTACTTTATATTAAATTTACTTTTTCAGTATTCAAAATACAGGGTGTACATTTCCGGTATTTTAAGAAGCTATATTTTAAAAAAATATAGAAATATCAAAAAAAGCTAAACTGCGAATTTAAGCCTATCTCAAACAGTTTTATGTAGGGAATTGGCAATATGGTTGTGCACATTGTTGTCTGCACAGCACACCACTGTCTGACCAACATGTCATTGTGCCTGAGTGCAATGGAGACTCCACAAGTGAAAGCACAGTGCATTCTGTGGTTTGCTGAATTCAAATCAGTGATTCATGTTCAAAGAGAATTCAGACAGATGTACAACAGAGATCCTCCCACAGATAAAACGATCAAGCAATGGTATCAAAAGTTTAAAGGAACGAGTAGTGTCTTGCCAACAAAGCAGCCTGGCTGGCCATCAACCTCTGAAGAGGATGTTAAAAATGTATGGCTTTCATTTTCCCATAGTCAGAAGAAATCTGTTAGACAATGTAGCAAACAATTACAAATCCTGAAATCCACTGTGCATAATGTGTTACACAAACGGCTACACTTACATGCTCACAAACTGCAGCTTCTGCAAGAATTAAAACAACGAGATAAACCTTTACATTTCGAGTTTGCTTCCCTTGTCTGTGATTGCCTATCAGAAAATGAAAATTACATAAAGACTATAATGTTTACCAATGAAGCGACTTTACACACAAATGGTGTAGAGAACCGACAATACTGCTGAATATGGGGAATGAAAATCCTCGTGAAGTCATTCAACATGTTCATGCATCAGATGTGTGGTGTGGCCTTCTCCACAACAAAGTTATTGGACCTTTCTTCTTTTCTGAGGCCACCATAACTGGTACCATTTATCTTGATATTCTCGAGAACATTGTTTTTCCACAGCTGTAAGAAGACATAATGGTGCTCCTCCTCACTTCAGCCTAATTGTTCGCGATGCACTTAAAGAAAGGTCTCCTGATTGATGGATGGGAAGAGGAGCTCCAATTCATTGGCCTCCAAGGTCACCTGATTTGACCCCCTTAGATTTTTTTCTTTGGGATTATGTAAAAGGAGTTTTTTATGGTCATACAGGCCAGATTGAAACCTTAGATGAACTTAAGCAGGGAATCTGAGCAGCAGTTGAAACAGTCACTCCAGAAATGTTGGCTCGAGTCTGGGCTGAAATTGATTATTGACTAGAAATCTGCCATGCGACAAAAGGAGCGCACACAGAAGTTTATTAGCCTCAGGTTTTAAACTTTTTTAGTTATACATTTTTATTGTTTTTCATTTTCTATGATATATGTATTGGTTTAAAAAATATAGCTTCTTAAAATACCGGAGAGATTAAATGGACACCCTGTATTTAAATGGCAAATTTTGCTATTTTTAACACTATGTACATTAGAGATGATAGTATATCAATAAATAGCCAAATAAAAGTAAATGAAAATATAGCACAAAAACTATTAATAAAAAAACTTTGTCCTTTACTTACCATATATCTTTGAGTATAAGGCGATTTGAGTAAAGTCGAAATGTACTTTTTAGCCTAAAAAAGCGTCTAAAATCCAAGACTCGAATATAAGTCGAAGCAAAGAAAACGAAAATAAGATAATTTTGTAATTTACAAAAAAATTAATATATATACAGGTGAACCTCTACTTATGAACATTCAAGAAACAAACAATTCGTATTTATGAACATTCCACATACCAATGAATTGCGCCTTGCACTTCATTTACGAACATACCCTCACGCACTTACGAACATCGGTCACATTAAGAACACGTAAACTTGTCAAAACGTCATTTGCCGTTTGTATTCGAAACCATACGTGTTTATATACCTATTGTTTTTTATTACCCTTGAAATATGGAAAACAATTGTAAACGTAGTGTTCGTAAAAATGCTAAGGGGGTAAAAAATGTCGAGTGCTTTCGATGGAAACTAAAATGGACATAATACATAGATCAGAAATATGGGATCATATTCGCAATGCAGGCTCTGTTCAGTCCGTGATTATAAGTAAAACAACAAAATGCCGTCGTTGAAGAAATGGAACGGTGTTTAACAATTTGAATTCAGGATCAAAATAAAAAAACCAGCGCTTGAGTACTGAATCGATTCTTCTCTTCAATCCACTCATTTGGGCAGGTTTTTTAAAGATAAAAGATAAATTTTAAGTTTTCCTTTCAAACTACGTAAGTACAGTGATGCTGTATAATTTGCCTTTGCATTTTCTGTTATTTAGCATGAATTTTTCATACTAATGCGCTTCAAGTCAGTCAAATGTTGTTTTTCGACAGTCATGTATAATTATTCACCCAGAGAAGTGTCCAGCTAGTTTGCGACTCGAATATAAGTCGAAAGTAGGGTTTGATCAGCCTAAAAAAGGAAGAAATTTCTCGACTTATACTCGAAGATATACGGTAAATAAAAGTTACGTATTCAGTTGGTCTTCAACGTTTACCAGAAAGAACTACTAACAATAAATTATCTATAGAAAATTTATTTATAAAAAGAATTTATATTTTATTATGTGTTTTTAATAAATTTTCATACTTACAGGTAGACCTCATCTTTTGTAGGGGTTATGTTCCTGAAAACACCGCGAAATAGATATAATTAAGGCAATGGGAAATACAGAGTTTGGTTCCACAGAAAATGAGAAAGAGATGGAAAAATGAATTTCAATGAAAGAGAGACTTAAACTAGATATGAAAAAAGTATCAGAAAATAAAATCTTATTTAAGTTCCGTCCATATGTGCAATGTGTGCAACACACGCAGGCGGCCAAACAACAGGGACAGCCGATTTATCGTCAGACACATACAGTATATTTAACAGTAATGTGTATTGTATTATAATATGCTGTATATTCTTACATATTTATAGGCTATGGAAATTTATCATACCATAAGGTGTTTTTAAAAATTTTTGTAAAGAATGCCTAAAAAGGGTGGCAAATGAGAGACTCAAATCCGTTCCGAATTAATGCGAAAAATTTGTTTTTAATCAGGAAGAAAGGGTATTTTATAATGATGAAAAATGTAAACTACCTTAGCAACAAATGCAATGTTTTAAAAATGGGAATTGATAATCTTTAGTGCAGTAGTGTCGATTTAAAGCTTCTTAATGGGATTCAATGGGCGAATGAAGTATACTTTAATGTGTATTTAAAGTTTATGGCGAGCATAGATTACATGGGTCGAGGCAAGGGAAGAAGAAAGGTCCCAAGGGCCATTGCAGAACTGATTTATTCACACACTATGCAAAACTTTGTGCAAAGAGCAACTTTGCTCTTACCGTCCAACGTGACCACGCGACACCGAAGGACTCACGCTCTCTCTCGCTCACACTGACTCACTATATGCGCCCCTAACGGCGACTTCAGTAATTACATTCACACACACCAACACCGCACTGCACAGTGCTGCTTCAGTGGTCACACAATGTACTAGCTAGGTCCCGTGTTACAAGTTGTTTTATTTATTTAACAGGTTTCAAAGTTTTCCTTTGCAAAAGTCATAAATATTTACAGTGCACCTTCAAAGTAGGCTGAAAGGCTTACAGAATGAAAGCACCTTCTACTTGTATATCGAACAAGAAAGCAACATACCTTTTACGTCATTACAGAAAGTTAAAAAAAAATGTGTGAATCTGCAAATGTAATTACAAGGGTATTTATTTGTTACTTTCTCCACACACAGTATGGGAAAGTATTGTGATCACGAAAAAAATCGAATTTGAGATTTTAACAGAAATACACGTTTTGAGATCCCTAGAACATGTTTTGACTATTTTCGGAATGATGTCTGTGTGTGTATGTGATTGTGGGCGCTCTAACTCAAAAAGTACTTGCCATATCATTACCAAACTTCATATGTAATACTTTAGCATGAGCACGAAGAACTGATTAGTTTTTGGACAATATCGGTTAATGGGAAGTCGAGGTTTATTCGAAACTCGATTCAATTTTTGCGATATTTCTCCATTAAAACATCATTATTGTATATAAAATTCTATACAAAGGTTATAGAGAATTTAATTTCCTACAACTTTCATTTGAAAGAATTTTCCATAGCAGTTATTGTTTAGGAATTATTTATAAATAATCGGTGTCTTTGGTTTCCGTCAAATATCTCCTTAAAAACGTCGTAATTGGTCATCTTCCTAAGGACCAAAGTTGTAGAGAATAATATTTCTTCCAGTTTTGTTTGAAACAATTTTTTGTAGAACCATCCATTTCGGAGATATTGAACTTTTTCGTAATATCCAGTATACAGCCCCACCACCATGTACTGGTGAATTCTGTAAACATTAAAAATATACCTAATTACGGCAATAAGGACAACTGTATTCTTTTACGATAGGAAATAATAATTTTGCCTTATAATGCTCTTCATAATAATTTAAATATCTATACCCCAAATATGGAGAAAGTCATGTGTTGGCCACATCAGATTTTATTTTAAACTGTCTCATTACAAATATTAGTATTATTTTAAGCTCGTATTCATTTTTAAATGAAGTAATTAACTAATATTTTACGATTATACAATTTGCATCAGCACAACATGAAATCATCATAACTGGAATGTATTTTAGCAACAAATTATTGCCGACATATTGGCAGTGATTCTGAGATAAATACAGAGTTCATAAAATTATTTATAATTGAAAATATAGATTTAACAATAAAATATCCTTTTAAGATTTAGTCACATTAAACATTTATCTGGAAAGTTACACTGTAATTATGTTCGTACATCAGACCTCTGAGGAATTATTCAAATTTATTTTAAAATGCTACACAAACATCTTTATGTAGTTCTCTGGTAAAGAAATAAAACTATAATGGTATTGCAGAGTTCTTTGCTTATAAATAACAAGCAAATTTACCCAGCATTGCTCAAGTTACGTTTTAAATCTACATGACTTCAAATTAAGACAATAATTATGAATAAAAAATTAATTCTATGTTTGAAAAGTTTTATTTAGGAAATTTCTTCATATTTTAATTTATAAAAGTCTAAGTTTTGGATTTTAAATTAAAATTGATATTGAATGCGGTCGATTCATTTGACAATACTTAGTAGAAGACGATGCTCATAGTTTTTCCTTCTGCTGTAAGTACATAGTGATCTTTAAGAAATGTTTTCATCGTGAGTTCGTATCTTCATCTTAAGTCATCTTATGGAATTAACCAATTTAACAAACCTTATATATTTACTAAGTTAAGATGTAAGTAAGAACCATACTAAATTTGGTTCTTATGTCTTATAGTTTATGTCCATAATGAGACAAAAATGAACTATTGGAAATATATATGTACATATATAGATTGTGGGAAGCTCATTCTGTTCCACTTGGTTTGATAATTATAGGATATTTATTTTGATTCAATTTTTTATTCTTAAGTTGGTCTCTAATGTAAATGTTAATGTGTTGTTGGTATTTGAGATTAATTAACCATTTCATGGCTGTTGTTTTAAACATTTTCATTAAATTATCATAACGATAATTTTGGTAAACTCTATATGAGATTTTGACTTATTCTAAGCCTTACTGAGAAGGAATTCTTTAAATTTTTATCATAAACTCAATTGCATGCAAATACTTAATGAAATACTGTAGTTCTTTCGTGTACTCAATAATTTCATAAATTATGTCCTACAAATTCTTCAAATATCAGCTTTTTAGTAAATAGTTTGTAACGTTAATGAATAGCTACATATATTTATCCATTTTTAATGTTAAAAAATATAATTATTGATACATTTTGAATGATAAAATGATTTGATTTGCTGATTTTATTTGTAAATTAACAAATTGGCCATGAAAGTGTTAAGCTATTGATAATAATCAATGTAATTTGTTAACTATAATTAGAGTTGAGTCATGCAATGGGATTACGTAAATTTTACATAAATTAATCTCAAATCGTTATATTATTTTCACTTACTGTATTTTCCTTGATATATGACAAACTTTGAGAATATGCCAAATTTCTTCATAAATAATGTTTGCTTTGATAAACTCAGTTATATTATGATCTTGTAAATATAATCTCACCTCAATTAAGTAGTTATACAGCCATCCCTCGCTTAACGAAGGGGTTATGTTCCTAAAAGACCTTCATTATGTGAAAATTCGTTAAGAGAGAGCTAATTTTCTATTGTTTTATATGGGAAATATTTAGTTTTGTTCCTAACAGAATTTGATAACCTAATAATAATAGAATGGCTAAAGTCCACCAAAATTATTTATAAGATAGTGTGATTGGTTGCATTTATACTTATAAAGCAAAGTTGAAAAAGAACGATACGTCTGCCTTTTTCTATGATGATACGTTCAATTTTCACTTTCACACTATTTATGGTGACCTTTTGACATTCATCATCAGACTCTGGTGTTGCCAACTCTTTAGTCAATTCTTGAATATCTTCGGTTGTAAGTTCTTCAGGAACTTCATTAAGAACCTCCTCAACTCCCTCGTCATCAATTCTATCTATACCAGTCTCAGTTGCCAATGCTCACAATATCTTTCTTAATGCTCACAGTATCTTTCTTAATGCTCACAATATCTTCAAAACCTTGAAAGTCATTAACTGCTTCTGGCCATAACTTTCGCCAAACAGCATTCATCGTACTTTCCTTAATTTCATCCCAGGCAGCTGCAATATTGTTAATTGCATCTTTTGTATATATTTCTTCCAAACTTCAATGAGTGACTTGCTTTCATCTTTCTCACTTTCGACGAGAACAAAACTCACTGTATGACCATTCCAAATGCACGGGCAATTACAGATATCTTCTTTCCTCTTTCCTTTCTCTTGACAATTTCTATCGTTATCGCCTTTCCCTTTTTCTTAGGATTAGGTAATGATGTTGAGCTTGGTCGTTTTGACGCCATGATATATATTGGTGTTATGAAAATAGTAATAATAATAACACTGTATCCAAACGTGAGATGAACACAACGTGTGAGAACAAACGAACACTGCGAAAGTGTTGCGGGGTTAGCAGTGTGCCGCATACAAAACTCAAACATCTTCGCCTTCATTATAGTGGGATTGTCTTCGTTATATTCAAAAGTAGTATCAAATAAAAACCTTTGTTACAGTAAAACTTCATTAACCGAATGTTCGTTAAGCGAGGGATGGCTGTATTTTTAAAACCAAGCAAGATAATTCTTAAAGACAAAATGTATTTACTCAATCATTACTGCTATAAAAGTTACATTGTTATCAGAAGTGAGTGTAGTCTTTGAGTGTATATTATGCAAGTAATCTCTTAAATAACAGTGAAACATCTGATGTACATAGTGTAATTTTAATGCATTTATATGAAGAAAATTAATATGGCAAATATAAACAGGTTTAATTTTATTAACAGTTGAAATAGGTATGCCATAAAATTTTAAATATTGCATTTAAAAGTTTATTTCTTGCATTGAGTAGTTTATAAAAATGTTATTCCAGCATTTAAGTAATTTTAATTAAGCATTGCTTTGCATGATTCAATACTGCGTTGTTTTCATCGTTTATGGGAACATCACTCCTATTTGTAATCAGTTGCGTGCACTCCTTTTTACTTAACACTAGAACGTCGGACGGAACAATTTTGTCCCATTCTGATGTTACGTCCCCTACAGTTTCTGTGATTCCGGTATAATTTAGTCGAGATTTCGTGACTTTTAATCATTTGAAGGTTGCATTCCACTCTCCACTTTTGAACATCCCCCCCTCAATATTAAGGATTATAAAACCATTTTACCCTACAACGGCAGATGGGACAATTTTGTCCCAAAATGAATTACTACTTTGTTTCACATTCTCTGTGATATTATTCTTATGCAGGTGGCTTTGTAGCATTGTTGTAGACTATGGCATGCCCTTCCCCTCCTCCCCTCTCATCTTTCGCCAGTCCAACTTCTAGCCCCACCCTTCCCCCCTCCCACCTGCTCCCGCAGAGTGATGCAGGTTAGAACGTGTTCCTGCAGAACTGTTTGCGGGCTAATTTACTAGAGCGCTTCAGTTGAGTACGGTGCAACGCTACATTATATAGCATGCTAAAGTATGCAATTAGTAATGTAGAGACTACAACGTTCATAAAAATTGACCTAGTACTGCAACTGTACAACTTTGTCGTATAGGACATTTTTGTCCCGTCTGCCGTTCTAGGTGGTACGCCTTGTTCAGACGTTCTTGTGTTAACATATTTCTTGACCAATAGGAGACATTATTAATTAGTTAGGCCATTGATAATGTGAAATGTTTCTTTTTATTAAGTGACTCTAGAGCAAGTGCTTAAAAAAATTTCTTGTATCTGATAAAAATAGCTGTCACTGGGTTGTGAAAAAATGAACATATGCAATTTGGCTACAGAGCAGTTGCCATCAGTGGCATTTTTCCACTGCTGGTGGTTGTTGTGTAGTTGAAATGCATGTATTAATTATTGTACAATGCAGTCGCAGCTATTTTTATCAGAGGCAAGTAATATTTTAAGCACTTGTTCAATTTATTTGTTTAATTGTGTTTGATGTTTATTCATGTTTTGAATTGTCTGGTGATATATGAAGTTGGGTCAGCTGTTAAATAGTTGAAATATAAATTATCGTGATATATGCAGGTATGTCAGCTGTGGAATAGTGGAAATAATGCTAAATTGTCTTGTGATGTTATGCAGTTGTTGAATAATTTGATCAACAAACAGCAAAAATTAAAGAATTTGTGGTAAAAATGGCATATTTAGGCTAAAAAATGTCACTTTTACGCTAAAAATTTTTTTCTGCACTTTAAAAATTTTTGAGTGCAGAAAAAAATTTAAAATATAGCAAACACTAAGAAAAAGAGACAATAATTTTCAACTCTGCACTTAAGAATTTTTTGTGGACAAAAAAATTCTGGATTTAGCTTTACATTAAAAAATTCTTAGTGCAGAAAAAAATTTAAAATATAGCAAACACTAAGAAAAGTTGTCCATTTGTACAAGGATAAAATCATTTTTAATCATTTCTCTAAAAAAGTGTGAAAGTAAAGAGGAAAAATAGCATATAAGATGAGAGATGATATATATATATATATATATACACACAGTAAAACTCGTTTATTACGAATTTGAGGGGACCGACTCATTGCTTCGTTATAAGCGTGACTACGTTATATACGAGAAACATGGTTTTTGGCCTATACATCCCATATAACACGTATACACACAGTAAAAGCTGTGCTATCCGGCTATTTAGAACCGACCAGCCTTAGATACCGGCAATTACACAAATACAATTCATTTTGTATTTCTTTTTCTTTTTTTATGAATTTTTGTGTGAATAGTATATGTGTAATACCACAACTTCCACTTTAAAATTTCTTAAAATATAAGATGTATATATTATGTATTTACTCTGTATACTTTGTGGCTGCCGGGTAAGCATGGCTACAATTATGGAGCAACTAGCTTCTCGACCCTGGGCAAAATATTACTATTATACAGTTATTTATCAAAATAGATGTAATATCGCTAGAAATAGTCTTTTAAATTTAGTCAGAAATGGAAAAATATTAAGTAGACAGCAAATAAACGATTTTTGCTGAGTGCCAAACAAAATCATCTCACATACCTAAAGTGGCATGCATGCCATCGATTTGCCATCCATGGTAAATTTTAATCCAAATCCTGATTTTCATGAAAATTCAAGTCATTTTACTTTACTATTTTTTTGACAATTCTTCAATCAATTCCGACGGAAATAAAAAAATAATTCAGCTAACACTTCCAAAGATAAATAATTACTATAAATTTTGTCTACATCGATCCTGATAAAAATACAAGCCACAATTAAGTGTCAATTTGGTCAGCACTACTTTATTTGAAGCAATGGGAATGTTCAGAATGAAAAATGTAAATTAACCACGTCATACAGGAATTGCAGTGTGCATGAAACCCCTCAAGAAATTTCTCAACTTATGGCTTCATATCATGAAAGTCTCATTGTCTTTCTGTGCATTTTCTCCTACCATGTCTATTGATCAAGTACAACTGAAATTGAAACATTCATATTGTAGTATTTTACAGAATACACTAAACACTTGCGGTTCTCAAGGAAACAGAGTGAACGACAAGACCTTGATTAAATGAGAAAGAGGGAGTAAGGGACTTGGGTTAGCAGCGCCTATTTTTTGTTAAGAGATCACCTTTTGTGACAAACATATACATAATCCTAAAATCAGGCATGGATGATTAACTAGTCATCTATAATATAATCTAGATACCATCATCTCACTGCATGACACTTATGCATTGGTTTAAATTCTTCCAATCACATTTAAACATAATGAATGATCACTGTGTTATTATTAAAGTAGTTTATAAAGAAGCTAAATCATTAAATGTTTAAATTATATTATAGCGTCTTTGATTAAACTAGCTAAAAGAGAAATACAAAATGAAACACAGTAGAAGTATTGTTGTTAAATTCTGTTAACAGAACTGCTGAGAATGTTGAAGTATGATATATTGTTATACATGCCTCAGCTCTGCCTATTTAAATACAAATTTGAAGTTTTGCTTAAGGAGGTTTTATACCAAGGTGATTGGTGACAGTGGTCTGATTTGACGGCAACTGAAGTTGCCAACAAATCACTGTCACCAATGTATTTATATCAAAGCAACTGATTTTTGATGGTGATATGATATTTATTTTTCCCTAGTATCAAACATGTCCTAAAGCGAAGAGGATATACTCCTTTACTGCACATTATGATGGCAGCGTCGCATTTTTTTACCAAAGGATGAAGGCATTATAAATTAGGAAAATATGTTTTTATATTTATTTCAAAGCTTGCTTGTAAACGTGTATTTCCGTTGAAATCTCGATTTCGAATTTTTTCATGAAAACAGTACTTTCTCTATACTATGTATATTGGAGGAAGTATAAACTAATACAACACTAAAAAAATACGCGAATTTTTATAAGCAAAATAAAATAAGGTTGCCGGTGGAAATATCGATTATTCCATGTTGTCTTATGAGGAATGGAAATCATTCTCGGGAATTTGGAATTTTTTTTCGTAAATGGCTTCTACTTTAAGAACCGAACATTCCTACCAAATGTCAATCTTCTAGCTACTTATTGGCCATTTTATATACAATCAGACCTCTGATCAAAGAGTCAAACCACCATAATCATAACAATGGGAATATAATTACTGTTTAGAATTAAAGCACTCCACCCGTCAAAATAACAATTTGTTCATTAGCATTTACCTTGATGTTGTCAAGTCGTTCATACTGATATTGTGTTAAAATGGTATCAATATGGTTATTATAGTCGTTTCGGCCATCATAACCATACTGAGAGTTCGCCATTTCGAATCAAAGTGACGAATATACCACAGGTTTCCAAAGTACATGGATAAGATAAAAACCTGAAAGTATTTTCCGGAGTATAATTGCTATTCTTATAATTACACTCGTGAATAGTTTTTAATAACTAATAATTGTTTCCGCATAATTTGTAAATGTCGCAGAAACTACCCATGTAATTGTTTATGAAGACATGTCCTACAGAAAAATAAATGTTACCAAAAAACGCAATCGTATTTGGACCAAAAATTCGTTATTACTTAATTAATTACATTGTCGGTTTTTAAGCAATGTGAAAATATATTTTAATGCCTTATTTTTACCCCTCTCCATGACGAATCCAAATTTAGGTTTGCAAAGTAAAAGTTTAATGCCAATACATTTGATTTACTGCAAGTAATTTATAACATTTAAGCAAATTTTATCGATCCTATAATAAGTTATAATTGTGTTCCTACTAAAATGTGAAATCAAGATATAAAAAGGAATTGCTTATTTTTTGTGGTTTTTTTGTCGAAATTGTAAATATCCTGCTTTATAAGACGAAATGTTGGTTAGCCTGCGCGCCTGCGCGTTACTTCTTGTTGTTTCATAGAAATCTTAAAATGGCTGACGAGATTATCTGTTATATGCGTAATACCGTTCGAAATTTATTTTATGTTTCCATCAGACCTTTTTAGAAGGAAAAAACTAGACCTTTTTATTGTATTCGAAATTTAATGTTGATAGTTTTGATCTTGATAAAAGTTTGGCCGTTTATTCTTCGGAAACAGTGGTCCATGTGACGCATTTTGACAGTTTTTAAATATGTACTTTTAGTTTGATTTGTGTACGTTTTAAGACACTTTAAGTGAAGTGAAGTTTTATCTAAAGTTTTTTATAGTTTCAATGTGTGTAATCTTCACATTGCTTACTGGACATTAGTTAACGTCTCTTAATAGTACTATTTCTTATTTTGTAAATCAATGATATGTGAATTTGTATATGTAATTATTCAGTATGCCCTGTTTTGCCACTTAATTGTAATTTATGGTGATGTTTTGATGTATTATTGTTTTTCTTTAGTCCACTCGTGCTGTTATATTGTTTTACTTTGTATTTTCTTTTGTGATTGAGTTTGTCTTATTGATTTGCCATGTAACTATGATCTTCTGGAAAATAAATGTACTGTTATTATTGTGTGATCCAGCTGTCCTGGTCAATCTCCTCGAGGATTTATATCTTCAAAGGTAAGGAAATCTTAAATAACTTCTCTATTCATCTTTGATTTATAGTTGAAATATCTTTACCGTATATATATGTATATAGTAAATGTTATATTTATCATATTTATGTATAATGGAGTATTTATTCTTATAAATTAGTCCTTATGTATAACATTTTGTTACCGCATAACATGTTTAATGAGTGATTTTATCGTTGTAAAGTATCATTTTCTGTGAAGAGTTGGTAAAGTTTTTTGCAAGGACGGATTTGTTTATGGGCAAATATAGCCAAGATATGGCGTTACATTCTTAACGTAGGATTAAGGGTTTGTTATCAATATATATTGTGTTTTTAACGTAAAAATTATAGTTTACCTCATAAAATGAGAATCTGTGTTTTTAAAAACGTATGAATAATACATTTTTAGCCAGTTTCCATTACTTTATAAACTTCAAATCAAAAGTTATTGTGAAGGTTTTGTAGAATTTTTAATCTTTGGGTGCGAGATTTCTGAGTTGCTTCTGTCGTTGTTTCAGATGCGTGCCTCCGAAGAATGAAGTCTGAAAACGCAGCCAGCATCGTACGTCTTCCTCAGGCCAGCTCTGCTTTGCGATATCAAGAAAGAAGATGGGTGAGTGTGATTGATTTTGCATTTCAAATTAGAACTAATGAGCTTCCCGCTTTAAATATATATATTTCATGTCCTGGCATGTGCAGAAACTACATTAGTCTTACGTATTTTTACACATAGGGGTATTTTCTCTCTACGGCAGTTTTAATATATCTGGAAGCTGTGGAAGTGCTCTTCTCGTACCAGCATCTGTTATGCTTTTCTCGGTTATTAAAAAACAAAGCTCTACGATATTGACATTCTTTATCCATTTTTCCTAAATGTGAATCATCTCGTCGAGTAGCTAATCCGTTTCCTATTGCTGAGTTTAAATTTGTGTTGTTTCTTCGCCTTCCGCTGTTGGCTGCATCGATTCTGTTTTGGCTTCTTATATTACTCCCTTCTTCAGTTTGTTCATTTCTTCTTTGTTACCTGATTTCGTTTATGGTCTCTCTCGCTGTTTGTCTTTGCTCATCTGTCCATATTGATCTTCTCACTCTTTCTCTTCTACGTCATTCTTTATCTTCTTCTGTCTCTATAATATTTATTTATTTATTCATTTAGTCACAAGGTGGCTGGATCTGCCAGGTGGCGACAAGTAACATAAAATGATGCAATGAAGTACGTTTGAATCAGATTGACATTAAAATTTTCAAAAGAATCAATTTAGATTCACGTCATTGGTACATAAGTAAAAATTACACAGTTTCAAAGACCTCGTTATATTCTTCTTTCTTCCATTTGATGAATTAATGGGCTATTATTGCCTTAAACTTTAATTAAAAGTTATATTTGTAGTAATTAAAATGCTGATAGTAACAACAACCTGGGAAATTGCAATTGATAGTGCTTTACCGTCAGAGGTAATAATGAGTAAAAGCGTTGTTATGTAAACTAAACAAACAAAATTATAAGTTCTATTTGATGAATTAACGGAGTACTAGCTGTACCCGCACAGTGTTTTCACTGTTTTTTCAATTAATTTATAAAAAATTAAGAATTGTGTAGAATAAGTTGGTCTCAATATTTCACATATAACTCAATAATTCGTATTTAACTCTGATAATGCATTTCCCCAGTATAGGTAAGGTTAGCGGGTACAAATCTCGCTGAGGGCGAGGCTGTGTGTGCATATTGACAATTAATTGTGCAAAGTCAGTAAGAAATCTGTATTTTAAAAGTCAAATTAGAGAGGAAATTAATGCTACACGGTAATTGATTGCAAACTTTTATGTTTTTAATTTTCTTTGTTTCTTTTAATTGAAGTAGATGTCCTTTTTTTCATATATCAATCAACGCAACCGTTTATTTAGATAACAAAGAAGAGAAGATAAGTTTCGGCGAGTTCTAGGTTATCAATCTAAAACAAATGTTTTCATGCTGCTCCTGAATAAACGTAGCCCGTCGCTTAACATTCTTTGTCATTTAGATTATCTACGAAGGTGACATAACCATATAACTTATAATTTGTTAAAAAATAATGTACGTCCTTATTCTCATCTAATTTTAAATTTATGCATGAGACAATTTGCCTTAATAAGCATTATAGATGTTTAATAGTTTTACTTACTGAAAAAGTAAGATTCCAGCATTCGAATGATTTAAAATAAGATCAATTGCTTTGATTAAATTGTTATTAACTGGATAATTATCCGTAAATATTTGTGTTGCTATCTATAAAGTTTGACATTGCTACAGCATTAATTTCGATGCTTAAATTAAAGCGTGAAGCGAATAATGCTATTCTTTCACTTATTTGAAGGTTTAATTGGCACTAATTGAATCGGAGGCAATGCCAGGAATCTTCCTCTCTCTGTCACAGTGCAATCTGGCATCGGAACTTTTTAATTTTTTTGTACCATTTGGCGACAAATGAGGGTTGATCGAAACAACGATTATCAATGGTGACGGTTATAGAGGTCCAACTGTATTTCAAATGTTTATATAAACTCAGATCGCGCTTGCAATTGGGAGCTTTTAGAATAACAAAAGATTGTTTCATTTTTAACTCTTTTTAAGTACTAAGTTAAGATTCCATCAGAAGCACCTGTTGGCATAGGTTTGTAAAAGTTTGAAAGGATTGAAAATATACGTTGGATTTGTTATAACTATTTTAATTTATATTATTCCAGAGCTTGCGATTATATACTTGATACGTTTTCGTGTATGGTATATTGCAAAACGTGGTATTGTACACAGTCCGACATCGCATTCTTTACATACATACAGTGAAGCCTCGATATATTGGACTAAAAGGAGGGGAAGGCCTGTCTGTTATATCCGAAACATTCGAAGGAAACGTATGTGTTGCCTTAAATTGTTTAAGTGCACATGTTATGAAGGACAGTGTTTTACTCCGCTATATATTCATACAAATTGTTAGAGCGCATGAAGTAATAGCACAGAGTTTTCTAATTAATTTAGGAAAATAGGAATTGTATTAATTTTTATATTTTACTAGTAAAAGGTGCTTGCAGTGTGCTAGCAGGAGCATATTGTTATAAGAACATAATTAAGAATGAAATAAATTATAGCGACCGTAAGAAAAATTGATTTTCCCTTGCGTTCTTATTTGAAAGGAATTATTCTTAGGAATGGAACTTGGGATACTTTTTCGAGATTTTAGATTTTTCCGGACCCTGGTGGAAATGGGGCAAAAGTAACAATGAATACAAAGAATGTTTTAAGACAAACAAACCCCATGAGTAACGCAAGTCAGTCAATTTCAACGAGTCACAATGATCAAACGCAGGAACAATTAATTTTTGCGGATTTGCTGCACCAATAAATTATGCATTGTATCTACCATATATACTTGTGTATAACGCGCTGTTTGAAGACCACATTTTCAGGTCATAATGTAGGGGTGCGCGTTATACGCAGGTAACACTTCTCTGCACTTAAAATAGGAACCTACCTCGCACCAGATTCACGCTTTTTGGGTTAATTAATGAGAAAAGCACAATAATTATTGATACTCCAGGTTATACATACATAATTATATGTATAGAACACCTAATTACTTCTATACATTTATAATCCCATCCTCTCCAATTATTCCGCTTTTCACTAGCTCATCAGCTGATTGCTGTAATTTTTGCAAAATCACAAGATAAGTCTTCCTGCAAAACACATATCAAAAACAAAAAAACATAGAATAAGCAAATTGAAATAATTTTATTTAGTTAATGATTCTAGTATGTACGATTGACAATGTAAGTAATTTAAAACCGATAGAATCTCGTGTATGAACTTAATCCTACCTGTCGCATTTCCTGTTTCCAGATTTGTTTGTTAAATTTTTATGATGTTCCTTCTCTTAAACAGTTTTAGAATGAGATAGGAAAGAGAGAACCAACATCCACTTTAAATCAAAACTATTTTATAGATCCCTTTTTGTCTGATGTAAAAGCATTGGCAACAGTGGCGCTGCGGTTTTCTACACGGCATCACTTTGCCCAACTTACTGTATGAAGTTGCTCCCATCTCAACTCAGTCGCTTTAATTATTGACGATGTCTCTCTTAGACATAATATGGAGCTTATTGAACGTAATACACTTATGGACAAGTCCAAACGTTTTAATATTTACATACCTCCCAAAAATGAAGGATGTGTGTCATACACGTGGTATAAGAAAAAGTCGGGATTTTTTGGAATAAAGTACGAGTGCGCATTATACACGGCAGTTATACACTGGGACGCATCATACACGAGTATATACAGTAATTATATACATTATAATATGTATATATATCCATATATTGCGACGTATAAGTCGACCTTGAATTTTCAACTTGAAAATACTAGATTAAGTATATGTTCGCAGTATAAGTCGACCCCCTTTGTTTCACTTAAAAATACTTCTCATGAAATCATCACCAGGCAAAATCAAGGTCCTGTACGATCCAAGTTTTAACAAGATACAGATATAAACATAGTAATAAAAAAATATATGAATATAGTTTTGAGTCCGTGCTATTCTTCTTGAGCCTTCCATTTGACAGGTGTTTTCATTTCAACCAATAAGAAACTGCTATTCTCAGAGAGCTTGACCAACTAAATAATGGTTCCTGTGATTTGATTGATGTCGGCTGTTAACGATGCTATCAAATTTAACTGCACCTAGTTATCGCAATCAATATCTACGGTGGTGGAATTCAATATAATATCACGTTGGCAGGCATAAGGATGGTTTTGATGATTACATTATTCCCCTTTTCAAAAAAGGAAATGTTTTTTCGCATATTTTTTGATTATTTTTTTGTCTTTTTTCACGTACTTTTTTGTACTTGATTTATTTGCATATTCCACATATAATCATAACTTGCAATTAGTATGGTTAATTCCTATCGAAGTGTACCTCTTCTATCTCACTTACTTCTACAGCATTACAATACTTTGGATGATACATTTAAAAAAACAAGGTAATTTTCCATAATAAACATTTCATAAATGTCATATTAAGGAATTGATATTTTAATAAACAATCAAGTAATGATTATAACATTCTAAGTTGTATTATTTATTTATAATTATAATGTTATAATTACATGTGGAAAGTGCAAATAAATCAAGTACGTATGTGAAAAAGACAAAAAAAATGATCAAAAAATTGCGAAAAAAAAAACAAAAATGTAATGAAGACATAATAATAATACAATTTTACTAGTTAAAATATATATACAGACCATTTCTGAAAAAAAATGCTGGCTGCTGGGATCGAACCCCAGCCCATCCGACTACTAGACATTCATTCTACCAATTAAGCTATTGCTGCTTCTGTTTTGTAACCGTAAGGTTAATGATATATGTTGCATCCATGCTTACACCTGAATTTAAATTGTTAATATCTTTTAAACAAGGGCCCATTGGCAAAAACGCAGAGAGATATAGGTGATGTTTTAGTTCTAGTTTCACCTCCTAAAAGGGTTTTACGAATTTCAATATTAATGTTATGGCCTACCCTTGTTAGTAAATATCGATGTTATTTATCTGTAATTTAAAGTTTACAATTTTGTATTCGTCGTATAAGTCGACTTTAAGTTTTAGGAAAATTTTTTAAGCTTCAAAGGTCGACTTATACGCCGTGATATACGTTAGTTATAATGTTGCGATGTATTCATTAGGCCTTCCAAATAACGCACGTGATAGGTCCGCATGAGACACAATGTATTAGTGGCGTCATTTAACTGTTTTGCATCGCCAGACATTCTGTCCGTTACATCCTAAGTACGTTCCATCAAGGTCCAGTATGCAGAGGTTTCAATGTACTGTGGATTTCTTCCTTTTCATTGGCTTCGTGGTACTTTTGTTTCAGATGGTACACTTCCTCATGGCTAATCTCATCACAATTTACCGAAAGAAGTGAATAATATCAGTCAGTCTCTCTTTTACAGTAAGCACCGCCTCGAAATATTCCAATTCATTTGCATCGGAATCAAAACGTTATCAGTTTTGTCTTTTCATTGGGAATCAGTGGGCTAATGAAGTTTATTCTAATGTGTACTTGAAGTTGTTTTATTTATTTAACTAGTTTTGAATTTTTACTTTGCAAAAGCCATAAATAATGACTTGAAAGGCTTACAGAATGCAAGCACCTTCTATTTGTATATCGAACAAATAAGTAACATATCATTCTTGTCATTAAAGAAAATTTTTAATAATGTATGTGTATCTGTAAATGTAATTACATGCAAGGTTATTTGTCAGGTGCGTTTCGCTTCCAGCATAAGCGCCTATTAGTATTAGTCTCCATCTGGTCTGTCTGCATGTTCGTTATCTGCTTCTACCAAGCAGATTTTCATGAAATTTGATATTAAGGACTTACAGTGAAAGATAATAAGAAAATCACATAAATGAGTCACGTAAGCCAATCAGGGGTACCACTTTACTGGTGATAAAATATGAACTTTCCCTCATATCTCGTAAAGTATCGGTCATATCAAAATATTTATCAAGTAAAACTTGTAGAACTAGTAAAGTAGGGTATTTCTTTTCCTTTACATTTTCATCGTAGGAGTCGCCGTTTCCGAGAAAATCGAACAAGAGTCTTAATTTGAGTTGAACTTTGAAATTTTCTAGCATGGTTACTTCTTCATTGTTGCTAACATAAACAATCTCACGGAAATATGTTTAATTTCCTTACATATGCATTTAATATTTTTAAATGGGAAGAAAATGGATAATTTATGACGAAGAAAAGAATTTATAATGCTATTTCCCTTCCAAACACGTAAATAATTTCTTTCAAATACTCCAGTGCACAAAATGCACCCATTTGTGTTACGGTGTACACTTTCCTAACTTGTTTATATCTTAAAATCTCATTATAAATATTAGTGTTATTTTAAACTCTTGTACTAATTTTTAAACGAAGTAATCAACGGATATTTTATAATTATACAGTTTGCATAAGCACAACATTAAATTACCATAACTTTAATGTATGTTAGCAACAAATTGTTGACAACATATTTGTAGTGAATCTGAGATAAATACAGAGTTCATAAAATTATTTCTAACGAAGAATGTAAATTAAACTACAAAATATCCTTTTAAGATTTAGTCACATTAAACGTTTATTAGGAAAATTACACTGTAATCGTTTTTGTGCATCAAATCTTGGAGTAATTATTGGAATTTATTTTACAATGCAACACAGACGTCTTTATATAGTTCTCTGGTGAATAAATTAAATTAAAATGGTATTGCAAAGTTCTTTGCTTATAAATAACTAGCAAATTTACCCAGCGTTGCTCAGGTTATGTTTTAAATCATCGTGACTTCAAATTATGGCAATAATTATGAACAAAAAATCTATCTATGCTTGAATTAAGTTTTATTTGGGAAATTTTTCATATTTTAATTGATATAAATGAAAGTGTTGGAAAATATTTCGAGTATTCGTAATTAAAATTGGCAATCAATGCAGTCGATTCATTTTGTGAGGTGACGCTTTTTGCCAGGTGGAGTTCGTTCTCTAAGCTTCCGGTAGAGAACGTGCATGTAGAGTACAGGTAGTTCCGCCCAATGTAGCAATTGAAAATTACTAGAAGTTACCTTACGCCTCAGTGATCGGAGGTAATATGTAGAGTGGAGGGGAACGAATTCCATTAGAATAGAGGGGCATTGAAGGTGAGCGCGCTTCCTAGAAGGGAAATCCCCGTGCACGCAGAGTAGAGAGGTGACTTCTTAAGTCAGTTACCATACGGTAGTTTTGCTTTACGCATGGACAGTTATATGCAGGATGTTCAAGAGTTCAAAATAAACATTCTTTAAAAATTCAGATAATACCAGGTTCCTAGAAAGGAGCGTCTGTCTCACACAACATTGTACGAGGGTTTCCCAGAAAGTAATGCACCACATGTTTTGAAATTACGCATATTTAACGAATATGTGACAGATTTTGACTTTTATCGATAAGTTTCCTGGACAACGAATGTCATTTTTGAGGTTCGAGATTCATATTATTGCCTCGCGAGAGATAAGGGGGGGAACAGCAGAGGGAGGGAGGGGGATAAGGCATTGTCAAGTGCAATTTGTAACGTTTTAACAAAAGTATTGTCCACTTATTGTAACAAAGTATTATTCACTTGACATAAATTTATTTTAACAAAACTCTTTGCTTAGAGAATCATTCTAAGAGTCGGAGCATTGAATTTCTGTGTGATTTTAATTCTCTTTTCTACTGTTTTTGTTTTTCGTTGCATTAATTCTTTTTGTTTGTTCATCTGTTGTTTGTCGTTTTGTATTAACCAAACCACATCCAACACAGTGTAATGTGAGCAAATAAAGTAAGTGGTAAATGTTTTCACTTGTATAAATTGTGTAGTATTGAAAGTAAGATTGCATAACCCGGCCGCTGAATGGGTTTGTTGTCTAAGTAGGCTGTTATGAAGGTTAACATACGTAATAGTGTCTCATTGCACCGTCAAATGTCATGGATGTCTGCGTTGACCAGCATCATAGCTAATCCTTATATACAATAAACTTTGAAGCTTCTTTGTTTTTTATAAAAAATTCCGACATTTCAAATTTAAAATGCAGGCATCTCTAGTGGAATTATAAAATGTTATATTCTCCTATATTATTGTTATTATAGCACTGACTATAATTAACCAATTGACCAAACCTTTTATACATTCATCAAGTTAAGATGTTAATAATAATCGTACCAAATTTTAGTTATTCATGTCTTATAGTTTATGGCATGCATAATGAGACATGCAAACAAACTTTTGCAAATATATATAGATTGTGGGAAGCTCATTCAATTCTATTTGGTATAATAATTATAGGATATTTATTTTGTTTCTCAATTTTGTAGTTATTGTTTTGATTCTCAGGTTGGTCTCTATGTAAATATTAACGTTGTCTCTTGTTGGATGAGTTATATTTTAGATTACTTAACAATTTCATGGCTGTTTAAAATATCTTCATTAATTATCGTAACGATAATTTTGGTAAACTCCATATGAGATTTTGACTTATTCTAACACAAGCGTTACTGAAAAGGAATTCTTTAAATTTATTAACATAAATAACTCAATTGTATACAAATATTTAATGAAATACTTTAGTTTTTCGTGCACTCAATACGTTCATAAATTACAATTGAAAATTCTTCAAATATAAGTCTTTAAATAAATATTTTGTAACGATAATGTATTGCTACTTACATTTTGCACATTTATAATGTTAAAAAATATAATTATTGATAAATTTTTAATGATTTGATTTGCTGATTTTTCTTTTAAATTTGACAAATTGGCCATGAAAGTGTTAAGCTATTGATAAGGAGCAATGTGATTTGTTAACGATAGTGAGTTGAGTCACGCAATGCAATTACTACTTAAATTTTATGTAAATTAACCTCAGATCATTTAATTTTATGCATTTACTGTACATTACCTGGAAATATAAGACAAACTTTGAGAATATGCTATATTTATTCATAAATAGAGCGTTTGCTTTGATTAAATATTATATTTTGCATAATAGCTTTGAATCTGAACTTTAAATGAGCAAATATGTTTTTGATGTTGTAAATATAAACTTACCTCCATTAATGTTATATTTTTAAATCCAAGCAAGATAATTCTTAAAGACAAAATGTATTTAGTTCAATCTTTGTTGCTATAAAAATTAAATTATCAGAAGTAAATGTTTAGTCTTTGAGTTTCTATTATGCAATTAACGTTTTTAAAAAAGTCAAGCGTCTAATTGAGGTACATGGTGTAATTTCAATGCATTTTAAGCAAATTAATTTGGCAAATATAAAGAGGTTTAATTTTATAAACATTTGAAATAGGTATGCCATAAAATTTTAACTGCATTTTTTGGAGTTTATTTTTGACTTGGAATGGTTTATAAAAATGTTATTCTGACATTTAAGTAATTCCAATTAAGCATTGCTTTGCGAGATTCATTATTTTTTCATTTATGCAAACATTGCTCCCATTTGGAATCAGTTGCGTGTATTCAATTTTGACCAATAAGAGACATTGTTAATTGTAATTAAGGTCATTGATAATGTGATATGTTTAAGTGTTTTCAGAACAAGCACTTGGAAAAATCGCTTGCCTCTGATAAAAATAGCTGCGACTGGGCTGTGAGAAAATTAATACATGCATTTCGACTTCAGAGCAGTTGTTGTCAGTGGCATTTCGACACTGATGACAGCTGTTCTGTAGTCTAAATGCTTGTATTAATTTTTCCACAGCTCAGTCGCAGTTATTTTTATCTGAGGCAAGTAATTTCTTCTTGTTCAATAATTTAATTCAGCTGTAAAATGTGTTTGATGGTTTATTTTTTCATGTGATATATGTAGTTATGTCAACTGTTGAATAACAGTTGAAAATATTGTGTTATATGTAATTTGTTCAATAGTTGAAATGTAGATAAATTGTCATAATGTTGAATAATTTGTTCAATAATCAAAATTTGGCTGAATTTGTGGTCAAAAATGTCATTTTTAGGCTAAAAAGTGTGATAATTCTAGCAAAAATATACCTAAAAAAACCCCTTAAGTCCAACGATACCTAAAAGAGGCTCCGAGAAAAAGAAATTATTTCTATCTAAAAGGAGTCAACAGGTTTTGATCATAATAAAATGTCTTTATTGCAATGAAAATAATGTACAATGTACAATGTATACATACAAGTTCAATAAAAATTTTACAATCTGAAATAATACATTTACTCTACTTATTTTATCCTGGACTGAAAAGAAAACTGACTCTAGACAAAAGAAATGTTTGTTTACATTTTGGACGTCCTAATTTCAGAAATTTTTAAAGTCTTGGAGTTAAAAATTATTCCATCCAAATTGTAAACACATTAATTTTTTTAACTTGTTTACAATTTGGACTTAGAATAATTTTTAACTCTTCGACTTAAAAGCTTTCTGAAATTAGGACAAAAAAATTAATTTGTTTACATTTTGGACAGAATAATTTCTGACTCTGACTTTAAAAAATTTCTGGACTTAAAATGCTCTGAATATTAGCACAAATCAAAATTGCCATTTAAAAATTTTCATGAAGTGCAGAAAAAAATTTACAATAAAAGTTGGACATTTTCACAAAGCACTTTGGCAAGGATAATATCATTTTAACAATTTCTATTGGTGACAAAGAGGAAAAATAGCACAGCAGCTTAGAAAAAAATATGAGACAAAATATATATATATATATATATATATATATATATATACCCAAAAATGCTAATTCTGGTTTGTTCAGATTTAAAAAAATGGCAGTAATTATACAGAATGAAAAAGCAATAGCTTATATACATTTAGACAAAAGAATTTACGATTTTTCTGAATAATATAAATAACACAACACTTTGGAAACCTATTTACAAGTAAATAATGTCTAGCAAATTGGATATTGATGGAATTATTAAAAGAACTTTAGTATACAGACTTGGAATTCTTTTTTCTGGATATTGACTTTAATTAAGAATAAAAAAAACCTTCACAATTTTTCTTAATTAAGAAATGTAACTCTCCACAAAGTTAAATCTTTTTCTAAATATTGCCTAGAATTAAGAACAATTAAATTACCATTTCCAATGAATGGCTTAATAATTGGAGATTATAAATTTTTCACAATGAAAATATTTTCCCTTACAAAGGCATTCAGTCGGATTTTCAATCAAAACTCTCAAAACTAACCGAAATTTCATTTACATTTTAAACTCTTTATCTGATTTTGATAACTTGAATAATGAATAGAATTTGTATTGCCTCAGAAATTTTTCTGCCTCGAATAAACCACAAAAAACCCAAAGAATATTTTCTGAATTAATTCAAGCATATTGTACATTTATCTCCAAATTTCTTTAAATTATTAAATTAAATCTGGAATTATTTAACCACACCAAACACTCTTGGTAAAATTTTATATGTAGAACACAAAACATCCTGATCCAAATAATCTTTTTTAAGGGCTGCTCCTATTTTAAGATTAAATTTAATTAATTACTTTCCAACATCCAATTTGCTGAACGATATTCACCATAGAAATGCATGACAAGTCTGCGAACATGAGCTAATACAGTGCTGCCTCAGAAGTCAATATGAAACCTTCGCATTTAATAAGTTTTCTAAGGTTTTTAAATATCTTCTGTAATTCATAAATAAATATTTACAATATTAGATTCTTATTAACAGAAGTGGAATTTGATGAAAAGTTAAAATTTATAGAAGTACGCTAATAAACTTTACAAACAAAATGGAATATGCCTTATAAAATCAAATTAGAGAAAGTTTTTAGAGTTGAAACTGAAAACCAACACCTTATATTCTCATAAATTTATAATCAATATTAAATGCATTTTATAAAAGTTGAGTTATCACAAAGCTTTTCAAGTTCAAAGAGAAAATTAATGCCTTATATTCTCAGAAATAAAATATTCTTACAGAAGGTACCAGTTAAAACTTTTTTTTCAGAGGTAGCGCTATATTTTTCATTTATTTACTTTAAGTGTAAATTGATTTAAAAATATTTTAAAGAGAAATTGAATTCTTGGGGTATCGTATAATCCGATCGTAAATTTTGGCTTATTCTGAATTACGGGAAAAAAACAGCTCCTAAAAATTGGAATTCTTATTGTATCGTATTTATTTCAATTGGCTGAGCAGAAATCTATAATAATGCCAAATTTGAAGCATTTAGCCCATCTAAAAGTGCCTTATAATTTACAATCTCTTCTCCTAAATCTTCCGTAATATGCAGCCATATTATTATACAAGATATTTATCGCCTGATATATTGAACAAACCAGAATATAGCAACATATAGGTATAAAAACCTCTCATCCCATGTGTGTAGCCTCCAGCACATAATCCGCTTTACTCTCGCACCCAGATGCATCAGTTCTTGTTTCAGCAAAGTAATACTCTTCGATTCATGGTTCCTTGATGCCTCACACCATCGCATTTTCACTCAGCATCAACTGTGAATGCCTAAAATAAAGAAGAAAAATGGTTGTGGTGAATTCAATTAAGAAATATAAACTAAAAAATCTAAATATTAAAGATTAATTTTCCCAAACAACACGAAAGAGCGCATCTCATTTACCAAGGTCTATTTAGAATCTTAAAATTTTAAATTCCTGACGAGTTTATTCAAATTATTATGTGAAAGATTTATTTGGCAATTAGTTTTAAAATTTTAACCTTCCATATGGTGTCGCTTAGCGTGTCGGCTTCCCGTTACAAAGTTCCTGGGTTCGATATCCACGAATGGAGGTTTTTCACAAAAAATTAATTAATAATAAAAACTATCATCGGTGCCTGGCAGTAGGCAGCAGTACTGTCAGTTTGGTATCGAGCTAAAAACAAATTATGTTGGCTGGGTTTATATCCAATAGAGCTGTAGGAGTGATCGGGACGATTTGAATGGCTACAGTACTGCGATCTGCGATGTGGAAAGCAACAGGGAAACTGCCACATTACAATTCCTTAGTAACGATTATATGGTTGGACAAAACGAGTTCTTTTGAGGTAAAATAATCCCCCAATAGGGTCTCCGGGCAGGGACTGCCTTGAGGAAAGCATGTGTCGAAGATAACTTATGCATAGGTACTTGGAATGTAAAAACCATGAGGATGGCAGAAAAGATAAAGAACCTGAAAGAAGAAATGAAAAGAAATAGGATTGACATCATAGGGCTGAGCGAAGCTAGATGGGAAGGAGAAGGACAGTTCGACTCGGAAGAATACATTAGGGAACTATACAACAAGCAGGCAGGATCGGCACAAATGGAACTGGAAGAAGAGAATTGCATTGAAGAAGATTGGGACTAAGTATTATGAAAAGCGAAGCATAAAAGGCAATACTGGAATTAAAGAAAGGAAAAGCTACAGGCAGCGATGGAATACCGGCAGAGGTACTTAAAAGTCATGGGATTGGAAGGACAAAGTGATTACGAAACTAATTAACAAGATTTACAACTCGGGAGAGAGGCCTCAGGATTTCCTAGATGTAACAATGATCCCTCTAAAGAAGAAGCCAACGGCAATGCAGTCTAAGGACTACAGAATGATATCCCTACTGTCACACACTTTGAAGATCACCACGAGTATTCTTAATAAAAGACTAGAGAAAAAGGCCGAAGAAATGCTAGGGGAAGATCAATTCTGCTTCAGAATAGGACGAGGAACCAGAGATGCTATCGGTGTAGTGAGAATCATATCAGAAAGGGCAACAGAGTACAGCCAAAATTGCTCCTATGTTTCGTCGACTGGCAGAAGGCCTTCGATAGAGTAAACTGGGTACTGCTGATGAGGATATTAAAGGATATAGGTGTACACTGGAAAGACAGGAGACTGATCAGGAATCTATATGTGAATCAAGTTGTAAAGAAAACTGCAGAAAATAGGAGTATATGGAGAACCAAGTTTAACCATGAATAATCACGAACCTGTCTAAGGACAGACTACCTATGATGATGATGGCCTCAACTGATAAACCAAATAAAGAATTGATTTTTTTAATAGAAAATAAAGCGTAAATTATCAGGGGAAATAAAGCAATCGCGTTATATAACAATTGAAAGTTAAAATGAACCGAATCAAATATTTATAATTCAAACAAACTCTTTATAAGTTTAATAATAAATTGCATGGCAAAGTAAATATACTCAATAGCCAATTACGAGATATCAATGTTAATAATTATAATAATTTATTTAACACAAACAGTTTCCTCCAATTACATGTGTTGTAATATATTTTTAACAAGCACAAACGACCATGCCCTCGGCATTGGGAGCTAGACACACTAACCACTCCTCTATTTTTCACAACAAAAATATTTTCCTTTACATATAGGCATTCAGTTCGGATTTTCAATCAAAGCTCTAAAAACTAACCGAAATTTCATTTGCATTTTAAACTCTTTATCTGATTTTGATAACTTGAATAATGAATAGAATTTGTATTGCCTCAGAAATTTTTCTGCCTTGAATAAACCACAAAAAAACCCAAAGAATATTTTCTGAATTAATTCAAGCATATCGTACATTTATCTCCAAATTTCTTTAAATTATTAAATTAAATCTGGAATTATTTAACCACGACAAAACCTCTTGGTAAAATTTTATATGTAGAACACAAAACATCCTGATCCAAATAATCTTTTTAAAGGGCTGCTCCTATTTTAAGATTAAATTTAATTAATTACTTTCCAATATCCAATTTGCTGAACGATATTCACCATAGAAACGTATGATGTCTGCAAACATGAGCTAATACAGTGCTGTTTCAGAAGTCAACACAAAAACTTGGCATTTAATAAGTTTTCAAGTTCAAACAGAAAATTGATGCCTTATATTCTCAGAAATAAAATATTCTTACGGACAATACCAGACAAAACATTCTTTTTCAGGGGTGGCGATATATTTTTAATTTATTTACTTTACGTGTAAATTGATTAATAAATATTTTTAAAAGAAATCAAATTGTTTGTGTGTAGTTTAATCCGACCATAAATTTCGGCTTATTCTGAATGATAGGAGAAAAACAGCTCCTAAAAATTGGAATTCTTATTGTATTGTATTCATTTCAATTGGTTGTGAGCAGAAATCTATAATAATGCCAAATTTGAAGTCTCTAGCTCATCAAAAAGTGCCTTATAATTTACAATCTCTCCTCCTAAATCCTCCGTAAGATGCAGCTATATATTATACAAGATATTTATCGCCTGATATACTGAACAAACAAGAATATAACAACATATAGGTATAAAAACTCTCATACCGTATGCATAGCCTCCAGCTCAGATTCCTCTTTACTCTTGCACCCAGATGAATCAATTCTCGTTTCAGCAAAGCAGTACTCTTCGATTCATGGTTCCTCTACAGCTCAGCATCAACTGCTACTACCTACAATGAAGAGGAAAAAATGGTTGTGGTGAACTCAATAAAGAAATATAATCTAAAATTATAAATATAAAAGATTAATTTGCTTAAACAATATGAAAGAGAACATCTTATTGATAGAGCCCTATTTTAGAATTGTAAAATTTTAAATTCTTTAAGAGTTTATTCATATTATTATGCGAAGATTTATTTGACAATTAGTTTTTAAATTTTAACCTTCCATATTGCCTCAACTAATAAACCAAGTAAACGATTTTTTATAGAAAATGAAGCGTATGCTGCAGAAACATGGACACTAAGGAAAAATGATATTAAATACTTGGAAAGCTTCGAAATGTGAACATGGAGAAGAATGCTGACGTTAAAAATGGACAGATAGGGTAGAAAATGAGGAAGTACTACGAAGACTTTGAGAGAAGCGAACGATTATACAGAATATCAAAAAAGGATTGGGCATTACCTGAGGAAAGAGTGCATGATTAAAGAAGTGCTAGAAGGAAAACTGGATGGAAAAAGAGAAAGAGGTAAGAAAAGGTTTCAGCTAGTAGACGACTTGAAAGAGAAAGAGACCTATCAAGTCATGAATAAAACTGCAGAAAATAAGAGTATATGGAGAACCAAGTTTAACCATAAATAATCACGGACCTGTCTATGGACAGACTACCTATGATGATGATGATTGTTGACTAATCAACCAAATAAAGAATTGTTTTATAGAAAATAAAGCGTAAATTATCAGAGGAAATAAAGCAATCGCATTAGATAAGAATTGAAATTAAAAATTGTACCGTCATTTGCCGGTGCAATAAAAGTATTTTATTTATAATTCGAACCTTAAACTCTTTTAAGGTTTAACAATAGATTGCATGGCAAAGTAAATATACTCAATAGTCAATGAAGGGATATCAACGTTCTATTTGTTAACTCAATCTTAAGTTGATATTTTAGAAGGCACCTCCTGCTGACCACCAAGTTATTAAAATTTTTTTAATATTTTTAGATGAGATGGCATTTAAATAGATTATAGTCTTCCTGTGACAAATAAACATCGTTAACTACAGATAAGTATTAAATATTATCTGTTAATAATTTCAAGTGTAACAGCAATATTCATTTCAATTTATGCTATCAAATCAACTAAATTAATGAATTAACTTTATAAAAATTATTCCCTGTATTCTTAATTGGAAATTATCGACATATCACGGCATTGGTTATAATGTCTATATCTATAATATATAATCTAAAACCAATTTCACATTGGATAAGACTATGGTTTGTTTTTACATTGAAAAACGGTCAAAGAATATGAATTCTGATTAGAACTTTAAGCCAAATAATAGTAAGGAAATATTTTTAATCTTCCGAAAGCTTTCATTGTAACAAGACCAATATGCTGCACTTAACAAGGTAAAAACTGACGTTATCGCTTCTGATTTCATGTCACTTCTTTATTCACTGTCTTTAATACTTCATAAATAACAGGCTAATAAGATAAAAATCGTCATAATAATGCCATGAAATATGTTTCACATTTTAAAAAGCATTGGACCTGCTGACACACCAATTTCACCAAAAATAAAATCCTTTGTCCTAGTAATAACTAGCATAATGCATCATGTACAACCTGCAAATATTAGCCTTCTAATTCTTAGTTTAATATCTATTTTGATTTGATTGATTGAACAAAATAAAATGCTCTAAAATGGTATTTGAATAAATATTTTACAATTTTGGCATGCTCAACTGATGATTAGCCAACCACCAGCGAAATTAAACAATAAAAACGAATTGTCACAGCAAACTTTCATTAGCATAGGAACTTTAAAAAAATTTGCAAGTAATCCAATAATTCGACTAACTTTCACTATTAAGAATCTCAGAAATCGCTTTCCTCAAAATATTTCCGCGATTGCTTCAGTAATTCTCATATAGATAGCCTTTTCCAAACAAAATATTTTAATCACTTTCCTCAAAATGTCTCCATAATTTCAACATTCAATCCTTTACACATCACCAAAGAGTAAATTCAATGAACATTTCACGTTACACTGTCACTGCAAAACTAATATTTTTGTTTCTATGAAATTGTCTCCTATTTATACAGCATATTTAATTGATTTATGCTGAATTGAAAGTCAGTAGACTGAAAAGTAAAAGTTCTCCGGCTCAAAGTATTTCATAAATTATGCCAAAAATTGAAGCGTTGATAACACTTATGTTAACGATAATTGGCAAATCTTTGAAGGTCTAAATTATAAAATCAATTTTATTCTATCAACGAAATATCCACTTAAAAGATGTTGAGATTTATCACTTTCCGATATACGCTGAAGTTACTACATTTTCACCGTTAATAGATGAATAACTAGCACAGTAAGTATTGAACATATAGTAAAAAACAAATGCATGGTTACACGACTAAATTCCTCCTAGCTATTCATTTAAATACGTCGATAATTCTCACTGGAAACTTCTTCAGGTAACAGCCAACAAAAGTATCACAAAACAGCCAATATGTTAAATGCAATAGGCAAACTACTTAAAAGAAACACACTGATTATACTCACTGTTATTATTTCTTGTTATCACATATATGAGAACATGACAGCTGAGTCCTGTGACATCTTCTGCAAACATTCCTCTGAAACAAAAGAATGAAATCTGTACTGTAAATTCATGCTGAATAATATTCCCGGTTACATTATGCAATGTCTCTCGTGCTAAATCACTCCGATAATATTGGAATTTATTCTATTGTAACACAACCTCAAAGATTTGTAAAGAAATCTAAAACTTTTATCCCTTAAGTTACTTAGTTAAGCTTATTTCCAAACCACTGGACTAGTATATATTGATTATGGAAATTAATATCAACTAAATAAATCATTGCTTTGAATGAATTTTGTGATAAAGGGTTGCCAACATTTAATACGTGAAGTTTGTCTGATAAATGAATACATACATACTTGGGAGGAAACCTTATCCATATATTTTTATTTATTCATTAAAATAAAATCGTTTATCATAGTAATAAATGGCATAATACATCACATACAACCCACAAATTTCAGCCTTCTGTTACAGTTTAATTGCTATTTTGATTTGATTCACTGAACATTTATAAAATAAAATGCTCTAAAATGATATTTGAATAAGTCATGTACAATTCTTTGCATGCTCAACTGATAATTAGCCAACCACCACTGAAAAAAAACAAACCAATTGTCACAGCAAACTTTCATTGGCATGGCAACTTTCCAAAAATTTGCATGTATTCCAATAATTCGACTGACTTTTGACTAATAAATCTTTTTCCCAAAAATATTTCCTCGACTGCTTCAGCCATTTCCATATAGAAAGCATTTTCCAAGCAAAGTATTTTAATAATTTTGCATTGACTCAAATTGTCTCCATAATTTCAACATTAAATACTTTACACGTCACCAAAGAGTAAATTCAATGAACATTTCACGTTACACTGTCACTGCAAAACTAATATTTTTGTTTCTATGAAATTATCTCCTATTTATACAGCATATTTAATTGATTTATGCTGAATTGAAAGTCAGTAGACTGAAAAATAAAATTTCCCCGGTACAAAGTATTTAATAAAATATGCCAAAAATTGAAGCATTGATAACACTTATGTTAACAAAAGAAGTTGAGATTTATCACTTTCCAATTTAAACTCAAGTTACACTTTCACCATTAATAGATGGAAAAACCAGCATAATTCTCACTGGAAACTTCCTGAGGTAACAGCCAATACGTTAAATGCAATAGGCAAATTACTTAAAGAAGTTGAGATTGTACTCACCGTTAATATTTCTTGATATCTCAAAAGGGAACACGACAGCTGTTCTGTGAAGTCTTCTCACGTCTTCTGGAAACATTCTTCTGAAACAAGAGAATGAAACCTTAAAGTTTGTACTGTAATTTCATGCTGAATATTATTTCTGTTAACATCATGTAATGTCTCTCGTGCTAAATCACTCCGATAATATTCGAAAATATTATATTTAACTCAAATTCCAAGATTTGTAAAATATAAAATTTGTATCCCTTTAGTTGCTAAGTTAGGCTAAATACTTATTTCAAAACCATAAGACTAGTATGTACTGATTACGTACATTAATAACAACTCAATAAACGAAATATATCAAAGAATGAATTTTACGATAGGGTTGCCAACATTAAACATCGCAGGACACGGAGAATTTTGTCAGAAAACTGACTACTTGGGAAAGAACCTTATATTTTTTCAGTTATTCATTAAAATATTATTTATTCAGCTAAGCGTACGCTTTATCGAGGTTAAAATATACGAAAAGTTATATGCACTGCCCCGGACCCTCGTCAAATTGTTGGCAACCCTCATTATCGGCTACCACCGTATATAAAATCATTTATAAAATGGTGTATCAGAAAAATTTCCGAAACAACGATAGAAATTTCACTACCTGTCCTATGTGATAAAAAACCAACCTTTACCTTGTAACTTGACGCTTACACAACCACTCGATAAGTTAAAAACCATATTCATGTCTAAACTTGACTCAGTCCACCCAAAATACACGTGGTTAAAACTTTCAACAAGGAAAAATAATTGCATTGATCCTATATAAAGCTTTCCCCTAATTAATGCAAAGATTATGCCGCCATTAACTTAAAGTGAAGAGATCAACCACTTCGTTTAATTAAGAAATAATTTCAAAAAATCTGTGAACTACGGATCGGAAGAAATAATGACCTTGAGACAAAATTCAATATTAATGCGGTAATGCTAACCCGCTGAAGCATGCCGTTGGCTGCAATTAAATTAAATTTTCGCTTATTTCTAACTAAAGAATTCAAACCCGACAATGGATCACAGTAACACGAGGTCGATGTAAATCTCTTGGCAAGTATGAAGAGAAAGTTCCTCACTCGTCGACGATGTGATCTTCCTCAACGTAAATTTAAAGTGACCAAATACCATCTTCTACACGCCCGTCAGAGAGTTAAGAGATGCGCATGTTCGGACTTCTTTTGTTCATGGCTGTTCCGTTCTCTTTACATTTTTTATTAAATACTGCGAAATAAACATGGTATCTTTAATAAGTAATATTGAAATGTTTTAATTAATATTTAATCGGCCCTTTTATTAATAATATGTTATAAATTAAATAAACACTGGAATATGTAACACACATTACCTGTATAAAAGTTTCCATCCTTTCGCTTATAACAAAAAATATCATTGTTTGTTATCTGATTTGAAATTTTACAATAGAAAAGTCCGGAAAAACCTTTTTTAAATCTATTTTACAACAAATACATGTATATAATTTAATATATGTGAGATCTTATTTACTTCGATTACTGCTAAGAATGTTAAGGGTGGCAACAGTTGCGTATCCATACATGAATATTTCCTATTTCAAACTGAACTAACATATGTGTCTCTAGTTGGATTTTCTCAAAAATACTTAATCCTACAATAAATATGTATAGGAAATGAAATGTTCTATTTTAAAAACACTACAGATTTTATTCGAAGACTTTTTCTATATAAATACCTAATATTTTATATCTATTAATTTGTCATCCATGATTTGTTAGGTGAATCGTTTATACGATATATAAAAATTAAAGCAATTCATTTCTCAGGATTAATAACGGTTAAGTAAATGTAAACTTCCTCTTTAACCTTTTAGCAGCCATGAAGTGATATGATGCCATATTTAATGATCTATCTAATATAAACGTGTTCATTACAAAATCTTGATATTGATTCTTCATTAAACTTCTTTTACGATGTATTGCAAGATATTATAAATAGACGTCCCCAAAGTTAAGCCAAAAAAGAAACAATTCCCCATCTGGTTTACACCTGAACTAAAGAACTTAATAGTAGAAACAAAGCTCATATGACTTATTAAATCTCCAATTTATCCATTGATTACAATATATTTTCAAATTTACGAACCAAATGCAAAAGTTTAAATAAAATTTGCTTTTCAAATTACATATGAAATTTTATGATTCAACTATGATTATATTATAATATAGAAAGTTTTTTCTGTTGCATGTTAACCTCAATTGTCTTGCGTGCAATAGGACGGATTTTATTTTCCCAAAATATAGCACAGGAATAGATAGCGGAAGAATATCGGGTAATCATGAAGTTTAATCACTTTTATTTTGAAGGGGTTATATCCAGTGTTAAGCTGCAGCCGGTTCGCGCGAACCGGTTGCTAAATTTTGAAGCAATTTTGGAACCGGTTGTTAAAAATTTCTACAGAAAGCCGAGTCCGCTCGATCCATTATTCGAACCCGATGGATAAGAATTATTTCCCAGTGTTGAATTGAATTGAATAAAATACAATCCAGAACATAAAAATATCACATAAATTAATCCCATATAGCAAAAAGAGTTAATTTTGAAAATGATTTACAGATTTAGTATATGAATTTATCTTGATCCTTTTTATACGCGTCTTAATACTGTCGGCTTCCTCTGACACGCATAGACGACACCTGCAAAGATGTCGGCTTTCCTTTGTAATCTTCAAGTATGCCGATAATTTCAAGATGTAATAAAAATACGCAATTTCAATTATCGAGAAATATTTCGGCTGTGTATTAATATTTTAGAGCCTTTTGCTCTGTGACATTTAATAGCACAATAATTAGCTAAATGGATTTTTTCTAGTGACAAATTAAATATGTGCTGTAAATTAATCGTGTTGAATTCATTTAAATCCCTAATATGGAGTTGGATTCTTAGTGTAGAAAAGGTGATTTATTGAAAAAAGATAAAAAGCGTATATTTTTACTTTATTGGTTTTATGAGTTCAGTTACGTGAAGTAGTGGCAACTAAACATTTTTCATTGTTAAGGCGCTGAAATATGTATTCCTTTCGATTCCTAATAAATATTTATGCTAACTCGGAATTTAATTAACTTAATCTTGAATGGAAAAATAAACATCGTTCTTTTAGACGTCCGTATGTTAAACTCCGGAGTTCGTGTCTCGATTCTAACTAATTTTGAAATGAAAAGAATTATATCTGACACTCATTCACGTGTTACCGCAATGGGGAAAGTAAGCGCTACTGAATTCAAAACCATTATCTTGAGGGAAAATATCCGATCTAGGAGAGAACCGTAAACCATTGAAGAATAATAGAAGCGCAGCTCCCGTAAGGACAATGGTAATACGCAGAGCCTCTATATGAAACACGGCCACTCACGTGTGTCATATAGAGGACTCTGGTAATACGTTGACGGCAGAGCGATCTAGCGGTCAATACGAGCTGAAGCGCGCCTAATTTAAACTCAAGAGGCAGACCAGGTTTTGGCGGTACATTTGAATTAAGAAGCTATATGACGTATTTAACATAAGTTTAGGACTTAAATTAAAACAAAACAACTGGATGCAAGATTTTTTATTTACTCACGTAAAGAATAACAATACAACATTTATAAAAACACAACATTCTTTTCCGGATAGAAATACATATAAATAACAATAATATTTGTTCTGGCGACTCGTTGGTAAAGGCAAGTGGACAGTATAAATTAATAAGGTAGATATAGGTGGATCAATCACCGGATCTATATTTCTTCAATAAAATTTAAATAACAGTAAAAAAACTTCCAAAAACAAAATGAATCCTTGTTAGCACGGAAACATATGTAAGTATATTCTAAGCACGTTAGTAGTTAGTGTTTGAATCGCACTTTGTGGAGAGGATAAAGACTACAATTATACTTTGTCTTTGTTTGTCCTTGAAGAGCTCACATGAAGAATAACAATACAACATTTATAAAAATATAACATTCTTTTCCGGATAGAAATACATACTTTAGTTGGGTCATGATCAACTTGTAACTTTGTTCTGACGTATAGTTCTGTGATACTCTAATCACATTTTGCAGTTCCTTACTTGCACTTTTGCCATTATTGAGAATTTTTTGTTTAAATAATTGAGACCTAAGGCATGAGATGTTGCTCCTATAAATCACCATCCTTGACAAGGTCCTTGGTGTGGGATGACTCCTGCCATTCCTTCTTCTAGGAGTGGATATGCACTCATTACCTACAATTGGAAGAAAAACAACAAGTGAAAATGATTACCTTGGCAAGCATGGAAAACAACTCACTTCAGCTGCACATAATTAAAAATTATATATTTCATAAATGCTACAATTTTCTAAAACTTACCATGATGGTTTGGTGTTGAGTGAGCTTTGGGACAATGTAAAACAGCCTCAGAATCCCTCGGTTCATCTACAATTAGAATACGATAGGATTAAGTTAACGAAATTCGAAAAACCGGTATATAATATAATCGAAGTTTCACTGTATACCATGTATAATACTCAAACTTGTTTTCATACCTTCAAATACACTAGGAATGGCATTCACTTTTAGGAGAGGCCGAAGGAATCTGCTGCGGAAATCATCATCTGTAAAATGATCACTGCAGATCCTATACTTCTTCATACAGTTGATATCCGCAGACATTAAATCCTCCCTCAGGCAAAACTAATAACAAAAACATACGTAATTCTCAACTTAACACAAGCATTCCGTATTATGCGGTATCTCTTCTTTAAGCTCACCTCGAAATATCCTTCGGAAATCCGAAATCTTCTTGTCTACCCTGCAACCGTTAAAATTGTAGCACCAATATGCTGCACAATAGGCATTCCGTGCCATTTCCACAATTAGAAAAACACGACGCTGAAAAACTCCACCACTTTCCCGCGCGATTTCCAACAAACTGGTTTGAAAAGTTTGAATCATGGAAGAATAATTAATTATTATTATTAATTATTATTATTAATAATTAATTATTTCTTCCATGGTTTGAATAATGAGTGTGGAATGGGTGTTTTTAGACTCATATTGACCGATAGGATCGCTGCAGGCACACCATCAGAGACATCTATAGGTATTCGGGAAAAGATCGAAGCTGCACTTCCTATTATTTCTTCCATGCCGTAAACCCTTCTCTAAGGGGGGAGGGAGAGGAAAAAGAGCCTTCACCCCCTCCTCTACTATCACTGTTGCCATATCGCTTGACAGTTCCTTCGAGACTAGTAGTTTACTGAAATTCTGTTGGAGCGCTCGTGGTGCGGTTTTTTGTCACCACTGTACCTTTACGTAATAATATTAGGATGTATTATATATATATATATATCAAAATTTCTTCTCTGACAAGTTAAAAATATTTTTTATTGAAAATAATAGGAGAAAGTCAGAATATCTTAAATGTACAATATGTCAATATTATTTTTATTTTCGTAAAAGCGATATATTAATATGAAAAATCAATTAATGATTTATATAATGGCCATTAACTATACAAAAAATTTCTACCCTGTTATTTAACTAATGCAGTTTGCCGTCAAAAGTGACTGGTATGCATGATTTAAATATTAAAATAAAATAAAAATAAAAACATTAAGCCAAATTCTATTATAACCTTTAAAAATAAACTTGAGGGGTATCTTTATTTAGTAATAGGAAAATGTATTCATTAATTATTAGCCCTTTTATTAATAATACCTTATAAATTAAGATTTTTAATACCACCAATTAGTTATATTCAATTTAATATACAAACACATTCTTTAACTAGATTATTTTGTTCTTTTCACTAATTACATTAATGTTAATTCATAACTCTTTCACAATATCACTCCACATTTAAAATTTACATTTCAACCTTTTGCTGTTATCATTACAACTAATTAACCAAAAAGAATTCTTGTGTGTGAAGTAGTTATAAATTTTAATTCCATTAAGCAATATTTCTGTTGTTGATGATGTAAACTTGGCACTGGAATAAAAAGACAAAATGTACACTGTAACATAGAATATATATTAATGAAAGTCGACGCTATTTTGAAGTTCAAACAATAACTTGGATACAACAAACAATACGATGGTAAAGTAAAAAAATAAATATGTAGAGCTTGTTACATGCATTCCCTGTATAAAAGTTTTCAACTAGTCACTTATGACAAAAAATATCATTGTTTGTTATATGATTTGAAATTTTAGTATAGAAAAGGCAGGAAAAACTTTTAAAAATCTATTTTACAAAAAATATATATTATACAACTAAGGGGCAAGCTCACCTAACCCCCTTTGCTCACAGTCACTTCATTCCTACCATGTTAACGGAAATATATTTTGAAATTAATTAAATAAATGTATTTGATACAGAATGTGTTTAATTTTTAATGATAAATTAACAAAAAAATTAAGTTAACACTTTATTATAAACTATATTATTATGTTATTTTCTGGTTTAGTAAAGCTTGATTCACACTATGGGTAAGCTCACGCTCAGCTCAAGGGACGGTCACGCTCCACTCAAATATAGTTTAATGGTTTTGGTCCTGTGTGTTTACACTAGAGGCCATGCTCCACTCAAGGGGCGCTCAAAAGAGAGCGGGTAAAGTCGGTGAGAATATTTGAGTGGAGCGTGACCACCCCTATCCCACTTAGTGTGCAGATCTGAACACGTTGAGCGCGGTCAAACCCGATCACTCTGCATGCACTTGTGCTTTGGTTGAATTTTGTGCTTGGCTTTTGTAAATAATTTTCTACTTTTGGAAGTAAAATTTCAAATTTTTTCCTTGGCATATGAAAGTATTGGTAAAATCTGGTTTCATCATCAATTAGCTGTGGGAAGAGAGTTAAAAATTCTCCTTCGAGTTTTCGATGTAATATAAACTAACAATAAGATGCACCCAAATTCTTCTCCGTTTAGACAATCTTTCTCCCTCCTCTTCTTGGTCCAAAAGCAATGCTATTAATGCCAAATCCTTATTATTTAAATGTTTGAACATTTTCAAGACTGGTACTCACAAAGGAACACAGCTATCAGTATAACCACAAACATGACAGTGTCCCAACAGCGATGTGAGCCACCCCTTGAGCTGAGCATTGAATGTGAACTAAAGCCTAAATCCCTTGAGTGCAGTGGCGGATCCAAGGGAGGGGGCGGGGGGGCGATCGCCCCCTCCTTGGATAACCCCATTGCACTCCACTGGGCGCTTGCTTAAATTCATTCCATGCAAAAATTCTCAATTATACGCCGCAGATTAGGTCTGTATAGCAAGGGAAAGAAGGATTCTGATAGGGGTAGGGATTTTAAAAATATAGGGCAGTTGGCAGGGGTGGATTAGATAGGTGGAGGGGCGATCGCCCCCTCCCTCCCCCCCCTTGAGAAGTTTCTGGATCTGCCCCTGCTTGAGCTTGACTGTCCCTTGAGCTGAGCGTGAGCTTACCCATAGTGTGAATCAAGCTTAACACTTCCAGTTATTTGTATTTTCACTCCCTGATGTCACTTTGCTCTGGATATAGCTACATAAAGTTGTTCATGTCCAAAAATTGGTCTATGTTGGTTTATAAGTGTAATGAAAACTATAAAGCATGTGTGTTCTTTAATGATTCCAGGCATAACACATTATGGTAGTTTTCAGTCTACTACAGCAAATTCTTTCCCACAGAAATCAATCAAGCAATTGACAATGAACTAATCCGAAGAATAGAATAAAATGAATAGCAAAAATGTAAATGAATATTGTCATTAATATTAAATGAATTTTCATTATTGATCTTTCAAAATATCACTTTGTCCACCAATCCACGGTTTGTGCTCAAACTTCCAATTTAATTTTCAACTTATTCTTAAATAATTGTACCTGATTTTGCTTTGTTCTTTCTCTTAGAGTTTGTGAATAATAAAATTATTTATAACAAATCAAATTTATTTGTCCAAAGATCATACCATAGGCAGATATAAGACATGTCAAATATGAATAATATGAAATACCCTTACAAAATACAAGCATAAGATACACAAAGGAAAACAAAAAGAAAAAAAGAGCAAAAATCAATTATGCATCATTTAGGGACTCAGAAGCACTATACTATACACATTTACCAAAAAGGTAAAGAAATAATTTCTTTTTAAAAGCATTAAAACATACAATTCTCTTAAGGTTTTTGGACAATTTATTGTACAAGTTTACACCCATTACTTTGAGGCTTCTACGGGTAATTTTACTAGTGTTAAGGTATAGTCTATACCTTAACCCTAGCAAAATTACCCATCAAACACTTCCCAGCTTAACATAACACAATAATATTTTGACAATTAGACAGGTTTATGGCAAAAGTGAAAAGAAAGCTATGTATGTATATGGAATAAAAACTCTTATCTCCAATTTGATTAAGATTTTTTATTATAATTTAATGTTGTGTATTTCGCTTATCTAATAAGATTCTTTGTTTAATTATGCATATCCCTTTATAACGGCCAGTCAACCAAGTATGAGTCCTATGCAGAAAACTACTGTAAATTTGTTGTGATGAACGATTCATCAATACAGTAAGGTCTCGCAGTTAGTCATTCTGATGCTCGTATTGAAGATTCGTCGCTGAATAAATAGGTATCAATATATGCAGATCGTCATTGAGTTTCATAATTTCGTTGTCTGGCCCAGGGTTTTGATCTGCTTGATCAGCTGTTATGTCAATTTGGAATCATACCTGCCCTGTGAAGCATCTTCCAGCTTTATGAATAAATATAGTTCTCTTTATGAATGCACATAACTTGTGCATTGTGCCGTGACTTCTCTTATATTTAGACTAGCTGCCCGTACATCACCAAAATCAGAGCCCTGTAGGAGTATTATGTTAAGAAGGCCCTCCAACCAACCCAAACATTTTTTTCCATACTTTCAACCCATCCAAATGACATTTTTGAAACCCTTCTTACAACCAACCCAACCTAACGGTTTGTTTGATACCCTTCTTCCAACCGAACCACCCAACAATTTTTTGAAACACTTCTTCCAACCAACCCAACCAAATGATTTTTTTGATACCCTTCTTCCAACCAACACAACACAACGATTTTTTGATACATTTTGTACATAGTGCCAGAGTCATGAAAGCAAACTGCAGTAAGCATATGCTATGCATTGAGCAAAGGTACAGAGTGTATACCTCAGGCGTGCAACCAGGGATGGGGGGAGGGTTGCCGGGCTTTTCTATTTTCTACTTACCCTCTCTTCATTTAAATCACTAAACGACGTACGTCGCAATTCTGCATCAAATGAGCCTACTTTGAGAGCGATAGCTCAAAATGGCAAAAAGCTATCCTAAAAAAGGCTTCCGACATATGTATAGTTCTCTGGTTTTTCAATCTCTGTGCATTCCGATTTCGACACAACTTCCACTAAATGACACACATTGAAATTCCACATCAAATGAGACTAGTCCAAGAGCAATAGCTCAAAATGGCAAAAAGCTATCTTTGAAAAGGCTTCAGACATATATATACATTTAGTGCAAATAATATATATGGATTACCGCAATAATTAGTAAAAACTGAATATCATTTACCCATGTACCTACCTCTATTTATGGAATGGATGGATAGTGAGCTAATCTTATTTCACTTTGGATATCAAATATACAGAACACATAATCAAGATTATTAGCCTTCATTTCCAAATGAATATTTAACTACCAATTTTGAACAACGTTACCTAGTACAGACGACTCCCGAGATTCGACCATTGGAGATTTGACAAACTCGAGAATTCAACCGGTCGACTCAACCCAGCCGATCGATCGGTCCAATTAGAAATTAGTTTACGCAAAGTAATTTTTGGCCCGCCCGACCACGAGAGGTTTAGTTTCATCTAGACATCGTTATTTCTGCTCTGTTTGAATTTGTGCTGATTTGACATTCGACGGTTCAAGATCCAACCACGTTTTCAGGACCGCATCCCTGTCGAATTTCGGAAGTCGCCTGTATTTATACAGATAACATACCCAATGCCATATGTCGAAATGAAATTTCAAGCCCCATGAGGATTGATATTTAGTAACTCTCATTAGGTAGATGGAGAATAATTAATTCTCATCGACATATTTATGAAAATGTTAATATGCTACAAAGCTCACCAAATGGAAAACTGGCATCGTAGAATTCAACTATTGAACCAGCTCCAAATATATGGTGGTCAAAATGATTTGAGGAATGTGAGGAATGCAAACAATGATTGCTAATTATGGAAAAAATAATATTCCGTACTTAATAATTTGCATAAAACAAAGAAAAATATTTAACATGTTATAGCCTTTACTGAAAATTATATATTTTCCTAACAATGAAAATATTGAAAACATTTTCCTTATAAATTCAGGATGAAATTGCATCTATGGTTTTCACAACTTAAAAGATATTTTTAGATACCATTATGTTTAATCGATCTGTGAGTGAACATTGGTTCCTTTGTGTTAATTTTGGCCGAAACTAGTTCAAAAGAAACAGTTTCGTATTGTTTTGTTGGTTTCCTAATTATGACTTTTGCATATATTTGGCTACCTTTTCCCATTTTGAAATTCAGCCTTTGGAAACAAATTCCAGAAAATAATCTCTCTATTCTAAAATAAATAGTCTGTCACATGTGTGCATGACTTTTATTTGAGACGTCTCACCATCCTATATTTATTGATTCTAGTTCTTCATAGGCTTAGCTATCAGAGGTTCAGCACCAAGGATATGTTCATCTGATTTTTCCAATTGTTTTGTGGTTGAGTTCAGAGCTATATAGACTTCAGCCCAGGGCCCTGCAATGCTTAGGGCCCCATAATTCCTTGGTCTCGACAATTCCTAAGACTCCGCTTCTTAGGGCCCTGAAAGTCTCAAAGCCCCACTCATTAAAGAAAAATAATTTTTTGTGATTATATATTAATACTATAGTCGTTTCATCAGCTAAAGTCTCTTGGCCAGTTAGCAGCAGCCAATAGGAGACGGTTTGTTTGGAAAGGTAGTGGGGAGGAACCCAATCTCACTCCTGCTCTCGAAGAGATCACATCAGGATGCATTGCCTTTAGAAATTGCATAGTATATCAGCTGAAGGCAAAAATCCGCAAGAGCTGGCAATGCGCACCGGTATCTGCTGTCCTGCACGAAAGTTGAGAGGGGCGATGGAAGGGGAAACATTCGTGATTGGCTACTTGCTCTAAGTAGGCCAAGAGACTTTAGCTGGTGAACCGACTATAGTAAACAGTGCTTGCATTCAGTAAAATTTAGAATTTTTACAATTTCGTATTTTTTCCATTGGTTTTGTCCAAAAACATAACTGTGCCAAATTTTAAGCTCATCTGAAAGTACCTTATAATTTTTATCCTCGTATGGGACAATAATGGGGCACAACACCCCAAAAAATAGAAATTTTTAGAATTTCGGAGTTTTTCCTCAGTTGTGGCCAAAAACCTAAAATGGTGCCAAATTTCAAGACTCTAAGTCATCTGGAACAGTCTATGAATATTATCCCCAGATGGGGCAAAATAGCCATTAAAAGTTTGAAGTTTTATAATATCTTATTTTTTCCATCAGTTATGACCAAACATATACAGTCTTGCCAAATTTCAAGTCTCTAGCTCATCTGGAAATGCTTTATAATTTTAAAACTTGTTTGGGGTAATAAAGGGGCAAAACAGCCCCTTAAAAATTAAAAGTTTTATAATATCAGATTTTCTCCATAGACTGAGACCAAAAACCTATAGTTTTGCCAAATTTCATGTCTCTAACTCACATGGAACTGCCTCAATACTCGTCCTTGCATGGGGCAATAATGGGACATAACAGCCCCAAAAATTGGAATTCATAAAATATCTGAATTTATCCATCGATTGTAACTGAAAACCTCTAATAGTGCCAAATTTCAAGACTGTATGAACTGCCTCATAAGTTTTGTCCCCATTTGGGGTAATAATGGGGGAAAACAGCTCCAAAAATGGAGATTACATCAATGTTGGATTTCTGTCATTGGTCGTAGTTTAAAATTAATTGCATTAAAATATAAGCATCTGATTCCCATTAAAAGCTTACACAGATAAAAGCATTGAGCTCGTTGCCACAGCAGCCGAATGTTGTAACCTAGAAAAATTATTAACCAAGGGCCCCAAAACTTGAGTGTCTGGCACTGGTTGAGTTAATGTCACAACCAAAGATGTTTCTGGAATGAATAATTGCCCTCCTGTAATTTTATGGTATTGAATTCTCTAAAACTTTAATGAACAAATAAATCAGGAGAGCATTTAGTATTTATTAGGTAATCACTGAAATGAGAAACTGAAGAAAATGGAAGGAAATATCTACTTGATCATTTACTCTGAAACTAAAGTTTATACCATCTTAAAAGGCCCAGAAAGTCAGCCTACATCAATAATTGGATTTTATAAAGTATTTTGACAAATTAGTTGAAACCATGGTTTTAGTCATTTATACATAATGAGTTGAGAAGGGTAACAGATAAAGCTAGGGAAATTTGGATAAAAGAAAAATGTGAGGAAATACAACATATCGAGAAGTTAGAAGCCTAATGGAATTCGTGGTAAAGGAATTATGAATACAGATGGAAAAAAAGTTGCAGAACCAAGGAATGTAACACAGGTATGGGAAGAATACATTAAGGAACTATACAACAAGCAGGCAGGATCGGTACAAATAGAACAGGAAGAAAACAACTTGGGACCAAGTATTATGAAAAGAGAAGTAGAAAAGGCGATACTGGAACTAAAGAAAGGAAAAGCTACAGGCAGCGATGGAATACCGGCAGAGGTAATTAAAGTCATGGGATCGGAAGGACTAAAAGTGATTACGAAAATAATTAACAAGATTTATGACTTAGGAGAGTAGCCTCAGGATTTCTTAGATGTATAATGATCCCTCTAAAGAAGAAGCCAAAGGCAATGCAGTGTAAAGACTACAGAACGATAAACCTACTGTCACACACTTCAAAAAACATCATGAGGATTCTTAATAAAAGACTAGAGATAAAGGCTGAAGAAATGGTAGGGGAAGATCAATTTGGCTTCAGAAAAGAACGAGGAACCAGAGATGCTATTGGTGTAGTGAGAATCATATCAGAAAGGGCAATAGAGTACAGCCAAGATTGCTGTGTATGTTTCGTCGACTGGCAGAAGGCTTTTGATAGAGTAAATTGGGCACTGCTGATATTAAAGAATATAGGTGTAGACTAGAAAGACAGTGGACTGATCAGGAATCTATATGTGAATCAAGTTGTAAAGGTCAGGTTGGAGAATGCGGACACCAGCGAAGTAATTATCGGTAGAGGAGTAAGACAGGGCTGTTGTCTATTGCCGATCCTATTCAATATATATGGAGAGAGACTAATGCAGGAAGTGTTAGAAGGCACGGGAAATTTCAAAATCGGAGGAAGGATTATAAGAACAGTGAAATATGCGGATGATCAAGTACTTCTAGCAAGAAAGGAAAAGGAACTCCAGAAAATGATAAATAGACTAATGATAACAGGTAGGAAACATGGTATGGAAATAAATACAAAAAAATCTAATGTGAATATCAAGTAAAGAAGAAGAAAATTTGAACATAAGTATTGGAGGAAAGCTATTAGAACAAGTTTCAGATTATAAATACCTTGGATGCATCATAACAAGAAAAGCAAAATGTACCGATGAAATCAGGACTAGAATAACGAAAGCAAAAGTCACTTTCAGAAGAAAGAAACTCCTACTAACAGGAAATATTAAGCAGGATATCCGCAAGAAGTTGATAAAATGCTATGTATGGAGTATAGCTTTGTATGGGGCAGAAACAAGGATGCTAAGGAAAAATGATATTAAATACTTGGAAAGCTTCGAAATGTGGACATGGAGAAGAATGCTGAAGATAAAATGGACAGATAGGGTGAAAAACAAGGAAGTACTATGAAGAATAGGAGAGAAGTGAACAATTACAGTCTATCAGAAAGAGGAAGGCGAACTGGATTGGACATTACTTGAGGAGAGAGAGAGAGAGAGCATGATTAAAGAAGTGATATATTATCTTTCATAGGTGAGAGGAATTTGGCAAAATTCATGTTTAAAAAAATAATGCTGATGTTCTTGTCAATGAATATATACATTATATACTGCAGGTTAAAATTATAATTCAGTTTTAAATAATCAGTTCCAAAAATCCATAAAATTATAAGAATTATATTAGTACCATTATGGCCACAGGTAATTTATTATTATAAAAAATGAATTTATAAAATTATTTCGTTCATTAAAATGTAATTTTAGAATTGATTGTAAAAATTAAATTCTTCAAAATTAAGAATAACCTAAGGATTAAAAATTAGGAATCTATTGGATATATCAACCAATAAGAAACAAATTTTTAAACAATATCTTTAGAAAAATTGCATTTTATGTATTTAATCTATTTTGGTATTTTTATTATATATTTTATCATCAATATTTATGAATCCTTTTACACCTAAGTTTATACCCACAATTATATACACATCTCAAATCAAGTATTTTATTTCTGCAAAGTTGTTATCAATAGATATTTATTTATATATACATCAACTACATACAAAACAAAAAGTTTTTAAAATGCTTTTAAACAGACGATTTTTTAATGCACTGCTACTAACACTACATGAGACCAAAAATGCCTAATGTCATAAAAAATTTATACAAATTGAGTTATGTGTGAGAATGATCCATGAACTTTATCAGAAAATGATTTTTCTGCCTTTTAGAAATCCTAAATATACAAAAACATGCATAATTTTTGTTAAAATATTGTTTCCATCTGCTTCTCACAGTTTCAACCAAGACATTCATTCCAATGAGCATTACTAAATTTTAGTAAATGTCAATCAAACACATGTCCTGCTTGTTTGCATGTTTTACAGTAGGTATTTTATTATTTCACAAAAATATAATGCTTCTAAACCATTTTCCCTTAAAATAGTTTTAAAAATATTTTACTCTGCACAGTATAAATAAATGTGTCACTCGAATTAAATGGGAAATATCATCAGAATCACGCATTGGACTTGTAAGCTTTGTATAAAAACTGTTCATTCTTTTGCTGGGATCAGCCTTAAAAATAAGGTAAACAGTAGAAAGAATAAAAATGTAGGTATATTCACAAAAGTCTCTATTTACCGTATATACTCGTGTATAGTACGAGTTTTTACGACCTAATTTTTATTGCAAAAATTGGGAATCGTACTATACACGAGTAATGCATTTGAGGATTTAAAATTCATGTATCTTCACGGGCATTTTCGGTGAAATTATGCATTCTAATGGTAGGCTAACCTTAACAGTGAGGCCCTTTATCGTTGTTATGTTGCTTCGTGAAGAGTAGAATCTTTTTCATATATACAACTTCAAATTCACAAATACTAGATATAAGTGAAGATTTACGAGCACTTCCTTTCTTGAATTTTATGTATGTACATCTTTGTTTGCGTCTTTTTACAAGGGATGAATTGGAACGAGTTGGACTAAAAGCATCGTAGACGGTGTAACTTTATGGAATTTCGACATCTTAGAAAAAAGAAATTACTTTGTAATATTCAACAGTCTTTATTGTTTCTTCAATCACACACCGATCGGTTTCCACTACAAAGTCATTCTAAAGGTGTTAAGTCGGTTAGTAACACCATTAGAATGATTTTGTAGTGGAAACCGGTCGGTGTGTGATTGAAGAAACAATAAAGACTGTGGAATATTACAAAGTAAATTCTTTTTATCCGTTATCCCTACCTATTAAGTAGATAAGTGAGTGGAACCATTACGTACTAGACGTACTAGAATTGAAACGATTTTATTTCATCTTGTGCAATCGTGATTCATATCACTTTTTATTAAATGTTTTAGGAGTAAGATACTTAACTTATCCGAATTTTAGTGTACTCGCAAGAAATACTATTTACATTTACGGTCTATTCTACGGTGGTGTGGAAAATCAAGGTCGTTCGATATATCTCGCTCATAACCATCGAGCTATCGAAACGAAACATATCGACACAGGCGGAAAGCTGGGGTCGTACTATAAACGAGATATATGAAAAAATCAGGTTTGTTCACCAAAAAATCAGGGGTCGTACTATACATGGAGTCGGCATATACACGAGTATATACGGTATATGTTGCTTTCTAAAAGTAAATTGAAAACATATTTCATTTTTTAAAATTTCTAATCAGAAATTTCATGACAAAGTTTTAAAAAAGCATTCAGCACCTGATGCAAATATGCATAATCAGTATATTATAAGAAAAATAGGATTATATTTTTAAACATGCTGAGGAGATAACTGAATTGAATCAATGAGAGGCAATTTAAGGAACACATGGTTTATTTCTATCATAAATATCTTTGAAACATGCTATCATAAATATCTCACATAAAAGTTTTAATTGATTTATAAAAAGAAGATGGAATGTTAGGAATGTTGTTATTTGACAGCTATATCACATTCTTGAGATAAAGTAGGGGTGTTTTCTGTTGTGCTTCAGTGAGGATATCTAGTGTTATAAAATTTACTACTTATCTCTTCCTCATGGAAAATGCTCCAATTCGAGAATGGAGAGTTAGACTGGCTTGATAGCTTAGTTGGTTAAAGCACATATCCATCAAATGAGAGACCCAGATTAGATTCTCATTCAAGTTCAGAATTTATCTCCTTCTCCAAGTTAAATTAGAAAATATTAAAATTCTTACTATTAACCTATCCTAGTTAATTTAGAATCCAAATTTCAATATCTCACAAAATATCGAATCTTTATTAATTTTTAATTTTCATTGAGTCATTTTTTAACAGTAAGAAAGGAATAACATGTAATTTTTCAAATATAAATTAGCTTTGTTTCTGTTTGGCAGTAAAATTTATTTTCATTTCAGTTTTTCTTTGTGTTCTCTAACTAATTAGAAATTATATTAACTGTATTAAAACTTCATAAAATACCTAAGACATCATAGTTATTGTAACTTTTGTTAGGTTTTTGACTCATCCAACCCATTCAGTACAATGCAAGACCTTTCTCTTCCTATTCTTATTTTCATCTCTTTCTTTTGATACATCTAATATTCCTGTCCTCTTCCTTCCCCTTTGCCTCTTTCTTTGCATCATCCAATTTATAATTTCCTTAAGCAGACTATTACCTTTCAAAATTTGATCTACCGATTTCTTCTGTCTGTCCCTTATTGCTCTAATTAAGTTCCTCTCTCACCCATTCCTAATTTGTTTTGCTCTGTCCAACTACTTTTCTCTAGTTTCCACCATATATACATGTCACCTATAATCTGCCCACTTCTTCTTTTGCCATAATTGATTTGACTAGGCTCCCTCCAACATTCTACATCTTCACATGCCTCTTCTATTATTTCTTCAGCATAAATATCAAATAGTATCAGAGAGAGAGAGAGAGAGGGCAGCAGCCCTGTCTCACAAGTCTTCCTAGCCCTCAACCACACACTGGGGTCCCAGGGACCCCAGTGTTTTGTTCCAGATTTTGTGGAAGGCTAAGTTTGCATCCTGTGCTTCTGGGACATTTTGTAAATTTAGTTGGTATTCCTGTCTGCCTTATCACATGCATTTGAGCACCAGTTGCAATCTGACAGTCCACAGTAAACGTTCAAAATAGTGTTGGGGTCCATTGGACCCCCGTGTGCCATTTGTGTAACTCATTTCTTTACAAATATTTTTTTAAATGTGTATATTTTTTGTTGTAATTATCATATTTCCACCTCTGTTATGCATCCAATTGTGTCTTTGTTTTTTGTATTTAGTTAGGTTTTGGTTTCTATTAGGTAATTATCATGCAATTGCGTCACCGTGGCTAAGTACTGAAGAAATGATCGAAAGAGCGCTATTAGATTTGGCTGATGGCCCGGAGTAAGAGTTTTTAGGAGGTGACAATTGTGATGATGATTTGGATTACACAGAAATGCAGGGAACCATCGGATAATGTGCAGAGCGGGTAGGAAGGTGACAAAAGTGAAACAAATGTTGGTGTTAGGGTACCCACAGTTTTCAGGAAAAATGGTCATAGATGGCATACTGTTCAACCTGAAATAAGGGGAAGAAGAGCTGAGAGAAATTTTACCCATACAAATATCGACAAAAAACTGCCTAGACGAGATTTTTTTCATGAGTTATTGTCAAGCCTAATAGTACTAGCCTTAGAAGAGGTATTCAAACTATAATTCAGGAAATTGAAAAAATTGAATTTCAATCCCAAAGGAGTAAAAGTGTGGATAGGAAGGTTTGGCGTGCATTTTAGCCAAGGGAGAAAGATAGGAAACCAAAATGTTGTGGAGCAGCTGCTTACAAGTAATGTGCTATGAGCACAGGGCAATGATTTGTAAGAAGTTCAGTAAGTAAAATTGGTTGATTTCAACATAAAAATTAGAGATGTTCTACTATTACTAAGATTACCAAATTCTTTGTCAGTCATCTATCATGTTTAACTGTTAGATTTTTTGTTTTTATATACAAATTTGAATAATGTTTTTATAGAAAATTAATTTTTAAATGGTTCATTTTTTAAAGCCTAAATAGCACTGTCATGAAAAACTTTATAAAAATATTTAAAAAACAGTTTACGCTTAACATATTATATACAAAAAGTAAAGTAAATGCAAAATAAGTTAATATATTGATAATTAATATTTATTATGACATTTTATGTACTTGGGGTCCCACAGACCCCAGTGTGCCATTCTTGTAATTGTTAATGAAGTGTGTTGTTGGAGGGCTAGTGCACACCAATCTGATTCTCTCTTTCTTATCTAAATATAGCAATCACCTGCATATTTTCAGTTACAATAAATATTTCTTTCCACCAAAGTCCAACCATCTCCTATCTGATAATGGACTACATCTATATAGTTATTTGCTTTTGCTTTTAGCTTTCTATCCAAAACTCTGAAAATAACTTTAATTGTATGTAAAATGAAACTGATTCTTCTATAATCTTCATATTAATTTGCTCTATTCTTCTTCAAGGGAATTAAATTGATATAATGAAACTCTTTGATCACTCTTCCTCTTCATATAGTTTACAGAATAATTCATAAAGGCTCTTTACCCCTCCTTTTCTAATTCCTTAAACATTTCTTCCAGGAGGTTATCAACTACCTACTTTATTTGACTTTATATCTCAAACAGACTTTCCAATCTTGATGTTTAGTATTCCCAATCAGGCACTGTCACAATCTGCATCTTCGTCCTTCTTGATCTCAACTGATTATGGCTTGAAATGTTTTGCTTATAATTCCTCAATGTACTCTTCCTATGCATTCCATCTTCTGGCTCAAATAGCAGTTTGCCATTTTTGTCTTTAATCGTGGCCAGCATATTTCCCTTCTTGTTTTCAGTTATTTAAGAGTAAATTTTATGGTCTAAATTTCACCCAAATAGAGATGTTTATCTATCTATCTATCCTGTTAACTGATTCACTTTTCCATACAATGAATATATTCTTCCTCATCTCTGCTATTCTTCCATGTCTTCACATTATTCTTTACACCTCAAATCTGTCACTCCTAATCTTATTTTTTAATTGTTGATACATTCACTTTCCATATTCAATATTATCCTGCTTCCACCTCTTCCACTCATCCAGGGTCTATTTTAAGGAAATTTTAGAGCTGCACAAAAATAATTTGTTAGGACTCACTCTTGGTGACCGGAGTGAGCCGGCATAAAAATGTACCTCAGGCAAACATTTTTGAATAGTGGGCATTGGCTTCTTTGAATGCATTTTAGGCACACATGCAATAATTTTCAAAAGTTTTTGTTTTTTCTAAAATTCTCAAATTTCAGTTAATATTTTTGGGTTTACACTTGACTAAAAAATGATGGAGACAAAGTAGTCAAATGCAATTAAAATTTAGTTAATAGTAGATTGTATTTTTGTAGCTGCCAATTGTTGTATAAGTAATAATGTTTAAATTAACAACTGCACAAAATTAATTTTACAACTGCACATTGGACTTTCAGAACTACACAAACTTGTTAGAGCTGCACGTTAAAATAGGCCCTGCACTCATCCACCATGTTAAACATATTATGATAAAATAATCAATCAAAATAATTGCATGCATTGCAATGAACTTAATTATATTTTATCATGCAGTTACTAATTTTATTATCAGATACAGCAGTATTTCACTAATCAAAATACACTGGGATTATAATGTATTTATTTATGAGTTTGGTTTTGAAGCTTCTTTTGATGATATTTTATTTAAACAAAATATTTTACAGAAATATTGTTTTGATGAAATTTTTTTTATTGAGATGTTTTTACAGAAATGCCAGATACTATAAATTGTACTTGCCTGGTTCATTACATCAAGTACTATTATTTCTGTAATTTGTTTAAATTTTTAAATATTAAAAAGTTTGTTAGGTAATATATCATGCAAAGAAATTAAACACATAGTGCATCAATGGTGATGAATTCAGGTTGAGTTTGGAGTTGAGCGGCTGCATTGATGTTTTTAAACAGTTGAGTCATATCTTAAATAGAGTGTAAACATTTAGGATTAACAAATTTTTTATAAAAATATTTCATAAATCATAACACAAGAGTTTATGTTACAAACTTTTCAATATTAAAGTTTTATTTATACAATCTCATATATCCTTTCCATTATGCATTAAAATCTTTGATACAAAGTATTAAATTTTATTGTCATAAAATTATAATTCTTGCATTCACACTTATCAACACACATATGAAACTAATATATATATATATATATATGTATATATGTATATATGTATATATATATATATATATATATATATATATATATATATATATATATATATATATATATATATATATTCTGTTGGAACAATTTTATCATATTAAAGGTCAATCAATCATTTTAATAGCTGGTAAAAAAGTGACAAATTGTTGTAACAAGGTATTTTATTACATTTGGAAATTTTTACTTACATTGTAAGAACTTACATAATTCATTTTTTTGGTATCAAGCTAGTAACAAATGAATTTCCCTTGGACATTATTTTCCATTGTTTTTATGCACTAGTCCATTTTTCAACATTCCCTCATTAAAACTGAGTTAAATTCAGGAATGCAAAATTTTCTAAGTTGATGTTTTGCCAAAGAGTGTAGCTTTAAAAAACTCTCAGTATCAATTGAGCATAAATTTCTTATAGCAATTCAAAAATAGGAAATTCTGGGAAATTTTCTCATTCTACTGTGATTTTTTCTACTTATTGCCCAGATGATGTTATATACAAATTAAGATAGTATGTTTTATTTAGCATTACAAGACTGTTCCAACTGATGAATCAGGATTGTTTCATTGCAGGAAATATATTTTAACCAATGCAGCCAATGTCATTGGTTATTAAGTAATCATATTCATTCCACATATGCACTTATTGAAAAATATTTATCAATAGTTTTGTTGAGAACTACCATTTATTGCCAGTACCATACTGCTTCTTAAAAAAATGATGGTAGTTGATGTTACAAAGATATTACATTGGAAAATGAACTTGAAATGTAGTTGGGGAAATTTCTGATTCTCAGAGAGGGCTGGCTGCTACTCTTTAAGATGAGAAATTTAAAACCATACTACTATTTCCATAAAGGAACATTCTCTTTGAAGCATATGTGACCTTTTAAAAGCTTTATGTGTGGAATGCATGAAAAACATGCCTTCTCTCATTTATTCTGCTATCGTTAGACCATTCAAACAGAAATTCTTCTTGGGTGACTACAGAAACAAATCAGATAAATTTAGAATAAATGTGGAATTGGCTGAGAAGCAATACAAAGGATTACTTCTAAGAGAGATAGATACCTTCATATGATAAAACTCTTAAAAAGAATTTATCACTAAAGTATATTTGTAGATGTTGGTATTTCTTTCTGCAAGAAAATTTTGTATATTAGCAGTGTTACTTCATAAAAACATCTATAATAAAATTTAACAAATAAGGGATTGAATCTGTGGTGTATCTTCAGAAGCATTCTATATCATAGAAAATTACCTAGAGAACATTTTCAATAGAAGGTAATCATACATTTTAGATATATCTTTCCTGTTAAAGTATTTAAAATAATCACTGTAACATAAAATAGCCATTGTAAACACCGTTTCAAGTAAAATTAACATACCTGAGGCATAGCTATACTCTGAATAAGTTATTCACGAGTATGATCAAATGTGATTAAGATCACTTAAAAGGAAGGATAGTACTATATAAAAATATTTTTCAAATTAAATACACATGAAATTTTTACTACAGTATTAATGTTAAAAATAATGTCAGTATTTATAAGATAATTATGTAAAATTCCAATTGTCATATAACTTAATACAGTTGCTTTCAATTTTGAATGGATTATTCTAATGACCAAAAATTAATGTATAGCTCCATAATTTTAAATATTTTAATTTGCCAAAGTATTTAGCAGTGTTTGTAGTTATTGCGCTGGTTGAGATAATTATTCTATCATAATTATCTGAAATAATAAGTAACAAATGGTTTTGAAATCCTATCTTAACAGGATGTTGGAATTTTATACAAAATTAATAAGAGAAAATTTAAGGATTAAACTTTCAGCTGCTATTTAATTCATCACAGGATTAAGTTCAATAAAGTGTAAACAAAATACACAGCTAGTTTAAACATTTTTGAAAATTTACCTTATGTATTATTTCTCTTTCTGTTATGACCATTAGATGTTTATAAGATTCAGTGGTTAATGATGTCAAGCATGACAAAATCAGTTTTGAGAAAATCAGCCTTGATTTTAGGTGTAACAGAAAATCTTATCTATTTGGCTATCATCTCTCTGCTAATCAAACACAAAAATTGCCATTAAAAATGACTTTATGGGGATATTATAATGGGATGTAATTTCTCTGTATATCTGTTCAAAAACATTTTGTGCATTCATTTACGGTGTTAGGAAATTGGTCTTGATTAGCAAGTTACACTGTTCAAATAATAATTTCCTTCATTCATAAGTAATCACTTGCCCAGGTAGCAGTGCCCTTTAAAACAAACACACACCACACATATGCATCAGATAGTCACAAACATTCACAGTAAGACAGCTAAAGTAATGCATCATCGCACATGTCACTGATGACCATTAAATTGATGGAACATTTGGAAATGAGTTAAAAGGATGAAAAGGCTTGGTAAATTTCTGAAAAAATCTTTACCAGTAATAGTCATCCTTCCAACTACAGTGTTACTTTGCTAACCTCTTACTAAACTCTTGCATTCAATCACTCATGCATAAGTCAATGACATTGCTTGAGGTTAATACTATGGATCACAACACTGAATGAATTATTGTTACCAGAAAGAGTGCTATAAAGTCTAACCTGTTCAAGGAAACACCACCTAATTCATATTAAACATGGAAGGATGTCACTCTGGTGAATGAAGTAAACAGGCTTCCTTCATGTATAACAATATAACTTTGTACATTGGTCCTACAACCAAAATGCAACATATCCCACATTCAATACAGACTAATTTAGCCTGAGTATCATTCTATGCATTTTATACTAAGTGTATGTTATGGGACAACTATCATTTCAATGTCCAAGAATCATTAACAATTAACTTTCACTCCTTAAACAGAAAGATTGAGCGATTAGACATACCACAAATGTTATAAAATTGATATATAGCAACCAATGCAGTCTATTGACTTTCCATATATAAAAATGTCTTTAGCTTTGTCACAACAATGTGCAGTTAAGAGACCAGCCCTAACAGCACTTTTTTGAACCTGGTGTTCTTTAACTTTTCACCAAGAACAATAAAGGATGAAACCAACATTTTTGACTGAATCAGAAGTGATTTTTCTCGGCGATGTTAAAAGGAAATTTTTTGTAGAACTTGATTGCTTCTATACTGGTGCAGGACATTATCTTTTTCATCTACTGGATTTTATCATAGAAAAAAGCTCATATTACCCAATTTACCTTGGAAGGTGATCTGGGGTTTGTGCCAAAAAAAGATACTGGCAACCAGATGCCTGTGACAGAGGCTGAACCTTCGTTACTGGACAATGATGTGAGGTGCAGAGAGGAGGACTGCAACAGTGGCAATGACTGTGAACAATGTGAATACAATGAGGCAAAAACGATCTACTACCATTGCAGCAAATTTCCAGTCACTTATTAGCTCAGCCTCTTCATCAGCCTTACGCATGCGATTTGTTATGAACTGAAGCTCTCGGAGAATGGCCTGTAGCTCACGCTGTGTGAGGGCACAGGGTGGGGGAGACAGCCGCCTTGAGGCAGCAGATGCAGCTGCAGCTGCTACAGCTGCTGCAGCTGCTGCTGCAGAGGCAGCATCATCAGCAGTCGTAGTGAATGCACCTGTTCCTGCAAGAGACCCTCCCCCTGCACTGGAAACAGCAAGTCCAGATCCTGAGGAAGTAACACCTCGAAATAAGGAAGAGGCAGGAGCAGAAGCCACTGTGGCAGTTGCAGCAGCACTATTAGATTGCAGAGTACCACCATGACGGAAATCATCGTCGATGTCTAAGACATTGGCAAGAAGAGACTTTGAGGAACGCTCCTTTAATTCCAACTCTTTCATTCGGTTGCTCATCAGGATGGTTTTCCGGGTTATCTTCTTGCCAGGACGACTCATTCCTAGGATCCATGGCAGCCACTGGAGGAAGACACACTTGATCTGGAAGTAAAAAAATGAATTGAGAGATATACGTATGTATCACTTAGAATCCTGAATGCTCTCTCATTTTCAAAGGTTGTTTTTATCATTACATGTGAAATTTGTCCATTTTAAAATGGCACAATGTGCCTTATCATGTTTATGTGACTTTGAAATAATGTAAGGTATAATATACATGTATGTATGTATGTATGTATGTATGTATGCACATGCATGCACACATGCACTCACAGATGCACACATACACTTCATATTAACATTTGCAATTGAAAAATTAAAAGTCATCTTATACTTGTGTAATATGACCATATACAAAATGTTTTGAAAATGTGTTTCATAATTTCAGGTGAGAATCCAGGAGGTCAACTTGAAGTGAGAAGTTTTTATAGATGGATAGAAATATGTCATTCTGTGCCTGGAGTGTGATGAATTAGCAGTCAAGGACTCTTCCAGTGATGAAAGTGAATAAAGATGGACTGGATGTGAGGAAGGATTTGTACAGAAACCACAATTATGCATAGTCAAAATAAATTTGTTCTTAGTGCTGTTTAAAAAAAAATAGTTTAGCATGGAAGGGGGAGGGCTGGCCATTGACACTGTGGGAATTGGCATGAGAGGTAATTGGGAAGGGATTTTTGAGATTTGCACTGTTCTGGTGGACATTAATTCTAGTGCTTAGAGGGTTTCTGTTGAGTTCATAATAGAATGTGGGACATAGGGTGCAGGTGAGAGGTACAGTTGTTTCTGGAGGTAATGGTGTAGGAGATGTTGGTAGAGGGGCTGCAGAAAGAGGTTGATGGCAAGAAGATGAGGCATGTGAAGTTGCAAGGTTTTCTACAGCGGTAAGATCCTAGAGCAGGCAGAAAGGTGGGGCTAGGCTGTTATTTCTTCCACAGGATATTTCCTAAATTGGGAGGCCGGTGAAAGGAGAGGATCAGTGGATTGGTGAAGAGGGATTGTTGTGAAGTGAAGGCGAGGATTGGGTGGGTAGCATGGAGGATTATCTGGAGGACCTCATGGATACTGAGATGGAAAAGGGTGGTTAGAATGAGTGGAGGCGAGGATTCAGGGATAGTGAGTGTATGAGGCTTGGCTTATATTGTTTCATCCAACATCTTGTATATCACTTCTCCCTTCTGTCTACTGAAAAAATGTTGTCCCTTCCTCAAGTTTTAACTTTGTGGCTGAAGGAAAAGGATTAATGAGGGGATGGGATAGGGAGGAGTGGATGGAGGGGTGAGGATTGTATGCAAAAGCTGTTTGGAAAAGAGATATATGAGGGAAGAGGATGGAGAGGTGGGGATTGTATGTGTAACCTGTTAGAGGGGGAGGTGATGGAAGATCTTGAAGATGAGAACAAGATGAAGATGAAACTTGTAAATGGAGATAATTAAAGCTAAATGGAATGAAAACTGTTTGAATTTTATTATAGAATATAATGGCAAAGTTTTCTAATTAAACTAATCAATGGAAATTAGTGTGAAACTAAATCAAGGAAAAGCTGGCTGGTCATTGCTGTTCCAGTGGTTAGATTGGTATTTAATTATCCTGTGTTGGGCTTATGATCACTTTGATGAGTTATTTTGGAAACACTCACCCCTCATGGTCACTCTACTTACCCAATGTGGCATCTCGTGAATATCTGCTGTTCTGTGATGATAGTTCAAGACGACTACAGTTAGCACCACCGAGGATGCCACCATGAACATGATGCAGTTGAAGTATGTCCCTGGAATTCACCATTGATGAAAACATAAATGGCCCCATACCTTCTTCAAAGTAAGAGTGACCAAAGGCTAATGAACCCTTAATTTTAGCAATAAAAATTAATAGGAAAATGCTCTGATATTGAGAAATATGGATAAAGGATTAAATTTTCTCTTAGTTGGTTAGCATCATCTAAGATAACTTAATAGAATCACATTCTTCTGAAAGAATTAATACCTTTTTGCAAACTGTGTACTTTTTATAAATTTAAAATTATATAAAAATCATTTAAATTATCAAAATTGATTGTATCAGAATCCAAGTGAAGATGAAAATCCATTAATATAACAACATATAAAAAACTAATTTACCAATAACTAGGACTAAAATGTGTCGTAGCCTCCTCAAAAATAAATTTAAATTTAAAATAGGTGCAAAAATCTACTGAAATGTGTTTCAATACCAACACTTAGTAAGCAAAAAATCAGTTAATTTGAATGTAAGCATCCAATAATTAAAAGCAGAGTTTATTAAACAGAAAGCATTATGTTTAACTTGGAGATAAAATTCTGCTTTAATGCTAATATTTATTTTTATTTTATAATTTGATAGCATTATATTTGCCACCATTTGGTTTCATTTGAGGTTCCCAAGGAAACGGAGATTTGAGAGTTATTCATTTATTCAATAATTTTCTACTTTAGCCAGTTGATATGTATTCAGTAATTTCTACTTTAGCCAGTTGACATGCATGCCATTGGGTCAATCTGTTTGCCCGCTTTATTAAAGAAAATTACGTAGAGTCCACGATTCTAAATGTTCAATATTCATCTAATTTATGATGGTTAAGTTTTTTGATAGGAATTTTATTAGTAAGGAGTGAGCAAAGTGAAATTTACTTTGAGAGCACGAGGAGCTTCATTTTTTAAAATCTCTGGTTTTCATTCAGTTCAAATAGCTGCATAGGACTCTTTTTTCATAAAAGGATTTAAGAAATGGATTTTATTTCTGACGTTAATTTACCTTCAGGTGCTTACCAAACTCCAAAGGCATTCCAGGGGATTAGAGAGATGGTTGTTTATAAGTCCTGCCGTTAGGTGACGTTCCGCTCCTTGCGTGAACTTCGCACTGAATGCACGACAAAATACATTTTAGGAACAAAGTGTTTTGTTCTTTTTCTTTATAACAGGAGTGTTTAGATTTTATGTAATTTAATTTTCATAACGTTGCATTTCTTGGTATTTACATGCTTAGGAAAATGTCGTTGCAATATGAAATTGGTGAGGAGGAAACGAATCCATAATAACAAACAATAATAATAATGAAAAATAGAACAACAACTAAATATACAAAAAGTACGCCTTTATGTGAATGGGACAGAGTCAGTTGATACTTGGAGGTGGAGGGTGGCTTTACATCTTTTGGTTTTTAACAGTTCTCATGATCAAGAAAGTAAGCAATCTGAAATCAAGCTTATTAGTTGTTCAGTCACAGAAATTTGATGAGATAATATCATAGAGTTTTATTTAAACAGGAATAGGTATTTTAGGAATTGAAAGTAAATCAAAAGAGGGTTAGGAAGATGAGGTGAGATAGCAGAAGATCTGAATTGTCATCAGGTTTGATTACTTTTCTCTCACCTTCTAAATATTAGGAAATGCCAGGATTTAAAATAGGATGGAGAGGCATTCTACTTATTTGGCACATATGCATCCAAGGGAACATGACAGCAGGTACATGAGCAAGGGTTATTGAAAGGCAAGAAGAAAGGGTAGCTCTGGAGGCAAATGGTTAAAGGGAACTATCTGAATACAAGAGCAAGGCGTACAGTAAACAACTGGAAGCTCCGATTTGATGAGGGAGAGAAAGAGACATTCTACTGAACATATAACATAAAGGAGGCAGGAAAAAGGTATCATACCATTGATCTATTGCCTTTAAATATGATTGTTAAAAGGTCTAGGTTATTGTTAGCAAGGATGTTAAACTGATATGTTAAAGTACTGGGTTGAATGAACAAATAGAAAGTTTTGGAAGTCAAACAATAGCATAAGCATAAGTGGGTGCAGTGCTTACACTGGTAGTGCAAATAGACGTTGAAGCCATGCAAGGTCAACAGGAAGCATCACTATAAGCATATATCACCGTCAGAGTCAGAACACAAGCAAGAGTCTCATTCCCATATTCTACAGTGAGTCAGCGAACGGGACCTACAAATCTACATTGTGATACATTTCATATGACAGGTAATTGGCCGTAACATTACGTAGGAAAGAAAATACTGTCCAAGCTACCAATTTTGTTGTAAGCAGATATGAGCTTCTCATTTTACAGATATAAGAAACCATAAAAATTAGTGGGACTTTTACAGTGTGTCGAATCCGACCAGATTAAATAAATGGATTTATATAATGTTACAGGAAATGATTTTTTAATAGTAGCCTAGTTTAAAGAAATCAGTTATGGATATGGTGAGCATCAACTCATGCAGCGGTACTTCAAAACAACCGAACAGGATTATGAAAACCCATCTAACCTATAAGGGGAACAGCGTCAGAAGTCTGGGGCAATACGTCGGCCACAAGAAGGGAGAATACTGTTAGAGACAGCAGGATAGTGACACCTGGAATGTAAGAGATACCCTTCAACGAGAGAGCAGCAGTGCAAGAAACGGCCAAATAATGGCTCTTTCTTTTCGTATTCTACTGCTGAGTGCACCGGAAAATTAAATCAACAGAGGCCAGAGAAATTTAGGCCTACATTCGTTTCACGCTCTACGGAAACCGTTGAAAGAACTGAATAATGGGGTCGAGGAGCATGGGCGTATACTCAACGGGTTTGGACCAACAATTAAAGGGGTGGAACCAGGGGTAATGTTTTTAATGGGTGTTCTCTATAACTGACGTGAGGTTAACGGCGAAACGTGATCGTCACATAAGCCGAGCGTATCAGTTTGTATAAAATCCCCCTCCTCCAACTATCCAAGTATCACGAAGCAAACAACTGTCACACACAGTTATCATCACCAGCACCAAAACCAAGAAAAGGCTCCAAAAAGTCACGATATATGCAAACATGTATATGGCCACACTCCCAGGCACGCCAAGACAAACACGCTCTCACACTCACACGCACGCACAGAATCACGGCTGCACGGACACAAAGGCGAGAGTGAACCCGAGCTACCTAACAGGGGGATGGCATCGGAGACTTGGGGGAGGGTCTCAGCCACGAGGTTCAGGAAGACAGTCAACGAGAGCAAGATGGTCACTCCTGAAATAGAACAAGGCGTTTAGTATCCCTTAGTCCTTGGGCAAATGGCGCAGCATGCTATGCGCACATTGTGCCGCTATCGTCGTAATATCTACTCAAGGAAATCATTGATCCATGTTTCATGGATATTATATGGCCATTGTTAACGTATTTTCATACTGTTTCGGATATATAGCTGTCATGTCTATAAGTGAAAAAGAAAATCGATTTTTATATGTCTGACAAAGACTAAACGAGGCATTCGGCAGTTACATTTGTCAATTTCAGGATTGCTTCTGCACATTAGTTAGTAAATTATGCATAATAAATTCTGAAAGTAAATATTGTAAGAGTACAAAATAGATCGATAGAACATATAAAAATATAACAAGCAAGAGAACATGAGAAAAAGCTATCTTTCAGAGATAAAAAGTGATTTAATTATACATTTAAGTGAAAGAGATAATGTAAATTTATATCTCAGACGCAAAGATATTAGTATTTATCAAACAAAAAATGACAGATGAAGTTTTGACATAAATGCTTAGATGATATATATATATTTTTTTTTTTTCATAGATGTTTCCTATCTAAAAGACTGATTGCTAATACATAGGAAATAGTTCATGTATACTTTTCTAATGACTTGTCTCTAATCTGTTGAAGTGATTCTCATTCAACAATTATGTCTATATCTAATTAGATAATTTCACTACAAAACGATATATCTCATTAAATGTATCTATTCTGTATATAAAATATTTGATCTGAAAAAAACATTTAAAAACTATGTTTACTTATGAGACTCAAGTGCATGGTGAGACAGTTGATGACGGTCACAAGTGAAATGAATAAGAGGAATGCAATGACAGCTGAAAAATGCAGGATTTTTATCACTCATGGTGATTCCAAGGAGGTTAAGTAAAATTACAATAACTCGAATGAGTTATTACATATGCCAGTTAATTTGACGATATTTTATAATCATTATTTATAAATTCTATGATTTTCGGTTAGTGTAGGAAGACCTGCTAACAAAAGCTGTCATTACACACACTCTGCAGAACAACAGACATGAGACATTGGGTCATTGGCTGGAGTTGTAATCAGGGTTAAGGGTCCAAAGGAAAGAAATAGGTTTAATGGAATTCCCGAACCCACCAATAGACACAAGCCCTTTATAATATTGGAGGAGGAAGGAAGGTAGCAACAAGATTGCTGCATCTATTTCTAATCGAAGGCTCACAGATTATCACACGCTTAGCACAACAGATAGCGGCGGAGCTATTGGCTGGGTGGATGCTGTTGGTTAGTAATGTATGGAAAAACAAGGTTTGGCAGGTTTAAACACAGAGAGGGGTTCTTGAAAATACACATTTACATTTGTCTGTACTTTTATGTATGGCAGTGTAACAGTTATTGGCATTTTCATATTGATGTCCTCAAAAGAAATTGGGAAGTATATTTTTCTTGTTTGAGTTAATATTGTCACGAATGCATACCATGGAACTGCTGTAACTTATCATTTCTTAAGTACTCATTTTGGAGAAGTAAAATGAGAACGACTATAGAAATATAAAACTAATGCGATGCCGATATATATATACACATATATATAGAGAGAGAGCCCTCCAAGTATCAGAGTGACCTTGCCTTCGTTCAGAGGTCAGAGGTCAGAGGTCATAGGTCATACCTATCAGTGGTACTGCATCGGAGGTTGAGGGCATCTTTTCAGCAACTAAGTTGAGAAATACAGTCAACGAAAGAAGTATGGTGACTCCTGGAATCAGATTTCAGAGGTGATATTTAGTGATGAACCGATTCATTACTTTTTAAACCCACAAGAATACAGAGAAAATATATAGAACAAAAAAATAACTCAAATCATGAAAACTGAAAAGGAATCCTCTCAGTTATACGAAACAAGCTGCTATCAGAAACTGCTAATTTGGAAATCTGAATTTTTAAATAGTGATCATGAAAATATATTTCTGCAGCCTGTTGGAAAAAATCAAATCTTCATAATTTTTCTCTAGCATGGGAAAATGAAGAGATTTAAACTTATGAAGTTCTAAACGAATTAGGAAAGAAAGCCACATCATGATATGTAGCACATATTTCTATATACTTCATAGGTGCTCTATAAGGCAGGTGTTTCTTATTGAAAATGATAATAAATAATATGTTCTCCTCATAAACTTTTTTGAAAAAAAAAGAGAAAACAATACGTATTTAAATCTCCTAAAAACTTCTTTCTATTCAATTAGAAATCGAGCAATCTATTTTGGGGAGTGTTGAAATGCACCCAAGATTTTGTAGAATCTGAAATGTCCACTGAGTGAATGATCCTGCCTTTATCCTCTGGAAGAGTCAATTTTTCATTTATTCGATGTACTTGTATGATGCGCTCATGAAATTCTACTTCGAAGAGGTGTACTTAGGAAGGTTATTGTAAAATAAACTTAAGTGTAGTGTAAATTTTCTGTGATAATTTGAAATGATACCATGGTAGTCTAGTTAAAACAATAATATAATTATATATTTATTATGATGCGCTCATGAAATTCTACTTTGAAGAGGAGTATTTAGAAAGGTTATTGTTAAATAAACTTAGTGCAGTGTAAATTTTCTGTGATAATTTGAAATGATACCATGGTAGTCTAGTTAAAACAATAACATAATTATATATTTATTATGGTTGTTAAAATAAAAGTGAATGAATAAAGTTTGTGTTTAATTTAAAAGTTCCACTTTAAATTTGTGTGAAATTAATTACAAAATTTTACCTAATATATATTCTAGAAATATTATTATTATTCAATAAAGCAACTTTGTATAAATATATTGGAATGTTTTCGAAAAATCTACTCTTGTGTATCACCCTTTAAATAAGTCAATATGAAGTGCTTATTTATGTAAGAGAGTGGAACTGTATGGAATTCAATGGATATAATCATTCCATCACAATTTTTTAAAAATTTACTAGATTAGCAATTTACAGTGATATATTTGAATCTTATTTTCTCCAAAATATTTCCATTTGACAATTACATGGAAATTACTTTTTCTGGTCTAATTTCTGTTGAGCCTCAATGCGAGACAGAATAAGAGAGGAATTCTTATGGTGAAGATCGATTTTAATTCCCTTTCTCTAGATTTTCTATACTTTGTCTGTCATTAGCGTGGCCTTAAAGTTTTAGTCTCGTGCCAAATTGTGAGGAGGGAATATATTTGGGAGAGAAATAGGAATTGGGAATTTAAGACCATATCACAGAGGGCATTCAAGTAACTCCCTCATATCGAACTTTTTCATTAAAAATGTTAGAATGGCTGAATAGTTTCTGCCCTCACAAAATATCAGGAAATTATTCATTGGTTGGATGTTCCACTAATGGACAGTTCAATTTTTCGAAGAGCGTAATTTTCAAGATTATCGTTTATTTAACGCAAGCTTCGTTTTTAACGAGGTTTTCGTCGAACTCGTGCTTAATATTTAGGCATCTTCATCGGACGACACACGGAAGCATTCGTTGCAGTTTTCCCAAAACTGGATGAGACTCCTCTTCTATCATCCACTCAATGGACTATTCAGCCTTAGACTAACCTTCGACACCACTTCGAGCACCACGACCGCCGACACATGTCGACGGGAGCAAATTCGACTCATGTCAGAGGTGGGATTTAACGGAGTGGATAATCATATATGGAAGGGTTGGGGGAAAAGCATGATGGATATCCCGTGCGGAATAGTCTGCCTCCTGACTGGTGCTGCCACCATGGTTTCCGAAGTCATATCGTGGCCCGGATGACGCACTCTTTCGGGAAGAGACCCGGGGGGTGGGGGTGTCGTACCTAAAGTAAGTTTTTCGCCGGAGTCCGGGGGAAGAGTGAACCCGAGCAACGCCATGGACGAGATGAGAACGCAGGGCACTATGAGGTTGAAGAAATAGTAGAGTGTCCTTCGACGGATTTGGATGGTGAAGGTCACGTCTACATATGGCTCCGGACAGCATTGGTACACGATGGTGTTCTTTTTCCCAGGCATACCTGCGGAATGATCGGCGCGGATTATGAGACTTTGCGGAACGCTTAGAATACTATTTAGAAATAGACAACGTCGGTATTAAAAACTCGACTCTGATCATCGAACTCTCAATTGTTATTATCGAACAGTAGCGTCTCTGATGGGTAAGAAATTAAGGTATAATGACAAAGAAAACGCAAGAGTTTTCGTATGGATCATCCCGGAAAATTCTTCTTTTGAACATAAATGTTTTCCCAAGAAATTTACGCAGAATTGGAAATAATCAAATCATCTCCTTCACTTACCTATTAGATACCATTCTCCATTGGTTATGAAGTCCGAGAGGTCACCTCCTTCTTCAGAATTGAGGACTAGGTCAAGCTGGAAAGTATTTTTAGTTAGCTCCTGGAAATCAGCTTCAAAATAGAGGCAAGAATTACTTTACCACCGAGATCAATAGAACCATTTACATGCAGTAAGTTACGCATTCAGTAGAAAACTATGGAAAATTAGAATAGAAAAATTCTATCTACTTAAGCATTTCTTTAATTCAGTGAAAAATTGGGGATTAAAACATTCTTTTCGAATCTACAGCTACTTAGAAAATCATGCATAACCATAGTAAAAATCTGGATCCAAAAAGAGATCAATACTTGTCAGAATTCACCAACATTTTATGTTAGCGATTGTCTGATATTCTGACATTTTTGAAAATGACATTCATAAAACCATATATAAATATTGACCATAAAAGTACCAAAATAAAATAAAGAGGTTTTTATGCATGAAAAAAATGTGGCTGCAAAGTGAAATAATGGGAGGATATGAGCCCGAAATCGCTTCATTTTCACGGCGATTCTTCTTCGTGGAACCGATATTCAGGCCTGCCCAGCAGTTGCCATCTCATCTCCCATCCTCGACCGATTTCGAACTGACTGAATAGATGCCGAGCAACCAATTAAATAAATAACAAGGCAGAAGCATTTCTTGAATCACGAAAATCGGCAGAATGCGGCCATCTACTCAAACAGATTCGAACGAAATCTGTCGGAGGACAGGGGAATCATTTGGCTCCATGCAAAATGGCGTCGACAATGCCATTGCTTCCCCATCTGATGATCAACCGAATAGAGAGAAAGAGAGAGAGAGAGAGAGAGAGGGCGATTTTGTTTGAATATACAATGCAAGAGAATTGGTTAATGGGTGATGGAAGATAGGGAGGAGGTGAGAGAGAGAAAGGAATGGTGTGAGGGTGGTATCGCTGGATGCCATTGTGCTGTCCTCCGGATACTTTCATCGAGAAACTTAAAATCTTACCGAGATCCTTCGAATGCTCGTAGAACTTCATTTAAATAAGTACAGTTTTGTAGACTGCTGTTTGATAAACGCATCTATATTGCATTGATAAATTATTTTCATAAAACTTACCCTGAAACAGGAACACTTGCAGGTGAGGGTATGATGTAAAATAACTACCGCTTTTTTCGTGAAGTAGGTATTATTAGGCATTCAAAAATTTATTCTGCATTTTGTTTGTTATGCATTAATCATTGAGTATTAAAACTTTTCTGCAATATCAATTATAAAAACCTGTGCGATTAATATAATCCTACTAATATATATTTTTCCAAAATAGTCACAACACTTAAAATTCTCATAGCTGTAGACATGAAAATATTGTTTTCAAATTCTACAATAATAATTTTATATCGTAAATACTGGAGGATTTACTGAATGCTTTCGTATTATCTCGGCAAAGGAAGTTAAATTATTTTCGATGTAATTACACCCAAATGTACGGTTTTCTATTACTAATACACACTCGCGCGCGCGCACAGACAGATTTGGGTTTGTGTTTATATGCATTTATACATATAGAGACATGTGTATAAATGTATACATATAAAAGTGTGCACATAATAAATTTGGATTCATAGAGTTTAGTCTATAGTTCATTAAAAATCCGCCAGCAAACTGGAAGGTTATTCTTAGTGACCGAAAGTCATTTTGAAGATGTTAGGAAAGAAAATACATAGGAGTCGTATGGATATTTTGAAAGGTAATCTGAGGCAGGAAGAAAATTTTCAGCATTCTAAGGTAAGGCGAATAGTCTATCATCTTACAATGGTTATTTTTACGAGATTGGAAAAATCATCTGGTATATTTATTATTTAATAACATTGCGTCATTTATAATGCATGGATGAAATGTGACTTCTTACCTTTAAGGTATGCCTACGTTTAGTAACTGCGATTGAATTGGGCCTATATTCGTTCTATTTTCAAAATTTTCAGAAGAGTAGTTGTTTCCGATGAGTGTACGATTGTTAGACTAAAGAAAACCAGTGGATTACGAATCGGTAGAGCTTAATTTATCTGAATTTTAATTTGAATGGTATTCCTACCAGAAACATGGTTACGTTATGAAATGCTTATTTAAAACAATTAGATATAAAAAGTATGATGCTTAAATATATAAATCGTCATGTAATTACCGCGTTTACGAACACGGCTTAATCATGTCGTTTGAAAATTTTGATTAAGCATAAACAGTATGGGCCTAAGTAGCTGAACAATAAATACCTTAACTATGCTGCCAATTATGAAAATAAGTAAAAGCTTTCAAGGGAAATAGGGGTAACAGCATAAGAAAATCACAGATATAACATTAAATAGTCTAGTTGTTCTTACAATCTTTGTATGCTCGTTGTAATTGATACTTTCGCGATAATCACCATCAGAAATCATAAAATACGCCAAGTTTCTGGTGTCAAATGCATAGGAACCATTCGGACGAGATAGTAGCATGTTCGCTTATACCCGATAGGCATTTGTAGCGGGGGATGCAATTGCCCTTCGAACCTGTCAGCGTCAATCACATCAATACACAATTACGAACCAATAAATATAAACTCTTTTCATGATACCTGATTGCCATCATAGGTCCAGCTACCAAACTTCATGTCACAGTGTTGGTCATCAAAGGGGAACCAAGTAATGTCTATCTTGCATGTGCTCTTGAAGATGCCCGGAGGAACGTACAGGCAGCTGCCGTTATGTCTCACCACAACGTTCGTGTGGTATGTCCCGTCGAAACCCTCATCGGCACTTTGGGGTATACAGAAAGGTTTCATTATTTTATTTATTCATCGGTTTTCTGTAAGAATCTGTCACATAAAAATAGCAAAATAGGATTTTTAAGTGAATAAATGATAAAAACATAGGTTTAAGCAAATTGAATTCATTTATGTTTGGTTAAAGATTGGATTCATCCTATACCATCAAGGATTTATTTCGTGAACGTGAATATTGTTAATCAGAAGCATATTAAAAGTATATATTTATGGTCGTTTAAAAGTTTTTGTTGAATTAATGGAATTTAAGTTATTAAAGAAGCATTTAGTTAAGGGGTGAGTTCTACACAAATAAAAAGTGAACTATTCCAAGAATTAAAATGCGCAACTCGACTTAATTGCGAATACTTTATTTAAAAGAAAATAAAAAGTACTTAGGTCCATGCTCATGTTATAGGTAAACGAGTATTGTAAATAAATTTTTTAATTTAGTACATCTACAAAGTGGAGGTAAGGGTGCGTTAAAATTTACCTCTGCTAAGCCTCTTTAGCAAGTGAAACAAATTGTATAAGCTTAGTACTTGCAAATTCAATACATGCAGATTTTTTCAATAATAGATTCTCTCATGCTTATCTCGATGAGAAATTCTAGTAAAATGAGGCCAAGCATTATTAAAATAGTTTAAACAATATAAGTGCGAATGAAAAATTGTCATTGAATGTACTCATACATACATTGGTTTACGTAACAAGCGGCCAGTGACATCTTCATTGCATGAAAAGAAATTGAATTAGTGGCCGAGTGTGACTCGTTTGGTTTCACTTATTTATATTTAGATCAATTTTCTATAACTCTTCCCTAATGCCCTTGAAAGGGACGAGTACTTATACATTTCTCACGTAAAGGAAATATATTTAAAACGGATAAATCTCACCTGCGATACATATGGCATTGTTATTAGTGGAATGTTCGTGTTAAAACTCGTATTACCAAAGAAAAATATTGATTTAGGAATCAAATTTTATTTATAATTATATATATATTTCGAAAATTTTAAAGAAAAACATAGTTATGCCCGTGAAAATTTAAATTCCTACACTTAATTTTATTGATTTATTGAGAGAGAGCTCAACGTTCGATGTAAGATTTCGCCGGAGACTTCGGAGAAACCCGCGCCCGCCTTAGATTGCTGCGGAGAGGTCCACAACGTCCACTTGCAATGGGCAACTAGTGCGCAGCCCATAAGCGAAGCAAGAGTATACGGAAAAAGAAAGAGAAGAGGAAAAGAGGCGAGCGGGGACTTCTTCCCTTTCCCTCGAAAATACAAGAGAGGAAATGATGTGGCCCACAACAACGGCTGCCTGTGGAACGCACCCCCAAAACTCCGCCGGAGGTTCCGACGTGCGCGGGCGGAGACGGCGATATTAAAGGGCAGGCCTGCATGGTAGAAGGGAGCGAAGAGAACGTCCCGCGGCGTAATCGATCCGGCAAAAGCGCCGGAGCACTGGGGTTGATGGAAACGGGAACTATGCTAAGTCGAGAGGTATTGAGGACGCGATTATATAAATTGGAGAAACGGCAAAGGAGTTAAAAGTAATTCGAATCCAATAGAGGGAATAAAATATGAGAAGAAAGGATGCAATACAAAGTTATCTTGCTCATGGACAACTAGAGCATCAACATGCAAAAGAGACCAACAACAGTTATAAAATTAAGTATCTACCAACGCTAAAGTATTATAAACATCGGAAAAATGTTTAAGCATAGGAAGAGGTAGAGTGAAAATATGGTAGGGGAGAAGAAAGGATAGGAAAAAGGGAAAGAGAAAGGATAGGAGAAAAATGAGAAGGTAGAGGAGAAGGGAGAAGAGAAAGTGGAGGAGAAGATAAAGGAGAAAAGAAGATAAAGGAGAAGAAAAGAAGAGGAGAAGAGAAACGGGACGAGAAAGGAGAGGAGAAAGGAGAGGAGAAAGGGGAGGAGAGAGGGGAGGAGAGAGGGGGCGAGAGAGAGAGGAGGCGAGAGAGAGAGGAGGCGAGAGAGAGAGGAGGCGAGAGAGAGAGAGGATGAGAGAGAGAGGGGGGCAAGAGAGAGAGAGAGCGGGAGGGAGCGAAAGAGAGAGAACGAGAGAGGGGGGCGGCGAAAGAGAGAGGGGGATCGAGAGAGAGAGGGGGACGAGAGAGAGAGAGGGAGGGAGCGAGAGAGAGCAAGAGAAGGGGGGATGGGGGGACGAATGGCTATTGACGTTTAGAAAGAGAGATATTGAGCCTGCTCTTTTGAGAGGCGATTGTACTTAGCCATATTAAGGGAGTTGTATACATTTGTATATATAACCACGGCTTCTTTCTACATCGAATTATGAGCGCTGTCCTTGATGAGCTGATTTTGTGGCTACGTTGCATCTAGGATGGTTTTTGGCTGGTTGTAGTCTTGCGCCTAGATTTCTCAAATTGACAAATCGAACGAAGTGGCATATATTCCTAGTATTTGTTTCGTGATATTGTCATTTCTTCAAAATCTGTATTCAATTTGTTAGCTAGGAATGTTATAAGTGTATTCTCTTTAGGTTTATGTGAATCAGATGGTTTATCTTAATTACGTAATACATTGCGGTTGTAGCTTTTTCTTATAATTTCATGTTTTAATTAGATTTTCTTAATTTACTTTTCTTAGTATTTTATATTCATTTTTTCAGAGCATTCCAAGGTATTAACAGAAATCATGCACTCGTGATAGTGATAACTAATATATTACTTTCAACTTTATATATCCTTTGTTGTTGGTTACAGGATTTAAGGGAAGAATATTAAAACCACCTGTCAAAAGACATCTACTGGAAGAAAAAGTTTTTGATTAGATAATAAAGTACATAAAATTAATTAGATGAATTTCATAGGTTCACAAATAAATACCTTAAATATTGAGTAAATTTCTAATTGATATTTTCAGAAATGTTCTATTAATTAACTTCAATCTAATTAACAATGTCAATATTATTTTTCTTACCATAAATTATTATTTCTCAGTATTTCTCATTGTTTTTTTCTTGCTACATAAAATACGTTGGAAGCATATGTTAATTATTTGAATAGAAATTATATTAATCAGTTCATAGATATATGGGAGGTTTGTATATCTTCAGTAAGAAGACCCGTAATTATGCAGTTGTTACCTAAAGCGCTTAATCGCTTTATTTAAAGAAATATGTGATATTAAAATTATATAAAACAGAATATATTGATGTAAAGTAATTTCACAGGTTTCCCTCCTTATAGGAAGAGTATTCGCTACTCTGTATTTCTCCGTATATCATAATTACCTATAAGGATGTCTCTTTACTATTTATGAGTACCGTATAAATTTCTACATCTTTCATTTTTCAAAACTGGTTTCAAATATGATACAAATGCACTCGTAAGTATTCCAATTATTGCAGTCAATTGTTGTTTTTATTTTATAACAAATGTTATTCACACGAGGCTAGTGAATTTACATCTCAGTCAGGTCTCTTGACGTCCTGAAACTTTCAGTTTTCTGAATGAATCAATATAAGCTCGAAATTGAATAGAATAATACTTAAAAACTAATTTTCACTTAAATTTAAAAAATGTTTCAGTATCATAAGCAGAAGTACAATGTTGTATTTTGATGCTGCATAGCGGCGCTCAGTATGAAAGCGAGCTATGAAAATACTTATTCACAGAGAATCGATTTCATATATCGTATCTTTTCGTCCTAATTTACACTGGACGCCAAAAGAAAATTAACCCTTAGGAGTTTTCGCATAAAGAGGGACACCTGTATTGCTTTACTTTAGAAAAATCACCATATTGAAAAACCATCAACATACGTAGCGACGTTAAAAAAGTGTTTTCTGGAAATTTAACGCGCATTTTCTCATTCTTGCAATCATAGATGAACGAGGGTGAATGAGGCAAGTGCCCTGTGTAGGCCAAAGGGGGCAAGGGAGTGGAGGGGGCGTCCGTTTTACCTGTTGTACATGAGGACGTCTGGCCTCCAGATCTTGTTGGGCGTAATGCGCAGGTCTTTCACGCCGCCGTACTCCGAATCGTTCCACCTCAGGTTGTAGTCGTTCCACTCCTGTTTGGGGGGTGAGAATGGAAGGGGGAGGAAGGGAGGGTCGTCGGCAGAATGACAGGGTTCGCGGAGAGGGAGAGGGGATGTCGAGGGGTGGTTAGTGGGCCGACGAACGTCTTCTGATTACCCTGGAGAGCTAATTTAGCTTTTTGTCTCATGCCTAGAAAAATCTAATTTTAATGAGAACATTTTGTACAAGGACCAAAATGAATTAGAATTTTTAGTGAGGTTTATTTTTGGAAATCGTGTCAGAAGTGGCAGTTATTTCGATAGCTTTAAACTTAAATACTTTTCAAGACAGATAAATAGAACAGAAAAGTACTATTTCAGTGACAGTAACATTTGAATACAGTTAATTAGCAAATGGACTACGTTAACAAAAATAGCTTTGATAGGATTTGCTTTGCGATAGTTGTATTTATTTTCAGCCCTTTTAATTATTCAGAAAAACAAGAGAATAAATTCTGTTATTATTTCTTTCGAGGGAATAGAAAATAATACAAAGACATCGAAAAGATACCAGAATTCATTCAGGACCAGGTGATTATTCGACTTGATACTTATGTATGCGTATTTGAAGTGAGTCATATCCAAAGAGAGAATCTAAATTCATAACGATTGGAAAGTGACATTCCGCAACTAAATCACTTTTCGTACTTCTCTCTCTATTTGTTCCATTTCCCTGTCGATAGTCGGGATGGCGAGCAGCCGATTTGGGAAGATAGATAGAGAGAGGGAAAAGATGAGAGACATTCGAGGGAGGCTCAGAGCTCCCTCGTTTATTCCATTTTCTATTTTCGTCATACGAGTATAACGACTTAAAAAATTAGCATGCGTATTGCTTTAGATTCCCTATGTCTAAAAAATTTATTGCTTAAAAATTCTTGTCAAAGAGTTGAACTATTCCGACTGAGTATGAGATTATTTATGAAGCTATATATATATATATATATATAGCTTCATAAATAATCTCATATTGTCTTTTGCATTGTTTTCTAGTTATATATCCATCAGCGTGCAAGTGTACCTATATATATATATATATATATATATATATATATATATATATATATATAGGTACACTTGCACGTTTATGGGTATATAACTAGAAAACAATGCAAATGAAAACGGTTTATAAGAAAGTTTATAATAAACGAAAATATTTTGCGGATAAAACTTTTACTCTTTTTTCTGGAATTATTACAGTGAGTGATTTTTAAACACAATAAAGTTTGGAAACGTCAAGGACTCTCCACAATTCTGAGTTCTGAGTTACATCGTTAAATTACTATTATTCTTCAAAACTCTCTTGGATACACAGTAAATAAGATTTTAATTTGCGAGCTGCGACAATTGATCTTTCGATTATTTGTGGAAGATACTACGGATTCATTAGAAACTGAAAATTATGTCGATTGCTTACTATTAAAAAATTCCTATTCAGGCGACCGAATGAGCATGCCGATTTCACGCCTGGAAAAACTCAGTTTTTTTTAGATCTTTGAGAGAATATTTTTACTTAGGACTCACATTTCCAAGTAAATAAACTATAACTACATTAAAAACACTCATGATAAACAGAGACATTCTATAAAATGTTACTTTCATAAAAAAGTTAATATAATTGCTCTATAAACAATAAAGGGGAAGCAATACAGGAAGATAACGTGTATTTCTTTCTCCAGGGTAACAGCAAAATATTCAAAAATTCAACCGAAATGGCGAATAATATATTGAAAAATAATAAACAGAGAATACATTAAATATGTAATGTATATAATAACTAAAATTTAAATATTAATCATGCACTGCAAGACTCATAAGCTACTAATTAAACGTACACAAGTCAGCGTAAGAATCATGCAACTTCGATGGAGATGCGGGATGTGACGAACCAGTAGAAGGAAACTATTTATAATGGAGACATTATATGTAGACAGACCAAAAATTTTCTTATATTGAGTCCCATGTTAAACGATGAATTCATTTAAATATTGTTTATTCAGTTTTCTGCTTATTTAATGTAGTTTTTGACATATTTATTATATTTTTTGGAATAACACCAGTAAGTAATTTGTATGAATAATATTTAGAATAAAAAATAATGACTTTAGACCATATTTTAAGAGCTGAAAGATTCGCATTAATGCTCCTAATGTTTCTCGGTTGTCTAAGATAATAATTTATTATTTTTATTAATTTAAAGGGTTTAAGTGTTATTGATTGAAATATGTTGTAATAAAGGTACAATATTATACCATACTAATTAGAGATTATAGATTCTATTATATTATTTTTGAAGTATGTATTTCAAATTAAGGAATGACATGAATACTTCAAGTTAATAAAATTCTCCTCGAGTACGTGAATCAAAACCGTATAATAATGTCTGATTAATGACATTTGGAGTTAACTGAGTTAAGCGTAGCTACAGGTTAACGATCCACTATAAAATACAGAAAGGAAATACGATGTTAATATCAATGTTTATTTAAGTAATTGCATCTGCCATTGTCAACTATTTAAATAGTGAAATTTAAGTTCATTTTCTCTCTGGTTTTTATTATTTCCTATTGCCTCATTCAATTCATTTTGTATTTCAATGCTTGCTTTTTAATGTCAATGAATAAGATAAATTATATTAACAAGAATCCTTTGTAAAAACTAATAAAAATAAAAATTTTCCTGATTCTTTTTAACTCCGCCACTAAATTGAGAACTCTTTAGTTATTTTTCCTTCAAGCAGATTAATTTGACCATTAATGCATATTCTCAAACGAATAGGCAAACTCAGTGGCATGTAGAATATTTCTAGCTTGCGTTTACGCGTTAAAAGTTATAGCGGAATTCGCTGGATTGAAAGTTTTTACTTCGTTCTGCTCTCAAAAGTGGGTTTATTTAAAAAAGTATAATTATCGTTAAATATTATGATAACATTCCCCATTATTGCTCACGTGTGAATATTTAGAAATTAAAAAAATTAAAACAAGTAGCGCATTTTTTTTGAAAAACGAGTACATGATGTGGCGAAACTACGATAAATGAAATGGGATGTTTTGCGGGATCTACAGAAAAGAATGTACCGGGTTTGGATCAAACAGGCATACAAGTAAAGGTGGTGTGCGGATGTTGTTCTAAGGAACAGGTTTTCTTTAAATAACTCGGGTTAACTTTGCAAATTCAAGGAGAGTTAAAGAGTGAGTTTTTTTTAGAATATGACTCACACACGGCAGTCTCGAAAAAAGTCAGAGAGAGATAGGAATTATAAATGTATGACTATATATATGTATACACAACCATACCTAAAATGTTTGGCGCTTTGGCAAAGAATGACGGAGTTTGGAAAGGAATGATTGGATACGGAGAAAATATCTATTCGAAGAAAAGTTTAAACAGAAAATTCCTATTAATATTTCAATAGAAATTTCTAAATGTATAAGTGATAATTACGGAAATTCATACTGCTACAAATGGTTATATTGCCAATATACTTTATGTTGCAATATACTTTCTGGCTGGCTAAACCTGAAATTGAATAATATATAAAAAATAACTATGTGTGAATACACGCACCACTTAATGTGTTCTGTAAATTAGTTTAGTCATTATGGGTTTTCAAATCCTAGTTCCTTCTGATCGATTATTTTTCTTGGATCTTTCAGAATCTCTACTTCAATCCTTTCTGTATGGCGTTGCGCCTCTTTCTTTACATCTTTATATACTCCAAAATACGTGACATCATATGTAGTTTGGTGTATTTTCTTTATCTGTTTCCCTCTCTCCAACGTTCTCCATCTCTTTTTTTTTCTCTTTCGCATTGCTCTTTCATGAGCCGCTCACTCCAAATTTTCCATTCTTTATATAGCTCTTAAATTTTTTCATTTTCATTATTTTCCTCTTTATTTTTATCAGTTTTCCGTGCCTCATTTGCCCTTTCCCTCTTTTAAAGTATCGCTCATGCCTTTTTGTAATTTTCATTGTTTCGTCCTCTGCGTTAACTTTCTTCTTTTTTTATTTTTTCTTCGCCATCAATCTTCGCGATTTATTCCCTTGCAAATGTTGTTTAATCGCATTTTCACTCGTATTTGTAATGTTTCTATTCCAGATATTTTCAATACGACACGGCGAAAAGAAATCACAATTCACAACGATAATTGCAGAAATACAAGAACAAACAAAAACCCCGAATATAAAGGTAAAAATTGCAAAAAAACACGGAGAAAAAATGCCAATTGTTAAAATTGGCAACACCGATACTCCATTTCATTGTTTCAACGTCTTGTCGAGACGAATAATGATAAAGTTCCCATGAAACCAAAATCGTACAGATTTAAATGGCTGCCATGGGAGTCTTCGGAATTTAAGTGTGCATTGAAGTGTACGCAAGGCCGACAAAGGTTAAGCATGCCTTTATCTCTTGTCTTTCATTCTTTTCTTCTGCCGATCACCTTTCCATCTATCGATATTCACGCTGTTTCTTTCCTCCTTAAATTTTTATTACCACGCGCAGATTCGAATCATTACTTCTTTAATCAATTTAAACTTCTATTAGCAATTTTTTTCTGAATACATTTTCGTATATTTTTCATTCGTTAATGAAGGAAATATATACGATTTATTTAACGTTATTTACAACTTACAAAAATTATTACGATGAAATCGAAGAGATTTATGGGATATGTTACCTAATAACAGTTTTTGAAACTGTAGTCGACTATATGTACAAAATTATAAATATCAGGGTAGTTTGAAGGATTATTGATCGGTGGACCAGAGCCAGGGATAAGAACAAGAAAGATATATTGAAAGCGGAGAATAGAGAGATGACAATGAAAAGAGAGTTGATAGGAGAGAAAGAAAGAGAGTAAAGGAGAGAGTGGAGTAGAGCGAAGAAGAGACCGCCGCGTGTGGGTGTTTAAAGGAGCAACTGTTGTTATGATATATAAGACTTACCAAGGAAAGCCAAATATTTGTTATTAGGAGTTGGTTCTTCTCGTCCTATAGTAAGACACAACAAAAAGGGAAAACAACGAATGTTAGTGACGTCACAAGACACATGCAAACAGCAAACATACGAAGGCGGAAAAGACTCTGGAAGTTCAAGGAAGTGCAGAATTGTCTCCTGATGATTTGGGAAAAATTATTCTGGAGTGGTAGAGGAATGGAGGAAGGGCGAGGGAGGAAGAATTTGTGACTCTAAGGTGCAGTTTGCCGACCACAGGTTTAACAAAAGGACACTTCTATATAAGTCGGAGATCATTTTGAGAAAGCGTAACTGTATCACAAATAATATAAAAAGAATACACAAAAATAAAAACTTATATGTAGATAAGACAATTAGAAAAAATAGTAACTGACTAGTGGAACTATTTGATCGAATCGAAACAACACATGATATCAATGATTATCAACTGCGTAAAAACACTCGAGTGATTCTGATGCCACTTTGGGAAAAGCCATTATGAGGCGAGAGAAAGTTGCTCAATTTACATTAGTATAATTTATTGTGATTGATCGGGCAAAATGAAGCAATGAAAACTGTGAAATCGACCATAATAAAATATTTAAATGAAAATTGTTCAGATTTATTTCGTATTATTATTGGTAAAATTATTGGAAACGAGTATTACTTGTCTTCGTTAGTTTAGGAAGATCCTCTCATAAATTTAAGAACTGTTTCACTCCATCGAGATTCTAACTACCATTCCTTGGTAACGGAATGTAAAGGCAGGTTTTCAGTATGCTTAATTGCATCTTTTCGCGTTAAATAATATTACTAATGAAGAGGAAAAATACCAAAATGGCGGCTTCCTAAAAGCGTTTAGTAAGGTATCGCGATCAAAATATTAACATTCTGAAAATAAAGAAAAGCACGCAGTTCATGGATTTCGGAAATATATACTTAAAAGACGGGAGCAAGAGGGTCGAGGATAAGGTTTAGGACGAGAATGGAGAGACAAGAGGCGAATCTGCATTCCCATCGCCCCGTCGTCTCGACCGCCTTCACCAATCGTCGCCAGCATAACCAGCAGCCGCAGAGCAGCGGACGAGAGCCTCGCTCGCGCGAAAGCAGCCAGCCAAATCAGCCAACCGTGACGCGGGTGCGGGCGCCATTCGATTCCACTTCCCCCTCTTCCCTTATCCCTCGCGGGGGAAAAGGAATGGGCCGAAGCTCGCGTGCGCCCGCATCCGCTAGACCAGGCGTGTTTGACGCGCGTGATCGAAACGAAAAAACACTCGGGCACGAGTGTAAGCGCGAGCCCAAGTGGCCAAGGCGTGAAGATTTCGACGCGCGAATATGAAGGTAATCTGCGCCCGGACACCGCGATGGGCGCCACTCTTCTCAGCCGCGGGGACACGAATGAAGAATGGGCCCGAAGGTCCCAAAAGCGATCCCCACGGCGCAGGAGAGCGTCACCTCGCGCACACAACACATACCGCGGCACTCTTACATCGTCAAAAATTCACTTACCAAATTCAACCAAGCGTTTGTCGTCAGAATTTGATTCTTTTCGTCCTGGAGGAGGAAAGCAGGGAGTAGGAAGTGGAAGGAATTGGTGAAGGAAGAGGGGGGAAAGGAGGAGGAGGAAGGCAGGCAGTTAATAAGTGAAAGAAATCGCCATACAAAGAAACACATAAACACCGTGTCTTATAACACACTTCAGGATTCCTTTTTGTTTTACGCAAAGTCGCGGAATAATGACGTGGAGGCGAGAGATCGACGTTTAGGTGACGGGAATAGGGAGGAGAGACGGTGGATGGGTAGTAGTGGGGGAGTGAAGCGCAAGCGGAGGGGAATGGGACAGTAGTGGTGAACTTTTGGAATGAAAACGAAGGAAAGATATAGAAGGGGACGACCGGGTAGGTATTACTCCCATGCGTATTTAGTATCGCTAAATCATTTCTCTATGCTAACTCAGTCTTTCCTCACGATATTTCGCCTTAGCAAAAACAACCTGCATTCCATATACACGTGAATACATATTAAGTGAAAATCGCATATAAGAATACATCACTGTACACCGAATAATAAAATTATTTTTATGTAAAGGATTAAATTTTTCCTACATCTCGCTGTATTTTCATTTATTTTAATTTTTAGGAGACAATATGATATCTGCCCGGTGCTAAAAGTTCGACGTCTGCCTCTCCAAATTTTTATTTGTAGTGATATTTAGTGATTTAAAAACCTGAAAGTTACATATTAGGAGCGCTCACTCATTTTCTAGTCTTCGCCATCGTTTCCTTTGGCCCCCTTTTTATATATCGAGAGTATTGAGCCGGGAGAGGTATTAATCGTTTTTCTCTTGTTTGTTTATGCATGTCTTCCGTGTGATTACGTCCTCTGTTTTGAGAACACAGGAACTGCGGTCTGCTGATTCTGTCGAAATTGTTTTACCGATGTTAAAATAGAGTGAATTTAGATATTTGTGTGGCCAAAGGTTGCCACAGCTTCATTTTTGGAGAAAAGACTTTGAACATAGGGAAGTGGAGAAAAAATGGATTGCGCCGCAAGTCTCGTAGGTTATTCGTTCTTCCAATTCATCCTATTTAAGAGGAATGTAATGGAAAGGGGCGACATTTGTTTATTTACTAGGGCAAGAAAGGAGCATATATGGGATATTATATATTGTAGAGCTTAAAGTCAGTAGTTTTTAAGTTAATGGATAAATTTAATTGCAGATTATATGCATCACTTCCTAGAAAATAACATTCAGTATTACGAAGGCAAGCGAGGGATCAGAAATATTCACTCTTGCCAAGATGCCACGACACACATGAATGACAACGTTAAGGAAGCGGGGGGAAGTAGCTATAGAGTAGCACAGCAAAATATTTGTATGAATTCCACTTTATTATTAAATTCTACATTTTAATGAACTAATTGCTCTAAGAGCTCCTTAATCCCTTCTCAAGAAGCGAAGGAGCTTTTTAAAAAAGGCTCCAAAACTGTTACAAAATTAGTAGAAATGTTGGAATAAATATACGTATATTGGTTAATTGTATTAGCTAAAAATATGTGCGCGAATCGGCGTGGGATGAGAGAAGTTGGGAATGCTTGGTATGATGGTGTACAGTGAGGAATTCGTGGGCCCTGTGGAGCGATTCGGTAGCCATGGAGGCTTACCTTGAGAATACTTTATACCAGTACATGACCCAGACAGATAAGTTATCATCATCATCCCTTTCTAATCAACTGACATGCGAAGACTAATCCAGTTTTCTCTAATAACTGCCTCCCTCCTCCCAGTTGACCCTAACAACTTCACAGTCCCTCTTTGCCATCTGAATTTTGGTCTTCTTTTCGGTCCTTTAATGTTAACACATTTTATGATGCTAGATTTCCAGCGCTGATAAAATATTCTTGCAATATCACCATTCCACTGCCACATTAGTGCCTTTACGCTAATTACGTCGCAGCCACCTGCCTTCTTTCTTACTCACAGTCAGACATTTCTCGTTCGGTCTTTTAATTAATTTATTAGTATTCTGCCTCCAGTCCTATTTAAAAATATCTAGCGATCAAGAAAACTGGAGACCCAAGCCCTTTTTTCTTTATTCTACGGTTCGTCTTCTAGTTTTGATGAATAAAATGTTTGAAAATAACAAATTTTATCTACCTTTAAGGTGGAAAACATTGCCTCCCACACACAGGCACACACGCATACACGCTGGCGTGCACATACATACGTATATATTAATTCAGGAAGGGAAGGCCTATTCAGTCACAATCCGAAGCGAAGCTTCCCCTCCATTTTCACTCAGCCACGCTTGAGGGGAAGTGGAGGGGAAGGGGACGCGCGGGGCGCGCCGATAGCTGAAATAGAACTTCCAGACTCAGTGCGCGACGGCGGCAAAGCAGGGGGGTGGGCGTCGGGTGCGCGCGGGTCGGAAGGACGCGGTTTGGGCAGCGGAGGGCCTTCTTACAATAATACTCCAACAGAGCTCCGATTTCGGAGTTGTACGGGCAGCTAGTCGTTATATAATAATTCTCGCCCGTCTTTCTCTGTCACAGTATATGCACCACCAGCTGGGGTGCCGTCTCAAATTCGTGAATGACCCGGAGATTTCTTAATCTGACCTGGCGTTTTCCTAATTTAACTCAAAGATTCTCATAAGTGAAGAAATGTTTACTGTTTTTAAATGTTTAATACACAAGGGATAATTATTTTAATAGAAATGTGAAGGGCATCTATTTGTTGATCTATTCCACAGAAAGATATCTAACATATGGTAAAAATGCAAGATTTAATAATGCTTAGAAAATAATAAATTAAAAGTATTAATTTAAAATGCATGTCTCACATAAAGGCTAATAAGTGGTTTAAAATAAATGTAATAATTTCCTCATACAAAGGAACTAGCAGTTAATGAGTATAAATGCGGTTGAGAAAACTCATTTGTAAATTTTCGTAAAAGTGGATTCATTTCAGCGAACTCTTCATATATTACATTACATATATGTATATATTCAGTGCTCGAAATGGAGAACATTACGAAACGGAACGCTGGGGGAGAAAATATTACAATCGCCTATATTTTCGATACATGTGCGGCTTGGGTTCGTTCCGGCTCATTCCGATCACTACATTTATTACATTGAAATAGGTGACATGTGGTTACCCTAATTTTATCTTAAATCAATATATCTTATTTTCATAAAAGAATAAGGGACAAAGTGCTTCCCGTACTGACTTCACACGGGACGCGGGATATTTGAGGAAAAATTGGACGAAAAAATACGGGATATGTGGTCGCCCTAGGAGTGCCACTCTGGTCCGCATATGTTGTTGACCCAGAGAATTTTACACTTCACCCGGAGACTAGTACCAAAACCCGGGTCAAACCAGAAGAAGTGGCAACCTAGACCAAAAGGCACCGGGCATATTATGTACCATGGCATATGCACCACCGGCGGCATAAGATATAGGGACTTCCGCTATTGCTATTGTACAAGCACCAGTGGCGGCATACGATGCAGGGGCATATTCTAGCTGCTAGAATCATCAAAATACTTAAATATAAATTGATAGAAAGGATGATCTGAAGATCCTTATGCGACAGGCATAAGCTGTTATGATGGGAGATGAGGAAACAGGAGAATTAGTCTGCCACGGTAGTTCAGTGGTAGAATATCCGCCCGGCAAGTGGAAGGCCCGGGTTCGATTCCCGGTCATGGCAGATTTTTTCACTTAAATATAGACCGATTTTCTTCGTTTTTGCTTCATTCGACGGATAACATTGTATACTATCTTACTCTTGCAATGATTACACGTTACACAGTCGATACTTTCATAAATTGTTTTCGAATTTTTGCGGATTTTTCGTACTCTTTCCGGGCATTGCCAAGGCGACCATCATTGTTGCCTCCGATTAAATTAGTGTCAATTAAACCTTCAATCAGGTGACAGAATAGCGTTATTCGCTTCGCACTTTTGTTTAATAATCGAAATTATTGTTGTATCAACTTCAAACTTTATAGATAGCAACGTAAATATTTACGGATTATTATTCAGTTAACTGCATATGGGAATCATTTCTAACGATTTAATCAAAGCAGTTGAATATTAATTTCGTTTAAATGCTGGAATCTTACCTTTTTGTAAGCACACCCATTAAACTATACATCTATAATGCTTTTAACGCAGATAGGCTCACGCATAAATTTAAAATTAGATGAGAAAAGGACATACTTTATTTTTTTAACACATTACATGGTTATCTTCTCTTCATTGATAATCTAAATAATCGGTTGCATTGATTGTTATATAAAAAAGGACATATTTCAAGAAAAAGAACCAAAGAAAATTAAAACAAAAGTTCGCGATCAATTACTGTGTAGCATTAATTTTCTCTCTAATATGACTATCAAAATGCATATTTCTTACTGGATTCGCATAATTTGCCAATACACACACAGCCATGCCCTCAGAGAAATTCGAACCCGCGAACTTTACAATGGGAGCCAAGTACATTAAAATCCTATACCGGGGAAATGCATTATGATCGTTAAATGTGAATTATTGAAATCAGCTTATTTCACCAAATTATTAATTTTTTATAAATTAATTGAAAAAAAAATCCGCGCAAACATTGCGCGGGTACAGCTAGTATATATAAATTGCTCAATCTAATATACATATATTTTAATGAATTTGTTTGTATGTTTGTAGGTATACTTTTTCATGAAACTCCTCCTAAACGATAAAATCTGGAACAATCAAATTTGGTACATATCTTCCTTCCATCTTAACTTAGTGAATAGCCAAGGTTTTGTTTCTGTTCGTTATTTTGTTTCGAAATGGCGAACGATTTAATCATCCAATGCGACGTATTTTGCCGTGTCCTGCAACTGACACACTGGGATTAGTGTAGACTATTTTAAATTTGTTCTTTAAAATTACTTAAAATCATGGCACGAAGACGAAACTTGACACAGAAACGGAGGAAAGACTAAAGTTTTATTTTCCTACCGCTGAATTTCAAATGCGAGCCGAATTTATCCAGAATTAAGGTTTTTACCGCAAAATTGAAGGTTTTCTGGGCATTTCATTTTTTCTTGCCATGAGAACCCAATTGTTAGGATTTAACACGATAGCGTAATCTCAATTGCATTGAGATGGAAGCTTTGCTTATTTATCGAAGTACATATGAAATTGCTTGAAATTTTATTCGGAATTATTAAAAACTTATTGTATCAAAATTATAATTAGGGTTGTTATTTATATCGCTGTTGTAAAACGGCCTAATAGTTTAAAATTTCTATTATACGTGCTTAATATTTTATTTATATGAGAATGGATATAAGATTTACCTATCAATATAAACTTCACAACGGATTGTTTAAAAAATGTACATCCTGATGACAATGTTTTTAGATCGATATTTTTTACTTTTGACCAACTAATGTATCTTTTTAAATAGGCACAGTTAAACAAAATTACAATATAAAATTTTTTCTGATTGTTACGAAAGCGTAAACGATATAAACATAAAGGTATGTAAATTTTTCTTTTTTTTAAAAGAAAAAGCTCAAATTAACAAATTTCTATGTCGAAATTGTGAATTGGGAAAACCATAAATATTGCGTTGTTTATTATAGTAGTTGTATAATGAATAAACTCTTAGATTCCGTATCTAATATTATTCAGTAATATTATATCCCTCGTTTGATGGCATTAACCTCTGAAGATACCGTTATAATAATTATAAAATTAAACAAATTACGGAACATTAGATAATCTCATTCTTCCGTTGATTTCAATATTTATTTACGATTCGCTGTATCGTTGACCCTGTGTATTGTTGTATGTAAATTGAATTTTACTATACTAGCTCTACAACGTTAGATGAAGCTCTAAGAAAAAGACTTAAAACGTTTGATTAAATACAATAAAAAAACTAAAGGAGTGTTCCCCTATATTTAATGCTTTTTGATTGTGACCCGCCATAATGGCTATTCAGCGCTTTTAGAGTGACTATAGCCTCTGTGGTTTGACAGGTATAGTTTAGAGATTGAACATATCACGAGTGAGCATATAGCGAAAGCAAGTGAAATTCGTTCGCGTCTTTTTAAATTATGTAATGTTTTCGTAGGTGGGATTGCGGTTACCGTTTCTCTTATAGGGAATGAATTTAAAATTATTCTTTGATGAAGCGTCACCCTCGAGATATGCTCATTCTAGATAGGCCGCCTTTTTGCTAATACGTCGTGACAAAATTAAGGGCACAAAATTTTATATATGCGCTCTTTTATCGCTAATAAGGCATTTTAAATATTTCATTGTCATGACTCGGTGTTCCTCTCTATGATATGACTCACACTGAAGACTACTCAAGCTAACTCAGAACATTTATCCTGTGCTGTTCGTTTTCCATTACACTACCTGTGAAATTTTCTGAATTGAAGAATAACCTTCATGTCAGAAAAAAGGCTCAAGTTGCATATAAGAGGAAGCGGGATATTTTCCTTCAAATAAAACTCGAAGTTTTGAATCGCTTTGAAAAAAAAACAGCGTAGAACGGAAATTGCACAATAGGACTTATTGTCTCAGACGTGACTACATGGTAGTTTATGATATTATTCACAATGAAATGCACTTTCCACAAGATATCATTATGAACATGCGCCAAATATTGAAGTTTACTGTAAAGCTAAAGGAATATTCAAAATTATTACACCTTTAACTGCTTCTCGGGTTATTCTTGTGAAACAGAATCCTATTATGGTGAAGATGAAGACGTTAATTAATACATGGATTGAAGAGCAGGTTCAAAGAAATGTGCCTTTAAGTGCTCTTTTAACTAAGGAAAAGGCAAAGTGATTGCGTCAACACATTAACAAATTATGGCTAATCTCATCAACATTTACGTAAATTTTCTAGAGTTGGGAAGATATTGATCATTATATGGGGAAATGTCTCCTGAGATACGCTTTTTCGATATACGCTCAGTTTCTTAGGAACGGATCCTCGACGCATTTTTATTTGTACTTATATTTTAAATTTTTATCATAAATTTTATTTTTCAGAAATCCAATATGACAATAGCGTCATAAGTCGTAGAAATGGCTTTCCCGAGCAGATTAATTTGTTGCATGTTACCTGAAGAGACTCCTAGGTAAATTGCAACATTGCTCTAAACTTGATTTTCGATTGTCGGAAATGTATGCTAAATTATATATTATTTCATATATCTTACCGCAATGCTTGGTGGAACTCTATTATATTTTTTATTTTTATTCGAATAAATGTATATACCTAATTTTATGTGCTTAACATCAAATTATTATGGCATTCACTGGTTGTACATATCTGCAACTGTTTTTCGCTCGTGTTCTATCATGTTCTATTATGTTGTTCAATTAAAAAGTTTCGAAAGTGGAATTCCTTTAATATACAGAGATACAAAGTAAAAATTTGGTATCTATTAAAATTAGAAAATATTGTTATTTACAAATTCTCAGTAACAATATAAACGGCAGGTTATAATTGAATTTATGATAAGAATAATTATATATGCTGTGTCACATACGGTAACCATAGGAAAAGTCAAGCAAACATTCACTAATAGTACGCAGTTTAGCGAAAGAATAAACGGTCGTTAAACTGAATGAGATGCCTATGATGTCCAGTAGAAGTTTCATTTATAGAAATATCTCAGACGTATCCAAATGTAAAACTGCTGCATTGGCTGTAATGCATAGTTGACGTTTTCTTAAAGGTTTATTGTTAAACTTCTAAGATCAATAAAAAATGGAAATAATGCGTTCGAAGGTTATAAATTCTACGTCCTTTCTTGTTTGATGTCTACATCCATATATACTATTTACATTTTGACCACGGAATTCACCAAATTGGTGGCTGGTGGTGATTTCTCCGAAGACTACCTAACAATTATCTCTTACGAGTTTGACTTTTCTGTTATGATCTCGTATAGTCCGCGGAAAAATATGAGCTTCGATAACGCTTAAATCGTAGAATCGATCTCACGTATTTTATCGTCACAATATTGTTTACTTATGTATGTAGGTTCTTCAATTATTACTAAGACCTCATCGGCTGGACCTTACAACCTATATTTCTCCAGAAGCCTTAACCTAGCATTAAGTCTGCAGCACTCCTGTGATTCCCAGTTTTTATGCTCATACATTTGTTTTGCGAATCTGGCTGCTCTGCGTAATAATTTTTCAAATTGAAATATGTGGCTTTTCTAGTTGGGATCCCATATACGTAAGGCGTATTCTAGTTGCAGTCTAACTAGTGGCAAACAAAACATTTATTTATTTTCCTTACTATACTAATTATGAAAGACAATTTCTTGTTGGTTGCGCCTAAAACTCGATGAATGTGCATATCCCACGAAAGGTCACGTTATATTGTTACTCCTAAATATTTGACCTACTCAGTTGTTTGAATATTCAGTCTATCGATTTCATGCTTCAACTCTAGTTCTTTATTCTTGGTGTAACGTAAAGTTATTAAGGAACATTTACCGTAATTAATTTCAACTTTCCATTCTTTGCACTTGTTTTTAAATATTCCTGCTGCGACTGAAGACCACCTTGGTTGTTTATTCCTTTATATACGACAGTTTCATCTGCAAAAAGTCTGATTTTGCTACAAAATACGTAGGAGAAATCGTTTACGTAAATTAAGAATAGAATACAGGCCCGGCTCAACCATAAATGTAGGCCAAGCAATCGCTTGGGGCGCTGTAATTTTAGGAGCGCCAAAATATTTCAGACATCTTTGAAAAATACCCAAATCTGGTTTCCTCGCTCAGTCTTCAATCGACTTGGCCACATTATGGCTAGTAAGGCGAGCCGAGTTTTCTTTGGCTGCCTAACCTTTCTTAATTACCCCTCTCTCTACCCTCCAACCGAAAGGAACGTATGCGTTCCTTAGCATCTTATCTTTCTTAATACCCTCTGGACAAATTCAAAATACTTAAGCATCAAGGGAAATATCTATCGGCTATGAGGACCTGTATAGCATCCTCTACTGCATTCTCATTTAGTAATGCGAAAGAGCTCTGTGAACATTGCCTTTTGGCTTTGTGTTCAAGAGGGATACATATTCGTGTTTAATGTGATTTCAAGAAGAAAGAGAAGTTATATCGTTTCTGATGGCAGGTCAGCGAAACATCTTCGACGGAAAAATACCTTGGTTTATAGGGGTAAGACTGTTATTTTTATATTATCTAGAGCTCAAATAAAAATAGCACTTATTGTCTTAGATATTTCATATTTAGCTATGTAAATTAATTATTGTGCATCTTACTTTACTTGATATTTTCCCTATATATTAATTCTGCATTTTTGTTGGAGTAAATTCACGAGAGAGATCCTGAAAATAACACGTTTTTGCTTCAATAAATATGATCCGCGATATATCGAGTAGTTTTAATATCTATTACTCAGCACCGCGTTTTCATTTTGCTACTGAGCTTATGAGATATATATCGTATATGGATAAATGTCTTTATTATCAGGGCGAAATTGAGACCATAAGATACCATCTTCCATTTAACCCCAAAATGAGAAACTGCCAGTATAAACCATTTGCGTTATGCTCTTGAGTTATAATGCATTGCAATGTTTCTCATTGATTTATTTTGTTGGAAAACAATTAAGTTTGTATGGAACATTATCTAATCTAGCGGTGCGTAAACATTTCAAGCTGCACCCATCTTTTCGTCACAGAAAACGGTAGCGCCCCCAAATTTAAATATATATTATCTCATGATTGTGTTGTTTGTAATAAATTATTATAAATGAGGATGATAAATAAGTAAAATTTGATATTCTCTGATAAAAAAACCATATAGCCACCAGGTCGGTCTCGGTTGAATGAACTTGCTGAAAATCCGCGTTCCACTTTGACACACGGACGAATCACGCCGCCTCCAAGTTGCGAACCTCTGATCTAATCATTTTAAGCTTTCAAATTTTTCATCTTCAGACGATTTGCTTGTGTGATTATACAAGTGATCGCAAATATGTGACGAAATTTGAAACGCAAAAATTTTGCGATAACAGTGTAAATGAGTAAATTTTTAATTGTCATGTTAATTAACTTTCGATCCGATTGCAATGCAATGAAACAGAATAATTAGCAAATCGAATGAATGATTTTTGGTTTTTATGCTGCGTTGGAATACTATTTAAAATTTAATTAATATAGCTAGCAAATGTTCAAAACGAAAAATTATGCATTTCGCAAGTTGTTAAAATTTTGAGAGAAACGCTAGAACGTCTTAAGAAATGTTATGACATTGTATTTCATGAAATTTTAAAAGTTGCTAGAAAAATTACCATTGATTTGATTGTTGAGCTAATATTTTCTAGAAAAAATTGCAATAGTCCACGAATAAATCAAATTCTACTCCCGATGATCATCTAATCTATCTACAGCAGGGGTTTCCAACCCGGTGCTCGCGAGCACCGCTGTGCCCTTTCGAATCCTTATGGTGCTTTTTGACAGCCTGACTGTGCTTTTTAACGGTGCTTAATATTTCATTTCTTAGGACCAATAATTTAATTTGCTCGGTTGATTTCCTTCTAAATCTATTGAAGATCATTGATAATAACTTTGGTATTAGTTTGATTTTATTCATCATCATTATCACTCTTGCTATTTCGATATTCTAGGATAGAGCTGTCTAATTTCTTTGGTGTGGCGTGCCAAATATGCTGAAAGCCACTGACTGCCGGGCCGGACCGAGGATAGGGAAAGATTAGAAGTATTGCGATTCACTTTACAAAATTAATTTTCTCCTATTTTTCTTACCGCCACACAACAAATCATTCATGAAAAGGCAGAGCTGCGTTTCACATAACCTGCCTTCCAAAACTCGCTTTTAAATGGCACTAAAGATTATATGCCAAGTATCTTGCCCGACGATGTGGTTAAGGAAATCGGTCCGTAGTTTTCAATGTTCTTTGTCGCCTAAATGGATAGGTGTTATTTGTGCTGACTATCTGTCTTTAGAAACGACTCATTTATAGACCCATATATAGATTTTTGTTGTCTATTAGAGGACGTTAGATATTTAACTATCTTTCTATTCCTCATTCCTAAAACACCGAAGGAGTGACGCTGTAATTCTCCTCTTTAGAATATTCATCTTTCTAACATTAATCATTTTCTGATTTCTTTGGTTCAATGACCACTTATTACAACCATATATTGAAATTACTTCAAACATTGTCCTGAATATACTTTTTCGTCTCTATTCTAACGGTTTTCTTTAATAGCACTCCGTTCATCCTTTAAATTAAATGGAAATCAGCCTTGATACGCCACCACCAAAGAAAACATCTTCCTTAGATTTGACTCAATACATACTCATCAGCCTTTTACTTGTCCTCTATCAAGCAGTCGGAAGAAAACTTACTGATCCGCTTCAATGATGCTCCTTAAAACACATAGTACCGCCAGTGCACTTTTAAATATCAATGACGATGCACGCCACGCAATGGGCAGAAGAGAACTCACGATAATGACTCTGATTGACTTTAGTAGGCCTCCCACTCAATAGACAGGGATATCCTTCTTATGAAACTTCGCCGTCTCACTGCAAGTTTCACTCGTTTTAAAATTATCGTTGTAAAAAGGTTTTCTCCGACAACCCATCGTCTGTTTCCGTATCGAAAGAGCTGTTCTCCAAAGTTTAATTATTTGCCATTTTTTATCCTTTAGTTGCATTAATGACATGCCAACCGAAATCTTTTAATACAAGCACCATTTTCACGCAGTTACATACATGCAGTTACCTACAACAAATTTAAAGTATGCTATTAACCTTTAGCTTCTCTTAATAAATCGAGTGCACAAAAATATCAGCAAATCAATCCAACAAAGAGACTTAGGAATATTATCTGATATCCAGAAATACTTTCATCCTTAAAACTCAATGAATTGCCGTCGCTTTCGATAGGAAACCGTAACAAAAGAGATTTTTTATTATGTTTCCTATGTAATAATGTTATAGTTATAAACGAATCCCTCTCCGGGTCTGACCAATTGAGCAAAGTCTTTAAAATGATAAAAGCACACTTCAATGCCTCCCGCGCCTAAAAACTCAATAATTTTTTCCTGAGAAAACATCTCGTCTGTAATCTTTTCTTCCTCTTCTTTGATGGTTGTGACGTTGTGTACCTTGATCTCACCGAAAAACTATTTTTTTACACCTTTCTTTTTTCTAAGAGGTTTTACACAGTGGGAATCTTTCGTTTGTTAAACTAGGCTTATTCGCAAGTTTTTCTAACCCACAAAGCTATCGCTCTTTTATAGCAGCATTGACCAACAGGATTACGAGTTTTGCTAAACTTAGGCGAACGGATCAATATATTCGTCACATAATACTATGTATGTGATATATTAATGAAAAATATTTCAGTTTGTTTTATTCACTTTTAACTTTTATTTTTCATACATTTATCCAGAAAATGCGTTAGCAGTAGTATCAATGTAATGAGAAATAGAAATACCATAGTAGACATTATTACAATAAAAATTTCAAAAACCGGCGAACTTTTAATTGCAGGATTTAAAAATTCCTTTTATAATAACGCTTACATTTATGCAGAGTAATTTTAGTGTATTAGCGTTTTCAATAAAATTTTTCCAGATTTTGAACTGTGTTTACTCAAAATTCTGTTTTCAAAGCTTCACTTTTTAAAATTAATATTTTTCACGGATTTCCAGAGGTTTTCGGTTTATTGACTGTATCTAAAATATACATATATCTGCTTCTTACATAGGATATAGGAGGATATAAATTATGAGGCACTTCCCGATGTTCTAGAAACTTGAAATTTAGCAGAATTATAGGATTTTGGTCATAACCGAAGGAAAAAATCCGAAAATTTTGAAATTCCAAATTTGAGGGGCTATTTTGGCCCCATTATGGGCTCATAAGAAAAGCACGTGAATCGGTGTAGAGGATTATATAGCAGCTTTTTAAAATTGTTTCCCGTCAAGATTCGAACTCGCGACTTGATCTATCAAAAAGACTAGAAATTATAATTTCTAATTTTTTTATATGGAATTTTAATCCATGTTGATTTAGCGTAAATTTGTAGTTTTTATTGGAAAAAAGTGGGAATTTCTATTGGTCCCAAAATTCTACTGTCATGGGTAAGCTTTTAAAGGGAATCAGAGGGATATATCATAATGTCATTAATATTAAACTACGACCAATGAAAAAATCCGATATTGTAAAAATTCAAATTTTTGGGCCTATTTTGTCCAATTTCTGCCCCATACGTGTGTGAAAATTTATAAGGCACTTTTAGATGAGCTACAGACTTGAAATTTGGCACAATCATAGGTTTTTGGTTATAACAGAAGGAAAAAATCCAAAACTGTAAAAATTATATTTTTTAGTGGCTGTATTGCCCCATACGAGAATAAAAATTAGAAGGCACTTCTATATGAGTTAATGGATTGAAAGTTGGTACAATTATAGATATTTGTTTATAACCTATAACAAAATACCAAAATTCTAAAAATTCCAAAATTTTGGGGCTGTTTAACCCCATTATTTCTCCATACGAGGATAAAATTATAATGCACTTCTAAATGAGCTATAGTTTTGAAATTTGGCACGTTTATATCTTTTTGGACAAAATCGATGGTAAAAATTCGAAATTGTTAAAATTCCAAAATTTAATAATGCTTGCTAGTAATATTTATGTACGTATAAACGAGGGGCGATCGATAATTAATCGGATTAAATTTACATCTCCAGAATCAAACCATGTAGTTCTTTACTGCAAGTCATAATATGCCACTACACACATCAGCTCAGTAGGTGTCGAACATAATCTTGTCAGTTTCTATGCATAGAGTGAAGTGTTGTTTGGCATACCAATCATGGACTTATGTATGAAACTACGATATGCAATACTGTTCCTGCGCTTTTGAAGAGATGATGAAAAATGCATACAACGGGGACAATTTGTTTCGCGGAAGTGTTTCAGTGGCATATATGATTTTCGGAGAGATACAAATAATTCGATGATGAATGCTATCAATAGTATAAATAACAATCTGAATAAAAAAATCAAGCAATCCGTGAATCAATAAAAATTAATAATCATATCATTCAGAGAAAATAGCTCATATTAAGTGGATAAGTTGTAGAGTGCTTCATTGTTTTGTCCTCAATGATCGATGCTACAGGAATGTGACATTCAAATGAATCATGAAGGATAAGCGAAAAGCAAGCCAAGCGGCATTTTACATTAACTCTGAGCGAAAATCTACCTGAGCTATTTTTATTGCGAATATAATACGATTTATTCATTGTCTAAATATTTTAAAATGCTTTTTCTGTCTAACAGCACACGTTTTGTCAGTTGGGAATCCCTCGATTGTGATTCACTCCAATCAATACATATCAACCTACTATATATTTCCCGAGAAATGCATAGCAATAAACGAACAGCAAATCTCTCTTAAGGAAGTAAAACCTATTATTTAGCCCCTGACATGTGTAACAAGACAGGTAAGAATAAAAAAATAAAATCTTTTTGTTTTACAAAAAAGGCGGCCTTAAAGGAGTAATTCAATATTTCGGTATAAGTAATCAGCAACTGCGAATGTAAATAATTTACCTTAATCGTTGTCTTAAAGTAATCCAGATATTTGATGTAAAAGTTTTCCCTTGTCGTCAAAAATACTCTCTATAAATACAACTTTCCCATAAAATTAAAATTTCGCAGATGCCTTTCTACCCGGAAGCCATCCATCACCTCAGCGTGAGGAATGAAAATACTTTCCCAAAGGAACCATTGCTCTATCTTATACTGCTTACGAGTTAACAATGACTTTATGAAAAAGTTACATTTTTTAACTAATAGGGAACGTTGTAGAAGCATAAAATGCCACAAGCAAAATAAGCAAACATTTTCGCACGATTAAGCTTTATCACTTCGCTCGCTATCTATTTGTCAAAATGACAACTCAGGTGGAAATCAATATTTCCCGCTACCGTCAGAGCACAACATCAACATTATGACTATGAAGTAGTTCAATTTATTGCTGCTAAAGGCAGGGCTGTCAATTCTGGACAACCAATGAAAACGCTCTCAAACCCATCAGCAGAGCTACCGACACCAAACAGATTATTGGAAAATTTTAACTTTCACAGAATAACTTCAGGATGAGATACGAAATTGATTATGGTCTAAGAACCATCTACAAGCCATAAACTTTCAATCAATGCAACACTCATTTTGATCTGTTCAAGAGATCTGTAGGAACAAAAACTCATCTACCCAGAAATATATAAATAAATAAATGTATATCGGACGAGCGCATATAAAAGATTTTATAATAAAATATTTTATAAAACTAAAAAAAAACGCTTCTTGATTTTGTGCTACCAACATTACACTAGTTTGTCTTTAAAGCATTTGACACCAAAACACACCAAATGCCCTGATCTTATGCCAACCACCTTACACCGGCAGACCCTACAACGTACACAACCAAATCACCAACCAACGATCCCTTATTTTATGTAACACATATTACACAGTTTTTCCTAGTAACGTATATCACCAAAAAACATTAAAACCACCTGATTTTATGCCACCTATCTTTCACTAGCTTTCACATGAAATTTATGTTACCAAACACGCGCACGAAGCCCCCCTGATATTATGCAACCAACATACAACTGGCTGCCCCTGTAACTCATACCACAAAACAAACGGCAAATACCCCTTTATTTTGGACCAACAATATTAACACAAGAACGTCTGAACATGGCGTACATCCTAGAACGGCGGACGGGACAAAAATGTCCTATACGACAAAGTCGTACAGTCGCAGTACCAGGTTCAATTTTTATGAACGTTGTAGTCTCTACGTTACTAATTGCATAATTTAGCATGCTGTAGAATGTAGCGTTGCACCGTACTCAACTGAAACGCTCTAGTAAATTAGCCCGCAAACAGTGCTGCAGGAACACGTTCTAACCTGCATCACACTGCGGGAGCAAGTGGAAGGTGGGAGGGGGGAAGGGTGGGGCTAGAAGTTGGACTGGCAAAAGATGAGAGGGGGGGAGGGGAAGTCTACAACAATGTTACAAAGCCACCTGCATAAGAATAATATCACAGAGAATGTGAAACAAAGTAGTAACTCATTTTGGGACAAAATTGTCCCATCCGCCGTTCTAGGGTAAAATGGTTTTATAATCCTTAATATTGAGGGGGGGATGTTCAAAAGTGTAGAGTGGAATGCAACGCTCAAATGATTAAAAGTCACGAAATCTCGACTAAATTAAACCGGAATCACAGAGACTGTAGGGGACGTAACATCAGAATGGGACAAAATTGTCCCGTCCGACGTTCTAGTGTTAACTTGATAGCCCCTAAAAAGTACACAGTCCCCAGATTTTATGCAACCCAACTTACACTATATGGCTCCTGAAAAGTATGCCACCAAACATGCACTCAACCTCCCTCTCCTTACCCATCAGTAAACCCTTAAACATAAGTACGAATGGCCACAGTAACAGCATAAAACTCAAAAGTTCACTTTCGGAGGCCGAAAATGCCAAGGTTCCCCTCAATACTTGATTCGAAGTAAGCTCCATTCGTGCTCTTTCCCTTGATGTCTTCGCCCCACAAGGATAATTTCTACACATTTTGCACCTAATACAATTTTTTTATCCAATTTTTACCAAGGCCAACCACAAGCCACCGTTCCTATTGATCCATTCACAACCTTTACCAGTGTAATGCATTTTTTCAAACGGCCGCTAATTTTTCTATGCGTGGTGTCAGTTTGGTATTTTCTTTGTAAGCTGACAGTTCGTGTTTTTCTTCTTCACGTAATATTTCCGATATTATTCGACACGGTAAGTGAGCGCATTGAATATCTTTTGTCCTATCCTTGTCCAGTTGCTTTATATATGTATAATATGCGAAAGGCAGGCGTGCGTTTAACAATTGAATTTTTAACTATACTTCCAAAAAATGATAAACCTATGTCATCAATTATCTGAGGCTCCACTATTTGGACGTCTTGGATATTTTTTCTATTATTATGATGCATGAAACCTTCATTCATACTTTTTAAAATGCTCAATTATATGGACCTTTTCATGATCCAAACCAATCTCGCTTCCAATTGGTTTAAATAAATATAACTCTAGCGTATTTGCTTTTAAAAGGTGAGAGCCAGAAATTGAATGTGTGATTATATATATATATATAAGGAGAAAGAGGCAAAAGTGGGAAAGGGGAAAGAGGGCGACAATGTGCTGGGAAGACGAGGGATTGGACGTTAAAAGAAGGGAATAATATGGAGAAAGTGAGTGAAAGAATGAGAGAAAGAGAGAAAGAGAGAGGAAGGAAGTTGGGAGGGAGGATATAGGTGGAATTGGAGAGGGGGAGGGGGAAAGAGGAGTTTGGAGTGAGAATATAGGAGTTGGAGGGATAAGGGAGATGAACGTTTTGCTTCTTCAATGAAATTCTCGTCATGCGTTCCTCTAAGCATCTGTTTATTTTGGATGCAGTTTTCCAATTATAACGAACGTATCGTTGGAAAGACTGATCGAGGATGGAAAAATTATACATCTGATGAATTATCACGGTACTGTAAATATTTATATATATATATATAGGAGTACACAGATGATCTGAGCGGTTTCAAAAATTTATGTAAAAAAAGTATAAGGTATACAGGAATTAAAGTTACACCATTTGAAAGAGTATCTCAAAAAGTAGCCAGTTGGGAGATGTGAGGTAGCTCCAACAATGGTCACTAGGAGCACAACTGTCGACAGTGCAGTAAAATGGCGACTCAACACGAGAAAGCGTTTTGTGTGCTCGAATTCCATTCCACAAAATCTGTAACCAATATCCAGAGGAAGTTCAATAAGGATCCTCCACCTGCAAATTCAGTTCGTGCTCAAAACGATTTCAGGACACCGGCTGCATCTGCATAAAGAAAAGTTTTGGCCGACCAATCACCAATGAAGAAACAGTCGACCGCGCTCGGTGGTCCTTTTTCCATAGTCCTCGGAAATCAAGGCGTCGAGCTAGCCGTGAACTGCATTTAGTGCATACAACAGTGTGGAAGATACTGTGATAACGTCCTGCACTCCGTCCCTATAAACTTAAAATGTTACAAAACATTTCACCGAATGATAAAGTTCTAAGGTATGAATTTTGCTGTGACGTGATGGACCGTATTGGTGCAGATGAAACCTATCTGTCCAAAATTTGTTTCAGTGATGAGGAAACCTTTCATCTCAGTGGGATAGTGAATAGGCATAATGTTCGAATATGGGGGAGTGAGATTTCTCACGAAACGAGGGATAGCCCGAAGGTGAACGTGTTCTGCGCTATGGCCTCTGATGCAGTATACGGCCCTTTCTTCTTATCTGAAAGAACAGTTAACAGAGTTACCTATCTCGACATGTTGGAGTTTTGGCTAATGCCCCAACTACTAGAAGAGAAACCGGATGTTCTTTTTCAACACGACGGTGCGCCGTCACACATTCACCATGAGGTCACAACATTCCTAAACAGGCAGTTGCCTAATCGTTGAATGGGCCGAGATTTCTACTTTTGGGGCTATATGAAGGATCAATTATATGTTCCGCCACTACCAGCAACATAGGAAAATTTTAAGAAGAGAATATGAAACTCTGTTGGGAATGTTCACCGTGAAATGTTACAACATGTCTGGCAAGAAACAAGGTATCGCTTTGATGTGTGCAGAGCTACAAATGGTGCTCACATTGAACTCCACTAGTGTAAAACTAAAGAAAAATAAACATTTTGAGATACTCTTTCAAATGGTGTAAGTTTCATTCCTGTATACCGCATACTTTTTTTACATAATTTTTTTTAATCGCTCAGATCATTTGTGTACACCCGTATCTATTTAGTGCTAAAGAAGCCGAATTACAAAAGCTATTAGTAATTTAGTCCTAGAATATGTACTGACTATAAATTTAACACGAACCAATCTTAGTAGTGATAAAACTGTGGACTGACATTTAAAAATCTAGATAAAATAGAATTTTATCTATTGTCAGCAGCAATTTTTACTAATCCTGACCACTTTAGTATTATATGTATATTATTATTAGTATTACATCTAATGGCACATACATTGTATATAAATTTAAAAATTACCATTGCCATCACCGCAATGTTAAATGAACACAAAAACGCTTATCCTCTTCTACGAGAAACAGTTCTTCTATGCTACTTGTTCACCCAGCTGTTGTGCTGAGCGATTTTAACTAAGTGCTTATTTCAATAATGATAGTGATAATGATAATATGGTTACAATAGTATAATGAATGCATTTATCTAATTTTCATCTGTTGAAACAAGAATATGCGTTGAAAGAAAAATAGTTCTTGTCATTACGCTGAAAAAGGCACCGTAAATAATACTTAAGGTTCAGTTATTAATTAGCAAACAAAGCAGATAATTCTTTTAAATATATTCAGTAACCGTAATCATTTTCAAAATCCCATTTATTACAAGATATCGCGATCAACTGATATAAAAATAGTAAGAAATATCAAAAAGACTTCACTTCCAAAATAAAATTCAATCATTTTCACATAGATTAAGAAAAATTTTCTATGTTGTTGGGAATGAACGAGAATGACCGTGAGCCAAAATCGACACGCGAATATATTGAGTTTTCATTTAAACTCTGAATTTCTAGAATATTTTGAATTTATAGAGTAATACAAACGTATTTGTCAAACAAATGAGACTCCTGGTAACCAAAATTATAATTACTATGCGGAAAATGATCAAAAAGTAGTTAATCTAGTTGTTTTGTTTTATAAATATATTATTTTCTTATTTCAACCGCTTTAAAGGGTATAATGCAATGGAAACACACTTACCACGTCTATTATCTGCTGTAAAGTGAGTCCGAACTTCACCTCCAGCGGTTCCGACTCGTTGGAGACTGGTCGCTCTAGAGTGTTGTATGTAGATAGGAGGTAGTTTAGCAGCCTTTTCTCGTGTGGACCTTGAAGTGATCCTGTTGACATCAACGAAAGTAAAAAAGCTTAAAAAATTTGAATGGCCGATTTCTAAGATAGTTTCCAAATTCGCCGAAGGACTAGCCGTAGGCGTTAATTGGAATGATATATGAATCTGTAGCAGACCCTTCCATTGTAATTTTTCATCACTCTCAAAAGGAATCAGAACCTTATATACTCGTACTGTGAATGTATATAGATAATACATTTGTATGATAAACATATATTTAAATGCTCGCAAAGATATAAGGTCAAAAATATGCAAATGAAAGAAATTAAATACTTAATTAGTTTACCTCGAGTGTTCTGTTCGAAAATATTAATTACGGAAGTTCGTATTTTTTTGTAAAATTGAAATGTTTGGGAGATTTAATTACAAATTTATGGAATCGTAAAAGTCGTTTTTTTAATTGCCAGAATTCTTGTCTGCACTTCATTGCATTTTGTAGAAATTCGGGCTTTCACGCTGTTTTATTAGCAATTATGAGATTCATATCAATGGGATAACGTTCGGATATTAATACTAGCTGAAAATATAGGTACAGGGAGTCCCCGCTTAACGTCCTAGTTACGTTCCATAAAATTTGGACGTTTAGCAAAAAGACGTTAAGCGAGAAATTTTCTCTCATCCTATATATAATTGAAGACCTGACATATATAAGGCTGTAAGTGCCAAAAATAAAAACTCAAGGAAAATCGATATTTGTAATTACAGTTTTATTTATAGTAAGAATATTAATGAAACCAATATTTTTACATTCATTTCAATTCTTATAATGGTTCTAAAGCTAAAAACTTGGTTATTTACCCAAATATGTAATTGTGTAAAAAAAAAAGACACTACCTTAAAAGAAACGCAGTAAGTCCAAGTTACAGTTCCTTAAAACAGTCTGAATGTGCCATTACGGACGGACAAACAAAACTGCTTTAATAAGATAAGATAAAGAAGTAAAGAATACAATAAAACCTTACAAGTTGAAGACTGATGGCTTAACAATAAAAACATCACTTAAAATAATAAAAAGTAGTCACTTTTTGTTTAAGATATCCATAAAAAAAGCTCTTTGTTCATCAGTTTGAAGATACGGCAGCATCTGCATAATATCGCTTTTCTTCTCCTCAGACAAACGACTCTGCATGTTTAAATGAGGCAGCTGCATTAGCCTTACTGTGTTCGAAGTAACTCCTCTCTTCAGGACGTTCGTTGCTTTCCAATTCTCAACTTCACTAAGGGATTCTTTGATTTTAACTTCACCTGGATTACTTGATGAGATACGTATCCATTGGGCCATGGATATATTCAGTTGTGAAGTATTTATGGAAGATTCGGCTGCTTATTTGAAGTCATAAAAGTCCTCTTGGTTCATTACGGTTACTTCAAATGGCTGAATGGATCTGGCCTTAGCAATCATTTGAACCAAAGAGCATTTGGATACTTTTTTCCTCTTCTCGATTAGGCCGAAGTCCCGGTCGCAACTCAAAAATGAGTGGCCGGAAACCAAAAATTTATGATTTACTTCACTAAAGATGCCTTTGCACACTAAGTATATCCACAGAAATAGAATCATCTTGTTTTTGTTCTGCCCGCAGCAGTTGTCGCTCCAAACGATAAGGGTCAGCTTTTGTGTCACTCCGCATAATGTTTTCAGTATGCAAGAAGCTATTTCATTCCCCCCTCTTCCTGCGATGCCTTCGTGCCAAATATGCATGAACCCTGCATTGTTATCAGCAGCATGAATGCAGAAATTAAAATTAGACAACTGCCTTAAGTAAAACATCTGTGAATGACTTAGAAAAGGGAGAAATATTACTTGCTGGAGGTCCATTGAACAGGTAAATGCTGTACTTTTTTACCTTTGGGACTCAGAATTGTCCGCTTGCATTTCTTTCAGCGCCTTTTCAGCTTTGCGATGATGTCTTTCCAGTTTCTGTTTTAGACTTCTGCTAGTTGAATCACCCTTAATTTGTGCATTTAAAAGATCGCATGTAGAGCAAGTGTCCACTCTTGGGTGGTAAAAACTGAGGTTAGGAAAGTATTTGTGGAAGATCCTGCTGTAATATTTATAATTGACAGGAGAATCTGGGTTGGCTTCCTTATAAGCCAAAAAAAGTCTATTCACTTTCAAATCTGGACTCAAATACTCCTTATTGCTTTTATTTCTGGAATAGTGACTTTTGTCCCTGGGTATGGAGTTAATATGATTAATGATGCTTTCTCTAGTGACTTCATTGTACTTCCTGTCCTTTGTTTTATTGCCCCTTTTTTCAGCGCAAATCGAAATACCAACTTTTTTCTTATCATTGAGCACCTGTATTTTTCTCGATTTTAAGCCAAATACACGACAAAATGTTTTCTTACATACACGAATGATTTCTCCTTTGTCATTCGGTAAAGCAACTTTTTCTTTTGCCATAAAATACTGCAGACCAGAAGTACGTAACTTTTTCCTTTCATCAGCATCAGTACTAAGACGTTTTTTCCTCCTTTTTCGTGAAGCTTCAATTGGAGTAATATTAAGATCACATTTGCTTGAACTAGCTATGATCACAAAGAATGAATATCATAAAAACATTCAAAATCTACATAAAAACGGTGCACATGCTGGCAGAAAACGGCTTACAACCTCCGGCTTGGCCGTTGGCACTTACAGCTCTATTTGTGAAAGCCAACATGAGACATACAGCAAGCGCTATCTTTGGAGTCGACTAGAAAATAATTCGACTGCCTGGCACTTACAGCCTTTTTACTGGTACTGGCATTGGCACATAAGTCCTTTTTCAGTGAAAAAAAATTCTTTGAATTTTTGGCACTTACAGCCTTATATATGTCAGGTCTTCAATTTTGGAAGTGTCCCCCCCCCCCCCCCCCCCTCCTCCCCCCCTGTATCTCAAAATCAATTTGTCGTAGAGATATGCGGTTAACTGCGTTTTGTTTCTACAAGCTAGGAGGTCCCTAGAAAACTATTTTCATTTTCATAAAGTCCAGGGTTCGAATCCAGGAGACAGTTATATCTTCCCATAAGTTTAGACGGGATTTTCGATTTTTCAGAGTGCAAGGTTTTTTCCTTCGTCAAAATACGTAATTATAGACCGATTTTCTTCAGTTTTGCTTCATCCGACGGATAAAATTGTACACTATCTTATTCTTGCAATGTTTACACGTTACACGGTCGATGCTTTCATAAATTGCTTTCGAATTTTTGCGGATATTTTGTACTATTTCCGGGCGTTGTCAAGGCGACCATCATTGCTGCCTCCGATTCAATTAGTGTAAATTAAACCTTCAATCAGGTAAAAGAATAGCGTTATTAGCTTCGCTCTTTTGCTTAATCATAGAAATTATTGTTGTAACAACATCAAACTTTATAAATAGCAACGTAAATATTTACAGATTATTATTCAGTTAACTGCGTATGGGATCATTTCTAACGATTTAATCAAAGCAGTTGAATATTCATTTCATCGTTTAAATGCTGGAATCTTACCTTTTTGTAAGCAAACCCATTAAACTATACATCTATAATGCTTATTAACGCAAATAGGCCCACACATAAATTTAAAATTAGACTAGAATACGGACATATGTTTTTTTAAAAAACATTACATGGTTATCTTCTCTTCATTGATAATCTAAATAAACGGTTGCATTGATTGTTATATAATAAGTTAGGAAAGTGTACAACGTATCACAAATGGGCGCGTTTCGTGCATTGGATTATTAGAAAGAAATTATATACCTGTACGTAAGGGAAATTGCGTTTTAAAGTTCTTTTCTTCATCATAAATAATCCATTTTCCTCCTATAATTATAATTATTTTATACTATAATAACCCAGGTCTGTAGATTGGTTGGTTGGTCACGCTTTCACTAAGGCCGATATAGAGCGTTTTAACAAATTTTCCGAATAGGTAGAAGACTGAAATTTGGCAAGGATGCTTGATTAACATATTTTAAGGTAATGACGAAAATAAATCTCCAAAAAGTCCTGGGTTTGACTCCAAGGAAGACATTTCCATTTTCCGTAACGTAACATGTAAAAATCAATTTTTTGATGTATAGGCATTTATTGTTTTCGAAATTAAAATTACAAGGAATTAACCTATGATCTTCGGATCTGAACCATTTGAAGAAAAAATTACAAAGTTTCTTATTCTGTTCATCTTTTTCCGCATACAATTCTAAATCGCGCATGATATACGTTTAATTCACATATTTTGTGGAAATATTGCCATTTTAACGGAATGTTGTCTGGCTACCAATTACATTGTTAGACCTCAAAATCCTATTGTTGTATCAATCCTTATGGGTGTAAGCGTGCTTTGAATGCTTTAAATACGAGAGAGGGAGGGAGGTGAGGGGGAGAGGGAGGGGGAAAGAGGGAAGTAGAGGGGGAGAGAGGGGGGAGAAGGAGAGTGTGTGAGGGAGGGAGTGGATGAGGGAGGGGGAAAGGGAGGGAGCGGGAGAGGGAGTGAGGGAGAGAGGGGAGGGAGGGGGAGAAGGGAAGGAGAGGGTGGAAGGGAGGGAGGAGGAGAGAGGGAATGAGGGGAAGGTATGGAGAGAGGGAGGGGGAGTGAGGGGAAGAAGGGAGGGAGGGAGACAGAAAAATGACTTTATTGAGGGTGAAACTGAGACTATATAGTCCCTTCTTACATTTAAGAGGGAGAGGGAGTGAGGGGGAGAAGGGAAGGAGAGAGTGGAAGGGAGGAGGAGGGAGGGAGGAGGAGAGAGAGAGATAGAGAGAGAAAGAGGGGAAGGGAGGCAACTATTTTAAAATTAACTAAAGATATCCCGTTATATTGACGAGCAATTATGCTTGTTTAATAATATTACATGCTCACGTAAGGAAATTAAAAGTTTGTTTGTGAGATTGTTTATGTTAGCAACAATGAAGAAGTAACTATGCAAGAAATTTTCTGTTCAACTCGATTTAAGACATTCTCCTATGATAAAAATGTATATGAAAGGAAATACTCTTCTTTACCAGTTCTACAACGCTTATTTGAAATATATTTTGATATGAGCAAAACTTTACGAGATATGACAAAAATTGTTCTTTGTCACCAGTAAAGTGGTATCCCTGATTGGCGTACGTGATTCATTTGTGCGATTTTCTTATTATATTTGATTGTAAGCACTTAATATCAAATTTGATGAAAATCCGTTAGGTAGAAGCCAAGAACGATCATGCGGACGGACTGACGGATGGACAGACAGACAGACCGACGATAATAGGCGCTCACGCTGGAAGCGAAACGCGCCTAAAAAGGACATATATTTCAATAAAAAGAACCAAAGAAAATTAAAAAGAAAATTTCGTGATCAATTACTGTGTAGCATTAATTTCCTCTCTAATATGACTTTTAAAATTCAGATTTATTACTGACTTCGCATAATAAATTGTGAATACGCACGCACAGCCGTGTCGTCGGTGAGATTCGAACCCGCGCACTTTACAATAGCAGACAAATTAATTAAAATCCTATACCCGGGAAATGCAGTATTAGAGTTAAATGTGAATTATTGAGATAAACTTATTTTACACACCTTATTTTTTTATAAATTAATTGAAAAAAACGCGCTAACATTGCGCGGGTACAGCTAGTGAGGATAAATGGGATAAGGGAGGGTTAAGTTCTATGCCCTTCTCATACGAATTTCAACACAGATTGTAAAAGAAATACTTTATAAAACATTTTCATCTTGCCTTACCATAACTTTTGAACATCTTTCAATAATTACCTAGATTAATTTTTAATTGTTTTAATGACGTGATGACGCCGCGGAAGACGTGTTTTGCGACTAGTTAGAGGACAAACGTCGTAAAGATGCAAAAGGACGGACGTTAAGGTGAACCATTTAGACGTTAATCAAAGGCGTTCTTCAATAAATTTTGGACGTTAAAATGAAACGACGTTAAGCGGAGATTCCTTTGTTTACATATTATCTTCGGAAGATGTTAGCATAATTGGTAAGGTCTTGATTGTGAGTCTTACACCATGGATGTATGCATAAAAAAACCTAGAATTACAACTGCCTTTGGTGCCTTCATACGATGTTGAATGATTTACGTTTACTAATGTTGCTCGCATTTACCCTAGAACCGATTAAATAGAAAATTATTGCCAAGAAAACTTCAGTTTATTCTAAAACGCTATAAATAATTTTGTGTAAAACACATTGCCAATTATTTTTATTTATTTTTAGACATTAGACAAAGTTTGAAGGGAAATTTTCTTTTATTCAATATCACACTATACGTACAAATAGTTACGACAATTATATCAATTATTTAAAATAAACTTTTTAATGAACTAGGGGCAGAACCATTTTTAAATTCTTCTTCCAAAAACCCAACCATTTACGCTTATTTTTTTTAATGGAAAGAATAGGGATCCTACGTTAGAGAGAGTATTATCGAGTTCACCTTATTGTTTTCATGCAATAAATGAACTAAGTAGAGCCAATTGCCATAAAAAGATGGGAAAACCATATATGCGGTCGTATGGGTTCATTCTTTGATAATAAATTACGAAGGTAAGTCAAATAGTTTTCGAAATGTATTTTTTAATTCACACTTTTATTTTGCAATATTGGCAAAGATCTTATATTTCAACATTTTTCAGCACCTTTGGTCCAGCGATGCACAACATTCTGTATGCCTTCAGAGCAAACGTTTTTGCCATGCCTCCTTCACGTCGTCCCTCAAATCTTCTTTCAGGCAATAATCCGACGAGGTAAAGTTCGGGCTGTACGTATGGTGGGTGGTCGAGAATCTCATAATTCAACTGCTGAAGTGTTTTTATAGCGCAGCCAATGAGCGTTATCGTGCAGTAAAAGGACACTCGAGTTTCGTCCAAATTTCTGGCTATATTTTGTTTCGCAGCATTTCGCTTTACCTTTAGCAGTTTACTATTTCCTTTCTAATACTTAATGTCAAAAGATTGGACCTTGGAATTTTCAAAACACCGTAAGCATAACATATCCAGCTGATTGCTGAGATCTGAAAGCTTTTGAATGAGGGCACGCCACGCGTTTCCATTGCGTGATCTGACATTTATTTCAGAGGAAAAGAATAACTTTGTTAACTTCCACAATTTCTTTTTTATTTCACGAGCGGTTTCGCTAAATAACTAGCATCATCAGGACACCTGAGTGTAACAGGAATGCTAAATGATTTGGATGGGAAATCTACATGGGAGAAGAAGGTTAAAGAGACAATGTTTAACGTTTTTAACAGAAATTCAGCTTTGAAGTCTTCAGAATAGGATTCACAGTCCAACTCATTTTAATTTAAAACGTTCTATAAAATACTCTAAAAATTAATGACGATTTTCAGGACGTGGGATGCTCTGCTTGTTTTGCAAAACACATTGGCGAGGTATTGTTTTGTGGTTTTGATGCAATAATTGTGAAAATATTATATTTATCAAGTTGCAAGGTAAGAACCGAGTGATTGAAAATACAACGTGCAAAAATATAGTACCATTCGAATAATCGCTGGTTAACTTTATAACAAGAGACTGATTGAATATTAAAATATTTTAAGTGCCAAATTTATTAGATTTTTTATAAATCTTCTGAAGGAAAGTTATTTACATATTTTGCATAATGCACTTATATTTTTTAATAAAAATACTCAAAAATCAATGCATATAATAGAAGTAAGTACAGTGGGCCCTCGATATCTGTTGATTTCCCAATCCCTCTTTTCTCATATCCGTCGTCCACTCTTTAACAACATTATTTCCGTATCCGTCTTCATGTTGGTACTACTTATCGCTCAGCAGCGTCAGTCTACAAGCAACATTCCTAGTGAGAGTTTCTCAAACCAGTTCTCTGCCAATTTTGTGTCTTATTTACTTTATTTTTGCAACAAACTCAGTGTCCATGGCTGCAAAATCAAATTAGAAAGCAAAGAGGGAAAGAGTAATCCCTACTTTGGAAAAAAATTGAAAATTATTGCCGATTTTGAAGCTGGAAAACGCGCTGCCGATATCGGACGTGAACATAGAATACAGCCTACAACAGTAAGAAGAATTGTAGCTGACAAAGGAAAACATAAATATGTTGCAAAATTAGCAGTGCCTGAGACAATTAAATGTTTGAGAACCAGAGAAAATGTTTTGCTGAAAATGGAGAAGTTATTATTGATTTGGATTTCTGATCGGCAAGCTAAGAGAGATAATGTGAATTCCACTTTGATAAGGCAGAAGGCTAAGATGATTTTCGACGATCTCAAGGCGGACGAAGAAAATTGCCAGGTTGAATTTTTCGCAAGTAAGGACTGGTTTGATAAATTTAAATTAATGACTGGAATTCATTTCGTTGTGAGGCATGGTGAATCAGCGAGCGCTAATATCCAAATGGCAGAGAGTTACGTCAGCGAGTTTGCACGTATTATTGAGGATCTTAGATACAGTCCTAAACAAGTCTGTAACGTTCAACGGGAAATGAGGAAACAGGTGAAAAAATCTGCCATGATCGGGAATCGAACCCGGGTCTTCCACTTGCCGGGCGGATATTCTACCACTGAACTAGTTCAGTGGTTTTCAATCGTATCGAATTTTCTTGCCGCTTGGTGTCACTAGGCGTGCGGTATGGCAATCGATCTGTTCTACAATTACAAAATAAAATGAAAATACAAAGAACGTGAAAACTGTTTAAATATTTTTAATCGTAGGAACACGTAATATTTATTATCATATACAAATTTAGATTCAAATTTATTAATATACATTTTGTATTTCGGAATTGAATATATTTATATATCTGAGTGAAGTTAATAAAAAGGAGTATAAAAATGATTTTAGTGCTCAATTATATGACTTTCCTGGAACGAATTATCGTTATAACATGCGAGTCTACAGCTACGTATCCGTCGCACTTTTAAGGAACCAATTAATGACGGATATCTGGTGCCCACTGTAATGAATTATGCATAATAGAATATTATTATGCTTAAAATGCGAATCCATGAAAATTTAGTTTCAACAAGTTTATCTAAAAACAATAACAAAAATCTAACTTTAATATAATCGAATCACTTTAATTAAAATATGTCAATTGCATTAAAAAATGCAAAATAGTCTAGAAAAATGGACTGAAATTCCATGTGAATTGAAACATATGGAATGGATAGCACTAAAAAATAATAAAAAAATAGGATTTCATAGAGATTAAAACTTACTGTTCAATCAATTTTTTTCTAAAATATATCATTTCAAAATATTTAAGAGAAAGAAAGGATAGCTGAATTAATTTTTTCCATATTGTTTTTTTATTCAAATGTAATATTCTTTAATAAATCTTTTTCGATCGAAGTAAATTCCATTTATCGAAATTTTAAAATCAGGAAAAGAACTCAAAAATCGAAAAAGTGCGTAGTTTTACATTAGCGATTCTTGAAAATCATGCAAACGCGGAAAGAATATTTCCCAACATACATTTTCAATCGTATGACATGCGAACCCGATTTGACATTAAAAACAATCAGTGCTATTATGTTGTGCACATTTAATTTAAATTCGAGTTATCGAGATTTTTACCAAACGATTAAAAATGATAAAAAATTCTATATAGGAAGGAAAGGGTAGCGTTAAATAGGATTTAAGAAAAATTTATGTTATTATCAAACACAAACCATGTGGTTTTACATTTTTTGCTTTGAAATGTTAATATATACGTTGCTATTTGTATTTGTAATTATTTTTATTTGTCAACCTTAAAAATATTATTTTCATATTTGACTCCAAATATATTTCGTTGTAATGCTGCATACGTATTCATTAAGATTGTAAAATTATTTCTGTAGCCACTAAACACAACTATGCGTACTCAGTCTTCGCGAAAATTGTAATTTTAAATTTACCTATCCATAACTAATAATTATAAGATTCATATTTTTCGGTTTTATCCCAATTATACCCAGTCGTATTCCAATTTCTCCTCTTCAGAATTGACAATTGCCCGTTTTTGCTCTAACAATAAGAATTTGGTAACTCGTGTAATACTAACACGGGACGCAAAATGTACCAACGGCCGCATACGATTCAGGGGTAAACTCGATTTTCCGATTGTTGCGGCATTTCCACTTTTATTAACTTTTTGACATGACGCCTCCCTTTTGGTTTTCACTAAGAAGCACTGAAATAATTTATACACCAAAATTGCCAATTTTTCAGATTTTTAGCAATAAAAAATATTAACTAGCGGGAGTTCGCATTTATCACCTCTTTAGAGACAATTACTTTTAAATGGAGGTAGAAACGTGAATCAAATGCATAACTAAATTATATATTTCCAACATACATAGCAATGCAAATTTCTACTTACATAGTTCTATATTTCATAATTTTCCTTCACTTATCCCCAATTTTAATAGAATTAAGAATCGGAAGAATGTTCGCGTAGACGTCAAAGTGCAATTCCATCTGGCATCGCGAGTGGCCTTTTACAAGATAAGAAACGTCCAAAAACTCCGTTACGAGTAGAAGATATAATTTAATTACGGAATAGCTGTAAATGGGCGATAGTATAGATTCCATTTCATAGGCGCGTGTTGTATATATGCATGTGCCACAAGAGGGGAATGGTATAAAGAGAGGTGAAGGGGCGTGGCCATGCAGCTGTCGCTAATGCTGTCCGCTAGGTGGACGACTATTTGCTGTGATGCGGATTGGTGCATTTAAAAAAAGGCATTTAATATAGGACGACCATTCTGTGTTTCGGTGCCATCTTCTGCAGCGGTGCGTGCATAATGGATAAAGTGTTTAAGTTGAGGAGAGGGACATTGGGGAGGGGGGAAGGAGTGGGAGGAGGGAATTGGAAGGAAGTGGAAAAGGAATTTTGAATGGCCAGCCAATTATAATTGAATTAATCCTTATGTGTATTGTTTAGTAATAAATGAATTATTTATCATTCGATAGGTGGTGACTCGTCGTCGTTTAATTGGATCAGTTTATCGGCCGATCATAATAGTCGAGCATTATAGTGGATTAAATATGTTAGGCTGCTTTTTGCGCGTGCGATCCATATCCTTCCAATAACCATAAATTCCTTTTATTTGAGCGTTCAGGATTCAAAGCTTTCTGGATACTTCGAATAAATCGCTGGCGACGATGCGGAAGCGAGAAAAAGGGTGGCGAGAGGTGGCAAATAGGGGCTAAGAAGGGGCGAGTAGGCGGTAAGATAGGGCGAATAGAAGCAAAGATGGAGCGAAAATGTAAATGAGGGCCATATTAAGGAAAAGAAGGAATAGTGATAGGATAGGAAGGGCGATAAAAGGTGGCAACTGGAGCGTTATGGGGACAAAGGTGGCTGCGACACGGGTAAAGGTGTTGCGGGGACGGTGTCCTCGAATGGGCGGAGAGCTGGATGGAGTGGGAGGAACAGGATCGACTGCAGAGAGGGAGGACGAGGGGAGGGATTGGACGAGGGGAGGGATTGGACGAGAGGAGGGATTGGACGAGAGGAGGGGGTGGAGGAGAGGAGGGGGCGGACGAGAGGAGGGGGCGGACGAGAGGAGGGGGCGGACGAGAGGAGGGGGCGGACGAGAGGAGGGGGCGGACGAGAGGAAGGGGCGGACGAGAGGAGGGGGCGGACGAGAGGAAGGGGCGGACGAGAGGAGGGGGCGGACGAGAGGAAGGGGCGGACGAAGGGAGGCGGTTGGCGCTAAGGTGCAGCGTGAAGGCGGCGGACGAGGTGCCTTCGAACGAACGAATATCAGGTCCCTGTAAGACGTCGAGCCTTCGAGATTCAGAATGAGTGCAGGGAAGGCGCGATGGAGCTGGAGTACACGAGGCTTGGGAAAGAGGGATTGAGTTGCGAGTGGGAGGAGGGATGATAGGTGTGGTCGGGTCGAGGAAAGGCGAATGAATCGAGTGGCGATAAGGCACTCGTGGAAATTCGCGTTAGGGACGAAGGATAGGGAAGGATTTGGGAAGACATGGACAATTGCTTGTGAGAGATTGAACATTTTCCTTCACCGCAGATATTCAAAATTATCCGTGCGCGTCTTTTCCGTGGGCTGATTTAATTCATTAATGAAATTGGAAGCTGATTTCCCAAGGATTTGAAAAATAGATCACGTTGTCACGTCTTGAGGATCTTCCTCGAAGATGCACTCTCTCGACAAGAAACGCTCAAATACGAGTACCATCGCCGCTTCAAGGGTGAATAACAACGCTCGTAATGAACTTCCACGCGATAAATTATGACTTGATCAATCATATATATTCTTTTGACGTTTCCAAAATTCAAACGAGAAAAACCAGTTAAAGGCCTTCTATAATGAGCATAATACCTATAACAAAGACATATCATGATCTGAGCAGGATTCGAATCCGCGATTCCACCACTGGAATACAGATACGCCAGGGACGTGCAACCTTTTTAAGTGGTGGGCCGCATTCATACATGTGAGTGCTTTGGTAGGCCGGATTACAAGTCACAAGTACCTTGACGGGCCGGATGAAAATTTACATAGAAACTTACTCAAGAGATTTTAAATATGAAAATAAAGTTTTAACCATTGTTACCATGAAAATTTCTCCAGGAATTGTGTTATGACAACAGTAGTTCTTAATATGTACAAAATGTCTGTAATAAATGCCAAAGCTTCGCGGGCCACATAAAATGCTCTACCGGACCGGATGCGGCCCGCGGGCCGTAGGTTGCACGTCCCTGAGATACGCTAACCACCCCTCTACCAAGGCCAACAATCTTCTATGTACTATAACTTGTCTTAGCTTTCTATTCATCGAGTATGCATTTATATGTAGGTAAAGAAGTAGGTGCTGATGGAAGTTGGCTCTCTTATGTGCTGACGAAGGGATCATCCTGAAAGCTCAAATTTACGCTTGTAAATGTGTCTCTCCGACAGCCCAGCGGTTCTCCTATTGGTAAGTGTTCACTATGATTCCTTCCTTCAACACCGAGTTGCCGTTGCCGTATAACTAAATAACTATAGAACGTATGAGAAAGAGGATGCTCATTTAACCACAGTAAAATAATAGCCTAATGGTCTGGATTTTAAAACAATTTCATTGAAATAAAAAAATATTTCCCTTTTTATTTTCCTTCGTTTAAATAACTTGGGTAAAGGTGTAGCATAATTTTCGTTTGTATTTTAAAGTTAATTAGAATCATCGCACGAATTACAGACTTGAACCCAGAAACGGAGAGAACTAAGAAGATTAATTTTCTTTCCGTCAAATTTCAGGTATGGACAGATTTTTTTTTCAGAATTAAACTTTTAACTGCAAAATTTCAAGTTTTTTAACCAAAAGATTTTTCTCTTATGACAACCCAATTATTGTCGATTTAGACAATAGCGCAATCCAATATACATGAAGGAGGTTGCGATTATTAATTATCTAAGTACACACAATATGGAGTGATGATGTATACTGTACTATTTTTATTATTCAATGAAAAACTGTATCAGAATTATAATTATGATGATTGATATTTATATCAGCGTTTTAAACGAAAATTGAAATTGGCAGAAGGATAATGTTTTTAAACCACGTATTCCTACAATTCCTTGCGAATACTCTTTTGAATTAAACGTCTTCAATTTTTGTTAAAGGTTTCTTTTGCAATGACTATACACAAGACCATAGGTCAACTGCTAAAGATTTTCGGGACCCACTAATGTGCACATTGCTTTTATCATAATCACTTTACGTAACATGTTCAAGAGTGAGTAACCGAAATGATTCCTATAATCTTTCGCAAGTAGCAAGACTGTCTAAATAGTCTACGAGGAAGTATTCTATAAGGTAAGATTTTTCTATATATTTTCCAAAATTATGCAGATCGAAAAAGATAGACGTCGGAGTCATGAAAGATCATTGGTACCTGCCTAAGGAAGCTTTCCCAGGTAAAATCAAAAGAACAAGTTGCTCCGCTAGTATCTTATTATGATTTTTGCTTGAAGCTACTTACGTCCGTACGTGTTTCAGAGTGTCAGCGTTTCATTAAATGCGTAGCGTCCGTATATATGTATTTTATATTGGGAGTTACGTTAATGAGAAGCAATGTAGCATAACTTTCATTCGCATTTAAAAATTACTGAAACCCATCGTAAATAATATGGGGCTTGAAGCAAACAACGCCTAAAATAATGAAAAATCATTTTAATACCGTCGAATATAGAATACTGCTGGAATCTTCCTGCGAATTCATTTTGAGTACGTTAATTTCGCATTATTTCGCATAAAATTATTTCTTTGTCAAGTGTAACCGCATTATTGCTCATGCGGTCACATAAATCGCTTTAAGACTCGTCTCCTCTTCTCCACTCATCGGCGCCCCAACGTCCAATTTCCGAACAATTACTATTTCACAATTAAATCAACGTTGTTGTTTGCTTGTATTATTGTTAACAAATCGTTTAAATCGTTTACATGTTACACTGATGTAAATTGCAAAGGTAGAACACAGGGAATAAGTTAGGTTGGTTAAATTATCGAACCGAAATAAGCGAAAAGAAACAGCTCAAAATATATTCTGTAAAACAGTTGATAGTTATAAATAAAACTATGACTCATTTTTTACGATTAAAAATTACACGTGAGCTTAAATAACACGGGGAAATACTAACATGTATACTAATGTATGGGAATGGATTTATTCATTTTTAGTGAATTTTTGCAATTCTTTCTAAAAGACCGTTCCATCTCTTCCAAAATGGTTAATTTCTCCTCATTTATTTGGCCGGTTTCATATCTCTACTACTACTTTTTCAATTTTAACTCAAATTAATTGTAAGTGTAGGTGCAGCGGGCATGCTTGTGTGTGTGTGTGTGTGTGTACGAGTATATACAGAACCGGCTCAAGCAGATTTCAATTATGGCGACCCATCGATACATAAATTTTGCATTAAAATTCGATAGTTTAGTTGTTTTATAGGATATAATTATTTTGATGTTTTGTGTATTTTTATGATTAAACAGTTTAATAAAAAACAAGGCTTTATTCACAGAAAAATAACTTTGAAAAGACCCCCGGCATGTAACACACAACAACATGTTGGAAAAACCACATCCAGTTATTTGTAGTCGGTAGTATTCTCGGAAGTCGCTTTAGGAAATACCATTACTGTATACCATTCGGAACCCGGTTATTGCCCCTGAACATTCATTTGAAGTCACATTTTCACATATATTCGCCAGCTGCAAACACTAAACATATCAACAGAAGACCAAATGGAAAAACTAAATTAAGGTATTTTCCAAAAATATTTCCAAGGAAAATTTGGCGCCCTAAAAATTCGGCGCCCCAAGCGGTTGCATGGTCCGCTTGTATTGTTGAGCCGGCCCTGAGTGTGTATATATATATATATATATATGTGTGTGTGTGTGTGTGTGTATGTGCCACGCAAAACGAAAGCTTGCAAGCCCATGACTGATCTGCCTGTGGCGACATTTACCCACCAGATCACCGGCAAATGGTGAGGGATAGCTTCGTTCCAGAGAGGGGAAGGGCGCGATAGCGCCCGCAGACGGCTACACCCGATATAAAAGCCATTATAATCTAAAAAGTAAGCGAGCCGAAGGCTCGCCAATATCCTCGGTTACTAAGTAAATAAATTTTTTTTGACAATTTCTCATTTTCTTAGTTTGTTTTAATGTTTTTCTGGGTGTTTGTTTATAGTTATGTAAACTATTGTTGTTAGAATTAAATATTATTATTTTGGATTTTCGTTCGGGTTCCGGGAAAACCGAAGAGTACGGGGTCCGGGATAACCAAAGATTACCTGATTGGTTTTCGCCTTTCGTGCCAACCAAAATCGTCTTGCATGCCACTTTGGCACGCGTGCCATAGGCATAGACAGACAGGAATTTGAGGGAGTTGCAGAAAAACACTTTCCAAGGAACTGCTCTCGAAATATTAGTGCCATTCCTCCAGGTTGAACAATTAAAGTAAATATGTATTTTGATTTATTGCCAACGTTGGAATAACTCAAAAGAAAAACGCGTTGGCACACGCAGTTTCAGTGAATAGCGACAGGAAATAACTATTCGTTAATTGCAAACGAAAAATATCCCCCAAAATATTTTACATGCATTTATTTGCTCAAAATACGCTTTGAAACTCGATGGAAAAATGAAACTAATCGATGTATTTAAACGACCGAGCAATAAAGAAAAGTCAACATAATGAAAAAACAGAAGAACGGTGCCTTCTAGTTCATAATACACATAAATCCTATATCCAAATAATCACTTCCTAGCTCAAACCTACAGGATTCGTATTAATTTTGGTAGTAAAAATATGTGAAACGGTTTTCATCAGAATAGATAAGTATTTAAGAGAAATAAAATTATTTTGAAGAGAAATAAATATTTTAAAAAAATACAAATCATAAGCTCTCTTTTGGAAATGAGAGATAATTCAACGTTAATATTGTCAAGAAAGTTTAAGGCATCTAAGGATTTTATCGAATTTCGCACAGCACCCATATTTTTTTAGCATGAAAGTAAGGAAAAGCTCGATTCACAGTGAACTTTGTATTACATATTACTGCATATCATAACAAAATCTAATTACCGTCAAATAATAAATGTATGTAATTTTCAAAGATATTTATCACGTAGATTGTTGATATTTTGTATTTGTTGCAGTTAGTAAACTATCGGGAATATTAATTTTTCATAGATTCGAATAAATGTAATTTCTTATGGAGTATATGCGTGTCTATATATGTTACTTATGTAAAATAATTATTCATTAATTTGTGTTAAACGCATATTTTTATGTAGTAGGATGTGGAATATAATACGGCTGTTAGATTAAGGCATTATTAATGCCCAATAGTTCTGAAAATCTATACCTGCTTCATTTCTATGAAGGATGCTCGAGTCCTCTAAATCGATATCATGCGCAGTTCTCAAAATTACCATCATTCTTCTTTCGAAACGATTTCATTCATATAATGGGGATTTTCAGGTATATATTCAGCGCAACTAATATTTCTATAGAGGCTGTGTGATTTTCTCGACTAAACACCTACTCTGTTGGCGTGTACCCGCGCATTATTTTCGTGATGAAATTTCTTTTTTACAAAGTAGACATTTGTATCGCAACAAACGTTTCTCATTAACGTGCAAATCATTATAATTTGTAAAGGGAAAGAATTTGCCGTTGGTTAACCTGTTGGAATCGAAAGTTCGCAGGGTCGGTGCATCCGAAGGACGCTTCTTTAGGATCTGGATGCAAATTTCAGAGAAATATCGATCCCACGTGGGCAGAAGCGAAATCGTTCCTTGGCCTCCTGCGGGTAGCAAGGAAAGTGGAAGGGGTGGGTGGGGGGCGAAAAGAAGAGGGGCGGCCACAGCGGTGGGGCTGGAAGGGCCGGGAGGGAATATGACTACTTCGGCAACGGCCCTTAGTAAGTGGATGGACGCAATTCGTACGTGGAATAAGAATATCAGCATTCATCTCTGGACTTCTTTCCTTTCGAGATGAAGAGTGGGAGGGAGCGGCGCGGAAAGGGGGTGGTGGTCGGGGGAAGGAGGCGGTGGGTGTGTCTTATCGCGAGGCAGACGTTCATCTGTTTGCGAATATGGCCGTGCGGAGAGACAAACGGAGCGAGCCGATTTGTCCACCAAATTCCGAGTTCGCGTATACTAGAGCGAAGTCGGAGGGCCGATGGATCGAATCGGTTGCACGAAGTTTGCGATTTTTTTCTTTTCCATTAAAGGAGTCCATGGAGTTCGCATTGGAAACGTGCAGATAAATTATGTTCTCGATCGATTTTTATAAAGGCAGCATTCCGAGTTTACAGCCCTGCTACGAATTTCCAGAGAGCCTAAAAAGGAGGCTTCTCGAGTTCTAGGGAACCGGGGAAAGACCTTCTATCGATTTACAAGGGACGTTCGCGGCACGCATCATCTCGCCTCAAAAGTGGGACGAGAAATTGGGTTTCGCACGGCTTCGAAGCACCTTCGACTCTCTTCTATTTCTCTCTCTCTCGCTTCGACGGCAAAAGAAATTTCGACACAACACCGAAAGGGCAGTGATATTCGGCTTTCCAGTCGCTTACACTCTCTCTCTTAACGGCGCTCCGCGGCGAGATATCGAAAAATATAGAGGGCGGGTGGGAGCGGAGGAGGAGGAGTCCCCAACGGACTTACCTTGCGGTAACAAGAGCAGGAGCAGCACGGCGAGCAGCAGATCCCATCGGCCCGAAGGTCCCCACCACCGCGATGGGGCCCTTCTCGGAGCGTCCCGAGCTCCCATGATGCCCCTCCAGGGTGCCGCCGCGGTCGAGAGCGTCATCCTACCGACCCCGGCCTTCCTTCTCCTCCCCGCGTCCTTTCCCTTCCCGGGCCGCACCTCCCGCGCCGCCCCGGGATTTATTCGTCATGTCTCCGGAAACCCCGCTGCGGGAACCTTCGACGTCGGCGGCCCTCCCGGGATGCAGCAGCAGCAGCGACGACGGTGGCTCCCGCCACCCGCCCGCACGATCCCCTCCACCGCCCTCGCTTCCGCTCTCCGCCCCGCTCCCGATCCGCTCCTTCTCGCCCTCTCCCACAGAGTGCCGGCGGCTGCGAGGGGGAGAGAGGAGAGTTGCCTGCATCGGCCGACGCGAGGCGCCACCTTCGACGACGATCGTTTTGATATGCGGCGCGGTGTGGCGCTCGGGTCGTTTTGTTTTCGCGAAAAGAAAAGGCTCGGAGTAGGGTGCGTTTTCGGCGGTTTTGCTGTAAATTACAAAGCGGAAGCACGGACAAGGGGAATGAGCCCAAAGTCGTAATGCCCCTTCTTGTAGCATTTCCCTTTGAGTCGATCGCAGTGTGGAGGAGGTGTAAATTTTAGGATTATTTTGCGCGCCGTGCTTAATGTCTAAGATCAAAATAAATGAGAACATGATGTATTTTTGAGAAGTGATTAATTTTATGCATTCTCACATTCTACATTGGAATGAAAACCTTCATAATAAATCTCCAATGAAATTTAAAATTGTGCTATAATTTGTAATCCTTAACTAATAAATGTTTGCTACTTTTTAACAAAATTATTGCTTAATATTTTCATATCTCATAATGGATGAATTTTAATAGATGTCTTCCATTTGACAACGATTAAGGTTTCTAGTGATATAGTTTGAGATACCCTTACGGGTGTGTCAGAAAGTAACAATATAAATAGTTGTATGTAGATATTTTTCCATTAACTGCTTTGCATAAAAAGAAATGCAGGTTAGGAAGCTCTTTTCTTGTTAAATTTTTGATTTGAGACCGTTGGAGAGAAATGGGAAGATTGCATTTAGGTGTTAGCGTTCTGTAAACATAGACAACACATCAGATATGCAAGAAACAATACAATGGATAGCTTGATACTACGTAAAAGAATTTAGCCGCCCCATCAATACTCATCAATTAAAATGAATAACTTTTATAAGTTACTACATATAAATGCAAGTAATAATTTCTTGCTGCAGATTTTGAAGATTACGAAGTTGCTAATGTAAAATAAACCAACATTTACCGCAGTCTGTCAGGGTTACCGGATGTAATATGAAACTAATGAGCCTTGTACTGGATTTCTGTAGCTTTTAAACACAAATAATAAATGATATCATCTGATAATATTACACGCATAAGTTATTTTTAAATAAAACAATCGACTTGTCAGATGGTTTTAAATGTTTTTTTTACAAAGCATATAAAATTATATTAAAGTGTTTTTACACTGTTAATATCGATTCCTTGTGGTTTAAATGGGAAAATATACTTAAGTATCTCTAGTTGGGGTTTTTTTTCTCACCTAATCCTGTGATATTCTACTCATCGAATTAAAAAAATTAAAATAATGAAATTAGTTGTCTCCTCAAATTTAAAAGGGAAAACACTCCATCCGAGCTTGTCTCGTAATTTTTCGAGGGTGAAAACATAATTGTAAAACGCATATCCACCGAATACTTTTTCGTAAATGGTTACCTCTGCATCGAAATCGATTCTATCGCCGTAGAGAAGAAATCGCGGCGCTGTCGGACGAAAGAGGGGATGGCGTGGCGAAAGGGGTGGTGGCGTGGCGAAAGGAGTGGTGGCGGGGCGATAAGGGAGTGTTGCGGGAGGGACCCGTAGCGCGGGAGCAGCTGCCGCCGCCGCCGCCTTTACCGCACTTTGCTCGCAGTAGAATTGCCTTCCTCGCCCTCCTACGAGGCCTCCTCTCTTTCTCTCTCTCCCTCTCGCTCCGAGGTGTAAGCCAGGTAAGAATGCGGCGACCAAAAGAGAACGTGAGAACCCAGCTTGCGTGCGACAGGGCGTGCTCTTTCTTCGTCACGCTATCCTATCGATGTGCAAGGCCATCTGGGTTTTGAAGTATCCAGTCAACAACCTTTGTCTGTGTAAACATCCCATCTTAAAAAAATCGAATCAGCCGAGTGAAATTTTATTTCTTCGAACCTTATTTTTGTAATTATTATGGGATTCCCAAAATCTGAATCTCTAGTGTTCCAGGGGAACCAACCAACGATTTATTCATCTTTCCAAGAATCTGCTTAATTTTTGCAATGAAAGGGCATTTGTTCTAAAAATGCATACCGATTCCTTTTCAAGAATTATGTCAGCCTCCATTGTTATTAAATTACCAAGTCTAGGACTCTAGATTATCTTTTATCTTTACTACTTAAAAAACGAAAAAATGAAAGGTACGCATTGAAAATGAAACCGATATAATAATTTGAAATGGCATTACATTTTATACTTAAGTTAAACGATGGCAATTTCATTTACAAAATATTCACAGAAATGTATTAAAAATTCCTCGATAATAACCGATGTCATATAAAATACCAGATCCGTATTTTTTTATCTGAAAATAAAGGACACTTGTAAAATACGTATAGACAGTACATATAATGTAACACCAATGCTATAAAATTCGAGGGCAAATTAGATTCAACGAGTATCATCTTTGTTATACGCTATCAAACTGCTCAATGCAGTAACTTGGACGAGAGAAGGAAGCTGAATTGAACGGGAAAACGTCGATGTGGGAAATTTAGTGAAAATTCTATGCTCCTGATATCGTTTGTTTATATGAATGTCTCTCTGAAGGGTGGAAACTTTGAGTCGCAGGCATATTATATAAATTGCATTACATGAAATCACATTATTTATGCAAATTATTCAACTGGACATGATGAAGAGCACATAGAAACAATGCGATATAGCGTAGATTTCGATAACCGTTGTGGAAACATTTTCACGCTTGAATCTCAAAAGTAAACATTGCACCTGGGGCGTACGGGATGAATTTCCTCGCTGACTTCCCTCGATGTACGTGCTACATCGTATTAGTTTGTCTTTCAATGGTGCCTCTCATATTTGATGCAATAATTTGTTTTTATGTGAGGTTCTAGGTAGAATAAACTTCGTATTAATTGACTATTTCGTGTGCTGCCTTGCCATTTTTGTTCGCAAAAATAACGCAAATGTTAATTCGTACATTGAATTATACTGAGAAACTATTTAAAAACATGGATGCGCCTTATAGGCCGGAAAATAAATAATTTGTACTTATTGTATTTTAATTTATTATAAATTTTTAAAAGTTTATTTTGATTTCACTGAATTTGAAAATTTTATATTTTAAGTACATTTATGATGATTAATTTTATCTAGGTATTAAAATTCACTTTTCATATCTTATCTGTGACGATGATTGTAATAATAGAAAGGATTTATTTTTTGTTACTGATCTTGCTAAAATTTAATGATTCCTTTAACCTATCATAGTAGGAAAAACTGACAATTGACAATGTACATTGAGTTTCCGTCTTTCATAGTTATTCTTCTGCTAGTTTTATCAAAAATATTATCATTAAAAATTGCTCTTACATATCCATTAAAAATTTCAAATCAATGTATCTATAGGTAGTGCAGCTGTAAAACCTAAACTGTTTAAAATTCAGAAGTCGAACGAGCCAAAACGAGGCCGGAGAAGTACTTCACGGTTTTGAAATAATATTGTCAAATTTAACTTTACGTAAAATGAAATTTAAATTAACACAGTTTTCCGGAAGATTACGGTAAGCGTTATTTAAGAAATAATTTTACATATTATCACATTTTCATTTTAATAAATATTTTTATGCAATCTTCAGAAGTTCGTTATAACGAAATTTTAGTCTTCTGAATGTGTCTGATAAATGAGAGGTTTAAGGCAAAGGAAGGAAATAGAAATAGATTTGAATGGAGCGGAGGAGGGGGAAGGAGTGAGAGGAGAAGACTGAATGATTGACTAGTAGCTCTATTTGGGCGAGGTTGAGAACGGATAGCGCCCTCTTACCCCACTCTCCCAATCGTCTAACATAAGATAAACAATACAATATATGCCAATTAGGTACAGGGTGATTTTTTTATTCGAGAACCATGAAAATACTTATATTTAAGATACGAATCAGATATAGTATACGACTTGAAAATTTTCCTGATAAATGTTTAATAAATGTGTATTTATCTAGAAGAAAATGCTGGAAGTGGCCAGTACTATGCACATAAACACGTGTATATTTTCCGACACAGGCAGTGTCCTGATCGTGTTATATCTAAACATTAGGTTTGCGAACTTTTTCCTATGGCGGGCTGTATTAGTATTTCCTCGATGGACCGCATTTAAAGTCCCGGTTTTTTTGGTGGGCCGCTTTTAAAGTCACAGATGATTCGATTGTCCGCGTCGGATTTTAACCCTTAAGAGGTCGCGCGGTATTTTGTAACGTAAGAGTTGCGCGCGGTAAATTTCACCGCGTTGAAATTTTTTTCCGTTTAATAAAATTAAAAAAGTTCGCGAATAGGTTTCTTAAGTGAATCGTTGGTCTGCAAATAAATACGCGAGTGCTTCTCATATCCAACGACTTTACGGAGAATTGATAGCAAAAAAAATAGGACCGTCGTGTGTGGAGCGAGACAAGGGAAGGGGTTGACACGTAAACGCCTTGTGATGCGAGGAAAAGAGATTAGGCGCCATAAGCACACACACATTTTAATGTAGAAAATTTATAGCAAGCCTAAAAACATTTACGCTTCGAAAGATCGCACATAATTAGTTATAATTAGTTATTTTGGAAACAAATTCGTATTAACTCAGAATGCGCTCTCTGCTTTGAATTTCTTTTCGAGCGTGCAGTCCTTTGAGAGAAAATTTTATTCAAGGAAAAAAGATTGGTTTTTCAAAAATGTGACTATTATTTCATATATCCAGTAATACAATTTCCATTCGTGAACGCATTTGCGGAAATATGCATAAATGAGCAAATTTCGATGTAGGCATGTAGGAGTAAAAACCTCCAATGTGATATAAGAAAAGTGATATTAACATGTGAAATCCTTCATAATATAAAATTCTTAACCCATTTGTTAGTTTGTATATGACGCTTTTATTAAGATATTTTAACAAACTTCCCGATTACGTAAAAGATTGAGATTTGGCGGAAATACCTCAATCACGCATTAATAGTCAAAGACGAAAAAATCCAGAAAAAAGGTTCGTATTGGAATCCAGGAGCGTTTATTCTCTCTTTGCTTGAGTAAAATAGGAGCAGCTGAAATGTAGCAGCAAGCCTTTTTTACCACTTAAAATTATTTATAATCATTGCAGAAACTCGAAACTTAAACCAAAGATTACCTAAAAGAATACCAATGTTTTCTTAACTTCGATTTTCGAATGCCCATGAAATCTACACACAAATTCATTTTTGACCCCAAAATTTCACGCTTTTGAAGGAAAAATCGATTGCAGTCTTAACGACAACGATTAGAAGATTTTTCGCGAAGCTAATGAGACTTGAAGCTAATGAAACTTTAATAGATTGATTATACTCATATGCTTTTTCATAATTTAATTAGTTTAAATAAATAACCAAGTTATAAAGTGACCAGGGATTGAAAATATTTACATATGATTAAATTGTTACTGAGAATGAGAGATGAAAACAATTTAAAAATGTTTGTAACTGGTAGAAGGAAAGAAGACTGATTTATGATGATCGAATTTATCAAACTGTATGGTTATTGAAGAGCTACTTCAAGATGTGAAATTTGGGAGGCTGATAAAATAAATATATCTCCTATAATAAGGGTGTGTTTGTTGGTTTGTTCATGGAACTCCTAAACGATAAAAGCTAGAATTACCAAATTTGGGAGGATTCTTCCTTACATCCTAACTTAGTGAATGGTCAAGATTTTGTTTCTGTCCGTCACTTTGATCCGAAATGGCGAACGATTTCATTATCGAACGTCACGTATTTTGCCGCGCCCTGCAACTGAAATACAGGGATGAGTGTAGACTACTTTTAATTTGCACTTTAAAATTACTTAAAATCATGGTACGAACTTGAGACTTGGGTACTTCTTTGCGGGAAAGAACAAAGTTTATTTTTACTGTAGACAGATTCCGAATTCTGGTCGAATTCGTGTAGAAATGCGGTTAGAATCAATAAAATACGTGATTTTATCAGTTTTATTACAATACCAATTATAAGCTACCATGACAACTCCCATTGCCGCCGAAATTGAAAGTTCAATGCATTTATATTGAGACTATATAGTCCCTTATTATATTTAAGAGAGGGAGGGAGAGGGAGTGAGGGGGAGGGAGCGAGGGGGAGTGAGGGGGAGGGAGAGAGGAGGAGGGAGGGAGAGGGAGAGAGAGGGAGGGAGGGGGAGAAGGGAAGGAGAGGGTGGAAGGGAGGGTGAGGGAGTTCATACGTTATTTTCGAATTTTCACAGTGCAAGATTTTCTTCCTTCATTCATTTAAATAGGAAAATGCGGAGCGGTTTTCTTCATTTTTGCTTTATTCGACGGTTATAACTTTGTACTATCTTATTCTTGCGATGCTTACATGTTACACGGTAGAAGTTTTAGATTCACTAAATCCGTTGAAATTGAACGGGCACTCCAGCTAGTTTTAAATAATAAAAACGTTGTTTCTGAAGAAGTAATTATAAAGTTATAAAATGTGGAACTGAACCAAATAATTAATTGCAAGTAATGGAATATTATATCCAACAATTATTGAAACAGCAGTCATGATCATCCTTAATAGAACTGGAATAGAAATACCATACAATAGAAGGGACTGATGCGGAAAAGGCAGTTTAGGATGAAGCGTAATTGAAAGCGAAGTAATAAAAGAGTTTCAGAGGCTGAAAAAATGTAAAGGTAAATATTAAACATGAACATGAATTATTTAAGCTATTGGTTCGGAAAGAGGGGTCAAATTTATAACGGAAATCAGTTACAGGAAAAAGGAAGCTAAAGGCTACACTCAAGATTACATACAAGTAACAATGATATCATTAAAAACCGTAGTGCAATATAGAAGAAAATTTATCTGATACTTATTGTTAGTATTATCGGATAATCCGAAGTCGACATCGCTACCCCGATGAAATAATAAGGTAGACAAAACACTCACTCACACACGCACTCAAGTATCAATCGCAACTCTCTAGATATTCAGTGAAACATTTACTGTTGACAACAGGTCCCTGGCGAGGATTAATACTCCGTAAACCTATAAGAGTATGTACCTTCTTTTTTGTACTTTTTATTCCTCTCTTGCCCACCTTACTGTTTGTTTGGTCTCTAAATATTCGCCTTGTACAGTTAAGGAGTTTTTCTTACTTTTGAAACATTTATTTCGTAATTAGTTTCATGTTTGATTTGTATACAATATTGAGTCTCATGAGCTGCCTTGTACTACTATTTTTATCTTTTAGTGTGCATTTTACAGGACACTCGATTCTCATCGATTTTGCTGATTTTGCAAATAGATAACGAAAATTTACGATATTCATTATTAATTAAATTTTTATTTGATAATCCACCGCGTATATGCAGTTGTCTCATCTGTTTACTCGCAATGTGTCCCCGTAACACAGTCGTATTTAGAAAAAGTAGATTTTTCTAACTTTTTCACTTAAAGCCTGGATGCTTTGTTTCAGCAGACATACTGTTGCACTGTAATTCATCAAAATAATGGATTGAAGGGGATGCAATGCACCAAAGCCTACCTAACAATTTTGTGTTGCAGGTGTGACTCTCCTCTTATAATCTCGTATTATCCTCCAAAAAAGCGAGACTCAATAAAGCTAAATCCTACAATCTATCTCATGCATTTTTTTGTCATGATCGTGTTTATGTGCTTAAACTATTCCTAAAACCTCCACTTTGCAAGATATTTCGACCTATATTTCTCTAGAAGCCTTAACCTAGCGTTCAGTTTGCGCTCCTCCATAGATAACCAATTCAAATCCTTTAACAGTGATGTTACACTTTGCTTATGGTCATATATTTATTTAACGAACCTTGCTGCCCTGTACTGTACCCTTTATAACTCAAGTACGTGACTCATCTCATTCTGTCTATTGAAGGACAATTTTTCTTGACTACGCCTTAAACCCGACGGATATGTTTGGCATACGAAAGATCGCGATAAATGGTGACTCCTAAATGCCATTCCAGGAAGTTATAATGGAGCATTTAGGATAATAAACTTCAATTTACAAAATTTTAATCGCGTCTATATAGTTTTAAAATTGTTTTGAAGTGACTGATAGTTATTCTCCATGCAGGTCAGTTTCGCCTGAGAAGAGATTCATTTTACTACAAACTACCGAGCAGATATTATTTGCTAAGGGCAGAAGAGAGCCTGAGACACTTCTCTGAGTAACATCTGACGCGACTTCGGTTTGGTTTGAGGACTTCCCATCAATAACTATCATCTATTCTCTATTTGATAGCAAGTCTCCCACCCAACACACAACATTTCGATTGGCAAAGCATTTTCCCAGTTTTACTTTCATGATTAGGTGATTAGGTGGTTTATCAAATGCCTTCCGGAAGCCAAAAGGAAACGCCATCAAGCTGAGTATTTTTCTCTCAGAGCCCAATAAATCGTTTACAAAAAGGACGAGTGGTGTTTCACATGAACTGCCTTTTCGGAATCCGTGCTGACATTCGCTTAGCGAAGAGCGACTGTCTAATAAATGCATAACAGAGATCAAGTATCTTGAACGATAATGACGTTAAGGAAATCGGCTTTTAATTTAACGTGTTCTCTTTGTCTCCACCTTTATAGATGGGCGTGCAAACTTTCAGTCTTTGCGTAATAGGTTTCTCGAGCATTGAAACTGGATTGATATAAATCCAATTATAATGGTTGTTTCTGTAAATAATAATAGTTTCTATATTTGAATTACAATTTTAGAGCCTCTTTCTTTCACAAGTTTGCAACGTCGTCGTCGCTAATCTGTATTGGGTAACTTTCGTATTTATTGTTAACAGCAATTACGACTCTACTCCCGAAATAATAAACCCATCTTTATTAAGAATTCTATATTCACCAGAAAATATCACCTGAGTATATTTTGTCCTCTGTAATCATAGGAAAATTTAGTCGTGAAAACGATGGAGAGTGTGATGTGGATATTCCGCAGTTGTCGAACACTATTCGCGAAATATGTGAAAATGTGTGTGGATACTGAAACTATCCTAGCAAACTATTACGATTCAGAATAGTACATACCTAGCAGATTATAAGTATTAAAAAATAGAATGTATTACGAATTCCTTTGCATGAAATGTAAGAATAACCTAATTTTCATCCTTCTTGCATTTCCAGTTACACAACTGCTTCGAAGCTCAGTTTTTATGTTTTCATTTTGAAAAACCGCAGAAATTACGCCGGTCTCCTGCATATGCGTGGCTGCATCAAGCGAAATTGAGAGGAAGTTTCAGTAGTTGTCGCGAGACATAAAAACCGTATCTCCTAATGCTACCAGCGTCTATAATATAGGGGTACCTTTCGATACCTTTCCATTCTAGTTTTCTCCGATTATAATGATACTTTTTTCAAAACCATAAACCCATGTAGGGAATAACCAAACTGTTGGGAACCAATTCGATCAAGAGTTATTCGGTAATTTAATTTGGAATCGAAAGTAAGTTTGGCAGAACCATCATCTATCCGCACAATACCCTAATTCGACCTTTGGCGTATAAAAACAAGTCATACGCCGGAGCCAAAGATCAAAACGTACGTATTTAATCGGATAAATAAGCGACTTTGAGAAAGCTTATCAAACTATTATTTTCTGTGGACTAAAGGTGGAAAATGACTCCTGATTACGTAATAGATAGTTATATCGAAATAAATTGGATCTGCGAAACCGATTTCTGTACAAAGAATACAGTTACTTAAGCCGATTCATTAACTATTGCCACACATTAAACCTTAGGGGTGTACAAATTTTTTTATTCAATTAAATAAAAAATTGGAAAATATAAATCGTAAGATTGGCTCTAGAATTTAGAGAATCGTTTCATGCGAGGGATTACTCATTAAGTAACTATTCATTACCAACGGTGATATGTGTAAGCATGAACCGTATGTTCATTTTTATTACTAATATCCCGTAACTAAACGGAAGTATACATGTCTTTGAGAATGTATACGGGATGAAATTTCTATACGCAACACAGGAAGCGGATTTTCTAATAAAATGGAGTTTTGAAAAGGGCTATCGAAAGAAACGTGCAAAACAAAGGAAGAAGATTGGTACGCATCTTGGTTTGAAGGAAAAGATATGAGAAGATGGAGATTCATATTTTCGAGGAGAGATTTACTAAAAGAACACTTTAATATATAAAAGACATTCTTTAGATTCCTTGCACTGGAAATCCCTTTCCATTCACTTCCCCCAGAATTGCCTTCCGTGAGGACAATCGATCGCTACGTTCATCATAGCCTTCGCCTTCTCTCGATAATGCATTCGAAAACCTTCTTCTCACTCTACGTGTATTTTCTTATACAACCAATTGGCTCGATAAAATGGATGTGACAATTAAGGATTAATCTTTCCCGAGCTAATAGAAACTCCAGTCCTTCAGACATTGTATTTACTCACCATCACAGCTGTTTATCGGATGTTTTCCAGGAACACTCATAGGATTTGTGAAGGAACTAATATGCGATAAGTGAATTTTATTCCCTAAAATATATCCCTGATGTTTACCTCGGAGGAAGTCGTTATTTTAGGCCTAATAGCAGTCAGACAATAAACGAGATTATAGAACAGTGGTCCTCAACCTTTTAGAGCAAGTCGGCTACATTGAATTATCATATATGTGGCCCTGAGGCTCAATGTAACAAAATGAAATACCTATCAGTAAACTTGGAAATATACGTTCCTGACTTATCCCATGGACGTCGGGTGACAGACATATCTAAATCATCTAAATCTCTATGTTGTTCAATTATATTTAAAAAAATAAGTACGCTATACTTAAATAAACATGTTTATTATACTATAGTAATGCGAAATGAAATACGTTCAAAGTAAAAACTAGTAAGGTACATAAATAAAAATAATAGAGCATCCCATGCCAGAGCTTGTTTCAAATTCGTCAAATAAAAATCCTCGAACTTTCACCTAATGACAAATTCGTGGTCATATCGTAATCAAATAACTATCACAATCAGTCCTATGTCTAACCTTCCTAAATCAGTACGTAGCTTCTTCAGCAACATAATTTTAATGTTAGCAAAATACACTAGCTAAACACGGCTGCGCGGAGGGCCGCGGATACTCAAGACAGGATTAAGCGGTTGGCAGAATTAGGTAAAATTTTTCAACCGTGTATACTCAAAACCTTGGTTGAGTTGCTTCCAGTTTCTAATTGAGAGAGTTTTCAATTAATTTTGATCAATGAAAAGAACATAGAGACACGCAAAAACATAAACACAGAAATATAAAATAAAGAGAATCAAAGCACTTCGTGTATCACTTTAGACGTATATACTTCTTTGTTTTGAAATCTGCCTTGTATCGGGCTTTGTGCGATTTTAACTTTTATGTATTTGAGTAAACGGACACGGGAAAAAGCAACATATAGTTGTCCATGGGTTAAATATGGTAGAGGTAAATAAATTCCTATTTTTTAATGTTTACCCCTATGCCTTGTTCATTGTCATGGTGAATGCTGGCCTATCAGAAAATTGTCTCCTTTTAAATGAAAAGGGTGATGTTGGATCAAATGATTGCAAATCAATTCTGGGGATCAACACTCTTTTGAATTTTAGTTTTCCGTTTAGTATATAAATTTAAACGCAGATTTTGTGTAAGGCCATTATTACCGTTCGTGTACGGTTTACTAATCCGGTTTTGGTTTTGAGATTTCGTACGAGCATTACTGTAGTTTTATAGTAATATTTGTTGAGACAAAATTGATGAGCCAAACTCACACGTATACAAGAAACTGTTCCAGTTTTTCATATAAAATTTTTTGGAAATCTTTCGATGTCAAATAAAACACTTTCCTAAAGTTAACGTACAATCGGAGGGTGATAAACTTGGATTTTTCGTTAAACAGTAAGGCTAATGCTCGACTGCTTAAATATGATTCAAAGAAAAATTTATTGATAAATTCATCACAATGATGAAATAAAGTTCCTAGTTTAGGGCGGAAATTCCTATTTACCATAGAAGACGAGAAAATGCGGTGACAATGCTGGATGCCAAGGAAGTTGAAAGTTCCCACTGTAAAAATAACTGAAAAAATAGGAGGTTTTTCTGTTTTAAACATATTTTTACGCTGTTTCGGCTTATATTCGAATTCTCTCTTCAGTAACATTAAAATACGTTTATCAGGCCTGCTAACGTCAAATTCTACAGTTTGTATCCCAATTATAACATATTTTAAGATGTAAATTAAAAACAGCATGTAATGATTTTCATATTCCGACAGGTCTGTTTCACATTTGTAAAGTTTTACCGGCGTTGGGAGTCTATGGTGCCACAATCACTGCATAGACGCTGTCGTTCGGGGATTGGTGATGTAGTTTCCGGTCGAGAGCCACACCCGGTAACACAGACGACTGGCCTGTCGGCTAGGGAGCCCGTGAAACGCATTTCAAGATCATGTCTTTCCCTGCTTATGAGGATATTAATTGGTTATGTGGATATTAGTCGCAATGATTTTTGAAGGGAGTGGTGATGAGGAGGAGGGGAGAAGGGGAAGAGAGGGGTAAGATGGGGAGGGGGAAATAAGGGAGAGGGAGGGGGAGTGAGAGGGGAAGGAGAGAGGAGGGGAGAAGTAGTTTTTCCGACGTTTCAAGAGTATTGGGCCACATTCTCCACATTGCTGCTGTCATGTGGGAGTTTTTTGACGCTGTTTCCGGACCAGATATTCCAAATTACCGTCCTTTCGCATAAGGAGACCCTAAATTCATTTGGAGATCACATTTTGTTCCATGAAACTCCTAGGAAAACGACATCCGTTTTGATCTCGATTATGTAATGCGCGATCGGGTAATTAGGAGTTGCGGATTTTGTCGTGATTATCTTGGAACGGGTAGGACTTTTTTTTATGACTTGAGCTAACATTAGAGGAAGTTTTTATTTCTGTGGATTCTGTTCTGTTGATTGTGGGTTTGTTATATTTTGTAAGGTCTTATAAAAACTTTGATTGTCTTTAAGGAGCGTATTTCCATTCTACTTGACGTCCTTTCCAATCACCTCTAAAAACTTCCATCAATTTGTTTATATTAACTTACACTCGCGCTATTTTAAAGTAACTGAAAATGGATTCTTTGAGTTTTTCCAATCCAGTTTCCCGAAAGAGGGAAAAAGCCACGTCGTCTGTGTAGACGGAGATAGAATCAGCATTATTTGAATGTTTCCTGGAATGGATAACTCATATTCCAGTATTTTTTCCTGCATAGGGCGAGAAATGTTTTGATGCAGAGTGTAAAAAGAAATTTCTGGCAGTGGTTCCCTCAATTCTACCTCGCGTTCCAAGTTGAACGGCGAGTATAAGCTGCTTTTTATGTGTAAGCTAGGCAAAACGCCGTTAAAAAGAATGCTGATCAGTCCTCTGACTTAGGAATCCAAATGCTTGTGATTTATATTATTATGTGCTGCTGCCACCTACTTGTTTTGTCATCTCATCGTCATCGAAATTCGGGTAATAATGTGACGTTACGGTCCAAGTCACGTAACATATATAAAAGGTTGGGCGGCTTTCGACATACATACGAAACGAAGGGGGTTTGAATGTTTTCTTGTGGAAGGTAAATATTTACTATTTTGAAGCTTGGAGATATCGTCGTATTTTTATTTGGGATGAAGGAGTCTCTTCCGAAAACTTGTAGAAGATCAATTCTACTGCTATCGTTATTTTTCGATCACATAACTACTATTGTGGGATCAAATATGACCACATTTTTCAAAATAAAAAAAAAATATATATATAAAATTTTAATTTATGGGTTTTAATTTCTGATCCATTAGAACAGACACTCGGCAATGTGAGAAAGCTTTATTTATAGAGAAATCAATAAAATGTATAATGCAAAAAAGATAAACCGAAAAAAACTCAAAACTAAGGGTTTTAAATATTTTTTTTTCAAGGACTGAAAATTCTTGTTTTCTCTTCATCCTTCCAGGTTCCGACTGCAATAGAATTGGGAAACAACTGAATAATTTTAAAAAAAAACATGGCTTTAAAGAGTAAAACATGATGAAGATGTTTTACAACCATATCCCCACACCCGCATTTCAGTTTATTTCACTCTCATGATCAAAACTCGGTTGTGGCACTTGCTCTTCTTCTTCGTTATCACTTGCACTGTTCAAGTACTCACTTAAATCAGCATAGTGCCGCCCATCCACAGCTAAACTCTCACCCGACATTTTCATTGACCCAATAACAAGAAGAAAAAAAAAGTACGACACAACTACCATAGTGGGGTCAAAAGTGACCCAAAACGGCAATAACTCGAAATAAAGTATCCTGTATCTTAAAGCTTCAACGTCAACTGAAAGAAAACATTGAAGTAGGAGATTAGATGGACTAACAAAGCCACTGCGCGCGCCATAATTGAGTAAACAAAGAAAATGTTTTCTCTCGGTTCACTTTTGACCCCATGATAGTAGTAGAAGGTTAATGCCAGTTTAACCCGTAACCGCACACATAGGTGTACCGTCTAATAAATTCGCTCGCTGCCGTTTCTCGCTTAGTTCCGAGACGGATTGCAGATGCTGTATTTGATCTGGATTCGGGGGATTCACAAGGCAACATTAGAAGCATGAAGTCAAGGCAGACCGAGGAAAAAATGCCAATGGTGAAATGCTCAGGAAAAGGGAAGCCTCAGAGCTAAAGAGTCATTTGAGAAAGCTTATCTCTCTCGTGTCATAAGGCTCAGTCCTCCGCTCCCCTCTCGTATCTCAAGAATTTCGTAGTAATAGGAAGCAAAAGGTAGATAATAGATGGGAAAGTTTTTCTAGCACTCCTCATGGAAGCGTCTTCGCTCCGTTTTTGTTTCTTCTTAACATCAACGATATCGGTTCTGTAGACCAAAGTAAAAACCGGACCCTTCGCAAATCAAATTGTCATTTATAGGAAGATGTGCGATCCTAACCGCTAACTGTACTTTCAGAACGATCTCGTAGCTGTTTTCTTCTGTGCAAGGAATGGCAGCAGGAAATTACCAGAAGAAAAGCCGCGTCGTCAACTATTATAGCATTAAAAATAATCCAGATGACGTTAATTATGAAATCGACGGAATAAATATTCCAGTTTCCAATTACGTCGAATACCTATAAGTTAACAATCGTCACGATCCCTCGTGGGACTCTCAAGTTCGCCGGGTAATAGGTTCTGCTAAAAAAAAGAATGCCTTCATAGGTTAGATAGTTTAGAATATCTCCAAAAATTGATACAATTATGCTATTTAACATTGGTAAGGCATCCAGAAAAAAAATCATCAGCTATTTGGGATCCATACAAGAAGGGTTATATACAGGAAGTAGAATAATTGCAGCGCAGGGCAGATAATTTCGTAAAAAGAAATTATGATAATAAAAAGTGTTGCGTCGCTAATAGAAGATTTGAAATGGTCGTCATTAGAAGAACAAAGGCTAGACTCGAGTCCTTAGAAAATTATATGTCGGAGTGCAGAATGAGGTTACAGACCTTATCAAGAATCCAGCAAACCAATTTCGGAAGCACGAGAATGAGGATAATATTCGCGAGATCGATCGTAGAGCGGAATGAGGGAAAGGATCGTTTTTTCACAGGTCGATTAGGGATTATAATCGGCGAATGATAGATGAGAATTGATAGGGACACATTTGATGCATTGCATGCCTACCATCATACATAAAGATGACTTGCAGGGTATAATGTCGATATAGATATACGTTGGTGCTTTAATTATTCCTATAACCTCTTCTGCTAGACATTGCGACCTATATTCTCCAGAAGCCTTAACTTAGCGCTCAATCTGTGCTCCTACAGTAAGATCTAGTTCCAATCCTTCAGTAATAATGCTATGCTTTGCTTATGCTCATGCATTTAGAAAGGAAGAAACATTTTCGATTTCTTATTTTCTTACCGATTTATTTGTTTAAAATATGTTACAGAATCTTGTGTTTCATATGATTTACATGTTAAATCTTTGCATGGCTTCCACGATGCAATCCATAAAATATATTCTTTGCATTTCTGAAGCCCGATACAAAGCAATATTTTGCTTTTAAAATATTAGAAAACATAATACATTAAAAGATTGTATTCTCTTTATTTAACCCAGGTATTGCGAGGTGCCAGCAGATCTCATTGCAGTTTTACTATACGTAACATATTGGAACTATATATTTTCATCGATTGACGTTTATGCGCCTTAAAACTGTAGAATATAACATAAAAAATAATCTGGGCCGAGAAGAACCACCTAGCCAGTAATACCATCATAGTTTAGTTGCTGAGGACAAAGTTGTTTTTGGAGGTCAGTGGACGCGACTGGCAACGTTAACACAAATACGATACCCTTGCAAAAATAAGAGTGGAAGCATATTTTCTTAAATGTTTTTAAGATTCTCGTTTGCCTTCCCCTTTGGGAAGGGAAAACAAACCAGTACGGTGGGATTGTAGATCTTCGCTTCTCATCCGTGTAAACTTCATTCCTTTAGCTTCAGTAGTTCGTTTAGAATATCATTTCAAAATTTCGAATTTTCCGACTTTGACGCCACCTAGCTGAAAATCTGCGAACTGCTTAGGAAACCCATTGCATTGAAAATGCATAGTTTTATAAGTGCTATCTAATCCAAAGAGTATTTTCCAAATATTTTTTAAAACAATAAAAATTGACTTTTCAAAGACAGACGAACACAGAATAATAACATTTTTTGGTTTTGCTCATAAAAAAGTACTAAAATGGAACGACCGTTACAGGGATGAAAAATACAGGGGTCGATATTTTTATTTGACAATAACGCGGATCACTTTTAATTCCCTGTATGAAATGGGAAGTTAGAAATTTTATATCGAATTACTCTGCTATATTTTGAGGTCCACCAAATTTTTACCACTTTGCAGCAATTCTCTTATGCTTTTAATCGGTAAACTTTTGATATTTGGCATATTTCACTAATTTTCATTTCTTATGTAATTATTCATTACTCCACAAATAGTTCCAATTGGGGTGTTTTAAAGTACTTATGTAGTCTTTTTCCTCGATAACCATCCTTAACGTCCCTAAACCACGATGGTGCAGACTATGTTTGTTATTATTTCGTCCGCCCCGGTGCTGGAATGTCAGTCCTGGAATACGACATGCAGCGAATCACCAATTACCCCACGCAATGGACATTATCCGACAGGTCTATTTCCCCATTTGTAAAGTTTTACCGGCGTTGGGCGTCTATGGTGCCACAATCACTGCATAGACGCTGTCGTTCGGGGATTGGTGGTGTTGTTTCCGGTCGAGAGCCACACCCGGTAACACAGACGACTGGCCTGTCGGCTAGGGAGCCCGTGAAACGCATTTCAAGATCACGCCTTTCCCTGCTTATGAGGTTATTAATTGGTTGTGTGGATATTAGTCGCAATGATTTTTGAATGGAGGAGAGAAAGAGAGACAGGGAGGGAGTGGTGATGAGAAGGGGAGAAGGGGAAGAGAGGGGTAAGATGGGGAGGGGAAAATAAGGGAGTGGTGAATAGAGGGGGGGTGAGAGGAGGGAGAGCGAAGGGGAGTGATAAGGGGAGAGAGGGGAAGAGATGAGAGAGAGAGATTTGGAAAAGGAAGAGAAAGAGAGAGGGGGGGGGGGAGTGATTGTGTGGGGGCAAAGAGGTGGCGTGGCAGGGGGTCAGTGGGACAGCACGCTCTCTCCCTTCGCGCACACACACACACACACACATTCCCCTCCCCCCCCTCTCTCTCTCTCTCCCTCTGCGTGCTAGGCGTTGTCGTGGCATTCGGGGCGGTGCGCTCGATGGAGTGTGGGTTGGACGTGTGGTTGGGGCGTGTGGGGCAAGGGGCTCTCGCAGTTCCAGGAAAGCAGAAAAGGCTCGTTCTTCGGAGAAGAGAGAGAGAGAGAGAGAGAGAGAGAGATGTGGCGAGAATGCGGCGATCAATACTGTAGCCTCTGTCGTCCGTATGCGCATGTGCGGATGAGCAGAGCGGCGGGAATGAAAGGCTCTTGGGTCGGAATCGTGGAATTCGGCGGCTGCGAAGGGCGTGGTGGTGGACGGTGTTACTAGGAGTGGGAGGCGATGTTTGGCGAGGGCGTGGCGGGCAGAGTTGGTGGGAGTTGGGTCGGTGAGCGCGGGTGAGGGCGTGGTGCTTGTAAGGAATGGGGAGTGGGATATTTTATACTTGGGTGCGTGGGAGAGGGCGAGGTGGCACCGTTTCAACGGGGGCGGATGATACTTTTTACTCCCCAAATTCGGGGAACTGTTTGGATTTGAACTGAAGGACTCTTAGTCCCTAATTCGATGAATCAGAGGCTTCAGTAAATGATATACGTACGTTGAATGAAAAAAAGAACGACATCCGAAAATAGGAAATATTTCGACCGCCTTTAAAGTAACTGCCGACGTTACGCATTTCGTAGGAAGCATTATCTCCATCTGACACTGAAACTTATGACATAGTTATAAACGTTCACGTTTCTTCGCATATGGAACCCGAATCCGACATTAAATTCCACATTACAAAAAAAATAATCTTATATATAATTACTAGCGTAATTGATCGTCATTTATGGTGGGTATGGATGAAATACGTAATAAGCTAAATTTAAATATAAATCAAAAATTAATGAAAGCATTTTTTATATGCAGTACAAAGTACGCGATAACATCCAAATTCATTAAATTAAATCTTCCAGAAAGTGAAAATAGTTTTGAGAAATTAAATTTTGCGCGAAAAAACACTAATATAGATTACCTCGTTAAAAATTACGATACACAAATTTTATGCGTCTAAAACTATTTTTATTAATAACTTTTATATTAACCTCACTCAATATATATAAGTATATACCACCACCAATTGGGGGGACCTTGTGACTTCAAACGACTCCAGCGCTAGAAGGCTTCTCAGTCTAAATCACAAAGCAAGGGAGGAGTGAAACCCGGTGCCGGCATTAGCCTGCTCTTAACGAGAAACACCAAGGGGACCAACGGCTTTACGTCCCTTCCGAAGGACGGGGCGCTGATTTGCGTGTTCTCCACATAACCACGCAAATGGGGAGCCGGGCAACCCGGTTCACACCGAGTTTGCTAAGCGTAGCAGGCCAGCGCCCGCACCACTACGCCACGACTCCCCGAAGCACTAAGTATATACCCAACCAACCAACCAATTGGGGGGACCTTGTGACTTCAAACGACTCCAGCGCTAGAAGGCTTCTCAGTCCAAATCACAAAGCAAGGGAGGAGTGAAACCCGGTGCCGGCATTAGCCTACTCTTAACGAGAAACACCAAGGGAACCAACGGCTTTACGTCCCTTCCGAAGGACGGGGTGCTGATTTGCGTGTTCTCCACATAACCACGCAAATGGGGAGCCGGGCAACCCGGTTCACACCGAGTTTGCTAAGCGTAGCAGGCCAGCGCCCGCACCACTACGCCACGACTCCCCGAACGAAGTATATACAGCGCTTTGTATACTGGTATATATAGCGGTTTGTGCCCACTTCATGAAGGCTTGTATCACCCTAGCAAGATTGGTAGCAGCCCACGGGAACGGTGAAAATACATCCGGTGACGCTTCCGACGCGACTAATGTGATAGGGATTAATTATTTATTATTTTAATAACTCAGAATCAGTAATATATCCTATTAAAATGACAATTACTTGTAATTTTTACTTTTCCTCTTTGTCTGGCATCTAGCGGATAATCGAAAAATCTGAGCTTGCTCAGATGGGCGATAGATGGCGAGGTACACACACCGTAGTTCAACTATGAAAACATTGAGGAAATGTTTGTTTATTACATCGTATATTTCTAAATAATAAAGTATTTCGTAGTTTGACACTTTTTCTAATATAATTAATAACTTAGAACCAGTAAGGGATAGAGTAACGTTTTCTTACGTATAATTAAGTATACCGACACTCGTAAATGTAGTTACTCGGTTGTCTTCATTCTTTTGTTTCGGGTTGTTATAGAGCTTTTAACTTACTTACACTTTTAATTATGTTACGTCATACTGATTTAGAGGACTTGAATGGTGAATGTTAACATTTTTAGTTACATCAACAATTAGTTAGAGATAAAATTTGTAATTTAACACCCTTACCTATAAAAACCATGGAAGAATGTAAAATTTCATTGCTTGAGACTAAAAAGAAAAAATTAATTAATTAAAAAAAGGTTTTTTTAAAAATAACGTTTAAATTATGCACTAAAAAGGAAAAAATCAATTTTTATTTATTTATCGATCGTGAGTTCGGCTGGTAAGGAGGAACAAAATTTACAACAATTTCAGTGGAATAAATTCCTTCTTGCTCAACAATGTTGATTTACTAAACTTTATTTAGAACTTTTGTAAAAGTTATATGGCGCCTTACAGGTTTTATTATCTTGCGCCATATAACTTTTACAAAAGTTCTAAATAAAGTTTAGTAAATCAACATTTTTGAGCAAGAAGGAATTTATTCCACTGAAATTGTTATAAATTTTGTTCCTCCTTACCAGCCGAACTCACAATTGATAAATAAATAAAAATTTATTTTTTCCTTTTTGGTGCATAATATAAAAGTTATTCTTTAAAAAACCTTTTTAACTTAATTAATTACTTTATGGAACGTTCAATTATGTGAAATTTGCATTTCTTTTTTACCTTTTCGTACATACGGAATGTGATTTAATTAAAATAAATTCGTATAAACAAAATTTTTCTGTTTTAGTCAAAGATTCAGAACTCACTCAGCTTTCGCAGAGTCTGTCCTCAAAGAACTTCACACACACAATATCTATGAGCAACTGATTATATGTGTATTTTCGTTACAGTTGTATTATGTTTCGTATCCAAGATAATATTTGAACTTCGAAAGGTCGTCAACATTTGTGGACAAATTCGAGGCGAATATGTCATATCAAATGCGATTACACGAAACTGGCGAAATTGAAATTCATCAAATACGTCAATTGTCTGCGTTAGCAACTAATTTAAGGACCGATTGATGTGTATTCAAAAATCGACAGCAGGAAAATGAAATTTCTTTCTGTCAGGCTTTCTTTGTTTCAAGTTCTGAATTCCTAGGATGAATCTAAGTAATTTTAATATGCGGAGAACATAATATGCTACACCCTTCCAAGTGTTTATGAAAAGGACAAAATAAACGTTCCTGGTATCGGACCATTGATGAAAGGTGACCAGGGGGGTAACTACGGTTTTGGGACCCCCAGTCAAGTTTTTGGACCCCCCATTTATATAAAAATATATGAAATTATTATACCGTTTTGATTTTTATCGATTTCTTTTACGTTTTGATTCCAAATATACATTGAGACTTCCATAATTCTAACATTATAAGGATAGGACAAAACAACTCCAAACACTTGTATTAAAAATAACGATAAATATTCTGAGTATTTTCGTCTTCATTTCGAGCGATGAAATCCTTTAATCCCATAAGTATATTACTACTTCGAATACCTTACGGCAGATTACGGGAGAAATTCTAAGTATTTTTGTGAGGCCCCAAGTTACGCGCCTGAAGGCCCATGAGGCAGATTAAAGTATTTCGAGAAAATAAACGTCGAAATCGTACGAACCGTTCTCGAGCTATTGTGCTAATGATCCCGCCAAATCCTTCACAGACAGACTAGCGCTCTATTTAGAAATTCAATTCAATCACAAATATATAAAAACATATCTAGACTATTATATAAGAAGATTACTTTATACATGAAATGAATTTTTATATTGAAAAGAGTAAAAATATGCGTAAAAGCAGAAGCTGCTCTACGAGTTATTTTTTGTGGAAATATTATTTTTATCAATGCAGTAGAATATAAGTACATGTATTAAAAATAACAATAAATATTCTGAGTATTAATACAACAATTATAAATTGTAAACAAACGCGATCTCGCGCGCGGGCACACACACAGGGTGTTGCAATATATACACATTTTGTATGTTGATACGACGCTTAAAAAATGTAGATAGATTTGTGAAAATTTATGCTATGGTGTGATAAAACCACTTGGCCGGGATAATTTGGTGTCATGAGATATATGCGAAATTAATGAATCTGTTGCTTTCAAAAGGTCTCAGAGCAAAGAGAAATAGTTACCTATACTGAGCGTAGCAGACTTTTAAATTAAAAAAGGATGGGAAAAGAAACAGTTGTGCGTGATTTACTGATATCTGAAAGTGTAATTCGAAATCGTCAATACTAATGACAATATATATTCTCAGATTGCAGTTACGTTTTCCTCGATTTTACGCTTTCTTCTTTTGGTCCCGGCGAATGATACATGAGAACAATTTTAAAATTTAACGGATTTTACGTTTCCGCGATTTTCCGTTTTTTTAAATCGGTACCTTCAAAAACGTAAAATCGAAGTTTCACTGTATTTAGATAAATAAATAGATGAAAGTAGTGAAAGTAACAGGAAGTTGACGTAATTAATTATAATAATACAGCAGCGCGCAAGGCGTCGTTCGATTTTATTGGTGACGAACTGAATATCACTACAGATAATTATCGTAGAATTCGTAAAAAGGAGGCCGAGTTTTATCATAATATCCGTTGTCTACGAGCTGGCATAGTGATTTGTACAGAAAGTTGGCTAACGGCAGACGTAGCTATAGTCAGGAGATATTTCCTGGTGAGTATAGAAGATCGATGCATCCGGTCGGGAGGTGGAGTCTTTTTATTTGTTAGCAATAAATACGAAAGTTACCAATACAGAATAGCGACAGCTAAATTGAAAGTGTGTGGTGTGTCTTGAAATGAAGCGGCTTTAAAATTGTACATATGTGCGCCTTTTATAGGTTTCCTATGTGTAGAAACCTATTTTCTCGAGAAGCAATAGGCGGTAAATAAAGATAGAGCCATTATAATCCTCTTTCGATTGATTGTAATAATATTTCTTTTTGTCCTAATGGTAGAGAGTGTGAATCATGTGAAGCTTTAATTGAAACTTTCGGTAAACGCTCATTGGTCAGCTAGTGAGGTTTCTCACGAGATAGCACAATACATTAGATTAATTCGTAAGAAACTACACAGAGCGCTCGAATAACGTATCCATAGGAAAAGGAGTAAAAGAAAATAAGATTGTAAGATAATTAACAGGTTATCAATTGATTGAAGAATAAGACAGAGAGGCGCGCTCAAGATCTAGAGTAAAAATACCTAATGCATTCAATAATTTCGCAAAGAAATATTTACATGATAATTTGAAAGAGAACGCGAAACCATTTTTATTTTACTCAGGGAGGTCCAAGGTTGCATGGTCTTACAATATTCGTCACTGAAAACGGAAGCAAGAAATGTAACCACTATTGTTATTGCAGAGAAAGCAAAAGCAATTATTGGTTGCGAGAAATCTATTCCTATGAACCTAGGAGACTCGATGGAAAAGTTAATGCTTTCGGTAAAAGTATCACCAGTTATTTTCAATGAAGCTACATAAAATCTGAACCTGAAGACATCCGCGTATGAAAAGAGTTTCTCTTTAAAATCGAACCTTATTTGAAAACAATATTCGAGAATTCCATTACGAAAAGTGTTATTCCTAACGACTGGATGTTAGCTAGCGCTACACCCATCCATAATGCGGCAAAATAGAGATTATTTCAAAGTTTCAATTTATCGTGAAACATACATGAGTATACAATCTCTAGCTCTGTTATTTAGATCAGTGCTGTCCAACTGACCAGTTGGTTTTGTGCGTCCGGCGAGAGTTACAAGCAAAATGTGTTCTTATAGTAAACTTCCTAAAAGTAGCCTTTCCCAGTCTGTAGTGACATAGTTGTTTACTACTTTTCATCTTGTTGAGGTAGAGCTAGTGTTTATTGATTGTCGTAGTGACGAGTTAATTTGAAAATAAATTACATTGTGTGAGGGTAATCATACTGAAGTCTGATGCAAAGAAACAAAATACAAATTGAAAATAGAGCATTTCATGAACGTTGTGAGAGTGATTATTTATTCCACGAAAATAATTGAAAACCAAAATGCTTTGTGCGTTTGGAGTTCAACTTGAAGCAACATTACAAATCACTAAACAGATAAGAATTTAAGAAATATTACGCAGGGCTCAGTAAGGCTGTATTTGCAGAGTATAAAAAGAAATTGACACAAAAAAGTAATTTTTTTAGTTCAATGAAAAAAAAATACTAACATCCAGTCTTGTAGCTTCTTATGCAGTGGCACTTGGACTAGCCAAGCCAAAGAAGTCATTCAATGACGTGGCATAATTAAAAATCTGTGCAATCGAAATGGCGAAATTGTGATAAATAACAGCTTCTCTGGAAATTTTGCAATTGTGTCTTTATATAACCAGACAATGGAATGAAGAAAAACCCGTAAAGCCGTGCGACATGTTGTTGTTTTTCTTTATACTTAGACGAGAGCGCTGATGAAGCTGACGTAGGTCAACTGGTAATCTATATTCGATATATTCATCACGATTTTTCAACATACGAAGAAATACCGAACTTTTGGCATGGTACTGCCAGAGGAAATGAGATTTTTTATGTAGTGCACAAGTATGTAATTGAGTGTGGAAGTTTTGGAAAGTGTTCACCTATTATAACTGACAGAGCATGGCAGACTATGACGCAAGGTGGTATTTCTTGGCTGTCAAAACAAAATGGTGTCAGTTGTCCCATAATTCACTGCATAATCCATCAAAAATCTTTGTGCGGAAAATTAGCAAAACAACCTCACATTATGAAAGTAGACGTGAAAGTGACGAATACCATTCGAAGCGGTAACAGGTCTCTAACCCATCGCAAATATCGAGCATTTTTAGAGGAATAGATGCATTGCATGAAGACTTGCTTCTTTACTCTAAAGTCGCTGGCTGAGCGCAGAATAACGTCTTGAACGATTTTATTGGCCTTAGAATGGAGTTTCCACTTTTCCTAAGGGGTGAAGTTAAATATGAGACTACTCGGGTTGAGTATGATTAGCATAATCTTTAATTTACTTGTAACTGGCATTCTTGACCGATTTCACAGCTCATCTGAATGAGCTTAATTTGAAACTCCAAGTAAATTAACAAAGTGTATCTAACTTATAGAGGCACCTCAATGGATTTCATATTAATAATTCAATTAGTCATTGAAAATGATGATATTACAAAATTTTCATCTTGTAAGGAATAACATAAGGACTTTGAATGAGCCAAATTCTCCAGCATGGAAAAGATTTGGGAGGACTTTAAAAACGCTTCGACGATTTTTAAGGTATAAAGAACGATTTTTACTTGTTTAACAGAACAATAATTAATGTAGTGATTAATATCAACCAGATGAATTTCAACTAGAGCTGCGCGAGTGCTGAAAGTATAGGGTAGACATTTGAGACTTTTATAATGCGGCTCGCGGATAGGTACCTGAAGTACAATGCCGCCCCTCAATGGTTCGAATTTGTTCAGCCCTGATTAATATAGATAGTCGATTTGGCGGATGCGAGCACGGATTCCGGAAAGGCAGACCATATGAAACGTAACTCGGCCTTTTAGTGAACGATTTGTTGCGATGCTGAGAGAAAAATATTCAACTCAATTCTGTCTTCATTGACTTCTGGAAAGGGTTTTATATGGTTTCTCACCGCGAATTAATAGCGAAGCTAGGAAAATACGGTATTAATACGAAGGTAGTGATCAGCCGATGGCAGTTATGGATGTAAAGTCCTCGTACACCGCTAAAGTCGCAGAAGGTTTCAAAGTCATAGAGCGGCCTCCTTAATTTAAGTAAACCTGTAAATTATTTCGTAGTAAAATCAAACTTTTCGCAGATGGCATCGTCGTATATAAGGAAAAAGAAACAACCAGGGTGAACATTGGTCACCGCAGAAATATTTAAGAGAATGTTTGCGTGGTGCAGTGGATGGAAAATTGAAATTAATTAAAGTAAATATGCCACAATAACGTTATGGAAAACAAGAACAAAGAAACAAGTTTCTAGTATGCATTTATGGATCCGATATTCAAGCAACTGATAAATATTTATAAGTAACCATTTGTGGTGATCTTTCGTGGGACATGCACATTCGTCAGGTTATAGGCGCAGCCAACAATAAAGTGGCTTTTATAGTTAGATAAGTACGGAATCGCACAAAAGCGTATGAGAAATCTGTTTTTTTTATGACCAGTTAAAGCACAGTTTGAATACGCCTCACGTATATTGGGAGAGCGTACAATTCAATTAGAAAGTGTACAGCGCAGAGCAGCCAGACTAGTAAAACAAATGTATAATAATTAGCAAAACCTCTTATCTTTATTAAGAGACTATCTGCCCGTACAGCTCCGAAATCGGAGCTCTGTTGGAGTGTTACGTAAGAAGTCCATCCGCTACCCAACCCACGTGCCGCCGGGCACTGAGGCTCGAAGCCCTATTCCAGCTAACCGCATGGCCCCCTCGCGCCCCGCGTATCTCCTTCCTCCCCACTTCCCCTCAAGTGTCGCTGAGTGAAAGTGGAGGGGAATCTTCGCTTCGGGTTGTGACTGACATAGGTCTTCCCTTACTCAATTAATATATACGTTGATTTTAACTGGCTCTCACTGGAGGACGGCAGACAGCTCTATGCTAAGGACTCTAGAGAAATATAGGTGAGTAGGTCTATCAGAAGAGATTTTAAGAATAATTGTAGCACCAACGTACATAGGTAGAAACTATCGTGACGATAAAACACAGGTCGATTGTAGGACAGATTGTTATCGAGGCCCGTTGATTTTGTGGGCGATATGAAATCATAACAGGAACATAACCCAGCGAAAGAAGACTGTTAGCTAGGCTTCGGTATATTGCATTCCTTGTTACCCACCAATCTGGGTACATTTACATGAATACCTTTAATGTTTGCACTAGCGATGTCGAAGGCTTTCCTAAAGTCTAAAAATACTGCATCTACTCTTATTCCATCGTCCGCTACTTTCACAATATCATGTATGAGTAGAGCTAACTGTGCCTTGCATGACCTGCCTCTCCGGAAAACATACTGGTTTCTATTCAGAGCACCTTTGCTTTCGAGGAATCTCATTATTGAGCTACCGATAAAGTGCTCAAAAACCTTACAAAAAATTGATGTCAATGATATTGGGCGTTAGTCCTTCACTTTTAATTTACTTCCCGTTTTTTGTATAGGTGCAACGTGGGCTGTTTTCCATATCAAAGGAACTACTCCCTCATCTAGAGATTTTGTGAATACGATCTTAAGGTGCGGTGCTAATTCGTTCGCTAGCGAGTTTATAATGAACGCACGTATGGCTTCCGGCACTGGCGATTTTATTTTATGGACCTGAATGACCAATTTAACGATACCGCTTTAAGATATTTCCATGTAGCTCATATTTTAATCCGCGGCCACAAGAAAATATCTCCTGAGAACCATTGCTCCATATCACGTATATGGAGAAAGTAAAAATTTGTAGCTGTCTATCCAGCTGCATGAAAGAACAAGTGCCTATAATACCAAAAAGGAAGCGAACAAAAAAATGTCATGTCTCCTAAATTATTCACAGCAGTACCAGTGAAAGTATCCAAAACGTTAGACTGGGAAGAATTAGGTCAATGCAGAACATCTGAGTCACCTGCGCTTTGCTGCCATCATACACTTCGCAGGAAGCTCAGAAGAACTCCGTAGAAGAACAGAAGAGTTGGAGCAGGCATCAGGCAATCCGAGATGCTTAGCGTATAGTGGACCATAATAAAACAAAGGTAATTAAATACTCATCCCTACCGACGGATCACTCCTTGGAAAGATCAACAGGAGAGTGAAGGTGGCATAGAGTGCGTTCGGACGGAACGCAAATATCACCAAATAAAGGATCCCAGTCTCTCTAGACCGGAGATATTGCGAATAATGTATTCTGTCTGTTCTGGCCTATGGCTAGGAAAAATGGACCATGAACGTTAGAATAGACCAGCGTCTGCAAACAAAACAGAAAAGATGTATGTTGGGGATGAAACCAAGAGACCACAAAAGAAACGATTAGGTAAAAGAGGAGACAGACAAACGACTTTATTAAGCTCGAAATTGAGACTGTTAAATCCTTTCTTACATTTAAGATTACATTAAGACGGGAGTGTACGGCGTAATTAGGAAAATAAAGGTGCTAAAGTGGCAGTGGGCGGGTGATATTTCAAGAAGAAATGATCAGCTTTGAACATCTATCGTCATGGAATGGATCCCGAGAAACATCAAGAGACGGAAGAGAAGACCGAAAGACAGGTGGGACAGAGAACTTGTTAAGTTCTTAATGAAAACTTGGAGGAGGGAGGCAGGTGGTAGGGAAAATGAAGGAATCTGAAATCTGAGGGAGACCTTCATCCATCAAAGGATTGAAAACGGGTGAAGATTCTCTGATATTCTTTCTTCGAATGTTTCTTAAAAATTTCAAACTAATATTCACTACGAATTGATGATTCTTTGGACATTTTCAGGTATTAGAGAATTCTGAAGTCCAACGTATTTCCTCAGTGATGAGAATAAAAACTGCTCAACAAATGAGGCAAGAGGATTATTAGGCGGCTAGTTTACTTTATTAAAAACTTTAAAGCATTTGGACAGCCGTTGCTTATAGTGTATTTTAAGACGAATTTCTTGACATAAGTGATTCATCCGAATTAATTAGAAAGGTATTTGATTGCAGAAAACTTACTTATGCACAATAAAATAATCTAGTTCATTCGGTGGCTGTAAAAAAATTCAGGAATAAAAAGTTTAAGAAATACCAGTTGCGCATCTCGGCAACGATGCATCCGTCTTCAATGGAGAATCACTGAATTGATCTATTATTAACAGCCGCTTCTTACATAGGAGGTGAATATAGAACAATATACGTAGAAGTCTGTGATACAAAGTCTAAGGTAGTTTTAGGAAGCATACAGATCTGAAACCTTTCATTATAATAGGTCATTTGGTACAAGCGACTGAAATTTTCCGAAACTCCAAAAATTTACACTTTTATAGAAGTTTTTACGATCCCACAAATTAAATTGGTTAAATTTCAGATACAAGCTCTAAGAGTTCTATAGTTGAACGAATAAAGTTCATTTTTGTTGAAGATGAAAGTAAAATCCGTTTCCAATTACCGTTAAACTTTTGAACCTGTTACGGCTATTGGAAACGTTCGAGCTTCTGTACAATAGTTTCTGTGATTTTATTATGATGAATATTGCTTTCATCCCAAAGATAATAGCTGCTACGTTACCCGATCCGTAGATACATTACGTCTTGTTATTATCATGGTGATTACATGATTACATTCGCTTACAAACAATACGTACTTTGTTGCGCTTCGCAATTGAATATTTTTCTTTGGGTCCGAAAAGCTTGCACAACTCTGCTGTTAAACTAATTGGCTTAATTAATTTATTCGTAAGTTCATTTAAAAAGAAAGAAAATGAATATTATTTATATTTTGAAGCGTTTAACGCATGAGATTGGAAATTCCCAAGTTACGAAATCTTGTTCACGTAAAGTTGAAAGAATGTAAAGAAAACCATACAAGGTAGCATAACCTCTTAGGAGAGCCAAATTAAATGATTGTTGATAGTTTTTAGGCAAAAATTTATAAATTACAAATGAATAGAGATTGTTATTTCCAGATATTGCATCCAAATCGTAGCTTTCCGTTTACAAAACTAAGAAGTTAGAAGTCCTTACGAAGACATTCGTTCTTTCATTTCAAACAATTTACGAAAATAAACCTTTTCTTTATAATATTTCAGTATTCATCAACGAACTCAACACGCTTGTTTATTGCCTGATAGTGTTTGAGCTATCTCTGTTTCCGGCAGTTACTAGTGTCTCCACTTCCTAACTCCTCGGCCATCGCTTCTAATCAATCTGACAGCATCGATATTAGCGTTCTTCTTTGTTCCTGTCAATGATCTAGCTGAAAAATGTTTCTGCTGTCAGGTTAGACTGATAAGTAGTGTGCCTTCCTTCTAGCCCAAAGGTCGCGGGTTCGAATCCCTCTTCGGGGATGGATGTTGTCATTCGTCTTGGGATTTTTCTCCTACCTGCAGACAAGCCTTTGGCTTTGCGGGGAAGGCATCCTTGAAAAACAAGTGATAAATAAATAAAATTGAGAAAACCGGTTAAAATTAAATAACCAGTATGAATTACTGTTAAATATATTCCTAATTATTAAAGAGATAGATCATAATCACATCATAAGACGGTGGTTGGGGCATAGATATATAATCCCATTGTTCATGATGAAATACGAAACATTTAGATTGACTTTATTATCCTTCAAACCGATAAAAGCTTATGTTGCCATAGGATATACGTAACCTCTAGTATAAATCTGAGCAAGCCTCTCTAATCGAACCCGAAAATGACCAGCAGTATATTATTGCGATCATTTCAACGTATTTTCTTTTACAGGGTTTGAACCTTACGCTCAGTAGCAGCATAAGGTACAACTACGCCACTCACATCCTCTCATTGTATTTGGATCTACAGAGTTATTCAAAGAGATTGTACTGCATTGTTCTAAACTTCTTTCTATTCCAACTCAAGACGTTGCGTTGCTATCTTATTTATAGTCGCCATTAACAAACCAAGTTGCTCTACGCTGGATCTTTTCGATGTCCTCAGGATGTAAACTATGAGTTTTTTATGGTAAAGAAAGGCGTGAAGGAATACCTTGCACTATTTTCAGGGAAACAAGTGGATGAAAGTGCATATCCGGTGAAACACCTCAATTTTTACGCAGAGGGGAAAGAAAAGGAAAAAATAATATATACAAGGAGAAACACTGTAAGTTCTACAATTAATACGTCAATATCATGACCAACGTTTCGAAGTAATATTTCAACATCCTTAAGATGAAGCAATACCTCGAAATCTGGGACGTAAAATAAACAAGAGGGACTCAACTCTCTCCCTCTTTTATACTTACGAAGGGATCATCCCGAAAGCTCCAACAACGTCTACAAATGTGTCTTTCCGACGCCCCAGCGACTCTTCTTCCGGCAAGTGCTCACTGAGTTTCCATCAACACCTAATTGCCCTTAATATCTTTATTTACCTTTCCTCTCCCCCCCCCCACACACACACGCACGCACGCATGCACACACACACACACACACACATATACCGCTACCGTTAAATTTATGAAAAATTACCACATATAGATAAAGAATTGAATAATGTTCCCGATAAAATTATATTTTCAATCGCTTAGTTACCGCGTTGAAATGATTCAGAAGTGCACCGTAAGGAATAACAAGTACAGTAAAACCTATATGGGGTGAAGGACCGTCAGATAAACCAAAAATCGGAAAATCCGCAAATAATGGAAAAAATGATCATTTAGGAACATTATTTATTTATTTGAATATTTTACATACAGCTCAGGTCATTTTACAGTGAAATTTAAGAAAATGTTATATAGTAAAATATTATTAACACAAATATTAAAATTAAATTATCATGTAAATATTAATAAAACATGTAAATACATAATATAGAAAAACGTAATTATAATAGTAATATGAAAAACGTAAATTCGTTATATACAAAACATGGAAATAATGCGAAATTAAGAATATTTTAGATGAATATGAAATGTAAAATCATTGCATTAATGTACAAATAATGTAAGATGTAAAACATGTTAATAAAGTAGAATTACTGCTACTACTCATTCAGAGTCTGAGTCGCTTTCCATGGTCCAAAGCAGTGCTTCTGAAGTTATTGCACTGAATTTGGACATACTGCTGAAGCTCTGCCCAGCACCAGAAACGGTGGGGGATGAGGATTGTCGGGTTCGAGGGAAACCAATCTGGATGAAGGAAGAGGTTTGAAGAATGAATGGATTTTAAGTATCACTAACTCTCTCAAAGTCCTCAAATGTTCGTAATAGTCAGCAAATGCAGGATCATCGGTCTTGTCAATGAAACTGATGATATTCCCTGACCATTGATAGTTTTTGAGGCTTCTCTTTTTCAGGTTCTTCTTTCATATCGCTGTCCTCATTTCCTTCAAGTGCAACAGTTAAAACTCTATGTGCTATTTCTACCTCGGAGAGTATCTGACATCCAGGATCGGCTTCATCCGTTTCCAACCATGCTGCCACATCTTCAACAGTCAAGTCCTTCTGTCCAGCTGCTACAAATGTTCATGATAATCAAAAGGCTCAAATCCTTCGAAGTGGAGCTCAGGGCCGGTGTTATAGAGGAGTTTCTTCCAGCCATTTGCTATGGCTGTGACTTTTACTTCATTCGAAGCGTTGCTCCAATTGTAGATTGCTGATTTTATATTGTATTGTTTGATGTTGACTACAGTTCTTCGGCCCCTTGTATCCTCAACTTCGTTGTCGGAGTTCTCCAGCGCAACCATCACTTTGGTCCATGTATCTTTTTCGGTACAGCCCTTTAGTCGCCAATGGATCCCCTGATCCATTGGCTGGATTAAGGAGGTGGTGTTGGGAGGCAATGTAATTTGGGGGTGCGATGGCGCATTGTCCAGAATGAGAATTGTCTTCACAGCTTCAGGGGCAATCTTCAACACCTCCACCTGGTACGAACCGTGGGTTCAAAGTGGTGAAAAAACCAGCCATATATGATGTCTTGGGTAAAACAGGCATTCCTCGAGCTGTAGTGAATAAACACGTAGTCGATGCATATATTCCTTCAGAATCCTGGGCTGCCTGGACTTTCCCACCACCACCGACTTGAGCCGATAGCTGTCATCTGCATTGGCGCACAGCAATGCAGACAACTTCTCCTTGCAGATCTTCCTCCCTGGAGTATTTGTTTCATATTGAAAAGCCTGGGTATTTCTAGGCAAAGACCTCCAGAATAACTCAGTTTCGTCGGCATTGTTGATTTGCGACATCATGAGTCCAGCGTTGCTGATGAGTTCCTGCAACATTTTTCTGAAGGGTTCGACGCAGAGAGAGATTCAGCATGAACACTCTTGTTGATTATTCCTTGTCTTTTACGAAATCTGTACAACCACCCGCTACTAGCATGAACTTCTCATTTTTAAGTGTTTTTCAAGCAGCAGCCTGGATCTCGATGCCACGCATGACGACACTAGTAGACCTCTGTTGGGCATACCACTTGGATACAGCTTCCTCTAAAGTTTAATAATTAGTCATTTTCAAAGTTTTTCGAGTAACTAAAGCACTTTTTTTGAGACTACATCGAATTTAAGAGTAAACTTCTTTAAAGTATCCTTGTTCTTCTTGAGATCTTTCACTGTCGTAACACCAATGTCATACTCTGAAGCGATGTTTGCAATTGAAGCACCAGCTCTATTTTCTCAATTACCTTCAGTTTATCACTAATGCTTAGTACAACACGCTTCCTCTTCATCTCACTGCGATTAGGGGCCATGATGAAGGACTTAAAATAAAAATGAGAAAAGCCCTCTACGCACACACTTAGTGCGGGTTCTGCTAGTAGACTGACTCTCTGAGGGATCTCCCGCGTGAACCGACTGTCGGGGGATCTCCCGGTGGATCAACTGTCAGTAGGGTTGCCACCTCATAAGAAGTTAGATCCGGGAGATTATTTTCTAGATTAGAAAAAAACCTTATGTGAACTATGAAACTTGTTTTATTTATTAATTAGAAGGCATTTAATGAATATTTAATCATTATTTTATTTTACTAGCTTAAATATTTAGCGGTAATGATCTCCCGCGTGAATCATCTGTCAGGCGATCTCTCGCGTGAACCGACATACGCTTTCCGACCAGAGTTAGACAACTCATCTATTTTTTGGTCGGCTAAACCGAAAGTAGGATAATCGAGGTTCTACTGTATATATGAAAAACAACTTTTAGGAAGTGTATAGAGTAAAGATGAAATACCAACCAAACGCAAAGGTTTGATTCGATGATTTTACCGCAAATAAAAAATTGTACGGCCTTTTCTTCGTCGCCAAACATTCGCATAAATTCTTCAAGGAGTAGGACGTAGTTCGGTATGTGGCCGTTGCCATGTGCGGCGCCACAGTCAAGAGAAAATTTCCGCCAAGCCAACAATGAGAAATCCATATTTTACTCTCCTTTGATCTTATATGATCTGTATGGTAACGATTAATAAATTTAGTCAGACAGAGGACCACATCTGCAACAAAAAAAGTTCGCTAGAGCATATAAAAGCGACTTATAATTTAGGAGATAAGAATTCGAACACGTCCCGCCAATGTTATTCAATTGGGGGAATAAAATGTTCTTGGAATCGAACTCGTGTCGTTATTTTGCACGGTGAGTACACATAAGAGTCTTTATGTGTGGCAGTCTTTAAAATTGAAAGAAAGGCTAAAATACATGCAGTCGTTCTCGAGTTATTAGGAATTATTTGTGGTGACTTAAAACTTACCTACATATATAACTACATGCCTACTCCCAACAGTCTACAAAATATTCACCAAAATACTCACTATGCGCCTTCAAAACCATCTTGATGCTGCCCAACCCAGAGAGCAAGCTGGATTTCGCAGTGGGTATAGCACGATGGACCACATCCAAGTCGTGAGAGAGGTAATCAGTCGGACCAACGAGTATGAATTACCTCTATGTATGTGCTTTATCGACTACGAGAAAGCATTCGACTCTGTCCGAACTTCGTCGGTGTTACGTGCACTAAAGAAACAAGGAGTAGAAGAAACGTACATAACCTTGATCAAGAATATCTACGAAAATGCGACAACATCTGTCCAGCTGCATGAAGAGACGAGTGCCTTTAAGGCCGAAAAGGGAGTGAGACAAGGAGATACTATGTCCCCTAAGTTATTTACAGCAGCTCTAGAGGAAGTATTCAAAAGGCTAGACTGGGAGGAAAAAGGCATAAAGGTAAATGGAGAATATCTGAGTCACCTGCGCTTTGCAGATGATATCATACTGTTCGCAGGAAGCCCAGAAGAGCTCCTTAGAAGAACTGAAGAGCTTGAGCAAGCAAGCTGAGAAGCTGGACTTAAGATGAATCTTAATAAAACAAAGGTTATGTACAACTCCTTCACAAATTCTGAGAAGATACATATCAACGGAGCAGAACTTGGAGAAGTAACCAGCTATGTTTACTTAGGTCAACTCATCACTACTGATGGTTCGCTTCTTGGAGAAATCAACCGGAGAGTGAAGATGGCATGGAGTGCTTTTGGCAAGAATGCGAACATCTTTAAATCAAATATTCCAGTCTTCCTAAAAAGGAGACTGTATGACCAATGTGTTGTGCCTGTTCTGACATATGGTTGTGAAACATGGACCATGAATGCCAGAATGATACAGCGCCTGCAAACAACACAGAGGGGCATGGAGAGATGCATGTTAGGGATCACCCGAAGAGACCGCAAGAGGAACGACTGGGTAAGAAAGAAGACGGGAGTCTGTGACGTGATTAGAAGAGTGAAGATGTTAAAATGGCAGTGGGCGGGCCACATTGCTAGAAGAAATGACCAGCGTTGGACGTCCAGTGTCATCGAATGGTTCCCAAGAAACATCAAGAGACCAAGAAGAAGACCGAAAGACAGGTGGGACAGAGAGCTTGTTAAGTTCTTGGGGCAAACTTGGAGGAGGGAGGCAGTTGACAGGGAAAACTGGAAGAGTCTGGGGGAGGCCTTCGTCCGTCAGTGGACTGAAAAAGGCTGATGATGATGATGATGATGATGATATCGCGATAAGTTAATATAAAAGTTGTTAAAAATGGAAAACATTTCGTCAAAACAAGAATCATTGGAAAATATTGAAAATATTTATCTGTTGAATAAGTAACATTTCGTCAAAACAAGAATCATTGGAAAATATTGACAATATTTATCTGTTGAATAAGTAACATCTCTCGACTATATTGGAAGCTTTGGTTCTTAAATTGACCACAAAGGGTATTTTGTGTCAATCATTAATTCAAAACATTAAAGTTTATCCGATTGCAATGTGGGCGATTGTCCAGATTAACCAATTAATGAGAGAGAAAGGGAGAGAGTGAAAGAGGATGAAAAGAAGGATGGGGAGAGGAGAAAATGGAGGTGAGTGAAGATGGAGAGGTAGAGGTTGACAGGAAGATATTAGAGGAGATATATTAGTGCGAGAGTAGGAGGGAGAGAGTTGAGGGTGAGAGGGAGGTGGTGAATGGAGAGGGTTGATAGAGGGGGAGAAGTGATGGAGGAAGGTGAAGGAGAGAGGGAGGGGAGAGAGAGAGGGAGGGAGAGAGGCTAAGGGAGGGCGAGAGGTGAAGGAGGAAGTGAGGTGAGAGAGGGAGTGAGGTGATAGAGGGCGAGAGAGAGAGAGGGAGTGATGTAAGGGAGGGGGAGAGGAACAGGAGGGAGAGAGGTTGAGGGAGGGTGAAAGATGAGAAAGGGAGTGATGTAAGGGAGGGGGAGAGGCTGAGAGAGGGTGAAAGGCGAGGGAGGGAGGGAGAGAGAGAGAGCGAGAGGGGGAGAGAAACAGGAGGAAAAGAGGCTGAGGGAGGGACAGATGCTGAGTGAGGGTGAAAATTGAGAGAGGCTGAGAGAGGGAGAGAGGCTGAGGGAGGGAGAGAGGTAAAGGACGGAGAGAGGCTGAGGGAGGGCGAAAGGTGAGAAAGAGAGAGAAAAAGAGAGAGGTGAGAGAGGGGAGTTGTGAGGGTGGATGATGCCGAGAGAAGGAGAGAGAGAGAGAGAGAGAGAGAGAGAGAGAGAGAGAGAGAGAGAGAGAGAGAGAGAGAGAGAGAGAGAGAGAGAGAGAGAGAGAGAGAGAGAGAGAGAGAGAGAGAGAGAGAGAGAGAGAGAGAGAGAGAGAGAGAGAGAGAGAGAGTGGAAAGAGACCGCGGCGAGCGGTTAAGAGTAAGGAGAGAGCGAGAGAGAGAGATTTGAGGGGAATTATAATCGATACGGTAGCGTACGGATTCTGATTAAACAACGCCATTTTCAGAAGGTAAATGACATAAATCTCGTTTTATTCCTGCTTTTTCTGAATATTTAATTTTTAGATTCAATCGCTATAATTTCGCGTATTCGATGCAACATATAAGTAAGCAAAATGTTGACTCACTTATATTCGTAAGAAATTTATGTACAGGTTTCGGGTTTTCTTTAATCGTATTTTAGGATTTTAAATCCGTGTCATTTTAAGTAATTTTTTCTGTTTTTCTTTTCAACTTAACGCCTCTCCTTTTTAAATCTCTTTCAATACCGAAACTTCAATCGCTCGGAGGACTTACCAAGCACTACTCCCAATCAGTTTAAATCCTTCCTCATCCTAGCCACGTCCTCCATCTTTCCTCTCCTCGCTTTGGCCACCGCGAGCAACAATCTGTTTAATTGGCACCGCAGCATCTTGCACGATGAGCCGATGATGGAGCAGCATTCTCTTCCCTATTCCTTCTCCCTCCCCTCCTTTCTCCCTCCCTCCCTTCTCCCTACCCTCCTTTCTCCCTCCCCTCCTTTCTCTCTCCCCTCCCTTCTCCCTCCCTCCCTTCTTCCTACCCTCCTTTCTCCCTCCCCTCCTTTCTCTCTCCCCTCCCTTCTCCCTCCCTCCCTTCTTCCTACCCTCCTTTCTCCCTCCCCTTCTTTCTCTCTCCCCTCCCTTCTCCCTCCCTCCCTTCTTCCTACCCTCCTTTCTCCCTCCCCTCCTTTCTCTCTCCCCTCCCTTCTTCCTACCCTCCTTTCTCTCTCCCCTCCCTTCTTCCTCCCCCCCCTTTCTCCCTCCCCTTCTCTCTCCCTCAGTTACTTCGCTCTCCCCTCCTTTCTCCCTCCTCTCCTTTCTTACTCCCTTCCCTACTTCCTCCCCTCCTGTCTCCCTCCCCGTCCTTTCTCCCTCCCCTTCATCACCCCCTCCCCCTCCTTCCCTCCCCCTCTTTACTCTCCCTCATCTCGCCTCACCTGCCACACTGCTCTCTTTACCTCTTTGGAGCGCGATCGATGGCGGGGGAAGTTTAATGGTAAACCGCCTTCCTTGAACTGGAAGAAGGCGCCACCAGAGTATTATTACTCTTTGCCTTCAAAGGACCACCTTTGATCTATTTGAAGACGAATTTTCTCCATCAGATTGATTATTCCATTCTGATTTTCCAAAATTTCGCCATTAAAGTGACATGGGTTCGTTAAAATTCGATCGATACTAACGTCGCGATTTTGCTATGTTTACGTTTCTGTTGTAGACATCGTTATCGTTATGTGAAGATAAATCTTAGAAAGAGTGAGCTATTGCATGTGTTTTAGAATATTAACAGTTGTCTAACAAACGTTTAACTTTTTCAAAATAAACCTCCATGTATTTTCCAATTTTTTCTTGGTCAGATGATACTAACAAACTTTAAATATTTCCTTTCCTCTTTTAAACTCCTATCATAATCTTTTGATGGGTTTGGTTTCTCTTCTTTTCGCTCTCTCCATTCCTCCATTTGTGTGTGTGTTATTTGTCAGTCTTATATTTATTTATTGGGACATTTCACTTAGTGAGCTGCAAGAAAAATTACTTGGATAAATTAAGGATTAAATTAAAAGCATTAAAAGATTATATAAGAACTTGAAAACATTATTTTTAATAGTCTTCAAGTAAACGACACCTTGATCATAAAAGGAAACATTCCATTTTAAGCCATTACGGTAAACTTTAAGTAATAAAAAAACCTACAAACTTAGGACAGACTCGGATGCTTTTTGTTTAAATTTTAAAAATGACGATTTAGAGTTTTTCATACAACTGATTCGGCCATAGTATTAGTTTATATTTTAATTTGTGAAATGAAACTATCTAGGATATTTTCTGATTTTTTTTTTTTTTTTTTTTTTTTTTTTTTTAACAACCTGCTCATTCCCTCTTGCCTACGCACAATGGGTATCTAAGAGGTAGTGCAATGAATAGCTGGTCAGTTCAAAATTTTAGGAAGAAAGGTGACTTCCATTTTCTGATTGATTAATCTTTATCGACTCTATATATGTAGTATCTTAGTTTCTGATGTTATTATGCCAAATTTTGTTAATAGTTACAATCAACTCAAAAGTATATATATATATATATGTATAAATTTTAGACAGTCTATTAAATTTAGGTCGAACATCAAAAAAGGGTTACCGAAGCAATGAAAAATGCATATTAAATGCTCGAATCTCTTTCGAATACGAGGCATACGAGACGCTGACGCTCTCTCTTGTTCGTTTTTCTAACTACGATAAAGAAAGCCGGGCGGTAGAAGCAGGATTTCCAGCGGCGGTATAATCAATCACTCGTTCCAACTTAAGACAATGGAATGAATAACTTTCGATGGAAAATTAACGGAGGAAGCCAATGTAATGTTTTTCAAATAACAATATAATAATTAAATTGTAATTTTCCCACGATAGCAAATTCATTTTAAAAGTATGAGACACGGAATTCTATGACACAGTGAAACATTCATGTGCATTAATAATTTTATTGAAAAAAGTACCCTAAGAGAATTTTGAAAGAAAAACGGAGTAGCACATCATTATCCTCTTTCACCTCTTTGCTGGAAGCCACCCACTCCAAAAGATTCCATACGACAACATTTATTGACATATTGATGAGTGTGACATCATATTTAGAATCTAATATTGTAACATATTTAAGCGTTTGTGTGTATCGTCGATGATTCTCTATATTAAGGCGAAAAGGCGAATGAAAATATAAAGAATTAATTTTACATCATTTTCTCATTCATATATATATATATATGATATGTTTCTCCGTCGCTGAAGAAGGGCATCAGCCCGAAAGCTCCATTTTTGTGTAGTTTTTGTTCTTTTGTGTTTTTCGTGTGTCCTCAGCACCCCCAGCGGCTCTTCATTCTAGGTAAGTGTCCACTGGGCTTCCTCCAACACCTTGTTGCTACCCTTATTATTACCTTTCCTTTTCCTTAAGTATTTATATATATATATATATATATATATATATATATATATATATATATATATATATATATATATATATATACATACATACATACACACATAAAAGTTTCAAGGCCATGATTCAAGTTTTGTTTTCCCACATCACTCCTGTTGGTGTTTGCTAGGATTCGCTGTCGCCATTCGATCGTTCGTCACCTGTGTCCTCTGCCCTTTCGTCCTCCCGTTCTTCCTAGGCTGTGGTCAGTTAACATCCTACGCACAGTGGAGCTTCAGGGGCCGTAGAATCCAATCTCCCGCGATTCTTGTGAATGGACGGACCCACGCAGATCCCACGTTATTTCGACGCCGCTGTATTGCATCGCTCGAGTGAATTTTCTCCGCCCCATTTACGAGCGCCTTTATCCTCTTGCTCGAGGTGCGACCGTCTTACGCGTTTGATCACTAATCGAAGCGGAGGGACTCGTTCCGGATGCGATAGTGCTGAAGCCGAGGAAGAGTAACAGGTCGGAAATTGCCGCGGAGGGATCTGAGATTAAAAAGTTCTAATAGCGAGTCGAAGGCGAGCGAAGGGTATTTGCTTAGAACGATGAAAAACATAAAATTAATCACGTAGCTGCCGCCGCCACACACACGATAAATTGTTTTCGGCGTGTAACTGAATTTATCGAAAATTCGCTTAACAAGCACTCTTACACGCGACCTATTTAGGCTTACAGAGCCTTTTGCTTCTAACGCCACTTTTTCGAACCTAACATATCTCGATTCTATTGCACAGTGTCCGTTTATTACTCACTGGTTACTTTATCTATGGAATTAGTTTTCTCACGTATTTTCGCCTTAATAGCCAGCCATCGCCCCAGTTCTTGTTTCATCTACAACAAAATTCAAACTCACCGTTTGCTAATCGTCTCCGGTCTGACTGCATTTTCTTCCCCTTCCATATTTCCCTTCTTCCTCTCCAATCCACCCTCTATTCTCCTTGTTCCAATCCCAGCATTCCATTAGGTAACCTACTCCCCATCCATTTCTCATCCCATATTCTCCTGAAATCTTCTTCAACCCGTTTCTCACTCCATTTCTCCCTTCCTCCATTTCTCTTCCTCTCTCATTCCATCCCTCTTTGTATCTTCCTCCATTTCTCTGTCTTCCATTTCTCTTTCTCCCCTCCTCCATTTCTCATTCTCCCTTCTATTTCTCTCTCTCTCTCTCATTCCATTTCTCTTTTTCTCTCCTTCCATTTCTCTTTCTCCCTTCCTCCATTTCTCTTTCTTGCTCCTTCTATTTCTCTTTCTCTCTCCTTCCATCTATTTCTCCCTTCCTCAATTTCTATTTCTCTTTCATACTATTTCTCTTTCTCCATTACGCCATTTCTCTTTCTCTCTCTCCTTCAATACTCTTTCTCCCTTACTACATTTCCATTTCTCTCTCCTTCCATTTCTCATCCTTCCTTCCTCCATTTCTCTTTCTCTCTTCTTCCATTTCTCTTTTTCTCTACTTCCATTTCTATTTCTCTCTTCATCCACATCTCTTCTCCCATCTTCCATTTCTCTCCCTCTCCTCCATATTTCTCATTACACACCTGCATTCTTCTTTTCCCTTCTATTTCAATCTTTCCCACATGTTATCATTCTCTTTCTACGTTAATGCCGATAATTAAGTAACTGATTCCTGCAATTTCAAACGTCATCTCCACCTTCCACGTTACTCTCTGTGTATATCTCCATACCTCTTTTCTTTCCTTCGCGTTTCACTTTCGCATTCGTGACCCAACACCGCAACCGTGGGTGTTTTTCTAATCAACGCCAATATATCTCTGCGGCTAACTGAGATTTTTTTTTCCTTTTTACACGTGCTTTCTTTCACTTCTTAACTTTTTCATTACTTATTCTGCTCCAGTAGACCCATTGATTCCTCTTTGCTTTTCTCCCTCCCTCCCTCCCTTCCTATCTCCCTTCATCTCCGTCCTTCTATCTCTCCTTCCAACCTCTCCCATTCCCCCCTCCCCGCCCCCCCTTTCCCAACCACCTCTTCTCCTTCTCGCCATCTCTCTTCCCTCGCCGCACGTCCATAGCACTCACTTTCCACGCGCCACCATCATCCGCCCCCGCAACTTGCCCCCAGACCTCGCTTCCCAATCCCGCTCAACCGCCACCGCACGGAGAATCTTTCTCCTATGAACCACTTCCTCCTCTTCCCTCCCTCTTTTCCCCTCTTACCCCTCTCTTTTCGCCTCTCCTCCTCTTTCCTCCTCTCCCTCCTCATCTTCCTTCCACGTCATCCCAACCCTTTTCTCCCCTCCACCGACTACCCACCAACCTCCCTTCACCTTTTCATCCCTCTCTTCCTCCTGCAGGCCATCTCTCTCTCCCTCTCTATCTCCTCTCTATCTCCACTCTATCTCCTCTCTCTCTCTCCTCTCTCACTCTCTCGTCGCCCACCTCCTTATATTACTCTCTCTTTTTCCACTCTTCTCTCTTATGCCCTCCTAGTGTTCCTCCCAACTCCGGTGTCGTATCCGCAGTTATGCATCAATGTCAATTCACATTCTTCCAAAAGGAGGATTTCATTATAATAAACGCCGCAAATGCCACTCGTACAAAGTACAACTGTAGCGAAAACATTCATAGGTTACATGGAAAATGACATTGCTCCTTTGTGTTATTTGCACTAGTAAGGTGTGCGTGATACAGAATTAATTCTCTCTCCGCATAAGGCAAGTGTACACTCAGATTCATTCTATAGACCCTTTCCCATTTCCTTCTCTACTAAACCAACCACGTCCGCATCTCTGAAAGAACAAAGGTCGATGATGGCGAGAGGAGGGGGTGGAGAGATGGGAGGGAGAGAGGGGAGGAAAGGGAAAAAGAGGGGAGGAAAGGGAGGGGAGCAGTTGAAAGAGTTGGTAAAAGAAGGGAGAGGGAGTGGGATAGAGGGAGGAAGAAAAAGGGATATGGAGAAAAAGGGGGATGAAGGAAGCAGGAGAGAGAGGGAGTGGGAGGAAAAAGAAGGGAGATGAAGGGAGAATATGGGATTGAGAGGGAGAGAGCTGGAGATAGACATGAATGGATTGGAAGAGAGAGAGTGGGAGGGAGGGAGATGAATGAAGAGGAAGGGAGAAGATGGTATAGAGGTGAAGAAGAGGGAGGGAGAAGTAGGGATAGAGAGGGAGAAGAAGATATAGGGAGAGAGAAAGGGAGGGATGAGAAGGGAGGAGGGAAATGAAGAGAGTGGGAGGGAAAAGAGAGATGGGGATGGAATGGGAGGGAGAGGGTGGAAGGAAGGAATATGGGACGGAGAGGTGGCTGACGGCTTTTGCTGCATGTGCCGCTAGATGTGAGCGAACGCGCTCAGAGACAGAGAGTGGCGCTCCTGCCCCTTTCGCTAGGGTTTGCCTCTTCAGGCGTGTGGCTGTGTAAGGAGAACGATCCGAATGGACTAGATATAGGAGTATTTCCTGAAAATAAGATAAATCATCCCTTTTTGTTAATATTGTGTTTTCTGTTGCCCTTAAAGGATATCTACACTCTATGCAGATGACCTAATTCATAAGGAAGACGCCACTGCTAAATATATTTTTTGAAAATTTTATCATCAGCGTACTAATTTGTAAATTAAGAGAAACTTCCACTATTGTACACACGAGTGTAAATTTACGTAATTGAAATAACTTCCGTTAATCATTTAAATGCGATAGGTGTTTTTATGTATGTACAACTCATTCGATGAACTCGTAGGCTGTGATCTTTCATTTTTAGCATTTTCTTGAGGTTTTTTTGAATAGACTTATTTTTACAGAAAAAACCTAATCAAAATGTTCTTGTCATAGAAATCAAAAAATTATTTTTGAAAAATATGGATGGCAGAATTTTTGTATCAGGTTTCAGAACGTGAACACACATTTAGTTTTAAGCCTCACGAGATTTCTGTCCTACACACGGATACATGCACGTCATTTGAGCGTCTAATTCAGTTTAATGTGAATATTCTTTGGTAATAAAATATATTTATTTTCGGCGTAAATCAAGTACCTACATAGTCCGAATGCCAGAATAATCAGAAAGCCGGGGGATTTAAAACTAAAATAAAACTTAGTTACAGAAAAGTTAAAATACATGGTAGAACTGAAATTATGATTAACTATAAAAACATAATGAATTTAGTGAAAAAAATCTCCCTATATTGAAAATGTAATCTTTAGCAACACGTCACCCGATGACCAGAAGCAAATAATCAACACCCAGCACTTATATGTAAATATTAATTTGTTGGCGGAGAAGAATAATAAGTTTTGGTAAGTAAGTAAAACAACATTATACTATATTTTCACAATTTATTGTGCTATCCTCAATCCATACCAACCTTATTTTATTATTGTTGGGTTCCGGTTTTACAAGGAAATATATGATTATAGTGCTTCAAATACGATTACTACCACAGAAATGTAAGTGAAGTATCAGATGTTCGAATGAAAACTTTAAGTTAATTTTTAAATAAAGATAATTTTCTAAGAACCTGGATTCCTGCAAATAATTTAGAGGATATTTGTTTCTTTATAATCGTGTCTTGTAATCGAACAGTTCTGTATTGTTTAATGCTTCCCAGCGGCATTTTATATCGATAATTTACAAAGATTTGACATTATAATCCCTTAAAAACACTTTATAAAGCTCTCAGGTCAGAAATAAAGTTCTCATAGTAAGTGTTCACCCAATTCCACGAATGAGCGAAAGAATGGCTGTGGAAGAATCTATCGTTGCTGCGCCATAGACAAACACGAAATTTTCGAGAGAATAATTGAAATACAAGTAATTGCGGCGTATGTGCGCGGAGACCGCGACGCAGAGGAAAACAATCTCGCGATTGCGAAAACTGATGGCGTGGAAAAAAACACGTAAAATAACGAGTGGTTTAACTAACGCTTATCTTGACGTTTAACATTTTTTCTCGATAAGACCTCGAGGTCGTTTCACGTATCTTCTAAGAGAATATTTAGGAAAACCGGTTTGCGGCCAGCGTGTACGAAAACTATGACAATCGACAAAAAAGTCGTCAGTCACGTGGTACGGAACCCACTTGCCTCGCGGGTTAGCCGTCTCTCTTCCTCGCCTCCTTCCCAACCAGGCCTCCCACCCCACCACGCCTCCCTCTCCATCTCGCCCTTTCTTTCATTCTCTCTCTCTCTCGCCACCTCCTTTCATCTTTTTCCTCTCTCTTTCTCTCCATTATCCTCGTCTTCCTTCCCTTCGCCCCTCTTCAGCTTCATCTTTTCATTTCTCTCTCTCTCTCTCTTCTACTTTCCCCTTACTCTCTCCAACTCTCTTTCTCTCTAACACGCTTCCCATAATCCCGGGGGAAATTCGTTCTCATCATCGCGTCTCTCTCTCTCTCTGTGAATCTCTCACCCCCTCCTTTAACCCCTTCCGCCGCGGCCAACGGCATAATGGATGTGCGATATGACGAGAGTCGAAAAACACTCTTTCTCCTCCCCATTCACTCAAACTCTCACTTCCAAAACCTGGACGACTCACTCCTCCGCGCTTCACTCTTCCCGACCTTTCTGCCCTCGCGACGCGCAACTCTATCCATCCCTCTGCTGACCCTTCGCTTGCTATTCTGACCCTCTCCTACCCTATTCCCCCTACTCCCCTCTTCCCCCTACTCCCCTCTTCCCCCTACTCCCCTATTTCCCCCTCCTCTCCTTCTCTCCCCACTCTCATCCCGCCTTTGCCTCCCGCACCAAAGATGGAATCTTACCCGTTTATTATTTAAGACGTCGTAGATACTAGGTCACGTTAAAGTGGAACAAGATTATTCAAAAGGAGGTAATGGAGGCTAGTTTAGCACGGAGAAGCAGACAAAAATTTTCGGTAAATATTGATATTGTGTAAAAAAAATGTCTCGCGGTTCACTCTGCGGTCACTTTACCTAATTTAAGCGCCCTTTGTGTCATGGGAATAAGAGGAGGTAATTCCTTATAAGGCGACGAAATATTTCGTTATCACATGTTACGAGATAGAGTTACCTTGTGCTAATATAGGGAACAATGAGTGAAGGCACAAAATTAACGGTGAGTTTTTAAAAGAGTACATTGTTCTTTTAAATGCATATTTACCCTAATTCAGTTGAAACGGAATATTATTCGAAAGGCTCTCAAAATCACACCATTTACATGGAAGAATATCGATATATATATATATTTAAGTCTTGAGCTAGAAGATAGGTATAAAAGTCTCCAATTGAACAGAATGGATGTAGTCATTGACGAACAGCCGACGTTGAAAATAACCAATTTCAGCTGTAATATCTAATCAATTTAGGATAAAGAAGACTTCTGTAGCGCTCTGCCTAGCTATTGATCTCTTACGTTGGCGATCTCTTTTCCCTACATCAGCGGGAATGAAGAACGTTACTAGAACCTCGTCCGGCACAATTCTATAAGTTGTATAATGAATTAATTCATAATAATCTTTCTATAACCTCCAAAAACATTTTTTCGGTAATGAAGTTATTTTAAAATTTTCAAATTAAGAAACGTATAAGACTCGTCGTTGATATGTTATATAAATTTGAGGTGAGACACTTCTCGAATGGTGTGCTTGAGGCGCATTCCAGGCATATCCATGGATCAGTAACACGTGTTTCTCTCTCTCTCTCTCTCTTTACTCTCTTCTACCATTCGCCTGACGTCCGCCATTTTCTTATTAGGGCTAACAGCAACCGTTCGAATATGTACCTCCCACGAGAAATCCCGACATAGCGTAAAAGTCCAGTATTTCAGCGATTAGAATGTGTCTACTGTTTCGTTTGAAGCTAGTAAAGATTCTTTGCATGCTGAGAATCTATAAACTACCACATTTTTTTGGTTTAGCTTCAGGTGTCAATCTTCACATCACGCAAATATGATTCGAAGATTATACGAAATATTCCCTTCTAATCCGATTTTATAGTTTACTCTTGATAGCTGCTTCTAACGCCAGCTAAAAAAATAATCTTTCTTCTTATCGTTGACGTATATTTTAGAGAGATCAATTAATTGCTTCAATGTGGTCCATATGACGTAACTGAAATGCATTCAGAGTTTAGTTCCTGGATAAAACTTATTATTTTTGACTCACGGAAATTCTTAATTGGTTATTTTCAGATGTGTGCCGGATTTCCCAATGGTATAATCAGTTTTAATGTGTTTTCTGTTGATCATGTACATGAATACCAAAGAATCCACATTTAATCTAGTAAAATTTTCAAATTATCAAGAAATAACGAATGAAAGAATAAGCTATATATGTCTCTAAATTATTGAAACTGATATACAGTATACAGAACGCTTTTTGGAATTAAGATTATGTGTAGGTAAATATTAGACTAATGAGATGCTGATGAAAATGGCCTACAGTTCCCCTGTCGCTGATTCTTTGCTTAAGACTTAAGACTTAAGTGACGTGTGATAGCCCTCAGCTCTGCCTGTAATGGATTTACCGCATATCATTTTTAAGCAAGGAACGCTCCGATCGATATTTATGTAACTATGTATTCATATCGGTATTAATTTCCACAATCAAGATACATCGCGTATGATGTGACGGAAATGAATTTTTTTAAATAGGGCTCCGAGCTTTTATTTCTCTTTCTGGATCCCATTCTTCATTGAGAATTTCTCCCAGATATTTAAATTGCTTCACTCTTTCTATCTTTTGAATGTTCAACTTCAAGTCTATATTGATTTTTGTTATTGAACTGCTTATTATCATAAACTTTATTTTATCAAGTCTCACTTTCACACTTTCTTAAGTAACGTCTGTAGATATTCTGCATTCTCCGCGACTAATATGACATCGTCTGCGTGTATGATATTATTGATAATTCTGTCATTGACTGCAATGCCTTCTCTTCTGTTTGCCAAATCTTTTTGAAAAATTATTTCTATGTACATACACATTGAACAATACTGGTGGCAGTACACAGCCTTGTCGAACTCCTCGATTTATGTTAACGTCGTCAGTATTGTTGTTATCCATTCGGATTTTTGCTTCTTGTTGCCAATAGAGGTTTTTAATTACTTTTATCTTTGTTATCAATTCCTATTTATGTTAACATTTCGAACAAGGGCGTGTGTTGAACTGCATCGAATGCTTTTTCGTAATCTCTGTGATGGGACTTGTATACAAAACACGACCGATCTATGTACTACGTACCATTTATTGGTCATATTATATTGCAGAAATGTACATATATATTGGAAGACACGGTTTGCAACACCTTATATCCAAATCCGCTTAATAACCAGCAGCTCTATAACAGGTTTTCACTGCATTTCCGTAATTTCGCGAGATACAGCAGCTATTAAAAGAGTCTATATTTTAAGCGTACCATGAAATAGTGAGTATTTCTTACATTTGAGCATATATTCACTCTTAATTATTGCCCACCTATAATTATATGTTTCCTGAAGGGTTCTAGTAAATTATTGCATTAGGAATGTAAAAGAATGAATTCGTAGCTCGGGTCTTGTAACATACGGCTGGGAGAAAGCTAGTTGTGTAAATAGTTCAGCTCCTTCAAATTCAGCCACCAAAAGCGCACTTAACCTAGAATAACCCATATGAGGTCGCATATTGCATTTCCAAATGACAATTCAGTTGTGCTTTTGACCATATTATCTGCGTCAAACACTTTTAATGCCGATAGTGTACGGCCAAAGAAAATGTTAACTTGGATTGTTATAAATAATATATAAGACTTAGAGTTAGATTTCATTTTTTTACGTTTTGATATCAACTTTTAAAAATAAGATTTCCTGTTTGAAATAGCTCATTTGAGCATGTATATTTTGAAATTATGCGGATGCTTTAGGCGAGAAATATACGAAATATACATATATTAATATTATAGCAATCATTTCTGGAAACCAGAAATGTAATTTGAAAGTACTGACCAAGCTTATTTTCGAGATAGAAACTGCAATTGTTAGTTTTTCAATAATTTCATGTAATGAAACAATATTTAATGAGTGTTTAAGAGGGTTCTAAAAATGTTAGATGATGATGAGAGATACGTAAATTCACATGACATAGCAAACGAAATACATAATAGTAGGAAGAAATCAATGTCCTCATTCTCTTATACGTTTAATCTGGTTGAGAAATTGTTTAAAAAAATAAAATCATAAGTAAAATAAGAAATATCAAACTCTAATGGTAGAAGGAATGCGTAGGAAATTATTTGCATTGCCGTATATGAAGTATCAGAAATAAAAATAATTTGAAATATTGGATTGGAAATATTTGATGAATTAAGATATAGCTTAAATATAAAAATAATAAGATATACTTTCTTTGAAGAATCATGAAAAACAAAACACGTGTACAACATTCACAGCATTAACTTAAATAAGCTGAATAATTCAAACATAAATGTATACATTTAAAGAACAACCTAAAACACTCGAGAAATATATTTAGTAAATCTTTGCAAATTTATTTACGCAATAAATTATTGCGGCTTATTTATACGTTTTTCTGGCTAATCAGCCATAAATCCTTCCACATCTGACACTCACGCAGAAGGGAAGAGGGAGACCCGGTGCCGGGATTAGCCTACTCATTACGAAGGACACCAAGGGGGTCAACTGCTAAACATCCCTTCCGAAGGACGTAGCGCTGCCTTGCGCAGTCTCCTCAATTCACACAATTAGGGCCCTTAATCCTTTAATCCAGGTTGAAAAATCCGACCTGCGCCGGTTCTGAACCCGAGACAGCTGCATGGAAGGCCAAAGTTCCAGCCATTTCACCACCGCAAATCCCCTCTCTTCATTATTAATTGCTGAAAATTTGGAGCCACACTATATATTTATGTGAAACACTACTTGCAGCTATTAAAATGTGCGATATCATGCATGGTGACATTAAAAAGAAACTCCTCTGTCGCGTGTCTCAAGCCGAATAGAAGTTCTTTCTAAAGATTTTGAAACGCAAATGATTTATAGAATTGCAAATAGTCATGAGAAAGTAAAAAGGAATGAAAGTGAATATCCTATGAGAAAACGGAAAGAGATAGCGAAAGAAGGAATATTGGACGGGAGATCGAGGACTAATGGAACGGAGCGATCGGAACGCTCAAGCCGATATGAAAGGGACGGACGGTATCTAGAAGAAAGGAATTGCGACCCCGAGAGACCTATAGATGCCGGCCAAGAAGAGAGAATTTCTGAGTCGATTTCCGCGAGGTTAAAAACGTCCAAACAATGATTAAAAGATTTATCTCACAGCCTTTATACGCGCTTTTTTAGCGTACGATTCCAACCAGCGCCACAAAATCACGAACTGCGTCTAGCCCTTCTTCTCGAGGCACCTCTGCCGGCGCACATCTTCACGCCGGTGGTCAATCAATGAGCGGCCCCACTCTTTCTCCTCCTCCCCCTCCCCCTCCTCCTCATTCCACCCCACTCACTCCCCTTTTGCCAGACATGCCCTTCCCAGAGTGGAAACGCCGCGCGGACGACGCTCACCGACGGACGTCGCGACGAACCGGGAAAAGATGAGCTCAGGGTTCGGCCACTTCTTTCCTACATCCTCCTTCCTCCCTCCTTCCTTCCTCTCTCCTTCTACCCCCACCCTCCTTTCTCCCTTCCAACTTCCTCCCTCCTTCCTACTTTCTCCCTTCCTCTTTCCTTCCACCTTCCTCCCTCCTTCCTCAATCCTTTCTCCCTCCCTCTCTCCTTCCTCCTTCTCTCATCCTTTTCCCCTTTCTCTTTAGATACATTTTCCATTTGAATCATTTATAGTTTGAATTTAGCGCGCCACGCGTGCGCACCCAACGCATTCTCTTCCTTATACTTCTTCTCTCTATCTATCACCCTTTCTCTCTCTTCTTCTCTTCTTCACCTCGTTGCCATCGAATATCTCTACCGGCTTCGTCCGAATGAGGCCGAAATTATTTTATGCGTTACTCGCTGTCCCTTAAAATAAAGACCTATGTCTCTGTATAACATATTTTCCTGTCGAATATTTACAGTCGATGCATAAATGCCATTTAAAGAGGCTAAATGTATCAAATTTCTGTCATTAAACCATGGATTGTTATCTTGATTTTTTAACACCACTATGACAAAAAATTCCGCTTGATGATTTTAACTTACTTAGTGATACAAATCACAATAGGTAGTCAGATTGCTTTTTTTCGGGATTTATTTTGAAGCCGGCGATGTTGGTGTAGGAAGTTGAGGGTTTGCACTTACATGTAAACAAAAACTGCGGAACAAGCGTCATCATTTCCATCTGTCACTTGGATTTTCCGCGTTATAAATATTTTCTTCGCGTATTTATTGAAATACAGCCGCTCTCTATCCATCTTTATAAAATTAAGGGCCATCCAGTAAAAGCTAAAGAGAAAGAGAAATATAGCGAGACTGACGTAATGTACCTTCAAGTGGATTAGAAACAAGTTGATTTTAAGAAAAGTCGCATATTCGCACACAATTTATATCATAAAATGAGAGATATCGTTACATTAACGCACATATACCTTTGTATTTACTGATTGATGCATTGAAAATAAATTGCGCCCTGAAATAAAAAAATCTTAAGCCCGAATTGTAAATTAAATTTTGCATTTAGTTAAGAATATGGTTGTTTTTCCTTGCAGTATCCTGTTAGAAAATGATTTTCAGTCTAATTATGTAAGAGAAATGAGGTTCTAAGCGAGTTTTTTGACGAGGCTATTTCATGGTTCATCAATAGAATCGGTTGAGACCTCGCGAATCAACCCACTGCCTTAAAAATTAATTAAAATGTTATATTTTATTGTGATGGATTAACACTTGGTTGCTAAAACTTGCTTGCTATTTTTAAACGAGGTTAATTTTAATTTGACCGTAAAACAGATAACAATTAACAGAACAACAAAAATGAAAATACTGTGAATTTTGAGTGAAAATAATGTATACGGTCTTTAAATGAGAAAAGAAGACTGTTGTCAAGAAAAATGTCAGTTGCGTCAGAATTCGACCAAAATGAACACTGTAACTGCTAATGGATATTAAAGGGGAAAACGTACACGCAATTGAAATTAAGGCAATCGGTGTCGTGGCTCGAATAGTTATTCGCCTATGACTGTTAGCCTGAGAAGATGGTGAAGTACTAAAGCGATCGTTATATTTGAGCTGAGTTAAGGCAACCGAGTTAATATGAAGTGACCGAGAAAATGGTAACTACTGCATCCTGCAGGCGAATGATAAATTGAAGAAATGAAAGAAAGGTAAACAAGGAAGAGAGAGAAATGTGGGGGGGGGGGGTGGGAGGGGGGGGGAGAGACAGATAGATAGATAGATAGAGAAGGAAAGGTGGGTTCCGTATCCCCTCCACCACGATATACGCAATGCAGCAGAAACAGTCGGGGGAAGGGGAGGGAAGGTTAGGGAAGGGTGGAGGAGGGGAGGAAAAGAGGGGGAGTGAAGGAGGGGGAGGAAAGGAGGGGGAAGTTACGAATTGGAGAGGAAGGGCGAACGAGGAGGTAGAGCAAGATGGAGATAAGAAAGAATGAAGAGAGAGAGAGAGAGAGAGAGATAATCAGCTTATCCAAGAGAAACCATTCTTGGATCATTTAACCGATCATAGAGAGCGATGAAGAAGGAGTAAACAATTAGAACTTCAACGAATCGACGAGTGCGTATCTGAATGAGACTTTTGAGAGTGTACGCACGCGTGCGGCCGTGCTATACAAAAGACCCGAGCGGTATTTTTTTACGCAGCTGCCCTCCGGATCGTTCCATTTTCCTCTCCGAGACGAACGCACGACTCCTCCGGGGGCGGACGGGAAGAAGAAAAAAAAACGAGTTTTCTTTCCCATTCGTCTTTATTTTTGTTTCATCGAGGATTGCATTGGAATCCTCCAACGTCCAAAGATTTGGCGCATTTTTTTCTCAGCGGAAAATGTGGAAGAATGGTGAAGCCGAAGAAAACTGAAATGGAGGTGAAATTTTTGCTCCGCGGGAAAGGGCGTTCGGAAGGAACGATCCACTAGCGCTCGGGGGAGAATGAGAATGCGGGGAGATTGAGAGGAACCGAAGAGCGGTGCACGAAAATGTGAAAGACGAAGCGATGGCGATGGCGATGGCCAGGAGGATTTTAATGATTGTTCATTGGATTTTTACGTAAGAGATGAATTGTAGAAGGACACTGAAATTGGTAGTAAGAGATCTGAAGCGGTGATAGGAGTGGCGAAAGAGAGGATGAGAGAGGGAGGGAGGGAGGGAGGGAGAGAGAGAGAGGGGGGGGGGGGAATGCAGGAGAGAGAATGCGATATTGGAAAATGTGGGAAGCGGGCGAAAAAATAAGAAAGGCATGTGGACCCGAAATGGGATAGAGTGGTAAAGGAAGGTCGTGTGTAGTGGAAGGCGAGGAGGAGGGGAGGAGGAGGGAGGGTAAAGGGGGAGAAGGGAGGAGAGGGATGCAGGAAATGGAAGGCGCGGCGAGGAAATGGGAGAGGGTAGGAGGATGAGGAGGTGGAGGGGAGGAGGCAGGGGTGGGATGATAATATCGAGGAGTGTCGAGGAAATATGGGAATAATGAAGAGGAGGAGCGAAAACACTGAAGAGGGGTGACGAGAGAGGGGGCGATGAATTGCGGGGGGGGAGGGGAGGGGGGGGAGAGGTGCGGGGCGTTGGGTTGGGAAAAGGATGGGGCGGATCCAAGTGCGGATATCGACGAAAATGGATCGGTAATTATTTATGCGTTCCGCGCGATGCTGGTGTCCAAAGAGTACGTTTTAATGATTAGGTTTATTCGAGATGATTTAGATTCGGTTACACCACAATGGAATTAATAATTCGTTCGTTCGTTTTAAAGGAAAGTCGTCGTTGTTTCAGTGGCATGTTAATCTAATTATGTATATAAGTGTCGTGGATTGATGTAACAGTACATAGATTATGTTGCGCGTGTGTGTATACTATACACAGGCTTTTAATTAAGACTATAATCGGAATCAGCTCAATATTGAGTGGTTACCATTTTTTAGTTGATGCAACAGAAGAAGAAACCAACCGAACGCAATAACATATATTTAACGGAGTGTCAATGCATACTCAAGATGGTAATCTGGCAATATATTTCCATCCATAAAGGTTGTTTAGGTTATGTAAAGACAATAAATTATTATGGTAAAAATATTCACAAATACATCTACAAAACATTTTGAATCGTAAGGTGGCCGAAATCTCACTTCATTCAAAAGTGACCAAATCCGCCATAACGGCTATTCTGCAGATGGGTATTCGTGCGGCCGCGAAACGTGGGGAATGAAAGTATCCTTCGCGAGGCGTCCTCCGTCCATCCGAGGGGCGAACAGCATTGTTCCCCCGCATTCATTAGTTATGATAAATTCTATCAAATTAATATAAAAATAATATGACTTCATTAACGGATCCATCACTAACGAAAAGCTTTTGTTTGCAAAGCAGGATTCACGAATAGATATGTTGGATTGGGTAAGTGACATTGTTATAACAACGAGGGTTTCTTTTATATCAATATCAGTGTTATTGATCGTTAAAATGACGTGAAATAATAACTTACAGTATCTATAACGCACAGTACACAACGAACCAGCCATATTTTTCGATAACTTATAAAAACAAATGTTAATATAACCCTCTTACTTGCTAAACATCAACAACGTATACGGTTCATTTTCCGCTTATTATACACATTAAGAAAAATATAAAAAGTAACCATACACACCGTCTTTACTCTCACATATGTAGCACATTTTTCTCCGAATTTTAGGTTTACAAATTAAAGATTCGGTTTATATGAGAAGAAAGTGATTGGTAAAATCTAAAATGTGATATAATCGTTAAATTTCACGACCCAATGGATTTCAAGGTTCATCGTGAAATATCTTAATATATAATTTGCTTCGTTTGCGTCTTTTTCATTATTTCTGCCTCACTAAGTATAAATAAAACTATAAAAGGAAGTATGGCTAAAACTAGTTTAGTTTTAGTTATACTTCCTCTTTTGCCGAAGAAGAAAGCTCCAAGAAAAAGTACTCCTCTGTCGCCATGGACGTCCGCAACACCAAGTAAGTTTTATATATATATATATCGGGGGATCGGGATTGTAAAAAATAGAACACTGAGTAATATCAGAAAATTAATATTTGGTGAATTATGATGATAATCACGACCTTATTGAATTAATGTAATAGTTGGAAGTGAGATGGTACCAATTTTTTCATGTTAAAGTTAAAAAAATACTTAGAAAAGTAGAAATATATCACATGGGAACAGCGTTGTATGATCATCCTCATGTAATTCACATTAACTTTTATATACTCCAAAAATACATGGAATTTTATATTTATATATCAAAATATGCACAAAATACAGTCATACCAAAAACGGCGTGTCACATTTCATTTCGCGAGATAAATATATAATAAAACATCGAAGAGGGTATTCATTACTTATTCTAAAAATTTGTGGGCCAAAATAAATTACTTACGGTTGAACTTCGATTACCATTAATAACCCCAGCCAAATGTAGCAAGAAAATAAATATGTGGATGGTGCTGATAAATTCATCTTCAACTGCCACGGTTTCTTTCGCAAGAATGTGCTTAAGGCTGATAATGTGTGCGAGTGCGGCCACCTGTGGAAAACCTTACGGAACTCTAACACAATGCGACCTATCACTGCAGATCGCCACCTTTATTTTTCCACTTGCTAAAAGATCTTGATCCAAATAGCTGTCTTTCTGCTTATTATTTACTCTTAGGTAATCTTAGTTATATAACTGAGCCGTATTTTTATCAGCTAATTAAAAATTAAATCTTTGGCGCCTTTCGTTAATTTTTTCAGATTTAATTTAATAGTGAACGAAAAAATATTGTATGTACACCTAATTTTTAATTCAATTTGGATATTATCTAACAAAATACCACATACATATAAAAAGCCACAAAACACGTGAAGACACTGCAAATAATACGTTTCAGGACGTAAAAAATATTAAAATAAATTAAAATAAGAGGTGACCGCAAAGGTTTATATTTAGTAAAACAGATAGTAAAGCAGTAAATATCCATTTTAATCTACTATAATATAATATAATATATATATATATAGGTATTTTAAAGAGTTGTGCTGTAGTAGCTTCACTAAATCCGTTGAAATTCAACGGGAAATTCTGCTAGCATAGTATAAAGATGGGTCTAGGTTTCATTTAGTCACAAATCGTCTTCAGGTTGAGAGTCAACTTGCAGAGTGCTCATATATATCAAAATTATGTCGGGTGTGGACTTCTCGCGAAAATATTTCAATTTTAATTTCTCTTTGCCAATAAATAAGTATTGTAATAAGCACTGCCAATCTTTCATGGATGTTGCCTTTATCCTAAATTCTTAATTTGACGACTTCATTGGCGTAGCCATATTCTATCGCCACTAAACCTGATACATTCGATTTTTGATATAGGTATCTTATGTCCAACCTTCTGCTGTTTTAGCACGACTTATCCAATACGTTATGACCGAAACTTTTTGAGTATTCTATGAGTCGTTTGCCCTGCGTTTTACGTTTAGGTTACCAATATAAAAAGTAAGTATATCACATGTAAAACGCATGAAATTCGACAATACCAACTTATTCAATTTTTTAAGGAGCACTATTAGTAGGAAATTGAGCAAATGATTTTAAATTATGCTTTTCTTTGCTTACATACCACGATAAGTAACATCCATAGCCTGCCAAAATTGAAACGAAATTTAAAACACTTACCGCTTTATTCGTATTTGAAAGAGCGAAATTCATTCGATAGATTCATAAATCTCTATTACGCAAGAGGAGGAAATAAAGGACAGCGAGAAAAATAACGACCACATTTACGATTTAACCTGGGATAAATGTGACCTTATAAATAAAAGAGAATGGCGTGATGAAAATTACGATGGCTTGCGAAGTTTTCCTAGCTTTGGCAGTGGAGCCTACAAGAAAGCAAATGGAAGGTTGAAACTTAGGAATGGAATTTAAGAAGTCGCCAATATGAACCCTTTATTCAATAAGAGGAAAACACTCAACAGGAGTTTGGTGGCGATTTTATTTCAAATGTCTCGAAAGTAAACTTCTTCCAAACATACCTAGTGGTTCTGTTATCGCCCTAATTTAAGAGTCAGGGAAATATATTCTAAGGCGAATCCATGCAATTGCTGAAAAATAAAAACGTAGTTTCCGCGACGTTATAATTCAGGGATCGGAAACATTTTCTACTTATGACAACATCTGTGTTTCATGGATTTTGCAGCGTGTTTTCATAGATCACGGTTCATAGCTTGCCGACCTCTACGCTAGAGCAATGATTCCGAAGCGATGGTTGGCGAACCCATTGTGGGTTTGAGACTTGTTTTAAGGGGTTGCTTAAAAATATCAGCGATGGAACTATTCTATCTATATAATATGCAACATACAAGCTCGTCTTTGCACAACATAGTTGCCAAAAAAAATATACTCAAAGAAGTTAGTAAATAAACTTTAATTTTAGCTTTATTGAACAGTTTGAAATAAATGAATTTGGACTTAATTCCATTGTAGTGAAAATTAAAGTAATTATAATATATTATATCCTTTGTAATCATGATTTTAATATATCTTCCGCATTATTTGCTTATATAATGACCGAATTTAATTGTTATGATGCGCAGTGTAGATTGACGTTTAATTTAAATATCAATGTCTATTATTTTATTTTGATTTATTAATAATCAAAGTAATAATATTTTATGATAAATCCTTTGTAATTATCGCTTTAATATATCGTCCGTATTATATGATTACATAAAAACGGAGTTTATTGAATCTTATCTAATAAATTCCCTTATATACATATTATGCAGACAAGAAGAGGTAACGAGGCGAGGCTATTGGGTCATATTGGGTTGATTATCATCTATTCTGATGAAATTTTGCTCGATTGTTCATCATGTAAATAGAAACCATATTGCAAAAACTGCCAATTCTCAATAGTTACGTTGTGCTTAAATAAGATTCCATTTTGTTTTAAGCTGAATATTTATATTGGAAGTGCTTAATAATTTCTAAAGTTACAATGAAAATTAATTTGTTACATTTTGATTATTTACCTTTAAATCAACGTTCACCAGTGTAACAAAGGAGCTTCTGAATATCAACAACAGCTACAACTAAAATTGAAACTACAGTTTAAGGCAATAAGAAAGCTTTCGTCTGTAACAACATATGTAAGTCAGTTAACTGAAGATAAGGTTAGTATTAAAATTTTTTAGAATTGTGAAAATAAGTTTGTTTATTCTGTAACTTAGACACTCTGTCACTCTGTCTGAAAAACTTATTAACGTGTCTTAACAAGTATCCTGACTAGTTTGAAGATTGAAATTTGGGAGGAATGCTTCAATCTCGCATTAAAATTTAGTGACAAAACAAAAACCCTGAAGAAAGACTTGGGTTCGACTCCGGGATATAACACCTGTTTCCCTTAAGATGACAGGTAAAAAGCGATTTTTCGATGCACAGATTTTAATTTTTTCTCGCATTAAGGCTAAGAAAAATAGACCTTTAAACTGGGACTTTTTAAAAGAAGTATTAATAAGGTTTGTTATTCTTATCATCAAATTTTTCCATAAATTCGAAATCGCTCTAATTTACCGTTTAAACCATGGGTGGGGAACCTCCTTCCAGCAGACCGCATGTGGCCCTCGAGAGCGTTTTGTGTGGCTTGTGAAACATTTCTGAAAAAGAGATCTGTAAAATTTAACACACAAAATCATATTATTTAATACAAATAATGATTATAAAGCATTCAATACTGAAATGTCAATCCTAAATACTCTCAATTAGAACTGATTTCCACTTATATGATACATTATAATCTCTCAGTAACTTCAATTTACACTAATCAGGCTCGCCAAAGCATTGGAAAATTCAAATGCGGCCCCTCGAAGGATTCGCCACCACTTATGCGGCCTGCCATGTGGAAAAGGTTCCCCACCCTTGGTTTAAACTATATATTATGGGAAAAATTGCCTTTTAACCATTTGCTGCCTTTTTGCTTTAAAAACTCTTTTTTCATTAGATTCTTAAACAATTTGACCAATGCTTATCCATGATTTTTTGTTGATTTTCAATATATTTATAATAAAAACTGAGGCTACAGTTCCGTATTGCCCCCCACTCGGTTTCTATGGACTTATTGATATAAATAAATTAATAATAACAATTGAGGGAACCACGTTTTATTTGTAGATCGAGTTAATATCAGACCTGATTGGCCGGTCTCGACATTTACAAACCCAACCACCGGACAACGGGGAGGGATACTTTGGTTCCGGGCGAGGCGAAGGGCGCGGTAGCGCCCGGAGACGACTACCCATTAAAAAAATCTGATGTGGCCAACACATGACTTTCTCCATATTTGGGGTATAGATATTTAAATTATTATGAATAATATTACTAGGCAAAATTATTATTTCGTATCATAAAAGAAGACGCGTCCTTGTTGCCGTAAATTAAGTATATTTTGAATGTTTACAGAATTCACCGCTACATGGTGTTGGCGCTGTATACTGGTATTAAGATAAAGCGAAATATATCCGAAATGGATGGTTCTACGAAAATTAGTTTCAAACAAATCTTCGAAGAAATATTATTCTCTACAACTTTGGTCCTTATGAAGATTACCAATAACGATGTTTTTAAGGAGATATTTAACGGAAACCGAAAAACCGGTTATTTATAAATAACTCCTAAACAATAACTCCTATAGAAAATTGTTTCAAATAAAAACTGTAGGAAATTACATTCTCTATAACTTTTGTACAGAATTGTATATACAATAATGATGTTTTAACGAAGAAATATCGCAAAAACCGAATCGGGTTTCGAATAAACCTCGACTTCCGGTTATCCGTTATTGTCCAAAAACTAATCAGTTCTTTGTGCTCATGCAAAAAGTGTTATACATGAAATTTGGTTTTATTATGACAAGTACTTTCTGAGTTAGAGCGCCCACAGTCACATATATCCACACAGACATCATTCCGAAAATAGTCTAAACGTGTTCTAGGGACCTCAAAACATGTATTTCCGTTGAAATCTGGAAGTCGATTTTTTTCATGAATACAATACTTTCCCATTACTACGTATGGAGAAAGTAACAAAGCGAGCCGAAGGCTCGCCAATATATACTTTCAATGTTATATCCTCTTGACTAAAGTATTGAATAAAATAATGATTGTTTACATAAATTTTCTTAATCTTCATATTATTATTTCAATATAGGGTGGGGGGCAATATGGAAGTGTCCCCATAGCAGTGGGGGGCAATACGGAACGCCCCAAAACTGATCTGAGTTGATTGATTAATTTGATTCAATTGAAACCAATGATTAGCGCAATATTTAAAGTAAGTAAAGTAAATACATTTAGGAAAGTAAGATTTATTTTTATGAAAAGTTTTACATGCACTAAAAGTTAAAAATGAAAAAAAATCACGTACAATTATGTTCCAGAAAGTTAAAAAAGTTTTGGGCCTAAATAGGTCTAGCGTAATGTTTAGCAAATAAATATTAATCTTACATCCCGCTGAGAGAGATAACTACATTTTTGAGAGAGTGAAAAGGTGAGGGCGAATGAGAATGGTAGGGAGAAAGAGGTGAGAATGCGAGGTAGGAAGAGAGACGAAGGAGAATGGAAGGGAGAAGGGAAAGAAAGAGAGAAAGGGAGGAGAAATGTGAAGTGCATTAATTTGAATACTTTATCTATGTACACCCGACATTTTTAACGGAAAATTATCATACATTTGTAATTATTTATCTAAACATATTTTTACTTTCTCATATACGAAGTATATTGAGAAAGTATTGTTATCGCGAAAAAAATCGATCTCGAGATTTTGACGGAAATATACGTTTTAGGTGTAGCTGAGTCCGAAAAAGTGGTTTTCGCAATGCCGTCTGTCTGTCTGTTATTGGTTCTAGGGCCTAAACGGTACAGCAAAAATGAATAAAACTCGTATTTAGGCATTTTATCATACAGAGTAGAAGCTATGAATAAATGGTTGATATTGATTAATAATTAAGGGTAGTTTATTCTGCGCTTTTTGAACAACAATTTGATTTTCTCAAAAACGGCTGTAACGATTTTGATCAAATTTCGTACAGTTACTGGAGTTTACGTCTTCAATAATACTACATAGTCTATATTTCTCAAAAAATGAATATAAGGGTAGTTTATTTTAGGCAACTTTAACAATAATTTGATTTTATATGAAAAGGCTATAACGATTTTGATAAAATTTCGTACCGTTACTTGAATATACGTATGCAATAATACTACATACTTCATATTTCTCAAAACATGAATATAAGGGTAGTTTATTCTTGGGCAACTTTAACAACAATGTGATTTTCTAAAAATCGGCCAATATGATTTTCATCAAATATCGTATAGTTATTTAAGTTGATGTTTGTAACGATTCTACATAGTTCATATTTTTCAAAAGATAACTAAACGACGCATTATTATATGAGAAAGTTTGTACAGTGTATGTTGTACCGATTTTTTTATAAATATAAGCATGTCATATCGTAGGTTAAGAGAACTCAGAACATTTTAGAAGAAACAGGAAGAAGGCCAAGAAAGGGGTTCGCGTTGCGAAAAACACTGTGAACTTATGCACTAGAGCAGTGCTTCTCAACCTTTTTTGCTCCACGGCACACCTTCATGCATGCTTAAGAACATCGCGACACACCAAACCACCCTTAATTAATTTCACTGCGTAAATACTCATTTTTAAAGATAAAAACTAGCGTAACAAGTAAAAGTCGCAGTTATATTAGATTGTAACGATTGGTAAAGCAATAATTGTATAATTTTATTGTACATTAAATACATACATGATTTAAAAATTAAATATCTTCGGAGTGTGCGGCACACTAGTCCCTTCCTCGCGGCACACCGGTTGAGAACCACTGCACTAGAGTGTTATGGCACTCTTTAGATCAACTGATGGTAATGCGCGAACACCACTGACAATGAGTGGCTCATTGTCAGACGACGAAAAATAAACGCCACTTAATCTCAACCCGATAAGAATGGAATGAAAGGTGAAAGTCTTCATGAAGACAAAAAAGGTTGAAAATGTCATAAATTATTTCTACAGCTTAAAAAGTATATGAATTACCTCAGAAAACAGTTAAAGCGAGATATAGTGTTGACGGATTGAAAAAGAAGTGGACATTTCTATTTCTCCACTACCTAGTTCCTTTTTCTCGAGAGTTTGGGACGCATGGAGGGCCACAAGCAAGCTGTTACGCGGAAGGAGTTGAACAACTGCCTATGAAGAAGTGAAATTGATTTTGACGGAGACGTTTAGCGATTATTAATCTTTCTGCGATGTCCTGACGAGGGTAGAAAGAAAGGAAGGCTTTCAAAACAATTTAGAGTGATATGAAAACTTTACAATACATAGAACTTTTAAGAATCGTATAAAAATGTTAATTAATATAAACGTATCCGGTTGAAAATGATTTTTCCGATTTCTCCAAACGCTAGAGGCGTTTTTCATTCTTTTCAAAGGTATGAATTACAAATAGGAAATGATCACGTGGGCATATAGATTACTAATTACGATATGTGGCCGGTACTAACACATTATAGGGCATTGAGCGGAATTGGAAATTAAAAATAATTTGTCATGCGGTTTTTTATATTGGTTAGACATATTAGCGATTTAATTTTATACTACCGATAATTGGATGACATCGGAAAAATATTTTTAACGACCTTATTCATTTTATGGTCCAAATTTGATGTATGTCGAAATATGGAGATTCGGAGAAAAATAAGCAAGAGAAGTCCTGCCGGACCAAGTCGTCATGAGAACCAAGTTGCAGCTGATGAGGAAGACCACTTCCTTATCATGGAACGCATTCCGACATCCGCACTGCATCCACTTGAGGGGAATGAGTCGAAGTTATTATTTCCGTAATTAGCAAATAGAGGCAACGGATTATGTCGCCGCGACATTACGTCTTGCTCTCATGACCGCCCGCATTCGGCACACAGGTAACCAATACGGACCAGAAGTATTATTTTGAGATGTTCTTGAAAATATTTGGCTAAATTATCTTTGAATACTCTTTTTACCTTCTCCATATACGTAGTATACAGAAAGTATTGTTTTCATGAAAAAAATTACCTTCGAGATTTCAATGGAAATACACGTTTTGAGGTCCCTAGAACACGTTTAGACTATTTTCTCGATGTTTTCTGTGTGTATGTGATAGGAATTTTTCGAAAAACCTGTAGTTTATTAGATATTTTGATCCCTAGAAAACGTTTATACTATTTTCGGAATGATGCGTGTGTATGTGATTGTGGGAGCTCTAACTCGAAAAGTACTTGCCATATCATTACCAAATTTCATATATAACACTTTGGTATGAGCATAAAGAGCTGATTAGTTTTTGGATAATACCGGTTAATCAGAAGTTGAGGTTTATTCGAAACCCGATTCGGTTTTTGAGATATTTCTCCGTTAAAACTTCATTATTGTATATACAATTCTATACAAAGGTTATATAGAATGTAATTTCCTACAACTTTCATTTGAAACAATTTTCCATAGCAGTAATTGTTTAGGAATTATTTATAAATAAAACATTTGAGGTTTTTTCGGTTTCCGTCAAATATCTCCTTAAAAACGTCGTAATTGGTAATCTTCGTGAGGACCAAAGTTGTAGAGAATTATTTTTCTTCCAAGTTTTGTTTAAAACAAATTTTCGTAGAACCTTCCATTTAGTAGATAATTAATTTATTCTTAACTTTTCTGTATACAGCGCCACCATCTAGCGGTGAAATCTGCAAAAATATTCAAAATATAATTTTCGGAAATAAGGACGACTGTATTCTTTTACGATAGGAAATAATAATTTTGCCTTATAATGCTATTCATAATACTTAATTTAAATATCTATACCCCAAATATGGAGAAAGTCATGGGTTGGCCACATCAGATTTTTTTACTTCTATTCCGTCAATTTGTGCAATGACTCAACAGTAGGTATATGTCTCTCTATATTATAAAATCGTAATGGTCATCATGATGTGTAACGCTCTAATTTTGTGAATAACTCGATTAGAAATAAACTTAGAAGCCTGAAATTTCTCAGGATTTCAGTGTTAATGAATCTCTACGTTGACTAAAAAAATGTCGAAAAAGGTCAAGGGTTCGACTCCAGAGGATGAATGTCGTTTCTTATAAGATAACACTAAAAAATCACCCTTTTGGTTTGAGGCTTTCATTCTTTTACTCTTTCAATATCTTAAAATTAAGTTATCGACGCAAAATTTGCGCTAAGACACGCCAAAATGAATTAGGATTCTTATTCTTACCGTCGAATACTCATTCTCATTCAAATTAGCTCATATTTTGAATTTATACTCGAGTTTTGGTAATTTTTTTAACATTTCAATAATAAGATTCCATGGTTACGGGTATTGTTGTCCTCGGTAATTTCCGTGCATAGCTCTTCAATAAAGGCTTAAAGATCGAAAATAAGATTAAAACTTGCTCGAAATGACCGAGATATGAATTAAATGCAAATAAATCGAACGTAGTATTCATTTTATTTATATTTTTTATCTATATTACTAAAATCCTATTTCTGGTTGTCTCTCTCTCTCTTTTACGCTCTATATCTCAGCCATTTTTTATCTCCGGGGATTTCAGCCCTCTAAGTATATATTTTATCGAGTTATTCAACTAATTTTCTAAATTTGTTATTAAAAACCAAACATATATCCCTTATAAATATATTCATTAAACTCATATTTAAAACATATTTCCATGAAACTAATGTAAATGCAATAGGTAGGAACTAAGAAACAGCGAGCAAAGAGGGGGGGAGGGGGATTGGCGAGTCGTAACGCGTCAGTTACGAAGTATGAGAAAAACATTGTTGCATCTGATATACGTGACCTATGTTTCAAATCCGTAGATTAGAACGAGAAGAACACGTCATGTACAAACTACTCGTTAGGAAGACCTGAATATTTGATTTGAAGATACATATGCATTTCGTCCAGGTGCACTTCATACCACTCTCATCTCGATTTCGTTTATCTAAATTGACGTATCTTGTGGCTTTCTGAAGCTATTCTCAGATGATATATATCTTCTTAGTTATGATAATTAACTTTTCCTTTGGAAATCACAGGATTCTACGTCCTAAATGGGTAGCATTAGTGTTAAAATAAAAAAATATTATCCTTCCTTATTTACATGCCATCGTGTTTATGGAATACCATAAAGATACGTTTCATTCGGTGAACTATATCTTCTTAGCATCTATGAAGACGTTGTTCACGAAATTCGTTGTATTAAGATTCATTTCAAATTCAGCTTTTCTGCTATTTTGCTAAAGTTTTTCAGATTTTCTACGGTTTCTTGCTAGCAGTATGCATCAGCAAAGGGCAGATGACTTGAACATTCTCCGTTTATCTTTATAACTTATTCTTCCCAGTCTATCTGCTTGAGTACATAGTCTCCAACTCTTTTGAGTAATTTAGGAAACATGGATTATCCTTTTCTTAAGCCTTTTCAGTCTTCAAAGTACTTTTATATGTATGCATTTGAACAGATAACTTCGCATATATGCACGAGTGAGGTGACGAACACTTCTTCCTTTCCTTGGCACTTCAGATTATATAACATGGGCGAGGTCCGGATAGAGGCCATTGTTTTTTCGTAGTCGATGAAAATAAACGGTCTTTGGTTTGGTTCTATCCAACCAAGATGATTTTGGAATTATCTTCGTGAACATTTTTTAGACCATCGTAAGGGGTAGCTTTTCAATTATTCTTTACAACATTTGAAGGATTTTACATGCGTATTTTCAAGACCCCAGTATGCTCTTCTTCGTTAGGCATAACGTAAAAATCTAGACTGGGATCTTGTCCACATAGTTTCTCGATGTCTTTAATATTTCTGCTGTGATCACATCTACTCTAACCACTTTTTATTCCTTCATTATCTTGATTGCGTCCCTCACCTTTTCTGGAAAGATATCTTGAAGCTCTTTCGTGGAAAAGTTTCCTCGTTTATTTCCTTATCGGCTGGTAGATCTTTACATCGTTTAGCGCAGAATTCTTGTGCTCGTTTAAAATTTGACTTCCTACTATGGGAAATCTAATAATCTTCCAGCTATATCTTATCGACCGCGAGACGTAGAGTCATTGTTTTATAATATCTACTAATTTAGCGATATACTTGTAATTAAATTTCATCAAATCACTTCATCCTTATAGGTTTGCTGAGTTCTGTGAAATAGGCAATTTTTGGCCGCTAGTCATTTTGCTTTTACTTATTTCCTCCTGTAGAAGTCTTGTTTTTACTTTCTCCATATGTAGTAACGGCAAAGTATTGTGATCACGAAAAAAATCGACTACGCGATTTCAACGGAAATACACGTTTTGAGGTCCTTAGAACACTTTTAGGCTACTTTCGGAATGATGTCTGTGTGTGTCTCTGTGTGGATGTATGTGATTGTGGGCGCTCTAACTCAAAAAGTACTTGTCATATTAACACCAAATTACATATATAACACTTTAGAATGATTACAAAGAACTGATTAGTTTTTGGAGAATAACGGTTAATCGGAAGTCGAGGTTTATTCGAAACCCGATTCGGTTTTGGCGAAATATCTCTGTTATAACATCATTATTCTATATACATTTCAATACAAAGATTATAGAGAATGTAATTTCCTACAACGTTCATTTGAAACAATTTTCCATAGCAGTTATTGTTTAGGAATTATTTATAAATAATCGGTTTTCGGTTTCCGTCAAATATCTCCTTAAAAACATCGTTATTGGTAATATTTGTAAGGACCAAAGTTGTAGAGAATAACATTTCTTCCAAGTTTTGTTTGAAACAAATTTTCGTAGAACCATCCATTTCGGAGATATTTTGCTTTTTCTTAATACCAGTATACAGCGCCACCACCATGTAGCGGTGAATTCTGTAAACATATTCAAAATACATATACGTAATTTACGGCAGTAAGGACGACTGTATTCTTTTACGATACGAAATGATAATTTTGCCTCATAATGCTATTCATAATCATTTAAATATCTATACCCCAAATATGGAGAAAGTCATGTGTGGGCCACATCAGATTTTTTAGATAAATTTTTATATGGCTCGACTTTAGCAGTTCCGTCCAGATCTTGAGCAGTTTCTTTAAGTACCTCTATTCATCTTGATTCTTCTGCTTCACTGGACTGACTTTGGAGTTTAAATTAGAATTCTTTTTTCCGTTTTCTTAATACTCGTGCATTGTCGGGAGGTTTATGCTTCCTCATTTAGAATTGAATTTATTCCTGCCTCGTATTAATTGATGATTGCTTCCAGTTCTTAATTGGTTGAGAACAGAACGGTCCTCTGCTACATGCGTCTAGTATGTATGTAGTCAATTTCATTTCTGACACAATCAGATCCCTTCCAAATCACTCCTTCAAGCAACGAATGATTCATACTCAGAACGAGTGACCGCTTCCGTTAAAGCCCAACTAAACGACAACGATTTGCGTATTTAACTTCCTTAAAGATCCTTCCTCGTCTTGGAAGTTGGAGAAGGAAAAAAATTCTGAAC